>KN881671.1:257720-857720 GCA_000934395.1 Fistulina hepatica ATCC 64428 | reverse complement strand
AAAGAAGTGTGAAATGAACAGTGATCCAAACGCCGAGGCCTTTTATATGTCGGAGGTCACGCGCGATTGCCCGTTCTGACTTGTTCGCTGGAAACTTGACTCAGACCTCTTTTCCATTTCAAATTCGCTAATCTCTCTTATTGGGCAACTTCAGCCCGGGTACCCGCATTCGCCCATCGACCGCCAGCAGTCGCCAGCATCGGCTCAGATACACACCATCACAAATTACGACACTCTGGCGACGCAACTCGCGAGAGGGAAGAGCAGACCAAATCTGACTACGACTGACGTGATCCTATTGCACAATCCTGAAAAATGCTGATGTATTGACGGAGAGATTGCAGTAAATGTACGTATGCGCTCTGAGACCATGACGCCGCCCTAGGCCTGGCGCGATATCGTCCATTGCGGTATTCGACTCGCCACCGTTGGGTGACAGCAGTTAGGACTAGCGCGGACCCCTTCCAGGCGAGGACATTCGCTCGTGGCATCACAGATGGCAGTATACCTGCTCAGTGCTGGTCTACGGCGCGCACCGCATCAGTGGCAGTACGCGTCCACATCTCAGCCCTCATCCATAGGGTCGCTGGCGACAGTTGTGTCCTTCTCCAGCTCGAGCAGTTTCCTGACCTTATTCATGCTCTTTGGCGCGATGTCCCGCACCACAGCCAGTGTCTGTGCGCTCTTCAGCTCATCGCCCATGAGCCGATACGCTTTTGCGAGCTGGAAGACCACGTTCGCTTCCTCGGGGGACACATTCCGCAGGAACTCCAGATCCTCAACAGCTTCCTGATTGTCAAATTGTCAAATACCAATTATTAGTCATTACGACATCCCACAGCATTCGATAATACTTGCCTTGTACCGTTTCAGCGCTATGAGAATCTTCGCCCTTCTATACCGTGTTAGGGCATTATCCGTCTGTAATCGGATAGCTTTGTCGAAGAGCTCCAAAGCAGCTCGCCGATCACCTCTCCGTTCAACGGCCTGCAAAAGATAACAATTAAGTAAACGGAACACCAACGATTCGGCGAGAAAGCGACCCGTCAATTTCCATGACAGGTACCAATCAAGAGTCGTGTTTCGATGTAAACAGACACGACGCATGGAAGATAAGAGACTCGACCCAGTATCAGAATGGAAATGAGTCCTTTAGACTAATGACCAGTTCTCATGAATCATGTAGAAGCGTTGCAGATAAGAAGGGTGTAGAGCTCAGGCAAGTGAGTCACCAAAGAATAACGACATAACCTTGGATCATCAAGAATATTGGCGGACGTACCATGCCCACACACCCAAGCAGCACGGCGTTGGTCGGATGTATTTCGACAGCCTTGCGATAATGAAACTCGGCCATTCGGATTTTACTCTGACGCATATAGCACGTTCCAAGTCCATACCTGGAGGTCATGCATATAGTTAGCTCGATAAGTTCTGCCAAGGGCGGACATAAAAGAACGATCCCGGAATGAAACCCCGGAATCGTGATTGGCCACTTGTAAACCAAATCAAGACGTACCATGCATTGTAGTGGCGCTGGTCCGCGCGAAGAGCATTTTGGAAGTAGGTGATCGCACCATCAAGGTCTTCATCAATGACTTCCAGTCCACTTAATGTATAAGCGTATGCGCAAGACGGATCGACCTGCGTCGCGCGTCGAAAGCATGTCAATGCCTTGGCACGTTCGCGCTGGAGTGAGAACAAGTTGCCTGCGGCTATCCAACCCTGTGATGCACGCGGATTGATGTTGAGTAATTCCTGCGCCAGAAATGACAACTCCGGCTTGAGCTGAAGGGTCCACAGCAACGACGAGTACGTTTCCATGTCTTGTAATCGAAATGGCTCAAGAACTCGGACCGACTTGAATGCACGGTCCGCCTGCAATAGAAATAAGCATCAAAACGTCAACCAAAAAACAATACTCACAGCCAAAAAATTCTGACGCTCGTAGTGCGCTTTTCCGGCCATAGCAAGAATACAGGGCGACTGTTGGTGCACATCGGGTAGTTGCTCAAGCTCCTGTAAACAGCCGTCGCAATCGTACAACGCTAATGCCCGAGCTGCGCGAGCAAACTGGCGCATGAGATTGTAAATATGATTGTCCGCCATTTCGATCTCTTGCAGTTCCTGTAATGCAGCTGCGTCTTGCTCCTTACTTCTTGCAGGAGAACCTTCGGATCGAGGAGACTGGGCGTTGGATGTAGCTGACGGCGAATTCTCATCGTCGGAATCGTGCGACTTTGAGCGTTGAATGGCTTTGCGTCGACCCATGTGCTTAACCGCTGTCAGATTGGAGTCTACACTTCAGTATTTCATGCACACCTTAAGCGTCTTGGCTGCGGTGGTTCCTATCCTTGTGCTCCGGCGGGTCTGAGGAGGGTTCGTGGTGGATTGAGAATTACTTCTTGTAGTTCTTGAAGATGCCGGCTGTCATGTCATCGAGTTACCGTACAAATCAGACTCAGGAGATATATACCTTCCGCTCCTCTTTCGACTTGGGTTTTGCAGGCTCTTGCCGTGTATTGGATCTCAATCTTTTGGGAAGTGGACCAGTCTCTTCCGCAGATGACAGTGGCCGACCCAAATGAGAGGGTTGTGATGGCGCAAGTTGCATTCTTGCAGCGTTGCGTGGAAGCTGTTGTAATGAGGCATCGGGATAAAAAGAAGAATCATTCGATAGCCTGATGTAATCAAGGATGTAGAACCATGAACTAAATAATCATGATACCGAACGTACATGGAATCTCTGGGCCCTGGTGGAGGTCGGAATGCCTGCGTAAAACCGCGAAACAGGTTGCCCACGTTTCCGCCAGCTTCGGGAGTGAAGAATCCTGCACCTGTTGTAACAGGAAATTTGACAGAAAGCACATCCTCTGGTGGCCGTTTATTTAGAGAAACTCGCGGCGGAAACAGTTCGTCGATATCGGGTATTTTACCTGCAACACTTTCCTTGTAACGAATACACTCGATGACAGAGAGGCTTGCATACCCAATGAGCACAGGCCGTCAAAAGCCTCCCATATCATCGGATTAAGTGCCAACGCCGCACGAAAATGGATTGCAGCCTGGTCCGGGAGGTTGCCTTTGAGGCACGCCGTGCCCTCGCGGGCTCGAAGTGCTGCCTCTTCAGGATAAAGAGTTGCCTGCCTGGGCGGAGCTAGATCGAAGAGCCATGAAATTAAGACCCAAACACAGAAATAGCACACACGTCGGCAAGCAAAGGGATACGCTGCATCCTGGAACATGGTTTCAATGGCATCACGGGCCTGTCGCTGTCGACCGAGCTTTGTACAACACTTTGCCTTGATGTCAAGACAAAGATAACATGCGCGATCTGGTGGAGTTGTGACTAGACGAAGTGCTGGATAAACGTCGCCATCGCGAAGAAGGGCCGTGGCATAGATGTGACGAGCATCATGACTGTTCTGGTCGGTGGCAAAATATCGCTCGGCGTAGAAAATGGCGGAACGTGTAAGGTCGGCATCGAGACAAGACCAGATAAGAGACTGGAACTGCTGGGCGAGATGGGAGTTAGAGGACGCCATAGGTGAGCTGGACATGGCAGGAACATGAGAGATGACCGCAAGGTCAAAAGTATCTATCGCCTGAGATTGAGACTGTCGCGTTACTGTGCATTCCCCGCGTCAGCTAAAAAGTTGCAGGATGGGATATGGTGATGGTTATGATAGAAAGCTTGATGCTGACGCTCGCTTTGAATGAAAAAAAATAGTCAAAACCTCCAAAGTGGTGACCGTGCCCCTCCCCGCCGTTGCCAAACCACACGCGTCAACACGAGCATCACGTGACACTGTATTGCGAAACTCAGGGTCGCGCTGTCTCTGCCTCCCGTTTCAAGCACATTTGGTATCAACGATTCAGAGATGCGCTGGAAGAATGTTGTTAGGTATTCTCTCGCAAAATTCATCAACCACAACATGAATGAAGCAACTTCATTCAGAGCACATCGCCATGACTCATGGTATGGCTCATAGAGGTAATTGCCCGAAACGGCTTGATCGTCAATGTAACAGTACTTAAAGTACTTAACACCATACTTACGCGTGCATCCATCATGGCTGCATATGTTCAAGATGTTTTCATGGCGTTTGGGGATTCTATAACACAAGGCGCATGGGAGCCGGGTGTCAATGGTTTTGGCGAGAGGTTGTCGCGTACGTGAGCAATGACGCCTGTCCGCTCGACGTGCTTCGCTGCATAATCTACTAGACGTCTATGCTCGCAAGCTCGACGTTCTTAATCGCGGTCTATCTGGATACAACACCGAATGGGCAATTCCGATTTTTGAACACGTGCGCAAATTTCTGTGATCTACACTCCTCTGGTCTAAATCGTGCTTATGTGCGCGGCCCACAGTTCTTCGCGACCCAGCACGAGCAGCGACACGTTCCCAAAGTAAAGATCCTGACGGTTTGGTTTGGTGCAAACGATGCTTGTCTCAAGCCGTCGCCACAACACGTACCGCTGCCTCAGTTCGTCACCAATCTGAAGACCATCGTCAATATGGTTCACGACCCACAGTCACCGTTTTATTCCCCGGATACTAAGATCATTCTGATCACACCTCCTCCGGTGAATACGCATGAACGAGGAGCTAATCTAGCGTCTCGAGATCCACCACAAGCTCTAGATAGGAAGTTTGATGTGACTAGATCGTACGCCGACGCCGTAAAGGGCGTAGCGGCGGAACTGGACTTGCCTGTTGTTGACGTGTGGACAACACTATGGAAAGCTGCAGGCGAAGACGAACATGGCCTTAGCAAGTACCTCGCAGATGGTCTTCACTTGAACGAAGCCGGATACCATGTCAGTAGACATCATTGTCGGACACTTGGATTTGACTTACACCCGGCTCCGTAGCTCATGTACGATGCACTGATGGAGGTCATAGCGTTGAAACTGCCTGAATTGCACCCAGACAGGCTAGAATACGTCTTTCCTCCGTAAGCACTTGCAACACTGTTGTTTCTCATGCCGCACTTAGATGATATACGCAGTTGGAAAGATGTGAACTGGACGGATGCCCGGTCATCGATCAAGAAACGGGTTTTTGTCCTGCAATAGGAACTTTTACACAGAAGATCTATGGCTGACCGGACACGTGGTATTATGGCATAGATGACAAAACGATACAAGTCGCAGCTTCAAAGAGATGTCAAATATAGAAAGAAAACGAGAGATGCGATGATAGATAAAAACAGTGTCGTTATCGATAACATACAAGGGGGAATGAAATGCATGCATGATTGGTGGTTACGTCGGAGCGCTGGAAAAAGCGGCCACGACTTGAAATGAGGCACAGGGCAAACAGGTGCACGCGCAGGAGGATGAGAGGCGACTATTGTAGTAGTGATAGGAGGTAGTGGAATGATGGGCGATATAGAGATGTTCGTCGTTTAAACTCGACGTGGCAAGTCTCCGCCTGGATGCTGTGGGAATTGCGTCCTTCGTGTATATAGCAAAACGTGAACAAAGATGAAGGAAACCCTGAAAAAGGGAAAGATGGCTAGAGGAGGACTAAAACTGGAAGCATTAATCTCGCCTTGCATGCAAAGTAGATCGTGGACAGTGAAAGGAACAATACAAGAAAAAGGGGCTGAAAACTTGCCGATGTGGAAAGGAAGAATGGAACAGGATAAATAGTGCAACCGGGGATGTAAATAGAAGTGATAGAACGAGAACGCTATATCACAGACACAGCGAGGGAAACCAAAGTGCACCGAAGCGCAAAGATCTGGCAACTACATGTTGCAAGAACAAGATACGACAAAGATGTACATTCGAAATGAAACAAGGAAGAGAAAATTTGCTGATGGCGAAGGTGAAGAAATTGCAGTGTAAAAGTCAGCCGAACAAGATGAGGAAAATTGGAAGAGCGGCTGAACGTATGTATGACGCTTAACGAGAAGGAGCACCTGATCGTGTGACAATATGAACCGACCATGAGCCATAAATGAGCATGCCAGATGAGGTTCGTCGCGGACTGCCGTAATATGGATCCATAATGATATGTTGCCTTCTAGTTTTTTGTCCGTTGATAGAGCGGAGTCCAAAGCGTGACAAGATGTGGATATCGGATCGACATGCGGGAAAAGAGAGCGTGGTATGCGCGAGCGGTGATGAACAACAACACAAAGTAGAACAATACGGAAACAATGCGAATGAGAGCGGGACCGGGTGCACAGCGGCCCTGGGGATAGAAACAAAAGTGACGGCGTTGATTAGAAAGGCATACGATTGGGACCGTAAGTCTCGGCGCGAGAGAGAGACCGGTGATGCGTCGCCTTATTCTTGAATATCATGGTCTTGGTGGGTGGCGGGCAGGGGCTGTCACCAATGTCCGTGTCGGTGTCCTCTGCTGTTGACACATTATCCTCTGTGAGGGCGCACAACAAACCGCTGGACACCGAACCCGCGCGACGAGAGCGAGCAGCGGCACCTGCGGCAGTGAATAGTGCCAGAGAGCCCGTACCACCGCTGGGCGCCGTATTGCGTTTGAATTGAGAAACACCACGGGTAGAACCACCATTGCTGCTACTGCCAGCTATCATCGCATCGCCGTATGCGTACGACTTGTGACGCCCGAACTTCGCCTTCTCGGCCTTCGCCTTTTCCGGAAGCTTCGTTTTCGCCTTGTCGGCTTTGCGGAATTGACCAAGCTCCTCGTCCCGAGCGCTGGCATGCTGGGGATCGTCCATGAGCACGTATCCGCGTGGGTGGCAACGTAGCATCGAGGTCTTGTAGAACGCGCAATAACCACCCTCCAGAATGTACAGCTCAGGGTAATGAACCTTCGGGTAGTTGTGATTGTTGGCTGCGCGATCCCTTGCGCGTAGGTGCTTAGCACTGTCATAAATATTCATGTGAGTAGCCTGGCTGAGATTACAGAAGGACTTGGATACTCACAATGTCGGGGCACGTTTAACACTAAACTCACAATGAAATACTAGAATGGTCTTACGAACGGAGTCACCGCTGACTGCGGGCTTGGGCTTGCACAAACTTGGGCCGAGGAGCATCTTCTCGATGTCGACGGTAGTGTTAATGTTGACGGCACCTTCGATATGACCACCGTTGTACTCGTAGTCGAACCGGCAGTCGATGACGTGGTAGTCGGCGATCTGGCTGTCGTACGCTCCATCGAGGAGATCATTGAGCTGGATACACAGGTTAGCATAGAGAACGCCATAATACATAGGCACACAACTGACCGTTTGCACGCTGATGCGCATGAGTCCGTCGTCAGAGACACGCTTACAGGGCAAGATCTTACCCGCCATCTCGTTGTCGCCAAAGCCGGGCATTCCAGGACTCAGCATCTTGGTTATAGGACTCTCCATCTTTACCATGGCGGAGGCACCCGTCAATGGACGGAAGTCCTCCGTACCGTCACAACGCCGGATGGTCTTCACCTTCTGGCGCTTCGCGTATGCCTGGGCAGGTGACGACGAGTCCATACTATCGAACGATTCATCCGAAGACGGGTTATTTAGTGAAGTGGAAGGAATAAGCGCAGAAAATGCGCGACGCGGCGCGGGAAGCTCATCGATAATGGGTGCCTCAGAGCTGGACGCATTTCCGTCCATGATAGGATAGGCAGAGCGCGTATTAGAAGGCGGAACCATCGCCGAAAGGACAGGACGCCTTTGGCGTTTAAGAGTGTTGGCGCTGGGAGCACCAAGACCTTGAAGGGTAGGCTTCGCAATGCGACCTGCATAGGAACCACTGCCCAGTCGCTGGTGCCGGTTGCGCCCCTGAGGCGGAGAGGGAGAGCGCGTTGGAGAGGGAGATACCGACTTCTTGCGGTCACGGGCAGAGGCGCGATCAGGCGACGTGGAACGACGTTTGCGGGAAGGCGGGCTACCTTGGCGAGATGGCGAGATGGGGTCATAGAACAGGTTGTTGAACGCGGTTGCCGTGGGCGCCGCCGAGCGGGGGCCCGGAGCGAAGAACGCCGCAGGTTGCGGAGGCGCAATAAGCTCATAGGACGTATCGACATCCATAGCGTCCGCGGCCGGAGTGTTGGGCTGGTGGGTGGCCTAACATACAAAGAAAGGCGGGTTTCAGCTCAGAGCACGACAGAGACTATATGGACAGGGGCGACACTCCCCAAAATGGCACCCACCGTAAACGTGTTCTCTTTGCTTGAGACATTGGTGCTACTGCCAGTAAGCCACTCCGTGGGAAGCGCGGCGCGCTGGGTACGCTTGGATTTGATGGAATTCGAGGTCGTAGTGTCGGCGACAGAGGGCGTCTTGTCGAAGCCATTGCTTCGATCACCGCCGAACAACCGGGCGCCACTAGTGAAGGCACGTGGCCGCGTCTTGAAGACCTGGAATGGGTTCTCGTCGTCCTTCACAGGCATCGGGGCGGCGACAGGGAAAGCCGGACGAAGGTGAACGGGCGAGATGGGAGATATGTCCATAGGCACAGGCGCATTTTCGTCGTCAGGGGTAAGCGCGATGGTCTCTTGCGGAGGCGAGTTAAGTGAAGTATTCGCGAACGAAAGTTCAAGATCAGAAGAGAGGAAATCGTCAATGTCGTTACGTTCACGTGTGTGTTCAATACGTCTGCGAGAAGGTGCAGGCGGTGGCTGAAGAAAAAGTGGAGCCGAAGGTCGATGCTGAAGAGGCATGTGTAACATGATGGTGGCCTTGCGATGACACCGGTGCCTCTGGTCTAGTGATTTGACAGAGATGAGGCGTTCATATAACGACATAGTTGCAAGCGTCGTTGAGAGATAAAACGGTTTGATTGTACAACAGCGATGATAGCAATACACGCAGCGTCACCACAGCGGGTACGTCGTGTTGATGTGAAGATAGGCGTGTAAGAACGACGTGAAAAGAAAGAGGCGTTAGTTAGAAATGCTCAAGCGGATTAAAGCAAAGAAGACTAAGATGGTGGTAGGGTTCAACAAAGCCAACCAGCCGGCCTTGAAAAAGGCTACGCAACCGTCATACAGCACGGCCGGTTCCCGTTAACGGAAATGGGAACGATCAAGGCTGGCCCAGCGCCACGAGGCATACAAAAAAGTACATATGAACAAAAGCAGGAACTTTCGTTGCTGGCCATGCCACATGATGGCTTCCGGCGATCTGGCAAGGCGAATGAAATACACTCACCACTCTGGCCTGTGAACAAAAATATTACGGTTGGCTGGCCGGAATAGAAACCGCGCTGGCCCAAACGTCGGGTGGAGAGCACTCACAATGAACAAAAAGGGAAGAACAAAGTGATATCACGAGGGCAGCTAGCTTGCTGACTTCTGGTGATTAGACCGGTCCCTGCTGACTCTCGCGGCGAGAATGGGAAGATTGGAAGCTTGAAGGGAAATCGAAAAAGTTGAAGAGCGGGAAACCGAAAAGGATTTCGCAGAGAACAAGAGGCGTGTCGTGGGCGCAGATGTTTTTGGGCAGTTCGACGTTGAGTGGCGGCTCGCTTGAAAAAGAGATGCCAAGCGTTCGAACAAAGATACCAGCCACGTGATCGCGATTCGCGGTCCTGAAACATCGCCCAAAACGGACCCCTTGATCGTGATGGCAAATTCGGCCATGAGTTCACCGGCCATGCCAAACGCGCGCTCTGAGCCTCGTGGACGCTCTGGCGTTGCGTACACATCAGTATGTGGAAAACCGTTAGAGCAGTATACACTATGGCATCCAGCCCGACAGTGTCTTTCAACAGCACTTACACCCACACGCGTGCATCGTTCACCAGTACATGTATTACGGTAGATCTCATGCACCCTGATATCTAATCAATCCACCTTTCTCTTTGTCAAATGTATTCGGGATCTCCGCAGTGACGGCGCGTACTGTGTTGCGACACCTGTCTCACGTATATGTTGCGGCGGCCATTCCACCTCCTTACGATTCTCGAGCTCATCAAGTGGAATTCCTAGCTCCATGCTATCTCCTCGGTCAACACGGTCGGCGAAGTTGCCAGATGAACCGCGTCCTGTCTTTGAACGCCGGCCGCTGCCAAAGTTCAGAAGACGGACAAACAGGTCGTTCAGGGTCATCACAATCGCGAAGACCGGCATACGAATCGGTACATAAGGCGACGGATGTCGAATCCGATCAGCGGCGTCATCGGCCCCATTCAAATGTGATACATCTCCATGGCCATGAGCGGCAGGTGCAACGGGAATGTATGGATCCTGGGGTACCGGATGTGCGCTCATCGCCATGATGATGTACTGTTCGATGAGATGTTGTCAGTTGCTGCGAACAACCAAGACACGAAGAGAATCCCTAAGGCGTAAAGAAAGTGAAGGAACTGATTGACGAAAGATGAGGGGGGCCGGAAGATACGGATTACACGTAACGGAAGGAAAAAACATGATTACCAAAGGAAAGATGAGCGCAGACACGGCAGCATTGGCGAGACTGCTGCTCCATATGCATAGGGCAGCAGGGGGAAAGCCTTGGAACAGAAAAAATGAGCGCCAATGATACCTGCGGCACGACACCAACTGACCGAACGCGAAGTAGTATGCCCATCGCTCCTCTAGATGTCGAACGCGTGAAGCCAAAGACAGTCCTCGCGCTATCCACACAAACCTATGAGTGCGCGTACACACAAGATGAACACAGCGTCCTTGTGAATAATCCAGTGGGGCAGCTTACTCGAAACAATAGTATCTGGAAGATCGTAGGCAAGGGGCCGTGCACAGGATCAAAGGCATGCGCATTGAATCGGTAGATCAGTCAAGGCTCCCCAGCGAACGAAAAAATACTGACGCGTCTACCCAGCAGATGAACACGAATTCCACCACAGATCCAACATAAGGGATGAAACCTAAAGCAAAGGATACCACGACAGACATAAAAACCATAATAACGCGATACGCCGACGTGGCGATGATATTCAGTATACCGGTGTACGTGGTAGGCTCGGCCGATGCGCGACTTCCATGTTGTAGCACGAATGTCCGTTTCGCGATGATGGAGCACCAGGAACTCTACGATTGACATGTCTATGTCTTACGGGTTCGACACGCGTCGAGGAAGACATGGGGCACATACATTCAGATAGAAAGACAATCCGATAATGGGAAACAGCCATAATGCCTGGTACAGGTGCCCAAAGCTCCGATGGAACCACAAACCGGGGCTCAAGAGTGGATGAAGCAGCAAGTCAAATGTGAACACGGAGACCAGGGAAAGGGCATTGAGCATGAGTGATTTATATACATTTGCACGTATTTCTGAATCTCTGGATGCGTCAATGGATATTAACAGGCGTTGAAAGTGTCGCAGTGGTAGAATGTTGCATGCGTACCCGGTGATGGTGGTAAACACAATATCCCAACGGAAGGCATCCTTGAATCCTTGCCACGTCCATGAAGCATGAAGCAACAGCGTCTCGTGCAGAGAGAAGAACTGGGGATAGACCGAACGAGACGAGGAATAAGCGTGCAGTCGACGCGACATGAGGCCTGAGGCCGTGAGGCTTCGGTGCTGGTACGTTCTGTAGTTGAGGTGCTGGCTGACGGTGGGTGGTGCGTGTGCGTGCTGTCTGTTGGTTCGTACCTTTTTACTTTCCGCAAACTTTTCTTGCGTCTTGCTGTCATCTGCTCGCGACCTATGCTCTCTCGCTCGACCAGCCCTCAATTTCCCTCGTCCGCGATTGGACGTGACCATCCCTCGACAAGTCTCCGTCTCCCCACTGACCAGCACAGTAGTACCGCGCGCCTCAGTGAGGGCCTCAGACTCCTATCGCCTGTCGTACCCTTTTGGGTTGCAGATCACGTGATCTCCCTCGGTCTGCTTGCCTTTTCCCGAAGATATCTACTTTTAAGTGGATTGTCTCTTCCTCCTCTCTCTTCACGTAGAGCCAACTATGTTGTACATACTTAATGTACTAATTCTCGAATGTCCGGGTGGGTTTCAAAGCCCTCACGGCGAGTTCCGCGAAAGAGAGTCTACGGATTTCTTCACGACCAAAAGAACAGACGGTTGTTAAGTATAGCTGAATTCGAAAACAACAATGTTACTGTAAATCTTTAGACCTCCAACTTTCTTTGCCTAGCCCGTAAGAAGCTCATCAACAAAAAAAAGATAAAGTGCGAAAGAATCGTCGTGTAATCGTTCGAGGTCTGCGTTCGCACTGATCTGCCTACATCTACATAGAAAAAGGTGGAGTGTATATCCACTATATATGATTACAGTCGAATATGGGCATAAGTACTTTTACACGCTATGATACATCTTGTGACACGTAGTACCAATCGTTCGTTCCCCCTGCTTCACACTATGTAAACCATTCCGGCACACTCAGAAGCGCACTTGCAGCGCTAGATTCGTGCGAGACTCGACAGGACAATATGGGCATTTGACACGCCTAAAATCCATGGTGAACACAACTCTTGGAAGATATACTCCAGATAGCTTACCCGCCAATCTTGCTCATACGCTGCAAACTCTCCTTTGCGATGACATGTCCACATTCAAGCACCATGGGTGGATTATCTTCGCTTGCCTGTTCCTTAGAGATAGGACAAGCAAAGATGGAATGATAGCGGTATACGGGAGCCAGTGGAATTTCAATCTGTAGACAAAGTTGAAGTAAGCGAGCAGTAACGCACAATTGTTCACAGCACACCGACCGGTAACTCATTTGACTGACTCCATTCGCCGCGCCTTTCTCGCATGACACGGCGACCCTTCTCGATTCGACTCAAAGCGCCGCCTCCGCCAACATCAACTACAACACGCAAGGGAGCGTGCTGTCCCATGCCTAATCGCGCACAATAAGCACGTGCAAAGAGGGACGAAAGACTATCTCGGCCGAAGGAGGCGTCTGCAGAGATGGTGTCCGCATATGGCGAATGTTTGAGATCTGGATACACGACTGCTGCCATTAAGCGCTTGAATTCTGCCTCGTGTGCGTCAAAGAATGGACGCAAATTGACATTTGCGTAGGCAATGGCAGCTATTGCATTCTTTCTTCTGGCGTTCGTTGCATCGGAACAGTTGGTAGACTCGTCAAAGAGGAGGCGAAGATACTCGGCACGGTGGAGAGCAAACTCAAGTGGCCAAGAACGCGCTTCGAGAAATGCGCGATTGGCTTGAGCCCATCTAGATTACCGTGATCCATCACAAAACAACAGAGGAGGCACTGGATACATACGTGAGAGCGGGTTTTATGTCATGCCTTTCCAAGGCGTCGAGGACAAGGTGTAGCTGTTCAAACTGAGCACGAACATTTTGTGGGATATCAACCCCCGACTCCTGAAATACTGTCAGAAAGGACATAATCTCGTGCACATGCATTTGTAACCTCAATGAACGTTTCTGCTGTATCGAATTGGCCAGTACGCAACAAATGAACTGCAATGGTCCTATCAAGTGCGGCGCGCGCTTCCGTTGAGGCAAAGAGATCCGGATATTCGGGCAGCGCATTTGGAAACTCCTACATAGACAAAAATGCAAATCATGTTTATAAGAATTGAGCGGGAATACTGACTTTGTCTAAAGCCTTGCCTATCTTGTTGAGCGAAGTACGAATAGCTTTCGTGCGATCATCGATATCGTCTTTGCGCGCTCTGACAGATTGCGACAGCTGTACAAACAGCTGTTCATCTACATCGCCTGATTCACAATGAGCCGCTGCCTCATGTAGAGACTGGAGGATGGCGTCAAGAGAATCTTCAATGGATGGTGATTTGCCCACGTCCTCTGCGGCAGTGAGTTTCTCGAGTTTGGCGAGATCCTTGAGGATACTTTCCATGTTGACTGGAATAGTAGAAGCTGAGATAGGAATTCGTCGTTCGAATGTGGGGCCGCATGAACGCCGCGGACCGCGGCCTCACCAATGCTAATCGCCGCTGATCCATTCAAATTAGGACGGACGCCGTGATCGCGTCAAGGTGTTGTGGGTGCCATAAATTGTTGCCACTTTCAAGTTTTGGCACCTCATACTCAGTTTTTGAACGGCATCATTCTATCTCGCCGAGAGATTTTCCCCGTGGTTCACGATTGTTCTTCTGTAACGCTCGTCTGATTCGATGGCGTCGCGTCCCATCCAGAACATTTCAGATCGTATCAAGATCAGGGTATCTAACAAAAGAGCGTTCGTCTGGAATCTCGACGGTGAGCAACATAAACTATGCACGGATATCTACGTCTGACAATGCTAAGATATCGCTCTCATCCGCTCGCGGCACCGGTTATGCGGGATCCTTACTGGTACACTTCCGCACTTGAGCCAACAGAACCTGTTTCTAGGGATCCCCTTACAACTCATGCCTGAGGAAGTATACCTTCTCGTGTCCAAGGGTCAGCTTCGTGCAATTCGACGCGCAATTATTCGTACTCATAACGTGATTAGAATTGGCTGTTATCATCGATGATGCCCAAGCGCATAGTCGCCCTCCCATGTCTGCTGATGTCGAAAATTGGCGAATTTCCCAGGAAGCAGACATACGGCAACAGCTTTCTGTATCAAGCGCCAGTCAGGCTGCTAAAATGGAAGCATTTTTGTCTCAAGCTACGTCCGCTGCGGCTATCCAAAAACAAAAAGAGCGCGAGGCCCGGAGGGCCGCCAAGGCAGCTGCTTTGGCAAACGATACTGGAGATGCATCTTTGTTGATTCCGATTTCCGACGATTTTCCACCAAAAGAAGCAACATCAGACACGCCATTTACATCCTCTTCCCAATTTTGCGTGACAATTCCTGCTTCCTCAACATACAGAAGCTGGTACGATCCCACCGCTCATGTGTATTCCACGATCGACGATACAAAAGCGGCGGGTATCTGGGATTTCCCGACAACTCTGTCTGAGCGCGCTCGATGCGGTGTCTTTGTGGACCTCTGGATGAAAGGATATTTCATGGGCGGGGGCATTAAATTCGGCGGAGAATATCTCGTATATCCGGGTTCGTCGTTGTATTCACAAGCACTTCGATTCTTTGCTTATGCTCTACTCCAGGCGATCCCCTGCGATACCATTCTCACTTTACGGCAACAATAGTCGAGTCACCGTCGGCAGATATGCGCCCAATGGAAATCGTAGCGCACGGGCGGTTGGGTACTGCCACGAAAAAGACCCATCTACTATGCGGATACGATGATAGCACGAAGGAAGTGTCGTATCTGTCCATTGAGTGGGCAGGGTTCGGCTAGTCTGTGGACGAATGTGAACCCTTCTCACAATGGATATAGACAGCGAGGCACAACCGTGTCAATCTTCGCGTTTTACCCGAATCCCCAGTCTCCCTTGCATTTTTGAGTTCTACAGTACCAGAAACAGAAGGTATCCATAGACATTGGATGGTGCCTTCGGTGCATTTTCGACGGTGCTCGACAATGGGCATCATTTTAAAACCAATCAGTCAACAACTCGCTACACAGAGTTCATGACCGGATACTTATAGCCATCGTTTGAACTCGCATTCACTGTCAGATTGACTAGCTGATCCCGTCTGCGAGAAGGTGCGCGCCGTTGTACGGCCACATAATGAGTGTCATTATATACATGGGGATTTTTTTGTAGATCAGCGACAAAGTAGACACGCGCAAAACATACACATCTCTTGAATTCTACAAGTGTTCAAGTCCTGTATGTACTAATGTCCATGTGGGTCGGCATCCGGCTTTGGTTCTATTTGTCAGGAACATTCGTGAGTATCATATTCATTGTAGCAAGTAGATGGGCAAAACGCACCTGGTATGCATTGGATTGCATCGTCGATGCGGAGCAGAGAGACCGCTGCCTCGTATGCAGACTTCAGACTGCGCACTTTGCTCATGGTCGGCTCGAGGACTCCCGCTGCCACGTTGTCTCGCACGTCACCGTTCATGAGGTCCAGTCCATATCGCAGGAGGGTCTTCTTCGGATCCCCAGGCGGTGCATTCTGCGCTGCGTTATGGTAGGAGCGTAGCTTCGCAACGAGCTCAGTGGAGTCCTTCGCCGCGTTCACGGCAAGCTGTTTGGGGATTGATAACAACGCTGCTGCGAATTCTGCGATTGCTAACTGCTCCCTTGATCCCTGTGAGGCGAAGCAGTGAAGACGAAGCTCTCGAGAAAAATAATGACATCCATACCAAGGTGGTCGCGAAGTTTTCCAGGTAGATACTCAGTGCTGACTCCACAGCTCCGCCGCCAGGAACGACAGAACCACTCTCAAGCGTGCGTTTTATGATACTCAGAGTGTCATGCAAGGCACGCTCCATTTCGTCGAGCATGTAGTCGTTCGCGCCACGGAGGATAATAGAGGAGGAGCTAACAACCTTGGTACCCTTGATCAAGATGAGCTCGTCATCTGAGATGCGCTCTTGCACTACTTCTTCGGCTGTGCCGAGATAACTAGCCTCGAACGTCTCTTCACCCTCCAGGTTTGCGAGACTTGAAATCAGTTGACCGCCCGTGGCCTTCGCAATCCGACGTAGGTCCTCCTTACGACAACGCCGCACCGCCATAGCTCCTGCTTCGACGAATTCCTTCAAGCAAAGGTCATCAATTCCTTTCGTGGTAAGGACGACGTTTGCTCCAGCCGCTAAGATCTTGCGAATCCGCTCGATCGTGATCTCGGCCTCCCTGCATGGATACATGAGCTACACAAAAACTGCCAGATAGACAATGCTCACCGCTTCCGTATGTCTTCAATCTGATTGGGATCGTCCACGAGAATCTGGACACCAAGCTGCATGCGCGCTTTTTGTAGGTTGATGTCAAGACAAGCGATCTTGGCATTGGTTATGCGCTTTTTCATCGCTGTAAGGCGGGTCGAACACAGTGTTTGAGGATGCGCCAGAAGCAGCGTTTGAAATCAACTCTCAACGCACCTTGGCTTGCAACGGTGCAATTCAAGGCATAACCCTTGACGAATATTGAATCACGGGCACTGCGGCCATGCGCTTTAAGAATATTGACGGCCTTAACAGGGTATTTTATGTCACCGCGCATGTTGATAGTTTTTACTGAGAGCATAGCGTCCACGGCCATCGGGGCAAAGATATCATCATCGCTGTTGGGGTTGCAAACATATGAGCAAAAAACGAGTAACAGAACGTTGGACATCGACACGCACTTCCCGATAATTTTGCTGGACATGGTTGTTTTGGCAGCGTTTATAAGTGCTTCTTTACCTAGAGAGTCTATCTTTATGCTGAGCTGGTTTTGCATGAAGCTGACGGCTTCTTTGCAAGCGAGTCGATAACCGGTGATGATAGTGGTCGGATGAATTTTGGCTTTGACGAGTTCGTTTGCGCGACGCAAGAGCTCTGCCGCGATGATAACGACTGAGGTCGTCCCGTCTCCCACTTCCTTGTCCTGCTTCTGAGCAAGATCGACGAATATCTTGCCCGCGGGATGTTCGACGGATAGCAGGGACAAGATTGTCGCGCCGTCATTCGAAATGGTAACTTCCTGGAGTACGAGTTCGAAGTATGTACAACACGAAGAGACCAATGGTACATACTCCGATGTTGTCTACAAGCATTTTGTCGAGGCCCAGCGGACCAAGTGAGCTCTTGACGATGTTGGCGATGGACTGAGCAGCAACAACTGGGCTCGATTCAGATTCTGCGCATAGACAACGTGAACTACTGAAAGCACCATTCTGGTCACGGATGTCCTGGCCAGAGACACGGTCTCCGCCAAGGAAAAGGCCTGCTCGCGGATCTCGCTGGAACATGCTCATCGTAGAAAAAGAAGAAAAGCGACAAGTTAACCAGAGTGTGCAACAGAACAGTAGTCGAAAAGATGATCGGCGCATCAACGCCGTCTCGCGGATCATCGATCATCGAGGTCATCTGTACTTTCTGAGCTCGGCTTTGGCTTCAGACTCCCTCGAAGCTCGAACGACCAGAGGCGTTACTTGTAAGTGCTTGACATTTTATTAAAGAAATATATGCAATATCTTATTTCTAGGTCGCCATGCCTCTGCCACATGATCTTTGTGCCCGTGTGCAGAATGCTTTCCGGGCTCACCACAGACAGGTCTGCGTGCAACATACCACTCAGAACCTGGGCATTTTGTCTATCCTGTTACGAGCCGGTTTCATCTCGAATCTCACACGCGGCACTGTAGACGAGCCCTCACCTGAGAAATTCATGGAAGCACGACCTGTCGACCAACGCATATGGGCCGACCTTAAATACCGTGACAGCCGACCAGTCATGTCTTATATGTCTCTCGTCAGCAAGCCCTCCAAACGCATCTTCATGGACCTTACGGAACTCCGACTCGTGTGTACGGGTCGGAGAGCTCAGAACGTGAAACCACTCGGCATGGGAGAGATTGCCATCGTTCAAACCAACGATAAAGAGAACGAATGGCTCGAGGCACGGGAGGCTCTCCAAATGAGGCTATGTGGACATATAGTATGTCGAGCTCAGTAATCTTTTGTGGCCGTGTCTGCGACGCCTCGGTATGTGTCTATTGATATAAACAGATTGTTCATGTACTGACGATCAACGCCAGTAGGCTGGTGGGACGAATTATTGCTGCTCTACTGGTCGTCATTATCCACTTTTGGAAGCTGTTCTGGGAAGACGGTCTTCGGACAGGGGGCGATGCATCCACAGAATATGTGGCTGGCCTGTCTGAATTTATTCGCCGAAGGCACGAGATGCGAAGACCTGATTCCACGAAAGGAAAACGACCAGGTGTATTTGGGTAGTACATATCACAAAATTCTTTACAAAGATTTCATACAACATTGCTGCTCTCGATAGACCAACATTGTAAGCCTCGAGGTGAGCATAAGGAGTACGTCTGAGCTGTGAAATATGTTATAAATAGTAGCTCTCTTGTCCGAACGGAGGATTACGTCTGTACGTACTGTTCACCGTAAAGCCAGGTACATACATTTGAGTAACGTAGTCAAGAAGGAAGTACATGAAGTCAAGTAATTTCCCAGCTACTTACATGATTGGTCTGCAGGCTCGTGTATGTTTGTGCCACGGACAATTGCCAATTCGCGTTATTTCAAAGTTGAATATAATACATGCACGTCTTGCTTCGACGTCTACTCACAACAGTTGCAAGTCTTCACCTCGACGTCAGTTCGCGACGATGCACGCTTCCACCAGCCATGAACCATCTCCAGGTGCCCAGGTTATACCGTCAGAGGTGTTTCCTGTAGTGAACCTTGAACCCGCGCCACAAGGAAGTCGCAAACGAAAACGCGCCCCCGCACGCGAACAGTCTTCCCCTCCTGCTGCAGATGTTCCCTCAGATGCATTCGACAGTTCCGAGTATGTCGTATCTGCATCTATATATGTGGATTCGTACTTATACACCTCCCGACACGCCCGTCCTCCAGTGTCTTATCCACACGCTCTGATCTCGCACAACGACCACGTCTCAAATATTCGCGTGGACCCGTATTTGTCCCCATCGCGGAGGACTCTGAATTCTTCAAAACCGACCTCGTTGGCCCCAGCAAACTCGGTTGGAGGTACTCTCCCGCTGGTCTCAGCGAACCCGGTCATATCCTGACGTGTCATACAATCGAGACCAAGCCGACATGCTACCGCGTCAGCTGGGAGGATCGAAGCCCTATGATTACCGTGTCGAAGGACGGCCTCAGACTATTAGGTCACAAAGGCTTTCGAAGCGCGCGGTGCAACGCACCCGTGCGCGAGGGGAAATGGTATCTCGAGGTCGAGATACTCAACAGTGGTGACCCCCCTGAGCCAAGCCGACGCGATGGGAACCATGTCCGTCTAGGCTGGTGTCGCAGGGAGAGTCCGCTCAACGCGCCAGTCGGCGTCGACGGCTATGGATATGGATATCGTGACAAGACAGGCGAGAAGGTCACACTCTCCCATCCCGTTCCTTACGGGAAACCCTTTCGAACGGGCGACGTTATTGGCATGTATATATCCCTACCACCTCGCCGCCAGGCTGTCAAGAACGACCCGCATGATCCCGCACATTTCAAGCGCGAGCGCATCCCGATAGATCTCAAGGGCCAGGAGATATTCGAAGTACTCGAGTACCGCCCATCGCCCGAGATGATCGAGCTTCTAAAGAACGCTAGTGAGGCGAGCCGGCCTGCAACCAAGAAAGCGGCACCGCCTGGAAAAGCGCCACCCAAAGCTCCTCAACCCGTCCTGCGTCCCTTGCCAACCCTGCCCGATTCACATATCGCTTTCTTTGTGAACGGCGAAAGCCAAGGGGTTGCCTTCGACAATCTATACGACTATCTTCAACTACGCTCGACCGAGACGTCGATCCAAAAGTCGAAACGAAAATTACGCGAGGGTGTTAAGGAACACCGCGAGAACCCGTTTGACGATGGCACACTGGGATACTACCCTGTCATTTCGCTTTATAACGATGCGTCTGTACGTATCAACCCCGGACCTAATTTTGCATTCCCTCCACCACCAGACCTCGACGCGCTGCTCTTCCACCCGGACGAGAACGACGCGATGGACGAAACGCAGACTTGGCGACCTGCATGCGAGCGTTACCAGGAGTTCATGCAGGAACAGCGTGACCTTGACGAGCAAGACGAAGCGGAGGCGAAAGTCGAGGCTATCAAGCACGCGGCAGCTGCGAAGGCCGAAGCTGCGAAAAAGGAACAGCGACAGAAGCGTAAGGCTCAGGCAGACGCACGGAAGCGTGCGAAAGCCGCAGGTAAGGCGACAACCCCTGCACTCGGGGAGTCGTTGCGGACGACACCATATCCAGACGTGCAGCCCAGTCCACTCAGATATAGTGTTTCTTACGATGGCGCGGACGAGCAGGCATCGCCAGGCGCCGGCTCGTCAGGAGCGACCCCGTTTCCTGAACCAAGTCCCTTGCGACAAAGTTCTTTATCTGAACCGGTCGGTGCCATTGTTAGACGTGAAGAGGAGATGCCTTCTAGACCAGATTCAGCTATGCGTAGTGGTTGTGGCTCCGAAGGCTTGGTAGACGCTGACCAGGATAATTAGCACAAAGAAATGTACTTTGTACTTTGTTTCTTGTTCAATGGCCATCTCCTGTCACGATCTGATCTTCCATCTGTCGACCTTTTCTCTGTCTAGTCCGATGTCATTGTGACATCATGTAGGTGACGGGCAAACACCATTCTGCATGGTGGACCTGTAATACTTTTATGGGTCCAGTCTGCGCGTTCGATTCAGATTAGGCGTTTGAAACCATTGTTTATGCGGACGAGGTCGTCGGCGATTGGAACTCGCAAGAGATCGATCCACTTGAAGTAGTTGAAAGAAAAAACCATGATTACATAAACAGAAAACTGCTGTAATGAATCGAATAAATTATGGAAGTTTGTGAAGTTTTTTAACGGTGATCACTTGGAAGCGTGCATCTTTCAATCAACAGACGGTCATCCCAGTAGAGTATTTATGAACTCCATCGAGGCGCAGGAACACGGACAGGATAGCTGAAAAGAACCATCAACAGTCTAAACAGCATCCAGGAGCTGTATACTCGCCCCACTGTTTGGCCGATCCCCTTCTCTTTCTCAAGACGGATGTCAAAAACCAAGTCGCCCGTCTTCGCGTCCCAGTCGATTTGGCAATAATTTCGCCGCCCAATGATGTATTTTTGCTTGCATGCGGAACCGTCGGTGTCTTTGGCAAACACTGGCAACTGCGAGAGAATTGAAACGAATTGGTAGTCTTTGTTGAAAGTCTGGAATATACCATCGTCTCGTCGGTGTCCACTGAATGCAAGGTCCGATGCTTTTTTGTTGAAAGCGAATTCACCAACGCGATAACAGCAGCTGGCCTAGAGAGATAGACAGCTGAATGAAAAGCGCTCTTCTGTCTGATGACGACGTACGGTGGTGTATTCACGATGGCACCTAAAGCGACAGATATTAGCGTAGAACAAAAAGATAAAATGGAAGCAACACACTAGTGGTGACGTTGATCATGTATCTATGGTCTTTTGCCGGCTCAATATCCGGTCGTCCCTTCCCCTTCAACGTGTGGAAGAGACCGACTGCCGCACAATGCACGTCCCCAGTAATGAACGTGATTCGCGTAGCCCTCGTTAGAGCAAACGCCTGGAGTTGTCGCACAAACTCATTACGCTCTTTCTGTCAGTAGTGCCGGGTTGTATTTCTGAAGAAGCTTACAGGAAAGCCAAATGGAGACGAACCTTATGGGAACGAGCAGTCCAATGGTCATTCTGGTAACAGCTCGAAAGGCATGCAATAATGAGAGAATCTGGCAACTTACTAGGTCATCCAGCAACTCTGCCTCTGCATTGAACTTGTTGACAAATCCAGACAAGCCCAAAGAACCAGCCCTGCCGAGGGCAACGAGTGGGTTGAGTTTGGACCCCAAGGCATTCTCCAAAAAGACCAATCGAGGGTACGCAATTGGAACACCTGAAAATGGTATCAGCTGCAACCGGCATCTTCTCGTCGGGAAAATTTTCCACTACACACCTAGTTGGACAATGAGATGTTCAACCCGCGATGCCTTATTCAGACGACCAAAGACCTTCTGGTACTCTTCTGGGCTGCACACTTGCTCCTTCTTACGCTCTGCGCTGAAAGTGGAAGACGTTACTTATTCACATTCAAAATTTGCGTATGTCGACGCACCGGCAGTCGACAAGTAAAATCTGTGTTTGGGGACCCAGATATGTCAAAATCGAGTGTGAAGGATAGGGCATATAAGGTCCTGGGCTCCCGATGATCGTGGACCGGAAGACATGTGCACTTGGCGCATCGCTCCTGCCGTCGACTTCCGCTAATAAAACAGGATATTCGAAAATTGATTCAAACAGATACAAGGAAACTTACGATTGATGAAACATTGGAATAAGAGGAAATAGAAGTAACCACGTGAACCAATACTGTATGGCATGGATTCATATTGAATATACATTCACTCGATCGAACATAGGCATACCATTTGAACACAGGTGCATTCTGCATATCGTCGGGATCTCGGGGACGATTAGCGACCAGAAAAGTCGAGGTAACTCTACATACAACTTCCAAAACCATCGATCTGGAAAGCAGTGCATGAGCATGGGAACAGCCAGTGATAGGAAACGACATACGATATCTACACCTCGCAACGCAACGGGTCAGCAAGAAGCATAACAAGCATATAAAGTACTCTCACCATGATCATCTGTGAAATCACCTCAGCAATGTAATGGAAACGATTTAGATAAATGAAAACGCACCACACATGTTTATCATAGGACTGTATCTCCTGGGTTAATCTACGTGGTGCATTTAAGGACAAAAGTGGCGCACATCGAACAATTCGCCCTCGCGAATGCACCGCTACGAAAATGTTGGCAGTAATGGTTGAAGAAAAAGCGATCAATGGCTTGTTCAATTTCCTCTGTGACTGGATACATTTTACGATCCAGTGGCCGGGTTCGGGTGACCCACTCTTGCAGCTCCGGCTCTCGAGTGAGCCTGAATGTAGATGAGAACTAACGTCAGGATATTTTGTCTCGTCGCTTACGAATCACAATAAATCTGATCACCACCTCCCATTAATGCATGAAACGGCTCCTGTGCATGCTTGCTGAGAAGATCCATCCACAATGGGTCATAGCCAGACTTATATCCGGGCCCACGAAAATCATCAGGATTTACACCGGCGGAAAAGCCATTGCACTAGATGGATGTGAACTTGCGGGCCTGATCATTGTTCGATAGAAGATACGTACGGAATAGGCGGCCCAACGCATGTTTTGATCTTTCCTTGGGACAAAGAAATGCAAAATCTGCCCCCTATTGATGCTATACGTGATTTCCATTTCATGAGAACCCAAGGGAATGTGTAACATGAACCTCCAGAAAGTAAAAGTACTGCTCCGACACCTCAGCACAAGATCTACCCGAAAAAAAAAGAAAACATGGTACAGACCCTCCATTGCCTGCATGAACATACAACTCTTGGCCAGGCACCGATTCCTTGCATGCGGTGGCACTTGTGTGCACGCCATCCACAGGTGCCGTAGGTATGGCTGTAGATCGTGGATCGGCGGGATGCGGCCCCAAGTCAAAGGAATGGCGATCTGAGCCCTCCTTGTGTCCTGTAGCAAAACCATAAGTGGATACCGCCTTGCTGCTCGGATCCCACTCGTAAATCAACGTAGGTAGAGGCTCGTAGAACGAGCCCGAATCCGCAGCTTTATTTCTAGATTGAATACAAGCTCTCAGTGAGCAACAGCAAATGCTTACTGATGACCATGGCTGCACCATGCCATACAGCTTCGGAGTCGACAGTGTCATACCTGACATTCCAGCACGTCGACGCAAAGCCGGGGGGGAGGGATTACTGAAGCGTACCTGAGCAAGGGTCCAGCCATGAACTACATAATGACGCGTCAGTTGAGATTGCACAGCTCGCACGGGGCTAAAAGTGGACCTGTAAATGGGGCTCCATGCGCGCGACGCGTAGAGCACGAGACCGTTCGACCGCAGACATGTGAGCGAGTTGATTCGAAGACACTGATGTCTTCCTGCTTTGCGGCTGCGACGCAGAACTTTGTTTCGAGGAGTAGCCCTTTGGCGGCACAGGAGGAGGAATGCCAGGGAGAGGCGAAAACCCACCAATGAACTGTTCATCCATAGGTGCGACTTCTTCAACGGGTTCAAACTTGCCATCGGGCCCACGAACGGCTCTGTCCTGAAAGTACTCGCTCTCCTGCATATGCAACTATGAATTGCAAAGACACAAGCAATGGACGTTCAACGTGCCCTTTGCGCGCGCCGCCACGCATGGAACCCAGCGTTATCCATAGCAGCTACTTATTGACAACAGGAAATTGTATATGTACGAGAATTGAAAGTGAGCTTGGTCGAATCGAAAACTTTCCGACAGAAAAGTGGAGAAGCGATAGAGAGCACTCAAAGGGAGTTGATGGAAGCGGAAAGCAAAAGCAAGAATTCTCATTTTTTGAGTGAACTGAGAGGCCAGTCTTGTGCGCAATCAATGTGACGTAATCCCCGTCTCGACACCGCCAAGCAATCGATCGGTTCATGATCAACAAACTGTTCTCTCGTCACGTGATAAAACCTTTCAAATCTACAGTTACTGTACTCACTAGTAGTTCCTTAACTTTCTTGAAAATTGGTGCATGTTTCATCCATCCATAGACCGAGGGTTTTTGAAACGAATACAAACTGCCACGAAAGAGAAAACCCCCATTACCATTAATAAGTACGGGTATAACTTATGGATTCACCGTATAAATCACCTATCCGACATGTTCGACTACTGTCGTGACCAATCTTCCATCCTGCACCACCGTCTTGAGCATCTCTGGAACAGGAAGTTCCTTGAACTCCTCTTCGCCAGGGATATTAACATTAATGCTGCTACACTTCGCTGTCGTGATCTCGGCATCCAGGCTATCTTGCGAAAGATACAGGGAACCAGAGTCCGTGGAATCTAGCTGGATCATGGGAGCTTTACCGGTGATCTGGATTGCGAATGACGGCGACTTCGTTACCGAGATTGACGAGACAACGGAGTCGATGAGAACGCTCGTCTTCTCGCAGTTCACTAACCGTGAATTTAGTTGCATAATTCAGATGCCAGATGACGCGGACACCTACCAAGAGTCACAGCATTCACTTTGCCTTTGATGACAATGGTTGAACGCTTGCATCCAAAAATGCTGACAGATTGGTTGATCTGCGCATCCTCTACAACCAGACTTTCCTCGTCTTCCTGATATTCCTACACAAGAATTAAAAAAAAAACGGCCCAAGTGAGCGAGATATCCTACAATTGCCCACTTGCTTCCTTCCAAGGCAAACTTGGATGGCTTCTTGCCCATGAGAGCCTGAGGCTTAGTAGGCCGCACTGGCTTCTTTGGAGGAGCTGGTCACACCGTCAGCTAATCCCATGTGCAGACTAAAATGAGAAATGTACTTGTAGGCTTTGACAATGCCGGGACCGTGCTACTTGCTCGCAATGCAGGATTTTTATGTGTCATTTCAGTTTTGTCTACCTTACGCAATCCTTTGGTGACGTCTGCACCACGATTGATCTCGGCGAAGACGGCAGCTGCGCCACCCGATGCAGGGACAGGCGCAGATGGTGCGGCAGTTGCTGGTGGGGGTGGCGACGGCGCGCTGCCCGCCGGAGCAGCACCTGGGGGTGTGTATTTGTCGTAAGTGACGCCCTACATGTGCGCAAGTAAGGCTCCGAGTCGTGCATACTCGGTGTGAAAGCACCTTGGGATTCCATGCTAAACCAGTTGTATGGTATTCCACGACATACTTGCGCATCTCGTCGATGAGCGCTAGGAATGCCATGGCCCAATCAAGATGCTTAGGCTCTCTGAGATGGCAAGGTCAAGAAGGATTGGAGACAGATAAAAAGTCACTCACTTCTCCTTGTGCTCCCTCATGACCCGGTCAGTATAGTAGCTGACAGAATCTCTGATTTCAGAGACGTGCGGGCCTGGCTTGGGCTGAATCGCGGTTAATGACGTGGTTTAATTGTGCGTTTCCAGACAGGACACTCACCGACACAACCCATCCAATGATTCCCGCACTCTCTGCCAATGCAGAGATGTGTGAGAACCACTCCCGCTCTTTGCGATTCGTCTCTTTCAGATGCTGCAGCGCCGCAATGTCCTTGGTCAGCGGGATCAAGAGCCCCTCAATGGTCTTCTGGTCTGGCTTCTGACAGGATGCAGCGATGAAGAGTAAATCGCGCAACTCAGAAAGCTCCTTCTCCAACGCTTCCACCTGCAGTGTCAGATGAGCCTGATTAGATGTCAAACAACGTGGTGCACGCCGCACGCACCATGATGAACATCGACGCAGGCGCGAAAGACTTGGTGAGTTCTATAAACGGCTTCAACTTGCCATCAATGACCATCTCATCATATGCCACGATACTGGCCGGCTGCACGGCTACCTCGACAACTACCGGCGGCGGAGGTGGTGGTGGAGGTGGAGGAGGCGGGGGCGGCGCACCAAAGCTACTTGCATTTGATTCTGTGCGCGATACTTCTGGAGGAAGGGTCGGCACGGCAGAAGCATTAGAGTTCGTGTGGTAGGTTTGCGCTGCAGTTATATCTTCGAGTCGCAGAGTCGCAGCCTCCAGGCTATCATAGCATGCTTTTAGTGAATGCGTGCACGACTAAATAAATGTCACGTTCACCGTGAAATAATCGTCGCTAAAGAGTACAACCCGCCGTGGCCGTGCGTCGACATCGTCAAACCCTGAAAACAATAGTATTCCGAAAATCAAAGAGCGAAGGTGTTGTAGGAGTCGCCCTTGCAACCAGGCGAAGCATCATGCCGCGACCGCCACGTGAGGCCGCCATAGGTCCCGTGCACTCCGCTCCGCGACTTACCGTTTCCAGTAATATAGCAATCCAAAAAACGACAAAAAAACGACGATTGCAATTAACGTAATCTCAAGAAAATATACGTTCAAACATTTCTAAGAAAAAAATACAGGCTGACGCCAAATAACTTATATGTACACAAAAGATAGGCCATAAACGACTACAGACCAAATCATCATAGGCGGGGCATGTGGTAGTACAGGTACCCATTGCCCGAACGAGACAAAGCCGTTTCAGGAAGAGATAGGAGATACATGGAAACAGGAGCCACCTTGTCGACCATAAAATAAAGAGAGAACGACGAATAAATCATTTCTTGGCCTAAAATGTCCGGTTAGACCGAGATAACGCAATTCCGGTCTATTCCTTACCGCGGCTTTCTTCGTCGATGAGGCCTTTGACGTAGCTTTCTTTGTGGAAGCCTTGGAAGTCTTCTTAGCAGCGGTCTTTGGGGCGGATGTGCCGGTGGCGGCCTGACGTAGCGAGTCTGCGTGAGAAAAAATCGGTACATGGGAGATGAAACAGAGAACAAACCTTCTTCGCAGAGCTCCGCTTGGAGGGACTCGTTGCTTTCTTTGCTGGCGCAACTTTCTTACCTGGAAGCACCTTCTTTGCTGGAGTTGCCTTCTTCGCCGGTACCCCTGCTTTCCTCACTGAAGCTTTAGCAGTGGATGCTTTCTTTGCCAATGCCTTCGTGGTTACAGATTTCTTAGTCGATGTTACGGCCTTAGTGGCGGCCTTTGATTTCGAGGCAGGCTTGACAGCGGCCTTGGCGGTGGGTTTCTTGACCGGTGCTTTTGCAGGAGCCCTCGCCTTGGTGGCTGGCTTGTTCTAAACCGGTGTCAACAGTTTTGCTTGAGTTCAAAACGAATGTCTTGCGTACCTCCTTGGAAGCAGCTGCATCAGCTGCATGAGTGCGGGATTTGGGGAACAACTTGACACGCCCCGATGGACCTACCATCAAGTCATGGACTAGACGTAAATTGGAACACAAACGAACTAACCCTTGGGCAAGACAAAAACCTCCTTCTCAGCACCAGAGGTCAGAGCTTTGGCAAGTTGAGTGTTCTGGGCAGCGCCCATCTCAAGTTTATACGTGCTTTCCACGTATCTAATGGGGTCTCAATGTACACGACACTTGACTGTTATTAGATCTCACTTCTTGATCTGGGGCCGGGATACACCTGTGCGAGCGTCTTCAGTGTTGGCAGCGATGCACTCCTAGAAACAGAAGCGTTAGAAGGACGGTAAAAATATACCAAGGGGCTTGGAGGAAGAGAATGATCCATCGGGCTGGAAGAATTGGCCCAAGTAGATATGTGGAGCATGCGTCATCGCAAGCGGCCTGCAGCGAAATCTCGTCTGTGCCGAATCCCGACAACGCGTCCGCAAGGCAAGCATTCGGCGAATAAAAATACCCGGGCAGAAGAGCAACCACAGACCTTGATCATTTCAATCCATGTTGGGTGAGTGGGTACAGATTTACTGCCCTTCGCTGCAGCCGCTTTCTTCGTAGCCTTGGACGCGGCAGACATCGTAAACAAGTTGAATGGGTAGCAAGAAACTTGCAAAAAGAAAGATAAGAGCGAGATTGAGCAAACGCTGGGAAAGTACCGGAGATGATGGTGGTTGCAGTCAAGACGCCCTTGGGCATCCGCCGACTGCAAGTCAACGAACCTTGATGTAGGCTCACGTGATAGACAGTCCCAGGGGGAAAGTATTTGGTACATCAAAATACCATTTGTCCATTGAATTTCTACAGGGACGGAGGCGACGGAAGGCAGTAATGCATCCACGAAAATTGTGGAGAAAACAGTTAGGGCAGGCGGGTGTATCGCGTCTCGCAATCCACGCCACAACGCCTGTAAGTTCGAACCACCAAGGGCCGATGAATCCTCCCACTTACTCGCAACGGATAATTGCGCAATAGAAAGCTGCACATAGATCATTGCGAACGTCAGAAGCACAGCTATCTACTCCCCGCGGCTCTTGTACTGACACGACGAACGAGAAAGACGCGTACGGCGGGAGTCTGCAATCTGACAAGATGCCCCTGTCGATCGATACTTCAGAGGCGTTGTTGACACTTATTGACGCGACCACTCAACGTGATTGCCACGTGAGCAATGACCATCACTCGAACTCTCGGAACAGCCATTTTCAATTCCGCTCCGACTTCGAAGCCCCCTTCATCGCCATGGCCGTTGCCCCAGAGCTCCGTGCTTTAGCTCGGTCAGCTTATAGGGCGTTGTGGAGAGTATCGTCCTCAACTTTTCGCGGTACAGTGTCCCAAATTTTTTCATGTCGTACCAAGCTAAATTTGTTAACTTAGGTGATGAGACTGTATTACAAGGTTCTACAGATCTCCTCGTTCCATGCTGCCCACAGTGACTCATTGCATTGCAGCTTTCCGCCAGAAGATGCGTTCGGATGCCCTCGCCAACTCTTCAAATGCTTTAGCATTGGAAGAGCACATCAAGGTTTCGAGAGAAGTTTCCGACGTCCTTCGACGAAATGTCGTCCAGGGGTTCCGTATAAACGACACTGAAGACACCTACCGTACGCTCTCGGTTGCAACTCCCGTCGATTTTTAAAACTTACCGCGTCTTGAAAGACCTTCGCATTACTCCCGACACTGAACTCGGAGACAATAGTATGCTTAAGAATAACACTCATTCATGTGGTTCTGGCCGTACCACAGAACACACGTATGTGATTCTATCCGTGGTTTACTACCCGTGCGTACCTTCTGACATCCCAGGGATGCAGATGCTGTTCAGCATGATGCCAAGCGTCGTAGGTCAATGAACTTTCCAGAGATCAAGCGGGCCTACAAGACGAGAATCATTCCTGAATTGAACGAAAGTGATCTGGAGGAATCTTTTGTTAGAGGTCTGATGTTGTATAACATGCATTTCCTATATTTTGACTGATCATTCAACAGGTAGTGGTCCTGTAGGTTTTCTGCGAGTTTCTGGTCTACATTACAAGCCGATATCGTATTATCGTAGGGTGGTCAATCGATTAACAAAACTGAGAACAACGTGCAATTATTGCACAAGCCTTCTGGCATTCGCATTCATTGTCAGGATACCCGCTCATTGGAGCAGAATCGGAAGCTTGCCCGTCGACGCTTACTTGAAAAGGTTTGTTCTTGTTTCTTCTTATTATGGTGTTCGAGACACCGCGTCTTGTATGATTTCTGGTCCTACTCCGCTCCTTCGTGTACTTATGTTTTACGCAGTTGGACAATATGTTGAATCCTGGGATTTCCAAACAGCACATGCAAATTGCGCGGCGGTCTGAACGGGAACGACAAAGAAGAAAAAAGGCGAAGAAGATTGAGGACAAGAGAGAAGTCAGAAAACATGAAAAACTGGAAAGACAGGCTCAGCATCTCCAGAGGTTCCAGAATACCGATAAGTAATCGGCACGTTAGTAACCACCAATGCAAATGTCAGAGCTCTCAGTACTATTTTACTTAGCGATTCATATTCAGCGTCCACAAGTAAACTCCATCGCCAACCAGCAATTTGTGGGTGCCAGCCTGTCTCTGTTGTTCGGATTCGAGTTCGCGGGGATGGAGGCTATGCGCAGTGCGCAGTCATGGTCTTGGCATCGGACCCAACGAAGCTCTATGAGTTAAGGGGATGTTGGCAGGGCTTGGACAGACTTGGACAGGCGAGCTGATGAGAATAAACAGGCGCAGTCGAATCGTTGCGATGCATATGGGAACCTCAAATGCCAATTCCGAAGAGTACTGCGCATCGTTTGCCACGATTACTTTCGTCTTTTTTTCTTCCTTGCACCTTGGCTGTCCGCTTGACCTGTCTTCTTGGTCATGACCCCGCGTCGAAGCTGCAGGCTCAGCAGATTTTTCCTCGTCGTGTGTGAATTGCTTGTGTGCCTCGCGCCACTTGCCCTTGCCGATCTGAAGCTCACGGAGATCGCGCAAGTTCCACCAGGCTTCACAACGAATGACTATGTCTCTGACAAAGTGTATGACGGATTTCTCGTCTTTTGTCCCGAGTATGAGGATGGTGAGGAGAAGAAAATTCATGGGCCGCGAATATACCACGCGGATGGCTCCGTCTACTGGGCAGGCGATGAGTGGCGCTGGCGGTGTATGAGTGCTCGACGTGAGTCTTTCACTCCTCGTTCTCCATGCATGTATTGAAAGTACGGGGTACACAGTGCAGACATGGAAACAGCAGAGAGTACTCACTTTCTGGTACGACAATGGTAATCGCGTATGTATTGTCTGTCCTGAGCTCTATAATACGATTTCTAAGAGACTCTTAGCCATACGGTGCAATCCTTGATACGAACTACAATGAGATCAAGCAAGTGCGGCCTGTAGGGGGCTCTGAATTCGGTAGCAGTCTTCTTTTTCCGTACATGGAAATGCCTAACAGAAATGGTTGCAGATCTTCATGAATTTCGCATTACCTCCAGCAACGAGACCGTTCTAATGATTTTGATGAAGACTGTTGGTGCCGACCTTTCTTCAATTGGCGGGTCACGCCACGGGATGGTATATAGCCCGTTCATTCAAGAAGTCGACATAGAAACGGGAAAGCTAGTCTGGGAATGGTCGGCCGCAGAGCATTTGATTGTACGTTGCTATTTTGAACTACAGTCAACGGTCTCATAATGCATACGGTCGGGAGACATCTAAACCCTACGTATCATGACAGTTATGCATCATCATCTCGGAATTCGGTTGAGTTGATTTGTTTTTCCTGTTCAAATGCATTATGAGCTCGGTGACTGGACTGGCGTAGGTATCGTTCTTTATATATCTTACTCGACCTCCAGTTCTCCGGCTCGTTTCAACATTTTGGCGGCGGTGTCTACGGTTATGCACATTGCAATGCCGTTTACAAAGATGAAGACGGCAACTTCTTGATGTCATTCCGTAAGTAACCGTTATTTTCTGAACCCATCCCATGAACTCAGCTTCATTGCACCAGGTTTCTACTCGATGATCATCAAAGTTGACGGAAAGACAAAGGATATAATCTGGAGACTAGGCGGGAAGAACTCCGACTTCTCGTTCAACAATGGATCTACGTTCATCGGGCAACACGATCCTCAGGTGTGTAGTACGTCTGAAATTCATTGTCATCAACTTTCGACGATACCTCTGGCAGTGGGTGCCTGGAACGCATCAAACAGAGGTGGGTCGCTACATATCCATATACGAGTGAGCCACACATTGACTTTCTCATTCCAGCTTACCCTCTTTGACAACGATTGCGACGACTTGGGTACACTGGGTCCCTGGGGCACGGCACGCGGTATCTGGGTCCGACTCGACTACGATAAAATGACCGTGACACTCGTGCGCGAATATCTCCCGCCGGAGCGCAAACGTGCCGACATTGAGGGCGGCATGGAGATCCTCCCAAATGGAAACGTTCTCGTCGCGCACGGGAGCTCTGGATGGGTTCTCGAGTACACGCACGACGGCGAGCTTGTTTTTAACGGCCAGACGCACCAAGTCTACCGTGCGTATAAGTACCCGAAGGATTTCTGGCCAGGCAACGGGCTTCCTGATCCCATTGAATCGAATGACTATGTGGATATTGATGACGATGTCAGCATGGTCTTCGATTCAGGCCATGGTCAGTGTGAGGGCCTGCTATCCTTCTTGGGCCTCTGCCTCAGTACGTAGTCAGATTTAGTCTGATTCCAACATCAACGGTGCGACATGATCATTTTTCGTGTCAAAACTCCATTCTGTAGAGGCCAGGCTAATTTCAACGCCATGTTGTACTGAAATACAATACATGTAGACAGCTCACAGGCATCACTCGTACGTAGGAATTCCATTCGTTTTCAGTAAGTCACATATAATACATGTGCGCCACCAGTCCAACTGTATACACTCTTCAATTACAGGCTTTGTAAATAAGGTTTTGTACATTATGTTCTCTTCTGACCCTCGGGTACTGATTATGCTTCGTGGTCGCGTGCGGGTCCAGCCCACTAACGCGTTGCATACCTGGGACAGGGTTAATCGCGGGAAAACTTGGAAGTCAAAGAGCAAACGCACTTCTTGGTCCAGTCCCGTGCCGTCGCCATGAACTTGGCCCGATCGTTCTTCAAAAGCTGAAATAACATGCATTATCAATAGATATCCGCGACATGCAAGAGACGTCCGTACAGCCGCTATCTCAGGCTCGAACGGATCGTCTGAACTAGGATGGTTCAATTTTTCTTGGATGATAGAAAGGACTACACATGGTGGCGTTGAGAGCGATGGCAGATATAGTTGATGCAAACGCACCTGTCGACAAGGTCACAGACGGCTTCCACTTGACTCGGTGTCAACGTGCTAGAACACCAGAACGTGGTCCGTCATCTTCACGTACCTCGTCTCTCAGGATCGATACACAAATGCTTCCTTCCTCGTTGATTCCGGGATGGTATATCTTCGTCTTGAAAGTGACCTGAAACGAGTGGATTTGTCAAACAGTGCTCATTGGGACAAAAGGTACATCCTCACAGTGGGCGCCTTGAAGGGATAATTATCCGGAAGCTCAATGACAAACTTGAATGTGCCTCCGCCGTATGGTGAATCTGACTGGAATATAGTGTAAATCGAGAATTGGACGAACAAATAGGTGATGAAAACAAGTGGGGATATATCAGGCTAAAATATTTACCGCCGCTTGCATGGCGCACGACCACAGGAACAGGTTGTCTTCCTTCGGCTTTATGGAGACACCCTAGTGGGAGAAATCAATAGAAATGTACGAGAGGAACGAGAGGCGACTTACAGGAATGGGGTTCTTCGCAAGATCTGAGAGCTCCTTTTGGATGCGTCTAGAATGATTATTAAAAGAAGGGTAAGCGCATGCCCTGAGAATTCGGGAATAACTAAGTGCGGCTGAGCAAAGGTAGTTATGTGGCAAGAGCGTAGTGGATTGTCGTGTCGATTACTGCACAGTAGTGCACACGCCGCTGGCGCCATCGATGAAGAAGCATAGCTCGAAACAGGGGAAACGTGGCGTCCGCGCAGCCACTCACCTTAGTGCTGTCATGATAGACAACGAAAGTGTATAATAAAAAGACCAAAAAACAAATTGAGCTGAGATGGGCCAAGTGAAGGAACGCGCGACGCGGGTGACAGCTTCAATGAATGAGTCAGAGCCATGACGCGGATCCGGACTGATGGCGCTGATGGCCGTCTCCGCACTCCGTGATCAACTGATTTACTATTTCCAGTTGTACGGCGCTGAACGCACAGTATTTGTGGTTGTGTGGTCTTCTCACGTTCTGTGTAAATCCTTGGCTGCATTGTTTCTTGCTTTTACGACTTTTTATCCTCCGTTCTCTTCTTCGACCGTCCATTTCCCCGGCGCTGTTATTTTGTCGGCATCCGGGTCCGACCTGGCCTCGTGTGCCACCACGTTGTCTGCACGCTCATTTCGTTTCTGGTCATCTACCGCACCTATTTCTCGTGTTCTACGCTGCACTTCATCACCAATCTTTTGTTGACATGAATCGCTTCCGGTGTGTCCGATAGTCTTCTCGCCTTCTTCAATTGACCCGTCGCGCCAGCAAAAAATCCGACGCGAGACGTTCTCAAGTTCCCCCCATCGTCGACAACCGTCCTACCCAGCTCCAGCCACCGCCGTCCCTTCCACTGTCATCCGTCGCCCCGTCCGAGCCTGAAGTTCCTCAGGAGTCCGTCGGCTTACCTGAGCTTCCTCCCATCAACGATTTCAGGACCTCTCTGATACTACCCGAGTAATTGGCAGTCACCGTTTCCGTATTTCCACACTGAATCCTGTCCAGTCTGTCCCGTAGGTTCACTCTCCTTCGTACTTCCGCGGGGGACCACGTATCTTTGGACGGCCTCAAGGACCGCTTCGCTGAGAAGAGAGCGCTCGGTGGTCTGAATATCGTTTCGGAGGAGGAAGAAAACATAATTATGGAGACGTTAGGGAAGTTGCAAAGCACTCCACATTCTGCTTCAGCATCCACGGATCTGTCGGACTGGCAGTCGCATGCTTCGATGGCCTCTAGCAGCCGGTCTACGAAACGGTACAGCGGTAATCTCTTTGGTTCAACCAGATTCCGCGACCAGTCGTATATCCGAGCGGCGTCCAAGCACAGTTCTCAAGCACATTCCACTGCGCCCTCTGAAGGCTCTGGTTCCCAATATATCGACAATGCGAGGCCTATCACTCCCACTGGATCCTATTCGACTTTCTCCAGTCCTGAGAAAGTCCGTGTACAGCCTGTGCATGAATATGCCTCTCCACCATCGAAGCGTAATGACATTGCTGACTTCCGACACCGTGCTTCCGTTGTTCTGGAAGATATTTTCAAGGAGATGGAGAGTGAAGCTGAGGAGAAGATCGTCCTTCCCAGAACCGCGCGCAGGGTCGGCGCGGCCAATGTATGTTATTCCACGTTTATTTGTCGTGGGGAGGCGTTGACACATCAAATGTGTAGGGTAATGCCACGACTTCAGTGGAGGCAGGCATGGCTATCTCCGCTGATGTGACCATTGCCGACACACCGGATGATCAACGTGCGTCGCCTGTTCCAACTCGCACATTGCCAGGATACGTCCCTGGGATGCAACGCCCGCGCACGCCTCTGGATTCCGAGATCGACGACATTCGTGCGAGCTCCATCACGCCTCGTGGTGCCATTGTGCCTCGTCATGATGTTTCTCCCTCTAAATCATCCTTTTCCACGTCGTCTCCGATATCGTCTCTTTTCCAGGATGGAAGCGTTTTTCGACAGCCACGTCCTCTGTCTCCTGGCAGCAGTCCGCTGTATCTTCATCGCAAACCAACCATGCGTGTTGGTGGATCAACTCCTGATGATGAATCTGAGATCGGCGCCTATCGTCGTCGACCTGCATCACCACTTTCAACATCAGCGACGTACCAGTCTTTAGTATCCGCTGCTTTGCCTTCATCCACACCAGAGCAGGATCAAAATCCTATCTATGGCCAGGATCAGCCGAAGTCATCGTTTACTCACAGCCATAATGACAGCTGGACCAGTGAGACTGGTGCCACCAGTGCCGACATGCACTCAACATCCACGAAATCTCCCACTGTTCGATCTCTTAAATCGCCGCCGCTTCCTGACTCTCCGATGTTTGATCATGGCTTTGCCTACCCTATACCGTTGTCCGGTCCAGAGGTGCATGGGCTGGACAGCACAGACTCCAACGCCGATCGCTCTATGTCGCCTATGTCTTTAGTTGATCTGGGTGCTCCCGTCATTCCCAACCGCAGCATCCTCTCCCCCACTCCGCGACCGTCTCATGCACCATCTCCCGCCTTTGATAGTAGCAGCAATAGTTCGTCGAAGAACAGTACCCCATTCAGCCTTGCGCCATACCGAGCCTTGGTTCTCTCTGCGGGTGGTTCTTCGTCGCGCTCGTCATTGGTGTCGATGGGCTCCAGCTATCACTCGTGGGAGGGAGATGAGAGAGACCCTCTGTTCACACTGGTGCACGACCTCGATCCCAATGAGCCCGTGTGGCATGATCTTTCCGTGTTCACGTCATCCAAGACCACACCAGAAGGGTCGCCAATGGATGACGGCCCTGAGACAATCGTTGCGCAGTATGCTGGCTTGAGGAAGTCCGATTTTGTCGCGATGCAAGAGAAACTGGTGAAGGTTAGCCAGAAGAAGGCGTCCACTGAGCTGAAGGGGCGGACTCCTTCTCTGCGTAGGCGGCGTCCATCGACTTCACAATCAAATTATTCCTTGAATGTACGGTTGTATCTTTTTTCTCGCTACATATGAGCTTTCAATGACCTGCCCCTGTTAGCTTTTGCATTCAAGCTCACCGTCACAGCCTGCCTCGCCTCCGCCGGTCATGATGACTGCAGAGGCCGAGCAGAACGCTAAGGCGAGCGCGTTGCTCAACTCGGTAGTCGACAGCATCCAAGCAAACCCGCGGAAAGATCCCTTCGTGTTGGACTTCTCTGCAGCCAATTACGACGACAAGAAACCCGATTCCTTGATGCAACTCAACCACGATCTCGCACGAGCCCTTTTTGGTGGGACTGATTCTCGCACAGGTCTTGCGGAGCAGGTGCCGTCGTCACCGTCGACGCCTGTCCAGAGAGCTCCCCAGGCATTTGACTTTTCAGCTGGCCTTGATGTGGAATCACCTCCTCCGACCGCAACGTCTGACGTGATGCCTACTGCCGCTGCTACTGACCCATCGCCCGCGGTATCGCCTTATCTCTTGAAAAATCCTTCCACTCCTCGTATTCCCCGTACGCCTGAGGAGGAAGCGGAGTTAGCTCGAGAGATTCGGCGAAAGACTGATGCTGCTATGGTTGCTTTAAAGAGAATCCCATCCAAGTCCAAGTCTCATGGCATTTCGACTGGTTCGATCTCTCGCAAGCGCATTAGTCCACATCAAATATCCACACCGCACCTCGTGTCTGCGTCCACTACAGATTTAGATACTATTCCCTTGCGCTCTCCGTCGATGCCTTCCGACAGTCACGCACCTGGTACCTCAAAATTAAGTTCGCGTTTCAAAAGGTTCAGAGGCACACTTCGTCATAAGGCTGCACCGTCTGGCGAGCATGCATCGATTGTGCCATCCGATCCTTCAGCTGGGAGTATGCCCGCATCACCCATGATCACCGTTCATGGGCCTTTACCTACAGCGAGCACGGCTGACCTTGACCGTTACAAGACCAGTGTGACCAGTCCGCCGGCGACATCGGGCCCTAGTCTGAAATCGTTCATGGCACGCTTCCGTGGCAGTAAGCAGAGAGCAGCGGAATCCATGATCAGCCATATCGACAAGATTGGTGCCCCATTCCAAGACTTTTCGCAGTCGGTAACACCACAAAATTCCGAACCCTCGATGGTGCATACCTTCACCTCGGAGGAACCTCTTAACTCTCCTACTCCCAAACCCCGTCCTCCCCGGCCTCAACCCCCGAATATAGGGGCTCAGCCCCATACACATACGATGTCTGCGTTCGACCCTTCCGATGGCAACTTTGAAGAAGGTGACTCCTCGCGCGAGTCTCAACAGGCTATTCGTCAGCTGTTTGATGCTGCTTCGAAGATTGGTCTAGACGAGAGCGCCTTGAACGAACTACTCAGGCGATCTGGTTCGACTTCCTCGCGCGCTACAAACAAGACGTCTAGCTCTACGGTGGTTGATTCCAAGCGAACGACATATGTGCATGCCCCGCCTGTCTCGTATCCTCCACGAGTCGATGAATCTGCTTATGAGGATACAGGTCTCAACCTCCATCCAGAGAACAAGCGAAGACCGGTTGGCGACCGCCATGGCAACCCAGCTGACTTCGATTCCCTAGTGGTCCGGCGGACGCTCATTTTCCCCTCTAATACCAAGGTGACCTTGACTTCAGGTGATGTTAGTTCCCTCATGCCGAGGAATTCGACAAATATCAATCGGCGGAGGACGAGTACGTTATCTACCTCTAGCCGGTCCTTGCAAGATCGGATACCTACCCCTCCCCCTGCGAAGACTTCCGTTTCTCGAAGGTTTTCGACTGAGCCTTCGCCTCCGGTTCCCCAGATGCCATCTTCACTATCGACCTCGGCTTCACCGCCCAATCTCCTTGTTCCTCACCCTGTGTTGCATAGCCAAACAGAGAAGTCTCCGGTGTCGACACACAGTCAGCCGGACTCCTTGTAAGCGTCATACATACTCATTCACTCAACCATGTGGCACTGATATCATCCAAGTTACGAAAGCTATTCCCGTGACGTCCGCAGTAGCGTGCCTTTAAGTGACCGCACTCCTGCACGACAGCCGTCCGAGGACGATGCAAGTCGTGCCGTGGAGGTAATTGAACTCGCTAATGGTCAGACGATATGGAAAATCGTCGACAGTTTACGGGATGTCGATTCGGAGTCTATGTACCGTGCGAGCTTTGCTTCGGATTATTCAACGGTGAATGATAGCATGCAAGTCTACTTCAAGGATCGCGGTGCTAGGTTTTCCACCACCAGCAATGGCTCTTTCCTGGGCCCTAAGATGGCTAGCTCCAGCGCGCGACCGGAAACGAAGGTCTGTCTTGTCTTCACCGACGTCCGCGGAACACCGAATAATGATGAGCTTGGTCACACAGGTGTTCTATAGCTCGGCCGCGCACATAGGACGCCTCATTGAAGACATATCGCAAGGAACAGAAGCCGGTTCCTTCAATATTCTCCCGAGCACTGTCGTTGGACACCATTCTCATTCTTCTTCGGCCTCGTCTTCTATGGATCCACAGTGGACTGTTGAGGAACGACTAGAGCACATGCTCGGAACCTTGCGAGCAGGCTAGACTGCAGATGGCCGTCGTCAACCTTCCATCTTTCTATCCTCTCTCTCTCTATCATTTCCACGGGGACTGCACTTCTACATAACACATATTCACTCTCATTTCGCCACGCCATGTCGATGCTCTGCTTATTATAACTGTCGTGAATAATATTTTTTTAGGGATGTACAAACACATTTCATATGGCTCCCATATGCGAATCTAAGTGACGGTTTATACATAGTGCCAACAGTGCTTCAGTTAACAAAGAATCATGATCAAAGGTGTATTGCAGTAGCCCATGCGCTGGTCCTACCGCTGTCTGTTCAGAGTATCTGCGGAAGCTGGCAATCTGAACTGGGCCAGAGTAAAGCTGGGCAGTGAACGCGGTGAGCGACGGTGATTCGGTGGCAGGTTATAAAACGACGAGCTAGACACTGACTTCATAACCTCGTGGATCCACCGAATTTCGTCGCCATTCGAACTGTTTTCCACTGGACGAGACAAAAATGCGGGAGCTACACCAGCTGTCACCCATGCTGAACCGCCTGCAGATCCGCAGAAGGCTACGTACTTGCTATGTGCTCCGGGAAGAACCATCTGCGACATGGCATATCGACGATGGTGCAACGTGACGCTGCCTAAATGGTTGCCCGGTGACCAGTCCAACTGAGCAACGATATCTCGGTTGTCTTTTTGTACCTACGAGACAGATCAAGAATGTGGCATGCCCGGATGACAAGGAAGTCAACATACTGTCGTTTTCGTTGACATGAGACGCTCCGTGGTTTCGAAGCAGAAGAGATGGGGCTTGGTATCTTCACCAATAATGACACACCTGCGAGGGTCGTCCTTTCCCGTGAAGAAGAGGTTATACGTTGGCGTAGCCATGGCATAAATGGGCTCGGAGAGATAGATGCGTATTATATAGCATTATATAGGACGAAGGACCAATTGCTTCTGCAGTGATAGGATAAGCACTCGTGATTTGGCGCTCTAGACACGCACGGGGCCAGGAACTTGGAAGTTCTGCAGGAAGAGCATCGATGGCCAATCGGCCTCGTTGCACCACCAAACGCACGCGCCGTAATGGTATTAGGCATGCGTGTGGCGCAAAGGGGAACAAAACATCGAGATACAATAGTGACATGGTAACGCAAACCCCCGAAACGGACTTGAAAATGAAGCAGTGCTGTACGTACATGGTACCATGTACGCGGGGCATACTAAGGGTCCGATAGCTTCGCCCGCTGAGTCTCAAGGGCCAATTCAAGCCAGAAGCGCCACCAAGGCGAGATTTGCCAGGCCAGAGATGCAGGGAATTTTGGTTGGATATGGCGAGCTAACTAAAAGTACCCAAGCGACGTCGACGATAGACAGAAACTGTCAAGAACATGGAAATTTCATTTACAAGAATGCACCCGCGTTCTGCAAGAGTTCTGCGAGGCACCGGATCTACTTTACATCTGCATTTATCACCATGCGTCAGCGGATGGCGTCGGCAAACTTATAGTAACTCAACTGAGTACAACAGCGGCCTCTTCAGACCTCTGAATATGCATTCATTGCGCTTATGCAAGTCCATGTCCGTGAAGGTCCGTAACTGTATACGTCGGCAACAAAACGGCCAGCCTATTTTCCCAGAGAAAACGGAGAGCACAATGATTCTCATTGGAATCCTCGTCGGATGCGCTGCAATCCCGGGCCCGATCAAGCAAGAAACACATTATAAGCAGACAACTGTACAAAATGGCGAGCACCCTGCCCCACCCCGAGACAACAAAACCAGATACACTGTCATCCAAACAACATGAGCACCTAAGATACTTTTCACTTTTCAGCACCCGACCTTCCACAGAGGTCGTTTGCGCATTTTCCGTGTAACGTGCACGGCACTGTTGCCCGAGCTCGTACCGCCGAAAGCCAGCACAACAGTCTCCTCGGCACCCGAACCACTGACGGCCGCCTTGCGCAACTCGATAACATCCTTTGCGAATTTAAATCGTGCTTGATCAGAGCCTAATTCACCATTACCATTTTCAATCCAACAAACGATCGTAGAGCACGATACTCACCAATTTGAAACGTCGGTGACTCGACCGACGCTTTAAACATTTCAAATGACATTTTGGCGAAGACTTTCGCCAAGACATCACGCCCGTTCTGCTGTGTCGGGGCCTCCAACTTAGACGGCAGAGCAGCCGTTATGAATTCGAATACATCGGCTTTCAAGCGTTGTACATAATGGTCCAAGAGAGACCGTGAGGGAGGATTTGAAGGATCAGCGGATACGGCTTCTACGGATTCGATAAAAGACAACCAGTGGCTTATCGAATCAAGGTCTATGGAGCTGCGACACATTTCGTACGCGTATTGACATAGCTCGTCCATGCCGCCCAATAAACAAGCCGCCGCCAAAACCGAACGGGTGTTTTCTCGGGTAACCATCTCGAGTGCACGGGTCGAGTACAGGTATCCGACGGCTAATAACAAAGCGTAAGCACGGTAAATAAAATCTGGGCGATGGTCCATACCGGTGACAAAACCCTGCCAAGATATGGATTCATTTAGACTCCAATGAAGTTCGGGAGAGAGTAGAACTCACATCGAGGGTTACCTCTGGGAATGCCTCGATGTCCAGATGGATTTCTCGTACACCTGATTGTGGCGACGCGGCCATGACATGCACCAGGTATGGCGACCTGGAAATAATGATAGCATGCAGTCGGAATACATGATCGCGTATATGAAGAATAGTGTCTGCATAATTCTGAATAAAGTTGTTTTCAGTTCACACTAATATTACTACGCAAATGAAAGCTCATACGCCACCCTGGAACCCAAAATGATATAAGTGGCCCACAATGTCTTCATCGTGACCTTGGAACGAAGCGCTGCTTCTAAAAGGGAGCTTCTCCGTAAGACAGTGAGGGCTTGAAGGAATGCTATGCGCACCCGTGTTCGTTGCCGTTCATTGCCTGGTGCGACGTCGAAGAGGTTGGCTGTGGTGTAGAAAATCGAGTTGGAGATATTGGGATCGCACTCCCGTTGACAGCATGACCGTTGGTCTTTGTTGAGGAGGACGCGGGATCCATGGCAGTGGTGTGCAAAGCCTTCTACACTCTCTTCAGTTTGTCCTGTCTCGAAAGACTACTCACACCGCGCAGTGGGTTTTACGGGCATCATGCGATCACAATAGCATCAGTGATCGGAAACGGCAATTCTCAAACTTATACCGTGACCAACCGCCTCGTTTCCGTCTGCCCCGCGAGACCACCAACAGCTACCGGGTGACTACATGCATGCATGAGTATTTGAGTATGTACTTAATACTATCGGATCTTCTATGTAGTTACGCACGCCTTAAGCCTTAGTCATCCCGACTCTCTGGAGTCATAAGAACATCCCCTCGAACATCTCCTGGAGACTGAAAACCTTGCCATATGTCTCGTTCAAAGAACCCATGGAGACAAACGCCGACATGAAGTTATTGCTGATGCCCTTCTCTACTGCTCTTCGGCCCACAGGTGCTGGAAATGGCGGGGGAGGCATGCGATACCCTACTGGGTCCCCTCTGGACTCCGAGTCTTTTCGACCTGTCATCTTGAACAGGTTGTCAGTGAACCCTGTGGCAATAAGATATCAGAAGACCCACCATATGCGATCTGTCGGTAGCAAACTCGTCCAGGAACACCTGTCCAGGTATGACTCTGAAAAGACTGAATATATGTATCAGAACAAGAAGACACACTCCGAGAAAATCCTGTTGAGCTAGTGGCACCTCTGATAGTCTTGAGGGATATCTGCAGAGAAGGTCTGAGCCAGATAATCTGCAGCGCTCCGTCAGATGTCCTAAAAGAGTCGGCCGCTACGTTTTCTTACTGACCTTGCAATCGACATGGCATATCGATTTGGCTGTCAAAATCATATGCCCAAGTGTTAAAGATGTCACCGGTGTAGTTGCATGTCCGGGCCTGAGGCTGGTGTACAATTGCTATGACATGGTAATCCCAAATAACAAGGTCCTCTTCGGTTTTGGCAAGTTTCTGCTTCCACAGAGCAACCTGGATGCTAGACATTCGACGTCATGGATAAAAAGAATGGTTAAGTAATTACTGACCGTCTTATTGTGATTTGAGATGAATACGGCATACACATCCCAGTTTAGGCTTGATTTCAACAAACTCTGGATGGCAAGATATATGTTCTCTTCACAGTAATGACCTTAACAAACAGTAAGAAGGGTACGGCCCTAATAAAATTCATTCAAACTAAACTTGTATACTGAATTGAAGGCATTGGCAACGGGACAGGTATGTGCGCCGAAGTTTGGGATATAAAGGACATGACAACCGAATTCGCAGGAGACAAACATCCATTTCAATATCGAATATTATGGGACAAAATAGATCACGTGGCACATACTATCAACTACTTAGTCAAAGGGTAGTGTTGCATAAATTTCACCGACATTGTGCACAGCAAGCGGCCAATAAGACGTGAATAACTGCATAAAGACCAAAAGTCAACAGTACATTATTTGCCACACACAGCGAGGGTTGGCGTCAAACTCACATTCAAACACCCAAGAAAGAACTCCAACACCCTTCGCTGATGCTACGAAGATGCATTTACAATCTTCGGCCTAGCTCTTGCATCCCATTCTGGGCTAAGCCCTCGCCGTTTCCTAAAGACCAAATCGGGAGAGCCTTCTCGTTTGAATTTCACGAACGTAGAAGCGGGAGGAGAAGCGGAAGGAGTATTGGACATGGTCGGCTGATCGGTGGGCATTCGAGATGGAGATTGAAGGGGGGTAGCCATTCGCGGTGACGACGACGACTGTCTGTTCTGCGACGCTGCGTTGCGTCGAGGTTGAACGACCGACACCTCTGAGCCATTATTCACAACAAAAGGCGCGGACGTCTCCGCATCAGATAGCGAAGGTCCAGCAGAGAGCGCGAGCGCGATGTTACTGACATCGGTGAACGGATGAATCACGAACGGGTTGAACGAGGGGTCCATACTTGCTGCGAGATTCCCCGGCACTCGACAGGCATTATATATGCGTACGGAGGCTGAGGGGTCCACCGGTCCACTATTGTCGTCATCCCTGTGGTCCCGGTCCAAACGGCCAGACGCATCGATCACGCGTCTCGTGTCCTGCTTGCAGCTGCAGCCATTGCAGGAACTAACGCCGTCTATACCGGGCACTGGCGCCGTGTTGCCGTTCCTGCAAACGACTAAATGCGCTTCGAGATCAGAGCAATGTGTAGGATCCGAAGGCATTCTCATGTGAACAAGACAAACGCTCAGAATTACGTCCATGTTTGAAGGCAAACACCCCCTATAGCCTATTCGAGTGAAAAGCACGAAGATGTTTGTGGAATAACTGGTACTGGCACAACAAAATATGAATTCTATGGGTCGCGGCCAGGCCAGCGCGCCACAGCGCAAAGACGTGATAGAAACACGTACTCTCTGCTGTTTTGATTCATGCTTGGCAGACGGATATGAACCCACTAACATAGATCTGGCTTCGCACGAGAGCACCAGCGAAATAGTGTTAGAACCGGACTGAAACGAGCTCCGGATTCATTACTCTCCAAACATAACGGCTGGTCGGGCTGACTCGAGCAACATGCCTTGTGCCCTGTCGGGATGGCTCATAATAACCGTCATATGCAAGTCAGCAAGCATGCGGCCGAACCTAACTGACGGCGGATGTCTTGGTAATCTACATCGTGACCTAGGTAAAAGGAGAGGCCGTCAGTCTACGATCGACGGATGCCTCGGCGCTAGAAACTTACTATCTTCAACCTCTCCCCAAGTTTGCATCTGGCTAGTTACCTCTACCTGCGCAGCAGATGCGGCTTGTTCAACATCAAGATGTCGCAAAACAAGTGCTAGCGCGATTATGAAAGACTTTGTAGTGTAAGTCGCACGTTCCATAGCTACTAACATATGAGCAAGAACTCCGAGCGCAAAATTGAAATGACCTACCAGCCAGTTCCCAATGATCTAAGCCTGACAGTACTTCTAAGAGTTTTTGTTTCGCCTCTTGGGATTGCGAATCGAATATGATGGAGCCAAATATCCTGACATTAATATTGAACTTTTCCGACACCCATTTTAGTAAAGGGTGCCAGTGCTCGTCTTGTAACGCCACCAGCTTTGTTGGGTGATCCTCATGGAAACTGAGACTCGTCAGTAGCGTTTATAACAGTGTCAAGACATCGCACCATATCGTGTCCGTGTCGAAATAGTCCAAAAGGGAATTGCAGACTTCCGTCCGAATTTTGGGGTCTTGCAAAGCATCTATAGCTCGAGATGCTATAGACGTCTATGAAACATTCACGTTGAGAGAAAGGTGGGAAATGATGGTACATATTTTTTTACCACAGGAAGTGCGTGGGGCTTCAACAAGGTCCGCTGATTTTCCCACTCCGTCGCAATCAAGGTTGCAACCAAACGCTTGTTCTGGGGTAATAACAGCGTATTACCAGAAGGTGTTTTGAGAGCGCGTTTGTCCAGAGTGACAGTATACGCGTCCCCGCGCTGCTCTACATCTGACTTTTTCCAAAAACGTTTCATGGTGGCTTCAGCGCCTGAAATGTCAATGTTAGTGCACATCCAACAGTCCATCATGTACCAAAACTTACGGTTGGTTTCCGTAACAGCCCGACCGTCATGAGAAGTCGTAGACATACACCCTTGATGTAGGGCAGATAACAACCTGGCCTGTGTCGTTGCTGGCCTCGCATACGGCAATGAACGCAAGTACCGTGCTAGAGACATGCAAGGACACTCTTGGGCCAAAGACAGAGTCACAGAATAATGAATTGGCGGGCGACGCGCCGGGACCGATAATGAGTCAGGTATTGACAAGTAAAATATTTGGACTTGTGGATCCTACGCCGGTGTTGAAAGTTGAAACCAAACCAGCATTCTGCTTCGTGGCCTCACTTCCGTATATGAGCTCGGGGAATATGTCGCATGGAACTCAGACGTCCATTGCGTCCTATTTTGCTAGAAGCCCTGCTAAGCGCAAGCGGCGAGCGTCTTCGCCCATCGACCTCACCGGTAGCGGGGATGAAGCAGATTCTTCAAATGTGCTCGGAAACCCTCCATCTTCCTCGGAAATTCAGAGGAAGAAGTCTAGACTGGACACCTTGTCCGAATCCCGTTACTTTTCTCCCGGGGTAACAGCCCCTGAATCATCGACTGGTACACCACACGTAGAGCGTTGGAGATTTGATGTCTCGCCTTCAATGGCGGGCTCTGTCGCCACAGACGTTGCTTCAGTTCAAACTGATTCTTCTACGCAAATGCAACGTCGCGAGCGCCTTAAGAAGCTTTTACTCCAAAATAGCTCTTTCATCGAGAGGACACAATCAACTCCAGCTACGTCCAAAGCTGGAGAATTTGATGAGGGAATTTCAGAACAGGAAGGCCAACTGACTGAGCGTTTTGAGGCGCTAAATACCATGTTTTCTAACACAGTCCATTCTGGACAGTCCAAGAAGAAGTTCACGAAAACTACTAGCGCTCCTACTCGAGGGTCTAGTTCCAGGTCGACTGAAGTGGTTGGGCCCAGCGGTGAGCCATATACGCCTCTGGAGAAGCAGGTTTGTTCCGTATAGTCTGAGACTGTCAGAACATTGAATGATATGATTTCAGGTGCTGTCATTGAAAAGAGACAACCCCGGCACTGTTCTGATGATAGAAGTCGGTTACAAATACAAATTTTTTGGAGAAGACGCGCAGGTGATTCAGCAAACAACCCGTTATCTTGTCTGGAATCCGTTGATTCTCGCCTTAGATTGCCGCGCAAGAGTTGGGCATGATTGCCTTTCAGGACCGTAATTTCCAAGTTGCTTCAATACCAGTGCATCGGCGAGACGTACATTTGAAAAAGTTGATTTCGAAATTCTGACATTTGGGATCTTTGACATATGCGCTTCTAGGCTCCTTTCGCAGGGATATCGTGTGGGCATCGTGAGCCAGACAGAGACCGCAGCGCTCAAGAAAGTGAGCGACAACAGGAACGCGCCTTTCACACGCCGAGTTACTCAACTATATACCGCCGCTACGTAAGTCGTTCTGTATACCTGGGCAGTCTCTGCCACCTACACCATACAGTTATGTAGAAAACGTGGATTCAGTGGATGATCTTGACGGTGCTTTGGCACCGTCAATCATGTGTCTTATAGAGACGCCGAAATCCAATAGCGGCATGGATGTTTCTATGGCCATGGTTTGTGTAACCCCTAGCACCGGAGACGTTGTTTGGGATGACTTTGAAGGCAAAATATTTCATTTGACTCCGGCTTCGTGTTTCCTTACAAATTTTGTAGATTCGATCATGCGTCTAGAACTCGAGACACGGCTCGTCCATATCAAACCTGCCGAACTTCTCGTTGCACGCAAGGAGCTTAGCAATCCGACGTCCAATATGCTGTCTCATTTTTCAAAGTATCTATACTTCTGACTTTCAGCCATCATCATGAATTAATATGCATCGTCCAAGGTCGACATTGATCGAGCATGTCCGTATAGAATACTTCGACAACCAGATGTCTTATACGGACGCGTTCGACCTAATTTCGAAGCTCTATGAGACGCATTCTCAGTGTGGTAAGTACGCTCGGGTACTGCCAATTTATCCACTTGAAAACGCGATAGATGAGCGATTGGCACACGTTTCCGGGTTTCCTGGGCTCGTCGTGACAGCGTTGGCTCACGTGGTACAGCATCTTGGAAATTTCAACCTTGCAGACTGCCTCTTCGAGACCAAGTTTTTTGCCAAGTTCACGACACGGATTCACATGCTCCTCGGTGCGAACACGCTTGTCAATCTCGAGGTTCATGCCAACAATACCGACCATACTACAAACGGGTCTTTGTTCTGGATCTTGGACAAAACGAAAACGAAATTTGGTTCTCGATTACTACGCACTTGGGTCAGCAAACCGTTGACGGACAAATCGTATGTTCTCCGTGCTATCCGTCCAACTGTCGCTCTAGATGAAAGTATAGGAAATTACAGGAGCGCATCGATGCTGTGGAAGAAATTGTTCATAGCACATCGGATAGGCTAGTCGGCCTGCGACAGGTGTTGTCTCGTGCTCCTGACTTGGCGAAAGGTCAGCTTTATTAGTTAGTCTTGATATATCCTGAGCGTCTGAATTTTTGTACGGGTTTGTGCCGAATTCAATATGGTCAATGCACCCCCAAGGAGCTCGCTATTCTCATACCTGCGTTCAAGAAGATAGCGGACGAGTTTGGGGATGGTGCAGTTGACGCGGAGGTAAACTCTGGCCTGCTAAATGATATTCTATCTTCGTTGCCTCCTCTCGCCTCGCCCATACGTTACGTCTATGATACGTTGTCGTTGAAACACGCGGCAGACGCTGACTTGGAAAACCTATGGCTGGACAAGTCCAAGTACCCTGTTTTGGAAGAAACAAAAATGGTAAGCACACTTGCCTTCCCTAATTATTCGTTCTTCGATGGTCAGTCAGGCTTTGCAATCGATCGAGTCTGGCCTTGAAGAGGAGTTGAAGAGTAGTATGTAGCCGAGTCTGACAAGCGCTCGTGACTTTGATCTTTTTGTTTAGTCCGAAAGCTCCTTAAAATGCCTTCTTTGGCATGGAAAACCGTCAAGGATGACGAGGTAGGACTTTTCTTGCAATAGCCAAAAATGATCCTAACTCTTAGAACAGTATCTTGTCGAAGTCAAGATCAGCGACATGCGACCTATTCCGGACACCTGGCTTTTGCACTCGAAGTGAGCGATTCTATCCCTTTCTCTATGCCTGACTTCTGATGTTTTTGTTTTGCAAACAGAACCAAGTTTATGGCCCGGTATTATTCGCCTACCGTGAGACGTAAATTGGAGGAGCGTCAACGTCATATAGAAACTCTCGAGGTGGTTGTCCATGTGCCATCTCCCACAGGCTCGATCTGCTGACATGCCAAGCAGAAAGAAGCTCGCAACGCCTATTTGCACTTCCTGAAGGAAATCAGCGAAAATTTTTATGCAGTTCTTCGCAACGCCGTCACAAAGCTCGCAGTGGCTGATTGTCTCATCAGCCTTGCCCAGGTTGCGCTAAAGGATAACTATGTTCGCCCGCACTTCGTGGAAGAAGACATGCTCAAGATCGTGAATGGAAGACATCCTATGATCGAAGAATTGATTTCTGACCCGTTTATACCCAACACCTTGTGCATGGGCAGTGTTCAACCCAAGAGCAAAGTGATAACAGGGCCCAACATGGGAGGAAAAAGCTCCAGCGTGCGCATGGTCGCGCTTATTGCCATTATGGCGCAAATTGGATGTTACGTGCCCGCGGAATCCGTAGAGATGAGTCCTATTGATTCGGTTCTAACGCGGATGGGAGGTAAGTCACTGTGCTCATATGCAATTTTTGGGAACTTGTACATCTTCTCGCCCAGCATCGGATGATTTGGCCAAGGGCCGATCCACATTTATGATGGAAATGTCAGAGACCAGCGACATACTGCATACTGCCACCGAAAAGAGTCTAGTAATTCTTGACGAGCTCGGAAGAGGGACATCAACGTTCGATGGTGTAAGTGTCTTTTCTCTTCGTGCTGCTCATGTGCAGTCCTAGACCCCTTTTAGATGGCAATTGCAAGTGCGACCTTGCAACACCTAACGCAGCGCGTGCAATGTAAAACATTGTTCATCACCCACTATCACGTAGTGGCGGCGGATATGGCCTCCAAATTCCCCGAAGCAATCCATAATCTCCACATGGCATATCAGACTGAGGGTAGAAGTGACGGTACCCGTGATATTACCTTTTTGTATCGCCTTACCGAGGGCATTACTTCGGGTAGGGGTTTTTCCTCTCAAGTTCTCCCTTACCGAACTCATATCTGGCGCAGAGTCTTTTGGTGTAGAATGTGGTCGTCTCGCTGGTCTGCCTGAACCATTACTGCGTTCAGCTGCACAAAGCTCGGCGAAGTTCCGCGAGCAGGTTGAACTGCGAGCCAAAATAAGCAAGTACGTTCGCCTCGTTGACGTTCTCAAGTTGTCTCCTTTACTTAACAATACCAAGAACGCTGAAATGTGCAAGGCTCATAGACGATTGCGCTACATCTCATTCACAACAAACATCTAAAGCCCTTGTGGCACAGTTCCGTCATCTACTATAATTATCTAATTGACCACACAAGCTATCTTAGACTATCAACTGGAATTCTTTCTGCTTCTTTTCTTTTTCACATTCGTGTCCATGACGCCCTCGGCGGCCTCCGCTTTCCTTTTGCCTGATTTTGTCTTTTTATCGGCTGTAACTTTCGACGAGTCATCGGGAATAGCGGCTTTGGTGGGCGTATCTGCGACACGAGAGTCGCTGGCCCCAGAGACATTTGCAATTTGGATACACAGTTTCGGAAGTGCGGCAGTTGCTTCAAGCCGTGAGCAGGAAGCAATTTCTGAGGCAAGCGTGGTCCAGACATGGGGGTCGAATGCGCCAGCGATGTGTAAGCGCTGTGCGCTGCGCGCTGCAGAAAGGCCCATTTTAAGCAGTTCCTTAGCTTGAGCAGCCGTCAATGAGGTGGTGCCGTCACAGGCACTCTTGAGAACGGTCTCAAGTGTGCTCTGAAGCGCAATCATGAACCCCTTGACCTCCAGCTGAGGCATGTTCTGTAGAACGTAAGCGTCCAATCATACTGCAAATGCTTCTGTCTCACCAGCAATGCTAGATGATTGATCAGTATCTGTGCGAACTGTAAAATCTGACATCGTCGATAAACGTTGACAGCCTTTTCGCAAATTTCCAAAACGTCCATCCGTAGAGACCAAGCACACAACGGGTTCCGGCTCAGGAAATTCTGGAAGAAGGCCACGTTCAGAGTAGAGTTCTTGCGAGTTGCGAAATCGCTCAGAGATTCTCTATAGGCAGCGACAACGAGCTTTTCCGAACCGACATGAACAAGATTCCTGGACAGGTATAAACTTGCTTGGCTGAGCGTAGAGAGGTTGTCGGCGGAGTGGATGTGTCTGGCGCGCGTATGTAAGTCTTGGAGCAGGGACGATGCCGCAGCAACGTCGACATCGGATATAAGTTCTTTCGATTTCGCAATCCTGGAATTGAAGATACCCCTCGCTTTGTCTGATAATTGCCGCTCGTCTGGACCAGACCCAACAATGAGCTCAACGAGAGGTTGGACCAGTCGCAGGACCAGAGCACTGGAGGGCTGTTTCTTGAGGAAAATGTCCAGAAGATCGAGAACGCGATTCTTGAAGTGAGTGGCTTCGCGCTGCACATCGACGCCTATGAACGTGTTACCCTGAGACGAACTGTCGCAACCAAGACACTGAAGGATTTTCACCTTTGCTCTTCTCTCCAGTCTGAGATTTGAACACCTGAGCAAGCTGTGCATCGATAGCCATCATCTGATCGTCGTCCATGAATTCCTCGTCTTCGTCTTCATCCTCGTCATCCTCCGTTGCCGGCTTGATGCCACTGACCTTCAGTGCTTCCTCAATTTTGAGTCGCAAGGTTTCGCTGGCCTCTTCATTTTCTTCGTCCTCTTCGTCGCTTTCAGACTCGGAGCCGATGTCGTCGTCTGCATCTTCGTCCCCGTCCTCAACTGGCGTAGCGTCTTCTGCATCTTCATCGCCCTGCCCCATGGGATCTCGTCGTTCCAATTGCTAAAGATGTCAGTTGACGATATGCCACAATCATTCGCCGCGGATACTTACTATAAGGATAAGATCAATGGTACTATCCCGGACAGAGTCGCAAAGTAACGAAAAGGCCTTGTTGCCGTATGCTCGCAAGTATGCTGAGGATTGCTCCAAAAATCCTACGATAACATCGACAAGAACGTCGACGGGCACTGGCGATGTTGCTTCATCCGTGGAAGACTTGGATTTCGCTTTTGATTTCTTTGAGGCCTTCACCTCGCTATACAGCCTCGTCGTGCCATCAAGACAAGACTTTCTCCAAAGTCAATGAGAGCTTCTAATAAACGGAAAGGCGCTAAAAACCCACTTCCAGAACTGAGACGTCTAGATCCTCGTCTTCGACCTTGCAATAGGACTCTACTAGAAGTGCTGTGGAGAGGACCTCTGCACCTTGGAGCAATTCGACTGGAGAATCAATCTAAAGACCGATGACCGGCTGTTATAGAGGAAAAGCTGGTTCGTAATCACCTTTTGTATTTTAGCGATAACCTCGTTTAGCTTGGTGTGCAAGGTTCGCCTTTCTTCGTCAAAGTCATCCAAAAACTCAACATGCTTCTGATCGTTCTCCAGCACGGAAATCGTTTTCAAGACTACCGAAATCCAGAGGCTGCCATGTGAAGAAGCCCCAGAAACTTTCGATATCTTCCCATCTGCTGGAAGAGATTCAAGCATGTCAACATTTCCAGAGTGTACGATAAGAATGAAAAAATTTCTGACAAGATGTTGCAGCAGTTGTATATGTCGCTAGGTCTGCCAAACACGCGAGGAGCTTCTGACGGCAGCACTTTTGCAACGAATTGGAGAAAGGGGGACTTGGAATCGTTCGTAACTGACAATTATAACATTACTTTGGATGATAATTGGGAAAGACACAGGTCGACAGAACTCACAGCTTGCACAGGACTCCTGTCCGTTTTCTTCCTGATCGAGAATATACCATGAACGACCAACCAGTCCAGAATCTGCTTCACCCAGTTGTCACTCTTCGGAATAGCGCGATTGCGAATTGATAACGATAGTTGTTCGATCAGCCAAAAACGTTTTGAGTTGATGTCCTCGGCGCTTGTTCTGAATCAAGTCAATATTCCACATTGACCAAATCAGACAATAGAAATATGACATGCCTCGGAGGTATATTGTTGACACCGTCCAACAAATGGTCGATGTAATTTTTGATTCCGTCTTCGTTCATGGAAGTTAGGATGTTCTCGACCGTTTTAGTCTTGGTCAGCTTGTCGAACTGAGCCGAACCGTTGACACCAGTGAGCTGCAGGATGAGGGAAAAACCAAGCTGGGGATTATTCTTCACAAAGGTTTGCACGTGGAGCGCCTGAGAAACCAGCGCAATTAAAAATGATACAGTGCGTGAGGAAAGCCAGCAAAATAGACAAAAAAGCATACCGACCACTTGATGTGCAATTTTATGAAGATAGCGGTCCTTTTGTGATAAGTGATTAATCCATGACCGCATGAAGTTTTTTGTGAAGAGCATTGACATCGTGTCAGACGTCACTCGTGGCAGGGCCTTGAGGAAGACTTGGAACCCCCAGAACTTGCGTTGGGGAGAGGATGTGAGCGCGAAGAGGGATTCTAGAACCAGATATTTACTAAGTTGAGAAACCCCAGCTCTGCATACACTCACGATCGACGACCACACGAAAGAACTCTTGGAAGCTGCCTTTCGACGAGGCACCATCGGCGGGCAGCAACTGCTCGAGGAAAGCATCCCACACAAAATGCAACTGTGGCTTCCAGGAACCTGTAGGAGCTTTCGGCCCATCCTCATCGTCCTCGTCCCATGAGGATTCCTTGTGGTTGGAAATTAGATGAAGAAAACGATACATGAGCCTTCAGATTATACCTTCATTATACGTGCGACGTTCTGGAGATTGGCGTTGGCTAACAAATCTGACGATTTGAACGTTGGAGCCAATATTTTGTTCCAGTCTACGGTTGGTGCCACCCGCTGCAATTTTAAAACAAGAGCAAGTTTCTCCGGAGACCAATCTTTATTCTGCACGAAAAGGATGTCCAGCGTGGCGTGGACGGCATCATCCTTCCAACCAACTTGCGACGCGTTCAGTGAATCTATGGCGAGTCCGATCGTCCACCATACGCTCTCACGAAGCCAGCTCTTCTTTTCCCCCAAAGCGACAAGTCGCTGTAGCACGTCTGTATAACTAGATAACGACGAGACTGTGGTCGTCGCAGAAGCGGAGCTGGGGAGAGGCTTAGCACGAACGATCAAACCGGACTGGATGACCGCAGTCAAGCCAAAGAGCTGTGCGAACAGCAGATCGCGTTCTTCCTGTCCTGTGGTAGACCCTTGTGGTTTCGAGGAATCGGAGATGAGGGTAACAATCTGTGAGCAAGTCACAGTGTCCAACCTTGATAGCAGCTGCGTAAATAGAGGTCAGACGATATGACGGGAAGGCGAATCTCATTTCGTCACACACTTCTGTCAAGGCCACAGAAAATCCCAGCCTGCTGCTTTCTCTGGGACTAGCAAGGCCGCGAACCAGACGACGTATCGCGTAGGCAATGTCCTGTGCGTTTAGCCGATCTAAGTTCTCAGCTTCAGATAAAATGGGCTCTTCGTCGTCCAAAGCATCTTCGTCTTCAGAGGCAGATACACGCTCATCGTGGGAAGTACTCGTATGTACGTGTAGCGACTGGAAATGCTCAAGTGCCGAGATGAGCTTTACAGACGCATCGAGGCGCTCATTTTTAGAAACAGAAGAAAGATTCCAGTAAAGAGGAAGCGTTGTACCCATCACAACTCCAGACGAACTGCGTACACTGCTCAGTGAATGAGTTCTGTTGTTTAAAAGTTTCAGCTGCGATCGATCGATCGATCGAGGTGTCTATGAGTCACTACTGCTTGTTACTGGACCTATGTTATCATCGACCAAGTACACCAAGACATGACCTGCTCATCAGATGCCATTGAAAAACATCGATAAGGTCTGCAAATTACCACAGAAATGTCCAGTTCCAATTCGCATAACATACATAACTTTTTTGCATGACTAATAATTCAGGATAGATGCCAATAAAATCATGAATCCGAAAGCTGAACTCGGTGCATAGCGATGTTCATATGAGCGCTTTCCACTGGTGGAAGAACCGGAGAGCCATGCAGCGATCTCTGCGGCGAAGCCGTACTGGCGCCGGGAACTGCATGCTGCACTCCAGCGGCAACTTCGTCCTGCTGCCCAGCCGTGTCATTGTCGTCCTCGCGTCGAATGTCCTCCAAACTGGCTGGTCCAGGGCGTTTCATCATACCGTGAGGGTGCAAATTGATCTGACCGGTGCTCCCGCGATAGGACTCATCGCTGTCGTCATGATATGGGCGTTGATCGTTAAACGGGTTGATGAAGTTAGTTTGACGGCGATGTGTCGGTAACACCGTGTCATCGTCATCGTCGCGTCGGATACGCGGCGGATGAGGGCGATGCGAGAGCTCAGACGCAAGACTCGGATAGTATTGACGATAGCTGAAATATGCCATGACAGTGCCGAGGATTGCTCCAACGAGAACGTCATGCCAATGGTCTGCTCATGTTTAGTCAATTGGAATCATTCTGCTAGAATGAAGGAAAGGAAAGGCCACGAACGGCGATAATCCATAGTGCGCGATATCGCCTGCGTGACAACAGTCAGAACAAGTATTACTGCGTGTCGTTGACTTAGGTGCTTACAACAAGAGCTGCAGCAGAAAAAGGCGCAACAGAAATCCATGCCTTGCCCGTGTGCCCGCGCGTGTCAAATAAATGAAGTTTACCAGCCAAGTAGAACGCTAAGAATCCGAGGCCAGCAAATGAAACTTCCGCGAAATATAAGTGGCAACATTAACAGGACGGCGTGGCCGCTACTTACGGCTTGAATGTCCTGAAGGAAAACTTCGGAAGCCGTCTTTCATAATATAGCTATCAGTTTGTGTACAAATGGTGGAGTTGCTGAGACCATATGTAGGATCCATGGTGCCCGCAACGGGTTGGCAACGATCGATTAGATCTTAGATTGGATGTTGAATGTAAAGACACCAAAGATATACGCAGAACATACCTGGGCGGGGTCGCCCAACTGTGAGCTTGGTAAACTGAGTGATAGAGCCAGTCAACGCTAAGGAAAGGAACACTAATAGCGAGGTGAAAAGTGTGAATCATTCTCAACTGTGCTCTCGACCTACATCCAAGTGAAGCTAAAAGGCGAAGGCATGTAAGAGGTACGAGCCTTTTATGTGTTATTTTGCCGAGAATACTCACAAATGTGGAAATCCCACCATGAACGGATTGTAAGGAGATTTGCCGCGATTTGGAGAACGAATGGCGACACGCCACAAATCATGTACAGAGCCCAATTCTGAAGTGCATGAATAAACGGCACGAGGAGACTCATTACAAGACATACAGGTACACGCTCGTGGACAGCATAACTGTCACAGTATGATGAAGCGGAAGTCGGTTTGCAGTTGATAATACTCACGTATGCCTCAAACTGCACGATTTCGATGAGGACAGAAGGTCGAAAGAAGAGAAACAGTGAAGCACTTACGAGGTGTCTTCCACAGAGAATTGACGGCGGAAACCATTGACCATGTCCAGCGAGAAAAAAATCAGGCTGAAAGGCGATACATGAGTACGCGACTCAGATGTGATAATACGACATACGCGAGTCCGAGCGTCAGAATCCTGCAGAACAATGTGAATCGGTCAAACCACTGACAACAAACACGCCCACCAGTCCGGAGCGTAGCTGATCAAGAGCTTCCTGCGCCTCGCCATGGACATCGGAGGCTGGTTCCTGGGAGACATTGCACGGATAGTTGTAGCCGAGAGATGGGAGGAAGGATTAACAACTGGGTGGTAAGACATTTTCCTGAACGACGTGGTTCCACTTTATGACAGAACCCAAAGAGACATGGAAAGCAGCAAAAACAGAGTGTGTCACAGCAGAGGAACACTAGCAGAAATAGTGAATGTATGGGTACAAGGCAGTGTACAGACAAGGCCTAATTTATGGTGTATTGCAGCCAAACGCATCTCCGCGATCGACCAAACGTATGAGTCATGCACAGCCAATCAGTGCTGTTGATTCAACGCAGCTTGCTGCACTTCTCTATCGCTTCGCATCTTCACTTATCTTGTTTCTGTAAAGAGCCTCAAATACGCGCTAGATCTTTCCATGTCCGAGAAATTTCAATGGCAACCAGGTAATCATGGCTTTAGGCGCATACTCACGCGGAGTATTCTGATCATGCGTTGTTGAATTTCTAGAGTACGACACTGTGTTGGAAGAAATCTCAAATACAGATGTTGTTTTGTATGTTCTTTCTGGGCGTGATCGAGTATGTACTTACGCGTTCTTAGAGAAACACTAGACTGGTCCAACCTCAAGAGTATGATCAAGCATAAGATAACATCGGTAAGGCTGCAACCACGCGCTTCGAGAAACTTTACATGAGTGCTTATTCCTTTCGTTCCACAGAATATCTCGTTATTCTTGAAGGAGACAAAATCCACCGAACCGCCCGCGCCATTCGCGCCACAACACACCGCGTCGGGAGATCTGCGACTCGCGCCTTTTCCTCATGACAATCGTCGGAACAACACTCTCAGCGCAATAGAAATACCGATCGCTTTCATGAATGAACAGCAGGCTGACGAGCTGAAAAACCTCATATTTGAGCACCTAGACGACTTTGCGGAGTAAGCGGTGCATCTTTCATCGCGGTTTTATGTCCTTAAATATGCACAGAGGGCCTCCGTTCACACTCCAGCGCGTCTGTGAATTGTGTTTGAAACCACGAGAGCATTACAACTCTGTCGGAAAATATCTTCGTGCCGTTGAACGCACCATCTTGGTCACCTCTACTCACAAAAGCTTTCCAGTATTGTCCGAGCATGACAAGATCCCTAACCTTTTCAGCTCCGTATCATTTACCGGGACTTCATCAGCACCACCACAGACGCCTATGTTTTCCCCCATACCATTCTTGCACGGCGATGCACGACTGGATAGCCCTCGTAACTCACCGCTCATTCTTCCATCGAGTGCATCCGGGGATCCGGCACCATTGCAGACACGCGCTCTTGGTCTCGTCGATGAACTGGACGATCCTCGTCCAGGGCATATGAGTGACACCCCTACTCCCCTTACTTCCGTCACAACGCTTCCTCGGCAGTCACCGGCCTTGCAGCGTTTACGAGCGGATATGAATGCCTCTCCGGCAGAGGCGGGTTCTACGTCTGCGGCATCCAGCAATGCCGCGCAACCTGTGCTAGGTTCACTGGTAGATCGCTTTGTAAGTAGCACGGAAGAAGAGCAACCGTCGGAACGAAGTTCCACCAATCTCGCTACATCTACAACGACTTCTATCGACGGTACCAATGGCATCACCGTCGACGCTCTTGACGGCGACGAAGACAAAGAGAACGCGAAAATGTAGCCATTGCACATGTCCTTTGATGTCACATCGGGATGGTATAGTGTACAGATGTGTAGCAGTGAATGAAACCGTCGCACAAAAACTACGGCTTCAAGTGTAGTCGCGTTTGATCTTGTCCAGGATGGCGTTCATCCGAAGCTTCATGTTTGGCTGAGCGCTTCGTCCTGAGGATTGGCCTCGATGACCCTCTCGTCCTGAGATCTGGCCTCGATAGGCAACTTGTTCTTGTCCTCGTCCACTCTTTTGTCCTCGCCCTCGTGCCTTTCCACGAACCTCGTGATGACGTGCCGTTCTATCCTCGACCGATGCGAAAGCATGTTCGCTGTCGTTCATTCTGCGAGACGATCGTATTGCGCTGCTCGAGTTCCTAGGTTTCGAGTGAACGTCGCTCCGTCCGTCGGAAAAACGTGTCTGCGAGCATCGCTCTTGAGGGGGTGGGGAGTTGCCCGCAAGTAGATGCATCTCGCCCTTTTTTGACGGCTCACTGCTGTCATCGTCAGAGTGGGCTTCACTATCGTTGACGCGCTCCACACTATCGTCGTTTTCGGATTGTCTATCTTCAATGTCGGCGTCCTCTACATTTCATGTGTCGATACCGCGTCCATTCTCCGATTCTGTCTGCTCACCTTCAATTGTGTTGATGTTCGCGGTATGCGACTTTCGCTTCTCAGCCTTCCATTTGCTCTTAATCTTCGCGTTTATTACCCAATCTCTTTTGAGCTTCTTCGCTAGATTGTGCAATGTATGAGATATAGAAATGGTGTACACATCTGTAATCGTATTGACCTCGGTTGGAAGGATAGTGCTGGAAAGTTGGTGGTCGCCTGCGCTTATGAAACGTGGTCGGGTTTGTCATCGTACAACGTGCGTTCGACGAATCGATAGTTTCTTAGAGGCAGTACAAGCTCGAGGGCTGCTGCTAGCAGGCTCCAGATCCTAGCCAAGGACTTTAGCTATGCAGAGCAGTGCAAGAATCCATTTGATCCATTCCCGATCTAGAAGGCGCACGTCATTAGATAAGCCGTGGTGGAGTCAAGGTCAAGTGTTTCAAGCCCAACTTCGATCTCGACTTTGACCGTTCTCTTCTTCGAGCTTTTCTCGCACTCAGGCCCTTCGACCGTTCACATCTATCGCATGAGTGTACAGAATCTCAATACTTTCGGTGAGTCCTGCGTGATGTGTATCGATGAGCGACGTCGTTGACTTCATCACAAATCGGCGCTACCTCTACTTTATGCTCTGTGAACTGCGGTCGCAGACCCTTTTGCAGAAGAGGGAGATCCCCTTGCAGATAATCAAGACGTCGGATCTCAAGCGAACTATATCCACATTCGCGTCCAGCAACGCAATGGGCGCAAAATGTTGACGACCCTCCAGGGTCTCCCCAAGGGTACGCAATTTTGTTCTGTTCGTTGCTTCAAATAGCTCACTCTAGCGCAGAGTACGACCCCAAGAAGCTTCTCAAGGCATTCAAGAAGGTATATAGCTACACTTCCAGCGTGTTTGAGTCCTTGTTAAAGTTCGCACTTATTTGCCAGGAATTTGCGTGCAACGGCACCCTCGTCGAAGACGAAAAGATGGGCCAAGTCATCCAGCTGCAGGGTGACCAGCGTGCCAAGATCAGCGAATTCCTCGTTGTGAATGGTCTTAAGAGAGACACCATCAAGGTGCACGGTTTTTAGACGTTGTGGACATCGCAGCCGTGTGTGATACTTTCGTCTTACCAGCTGCATATCGATGGTCGTTATCCGCATGCCATCACTGTCTGTTTGTGTCCTTGTATGTATATTGTATTGATTGACGCATTCTTTCACTCCAATTTGGATGTATATGTCTGTCTGAATTTGCGGAAGATAAAGGTCCGGGGACAGATATAAGTAGAGATATTCAATTTGTGAATGGTGGTTGCAGTCCGTGAGCTGGCAGTGTTCGGGCGCCGCATGACTCATATTGATGCCAACCACCTGGGTCAGTTGAATCACTCCTGCTTGGTTGTAAGTTGTAACCAACACTGAAGCGCAATGTCATCGCGGGGCGATTATCGACGGCGAGATAGGTCATGGGAGCGCAACAACCGTGAGCGTGGAGACCGTTACTCACGAGGGGCCAGGGACAGGGCCCCTCCGCGCGACGATTCGAGGCGTCGTTCTCGCAGTCCTCGAAGGAGTGATCGCGACCATGACCGGAAAGGTGTGTTCTTTTATACGGCCCAAAAAACGGTTCTGATATCTCGTATCTTCAGACGGCAGACGCGATTATCCCAGGGACAGAGACCGCGACCGCGACCGCGATCGTAGAGAACGCGACGACCGATACAATGACCGGGATAGACGTGAAAGAGATCGTGACAGTCGAGACACTCCTCGCGCTGATGGCGAGCGAAGTCGAGGACATCCTGAAGAGGGTATGAGTTATCCACCAGAGGAACCTCACCGCACTGGTTCGTCGTAGTTTGGACGCAAGTAGTATTGCATGTGACTCTTGAGCAGATGTAAACCACCGGCCGTCTGTCGACGACAGCAAGCCTTCAAGCTCTAAAGCGAGTGCGGACGGCGATATAATGGATGTTGAGCAAGAGGAAGACACTGCCATGATGGCTATGATGGGCATGTCCGGCTTCGGTTCCACGAAGGTGCGTAATTGTGCGTTTGTGAATCGTATTCCTGCTGATGGCCCAGAAAAGGGAAAGCACGTCCTCGGGAACCAAGAAGGCGATGTGGAGATCAAGAAGGTGCGCACTTGGAGGCAATACATGAATCGTCGCGGTGGATTCAATAGGTCAACTTTGATTTCCTTACAACATTTTCGCCCACTAATCCAATATTTCCACCAGGCCCCTCGACAAGATCAAGTGAAATCCTTGAAAAATTCCTCTCCAAATCGTGTTTTCTGTATGTGTCGTTCACTATGTCTGTTCAGTTACTTTGCCATGGTTAGTTTCTTGCTTTTACTCATTACTCTACCGTATCATGCATGTTGGAAGCATACCGTCGCCAAATGTGATTGTCGTCGTTGCTTCGTCGGACGTTTGCTTGTTCTTCATGTAGGGCACATTCCCCTGGTGTCATGCGATGGTTAGTCTGCCTTCATTTTCTCTGTCAGCAGAAACCAATTTCATTGATTGCTGAGCTACATGCTCGTACTCTTGTAATTCCAACAAGTCAAGCGATTGCAAGCATGTTGGGCAAGGGATATATCTAGGATGCCGTTGGTGTCTTGGGGAGTTACCTCCATAGTCTTTTCCCTGCTAATTTGTTTCCCAGGCTACAATTGACGCGAAATAATGCTGGCCTCAACAAGAAATGCCAATCAAGATCAAGCCACCGCTAGACGTCATAAAGTCACTCATTCAGCAGACAGCAGTGGTTGTAGCGACTGGCATTGGCGCGTGATCAGTTGGTTTTCGAGATTTTGTTAGGCGATCCAAGCACTCTTTTATATGTACTGTCTTCCCTTACCAGGGTAAACTGGAGTGTTCTGAAGTCGATTGTTGGTCGAAGGCATTGAACAAACTTACTACTTGGCCTTTTGGCCAGCATTCTGCGGTGCTTAATTCCGGATTCCCTTTACTTAGGGAAGTTTCTAATGGTGCTTGAGGCAATGGATTCGAAAAGTGGCAGGGTGTAATCGAAAATGCTGCTGTTTAGCTCACATCACGTGATGTCCACCGTTTACGGTGATCCCTACCTTTCTTAAATAATTAGGCGATCTGTCACTCGCCCAGTCACTCGAATCCTTGCAAACCCGTTGGAAACCATCGTTGTACTTACTGTTCTAGCTGTGCTCTGACCAGTGTTGGCGTAGCGCCAGACCTTCTTGCCGAGAGCGACGGCTTGGTTGTCATTGTTTGCGGTTTTTTCTTGGACTTCCCAAGGTTCTCGCTAGCAAGGTCATCTCTGGGTACCAGCATTGGTGTCTGTGCTCTCTATCTGTATTCGAATGCAGATTGCTTCGCGAACGACACATGGTATTAACTCCAGTTTCTACGTTGCTTGGCTGTCATTCAAGTCGTTGCTTCCCATAGCCAGCTATACAAGCGTTGAAGCAAATCCGATTGTCGCAAGTGCCTCGCTCTGCAACGTTAGCCGACATTCGGCGTGCTCTTCTCAGCGTTGGTGCACAAGGCATTGTCGACGGTGGGTTTCTAGCGCTGGTTTGTTTCAGAGACTCAACACTTTTGATTCTCTAGTCAGCATCGTTTATGATCGTTTTCGCGCCACCGGTGAAGCCATTGTGACTTGCCACCGGGCCAACCAAGTAATGGAAAATCTTGGACTCATAAAGAGGCTAGGAGTGTTTGGACAAACTATTTCCGCCCAGCCGTGCTCTGAATCGAACGCAAGATCGCGGGGTGGTGTGAACTACGAAGTGAATGCTTATAGAAACCTCTATTTCCGAGACGGTCAATACTACAACCCATCTCACTTCGGTAATGGGACCAACGGGGGTATTTTGGAACGGGAACGGAAGGTTGTTGCATGGGGCTTTCCACCTACATTCAATGAAGACGATATAATGGCTTGGGTCAAGGACTACAAGCTGGCCCGATTAGACAAGGGCAAAGTAGACCTGACCCGGTTAGCATTGTGAGTCCTTGTTTTCTCATCCTGTTTAATTTCATCTAATACTTGATGTACAGAACAGATGGTCTTCCATCCTCGATGTCAAAATGGGTAATTGGCTTGTCTTCGCCGGCGGAGGCGCATCGCCTGGTTCGGGATATCCACATGCGACCTATTCTCAGAGCTGCACAAAAACAGATTGGATTTATTCGAGCACAAATAATATATTGATCGATATAATAAGAATGAACCGGGACAGCAATATCGACACGAAGCAGATGCGAGTGTGGGGAAATCGGCACGGTTACATACGTGCGCCTTCCATGTCTTCTTCCATGCGTGCACGAGTACCCTTTTGCAAAAGGACAAATTTCAGTAGAGATAGTGACACTTAAGCATGACACCCTTACCACTCTTGAGCTCTCCCCATCGTCTTCCGGCGACCGTCCGCGCTTTTTAGTGTCTGCAGTCGTATCTTGCTCTTTCCAGTCACCGCCTCCGCCTGCTACTGCACCAGGTCCATCTTGAGCATCTGCATATCGTTCCTCCATTTCTCGGCGTCTTTCGATCTCGAGACGTTGTGCTTGAACGCCCCATCCTCCACGGCCTGCGTCGTAGTCCTGACGGTGCTCGTCCCTTACCTGAGGAATTCAAACCATGATTCGACGAGGGCCTGGAAAAAGATGTTGGCATACCTGACCCCCACTCTTGCCACGTCCAAACTGCCTGCCTTCTTTGTAACCCATGTCCAAATCACATCGAATGATACGTTCGTCTAGTTTGGTACCATTGATGTATCGCAGGGCCGCAAGGGCTTCCGCATGAGTATAGTATTCTACGAAACAAAATCCGCAGGGTGTTCTATATACAGTCCTTTGTAAGCCTTACTTGAACGAAAGAGTTAAGTGTACAGCAACCTGGTATTGCGATCAAGACCCATAATTATACGCTTAATGCCACCACCGTCTTCGGGGCTGGCACATTTGCCGAATATCTCGTAGATCTGTTCTTCCGTCGTATAGAAACTTAAATTGCCAATCTATAGATAGATAAAGAGGCGGTGAGCAGACGTGACGTCCTGATCGTGAATAGTAGGATGCACGGACATAAAGTGTTGTCGATTTGGCCAAAATCTCATTTTGCTTTGACCTATCTATACGAGCTTGCGAATCTTTGTAGTTTGAGGGCTGGTCGAGCGGTGTGACAACATGCGCCATGATGCTTGTATTTTGGGCGTAAAGCAATTGCCAAGTGCGTGAAGGCGGTCACGGTGACGGTGACGCCGTCCTAAAGTTGAATCTCGGCGACCAAATATGTTTGATCGCCGATCATCACTCAGAATCAAAGTCACGTTCGAGACGCGTACGCGTCACCCACGCTTGCAATAATTCTTTCGCAGTAATCATGGCCTCCGCCGATATCGAAATACAGAAAGTGGCAAGTATAGTGTCTGTTTAGTGCTGTCTTCGACTGATTTAAAAACCAGGAACCGACATTCGATTCCGTCGTAACTGAGAAGTCTGCGTTATTCAACGAGTTACAAGAGGAAGACTTGTATACAAAATACAAGAAGTTGGCGCGACACCTCGAACTCCTTGATATACAGGAGAGTTATATTAAGGATGAACAAGCGAACTTGAAGCGTGAACTCATCCGTGCGCAAGAGGAAGTCAAACGCATTCAATCGGTTCCCTTGGTCATTGGACAGTTCCTCGAGCCCATTGACCAGCACACCGGAATCGTGGGCTCAACAACTGGATCAAATTACGTCGTCCGTATCATGTCAACACTTGACCGGGAGCTGCTCAAGCCGTCGTCCTCAGTCGCCCTACATCGCCATTCCAATGCGCTTGTCGATATTCTTCCCCCGGAAGCAGACTCATCCATCGCCATGCTTGGCATGGACGAAAAGCCGGATGTTACATATCAGGATGTTGGAGGCATGGACTCACAGAAACAGGAAATTCGAGAAGCCGTCGAGCTTCCGCTAACACACTTCGACCTTTACAAGAAGATCGGTATCGACCCGCCGCGAGGCGTTCTGCTGTACGGACCACCAGGTACGTTTGGGCATTTGGTGTTTCTGCTTCGCATGCTATTTTGAGGTGTTCCTCAAGGTACCGGGAAAACCATGCTTGTCAAAGCTGTAGCACACCATACGACTGCTGCTTTTATACGCGTCGTTGGCAGTGAGTTCGTGCAGAAGTATCTCGGCGAAGGTCCACGAATGGTTCGCGACGTATTCCGTCTCGCAAGAGAGAACGCGCCTGCAATCATTTTCATTGACGAGATTGATGCCATTGCGACGAAGCGGTTCGATGCTCAGACCGGCGCAGACCGCGAAGTACAACGTATATTGTTAGAGCTACTGAATCAAATGGATGGTTTTGACCAGGGTAGCAATGTTAAGGTATCTTCTATCTTAGGTGGCCCACGATTGTTACTGACTTCATGAAGGTCATTATGGCTACAAATCGTGCAGACACATTAGATCCCGCCCTTTTACGACCTGGTCGCCTGGATCGGAAGATAGAATTTCCGCTACCTTCACGTCGCGAGAAACGACTGATTTTCCAGACTGTAACAAGCAAGATGAACCTTGGACCTGATGTGGATCTGGAAGATTGTGTGTGACCTCACACTTTCTCGTGTTCTATATGAGGCTCATGAATTGTGAACAGATGTATCTCGTCCCGACCGTTTGTCGGCTGCAGAAATTGCATCGATAGTGCAGGCTGCTGGACTTCAAGGTAAGTCTACAAACAACTTAGTTTGGTCGATCGCCGACTCGCACACAGCCGTACGCAAAAACCGATACGTCGTCTTACCTGTTGACTTCGAGGAAGCCTGGAAGGTACGCGCCTTATTGACTGTTATTTGGTGCCGATCATATTTACATATATTTGGCCCCTTCATCAATGCATCAAAACTGTCGATCTTCTTTCTCACATCTTTGTTACAGCAAACCGTCAAACGCGCAGACGATACTCTGGATTTCTGTACGCGTATTTCTCAATCAGTCTGCCTCGTGTTCACACTGTTATTACTTACAGACCGATGATCTGATGACTTCGTTCTGTTCAAGCTCGGCGATCGTAGTAAGTTCACACCGGTTTTTTTCGGCCCTACAATGGTTCACGGTTATCCAAGTTTCTCTCTGTAGATTATCAACTCAATGAATTTGACATTTCTGACGTGTTATCTGCCTCCATTTGCGCTTGATGCTCTGTTCACTTTGACGTTCCTCCCGACTTTCCACGAGGTTACGTCCATTCATATGAGCAAGACCAATGCTTTTGTCCGTTTTTTGCCAATCTCCCCTGGGTTCCGTACGAGCCCTTATCGTGGCGGGGTCGGTTCACATGCGGTCGACATCCTAACGCCTGGAATATCTACTTCATGGGTCTGGACTTCGATACATTTATAAAGGTGTGTCACGTAAAGAAAACTGTGCGCTAGCTAGTGCTTATCCTCTGCACAGTTATTTTCTGCAATAAATTGATCATGTTTTTTTCTCATCTTGTTTGTGCTTGACTTGGGTTCGCTCCTCAACACTCTGGACGGCGTTAAGTCATCTACACGCACGTTCTCATTTTACGGGAGCAAGAGCAATTTTCATCTGCCATGTTGCCATGACGTTGTCCCGAGTTGTTATTCTGTTCCTTCTTCACCTAGGATGATCGGAAGATACGTTGGGAGACATCATTATGTTACAGAATAAACTATTCATGTTGTACATAGCTGTATTCTTCTGAATCAGTATTTGTTCTTGATCTTCATCCAGCGATTGCTCATTGCTCGCACACGACGTAGCCTCTATCATCATTTGGACTCAAACTTGCGCGAGGAACTTGGCTAGTCTCTTGAACTGTCTGGCACAGGACTAGTATTGTCTCGGTACCCTTGCTTGTCGCGTGCAACCTTTACTCTTTGCCCATTCTTCCATGGCTCGCAAAGGCAGACAACTGCAGCAAAAAACGGTCGCGAAAGAGCAAAATTCAAAGGATGCAACTGCTGGTCCAGCAAGAGCCAGTGTGGCCGTCCCAAACGCAGACATAATCTTCCCGCAAATATCGCCCCAAGTCGATCTGGAGCAAGAAGTGCTTTTGGATGACCAAATCATGCTAATCAAGGTTCTTGCACATCGCCTCTTCGACCTGGCGTTTATAACCCTCCAGCTAGAACTTCCTTTCACCTGCAGAATGCAGGTCATTCGTCAAGTTCATCGACGCACTTCCTTTAGTCCTCACACCTCCCAAGAAACGAGGGGAAGCTGACCGCGTAAACTGTGAGTCTGTTGTCGCATCTCCTGGTGGATCTATGCAAATTGGACTACAGACCGCTATTCTGTCACTTCCCCAGCCTTTGCGGAACATCTGCAGACATCCCTCGCGCCCCACCTCCCTTCATTCCCTTACCCGACTCACATGCGCCGGCAGAACGTTGCCAACCTGCGTCGATCACCTCATTCGTTCAACTCGAATATTCGCGTGTATAAGTACGTGCCGGACCAGTACTTCGGGTTCGTTCGTGTCGTCGTCGTCTTGTCTTTCAAATGTGCATTCCCTCCTTTGTCTGACCTGCTGAATCAAGGGCGCACTACGACGATTCGGTAGTGGATAGCGTGACAGGCGCCAAGTCCGAGTGGACGTTGCTGGTATACCTCACCGGCGCCGAGGACGGAGTGGAAGGCGGAGAGGTACATACATCTCTTCCAGATGCTTCACCCGCTTCCGTTTGTAGCTGACGACCATCATCTCAAACACAGACTGTATTTTATATGGAAACAGCGAAAGGTGAGCGATGTCAGGATACTATTGTGGCGCCTTTGACACGCGGCACTGCGTTGTTACATCGGTGGGTTTATGTCTTTTTGCATGGCGGGAGCTTGTTTGCGAGCTGGCTTCTCTAGGACCCCTGAAATTTCACCCAGAGGCTACATCCCAATGTCGAATATCTCGCCGGATTTTGGCGCCGCAGGCTAAATTTTTTGTCGAATATCTTGCCAATTTTGGGCCGGAGGCGTCATGTTTTGTGTCGAATATCGGCCTCGTCCGGGCTCAAGGGTACATCCGTTTGTCGAATATGTCGGGCACATGGCAAAGTGGTTAAGCACCGACAGTTCACAATCTTACCTGTTCACCGTCGAACTTGGAGATATCACCGACGTGGTAAGAATTTTTCGTGCATGCAACTAGAGATATATATTTAAACTGGTTCTTTCAATGTATACATTACCTGAGCGCCGCTGCTACCCGGTACGGCGGTGTCTGGGTGACATGGACTTCATTGGCCTGGCACACTCGAAAGCGGGCAAATTTCGCGACGGAAGCTACATTAGAAAACGTTTGAGAGCCCGTGGAAAAAAAAATTGGGAAAATATAGGCTGGATCCCGAATGTCGAATATATCCTGGCGCCGCAGACGAAGCTGGATCCAAAGTCGAATATATCGGCCGGATTTGGGCCACTTCGTGTCGAATATCTCGGCCGATTTGAGATCTAGCCTCTAGGCGCATTTTCAGGGGTCCTGCTTCTCTAGGCATGGGCAAGAATGTCTTCTTCATCAAGGATCGGTTGTTCACGTAGGGACGAAATATGTATTACGTTCTGACCTGATGTTCAAGTAATTATAAGAATGCGTCTACTCTCATGATTTGTTCAAACTGGTACGGCAAATGAGAAATTCATATTAGTGATAACTCTGCATGGGTTTCAGTGTGAGCTACTATCAATATGGTCAGTCGCATAGTGAGTCGAGCGTCCACAGTACAACTTCCGCAATTGGAAACCTCACGCCTTGCAAGAATCTCAGTCCCGATCACACATAAGAATTTGTCCTGAATTATCGGATTGTGTTGTATTCGTTGATATATATATGCTACACGGACAAAGCCAGAAACAGATGGGAAAAGAGATGCAAGCAACAGACGACAGCAATAGAATAACAACATTAGAACTCGGAATAGAAACTTCTACAGCCCACCAAAGCGCTTGTGGTGCACCTCGGCTACCTCAGAGATAACCCAGGCAGGAGTATCAGAGCATCTAATCAATCTCCTCCATAGCGGAAGCACCGGCAGCCTCGAGCGGTGGAGGAGCATCCTCCTCCATAGCCTCAGCGGCAGGCTCCTCCTCGTCGACGTCGAGACCAAGGCTAAGACCAACGCGTCAGCACAAATCAAACATTGAAGCAAGAAAAGTCTTGACTCACGAGATCATGCGGTGAATGCGCTTGGCGAATGATGAGGGCTCGTCGAGGGCGAAACCAGAGGTCAAAAGTGCGGTCTCGAAGAGCAAGTAAGTGAGGTCACGGACAGTCTTATCAGCCTTATCCGCCGCCACCTTGCGCTTGAGCTCCTTGACGATGGGGTTTGTGGGGTTCAGCTCAAGAGTCTTCTTCGACGCCATGTACGATGACATTGAAGAGTCCCGGAGAGCCTGCGCCTTCATGATACGCTCCTACAACGATATAGTCAGTACTCGCACCGAACGCAATGATAAAGCACCATATACCATGTTCGAAGACCAACCGAACTGGCCAGTGACGAGGACACATGGGGAGTCGGTGATGCGGTTGGAGACGACAACCTTCTCGACCTTGTCGCCGAGCGCCTCCTTGACGACAGTGCAGAGATCGGTAAACTCGGCGACCTCCTTCTCGCGCGCGGCCTTCTCTTCTTCGGTCTCCTCGAGCTCCAGACCCTCCTTCGAAACGCAGACGAGTTTCTTGCCCTCAAACTCTTTCAACTGCGTAATCGCGTACTCATCGATGGGGTCAACAAGCAGGAGGACCTCAAAGCCCTTCTTTTTGAGAACTTCAAGGAACGGCGAGTCCTTGACGGCGGCAAGGCTTTCACCAGTGAGGTAGTAGACAGACTTTTGTACCTCGGGCATGCGCGTGATGTAGTCTAAACAGAAAACATTAGGGCAAAGCAGCGGCGAAAAGGCGCCAATAGAATACGAACCCTTAAGTGAGATCATCTCGTCGATAGACTTCGTTGAGTAGAAGCGCAGGAGCTCGGCGAGCTTGCTGCGGTTCTGAGCATCTTCGTGGATACCCAACTTGATGTTCTTGCCGAACGCCTCGTAGAACTTTGTGAAGTTGTCCTTGTCCTCGGCGATCTCGCTGAACGCGTCGAGGCACTTCTTCACAATGTTCTTGCGGATGACCTTGAGGATCTTGTTCTGTTGGAGCGTCTCGCGGGAAATGTTCAGCGGCAAGTCCTCGCTATCGACGATACCCTTGACGAAGTTGAGGTATTCGGGAATAAGATCCTCACAGTCGTCCATAATGAAGACGCGGCGGACATAGAGCTTAATATTGTTGCGCTTCTTCTTGGACTCGAAGAGATCGAAGGGTGCACTGAATAACCAGCTATCGACAAGATTCTGAGGGGTAAATGGAAAGAGCTTACCGCTTGGGAATGAAAAGGATGGCCTTGAACTCAAGCTGACCCTCGACGGAGAAGTGCTTGACAGCGAGGTGGTCCTCCCAGTCGTTCGTCAAGCTCTTGTAGAACGAAGCGTACTCCTCCTGAGTGATCTCGGAAGGGTTGCGCGTCCAGATGGGCTTCGTCTTGTTGAGCTCCTCGGTCGACTTCTCAATCTCCTTGACCTTCTTCGTCTTCTTCTTCTTCTCTTCCTCCTCGTCTACCTCTTCTATCTTCGCGTCCTCCTTCTCCTCCTTCTCCTCCTCTTCGTCATCCTCAACTTCCTGCGGACATCATCAGCAATCGTTCAAACATTGGTTTGACAACGTGCCTTCTCGACCTCCTTGGAGACAACAAGCTGGATGGGATACGAGATGAACTCGGAATGCTTCTTCACAATATCCTTGATACGCTTCTCCTCGAGGTACTCGTACTGGTCCTCCTTGAGGAAGAGACGAACCTCCGTGCCACGACCGAGAGGCGGGTTCACAGTGTCCTGGGTGATGGTGAAGGTGCCACCGGCGGCGGACTCCCAGATATACTGCTCATCGTCGTTGTGCTTGGAGATAACCTGCACGCGTTCGGCGACGAGATATGCAGAGTAGAAACCGACGCCGAACTGTCCAATCATGCTGATGTCGGCACCAGAGCTGAGCGCCTCCATGAAACCCTTGAAATAATCAATTAAAGAAAGCACGAAAGCATCACAAAACAAGGACGCACTTTTGTACCAGACTTGGCAATGGTGCCAAGGTTGTTAACCATGTCGGCCTTGGTCATACCGACACCGGTATCGCGGATGGAGAGTGCCTTCCCCTCCTTATCGGGAACGATCCGGATGTAAAGCTCTTTTTCGGTGTCCAGGACACTGGGATCGGTGAGCGATGCATAACGGATTTTATCAAGGGCATCGGAACCGTTAGATATGATTTCCCGCAAAAAAATCTCTTTGTTGGAGTAGAAAGTGTCTGTGGTGGCACGCGGGTCAGCACCGTACGTGCCACCCAACCACTAGAGCAACGTACTGATGATGAGGTCAAGTAACTGGCTGATCTCAGCCTGGAAGCCAAAGCTCTCGGTGGCCATTTTAAGAGTTGAAGAAAACTGGAGCACGCAAAGTCAGTTACTGCGATTGGATAAACGAGACGCGCACGTCGCGGTTTGACGCGAACGCTGCACACGATGGAATACTCACATGCGATGGGGAACGAGGGAAAAGGGCAGCAAGCAAGTGGAGAAGACAAGTGAACGAGCGCGCGCGTTTTTAAGAACCGACGCCTTTTTCTCGAAGCCTCGATCAACAGACCGGGGGCGCACCCCCTCGCCGTCCCCCCTTTCCTTCTCGAACGTTCCCTCTTCAATCTCAACTTGAACTCAACTCGAACTCAACTCGAACTCAGCAGATTCGAACATTCGATCGTCCGATTAGACTTGGCTTTTCCTCCATCTTCGTTGTTTGAACCAGAAAAAAAAAGTGAGCTGAGCTGTCTGGTGCCCCTTCGCACGCTATGTCGTTGTTCATGCTAACTATGCATTCCAAGGATGTCACACGACGGGCACGACCACGACCACGACCACGACCACGAGGAGGATCCCACTTCCGCCGCCTCCCTCGACAAGATCCAGTCCCGTTCCGAGCGCAAGGCCCGCAAGGCCTTGCTCTCCCTCGGTCTCAAGCGCGTGCCCAACATTACCCGTGTGACTCTCCGTAGGCCGAAGAACGTACGTATTTGCACGCCTTCTGTCCTAGCTGTGGACTTCATGATTACGGCAGGTCCTGTTCGTGCTTGCATCACCTGATGTCTACAAGTCCCCCAACAGCGACTGTTACATCGTCTTCGGCGAGGCCAAGGTCGAGGACATGAACGCGCAAGCCCAAATGAACACTGCTCAACAGCTCGCTAGTGGCAGTGCCGGCATCGATCCGACCCTTGGCGTTAATGACGACGACGATGACGACGACATCCCTGAGCTTGAAGATGCTGATGGTGCTGCTGCAGTTGAGGAGGACACATCCGTTGATGAGACAGGGGTCGATGCGAAAGACATCGAGCTTGTTATGGCTCAGGTAGGCGACGTTTGTGTGACGATCTTCAAGCAACCTCCTGACGCGCTAGCTAGGTCGGCTGCACACGCGCGAAGGCTGTCCGCGTTCTCAAAGAAAACCAAGGTGATTTGATCAATGCAAGTACGTGCATTTTCACTTTCCTCATGCGCATGGACGACGTTGACGCTCTTCCACAGTCATGGCCGCAAGCGAATAGTCGCCTACGTGTAACTTTGTGTTGTTCATCTTATTTGCTCCATTTGTGTGTTTTTCTTCGCAATATCTAGTCTGTACGCTTCAATGTCGATCGTGTAATTGCGTGAATACGACATGTCAGTCATCCATGCTTAGTAAGTGCTTTCTATGGGAGTTTTTGATGTCAGAGCACATGTTGCATCTACGTCGGTACAGTTGCTATTCATCCATAGTCGTCGCTTTCTTTCTTCAGGACATTTGAGTGTTTAGCTGGGCTTTTGAAGCCTACAAGTACGTGCGTAGTACATAGACAAGACAAGGGCTTTATCCTTGGATTGATCGGGACCTACACCGAGGATCCGGAGGCAAACCACGTGTCGTCGTAGTACTTACACCATCTTGGAGTTTTTACGGGCTGGCCTGCCTCTTTACTACTTTCCGCATATACTGAAGGCGACAACACTCCTTTATCCATCTCGTGCCTCTCTCTCTCGGTTATCTACAGCGTCTCTACCAGGATGACCCGAGCTCAGCGCGCCGCAGTGGCCACTGCCCTGTGCACATCCATCTACGTGCTTGCATTTTTCGAAGTTGTGTCTGTACCGTTTCTGGAAGATAGCATTTCCCAACAGATTCTGCCCGTTGTCAGTGCCTCCTTTATTGTGCGATCGTTTTGCAAAGACTTACATACTATGGTATGATTACCCGTCGGACATGATCGCCAACGGTTTTGAAACCAAACGTTGCACGCAATACCGAACGTCGAAAATCGCGACAAATGATCTGTGTTTCTTTTGCCTTCTCAGCTGCCATGGTGGTTGCTTGTCGCGTTTGGGTCTTACACGCTGATGTCGATAGGATGGGCACTGTTCACATTCCGCGACTCTCCTGACGCGTATAATGAACTTCTGATTGTACGTTCACGTGTTTTGCAGTATACAAATCGACTGATCTTCCTCTCACCATCGTAACAGGAAATCACAGAAGCTAAAAACGACCTACGAACCAAAGGCGTTGATGTGGACTAGATTCCAATGTGTTTGTTGGATTCCTCCTATTGTTCGATGTGAATACATGTCGCGGCCGTCATTGCACCGTCCGCTTGGATAAATCACTTTATAAGCCAGGGAATACATGAAAACCATCCACAGATATTTGTACATCCACCATATCACGTTTGGTCCCGCGAGCTATAAAGAGACGGAAGGTCGCGCAATATTTCATTTGGGGTGATGTCGTTCGAAAACGGGAGCGCAGGGGTGGCGGTTTGCTCTGGCGAAAACAGACCTGGCTGGAATTCACCCCGCAGCAGCTCGTTCATATGCTCTAGCTCCTCCACCTGCTCCCTCAAGTCATCGTTAGTTTGCTGCAAATGGCGCTTAACCTGCTCGAACTCCTGGCGCTCGGCAGCGATGATGGCAATGCCCTCGGGACCCAGGGCAGCCATGTCGGAGGCAGGCGTTCGGTTCTCGGGGATGAGAAGCCTGGTAAGATGAGCAGTTGGCATCCGACGGAGAGTATTGTATGGTGATGACTGTGATGAGTTGCTTCCTTGCCGAGCTCTGTGCGGCGACGAGGAAAGCGGAGAAGAGCTATTGCTGTTGCTACCACTAGAGACGGGGAGCGGCGGTGTGATGTCCTGATTACAAAATGAATGCCTGTTTCTTCCGCCGGAGAGATAGACATACTCGATCATGCCGTGAGCCGTCTTTGTTATGTAGCTTTGCTGATTGCGCTTCCAACTCCTGGATTCTATGGCGCTGTGATCTGTGTGGAAGAATCAGTTGTCTCTCCAGATACAGAAAAAATGACGGACCGCAGGGTTTTCTCGTATCCTTCTTGCGCCGCCTGGTAACTTTCCACTCGGATTTGCATCTGTTGTATGCGTGCTTGTAATTCCTTTACTTCTACCTCCCTCTCGTTGAATTTGGAAAAATCAGCATCCCTGCCCGGAAGTCATTGCAAGTTCTATGGAGGTTATGACATCAACTCACCATAACAGCTGCATCTTATGGTGCTGCTCAATCTCGCGCTCGTAGTCATGTAATCGATCGAGTTTATGCTGGTTTTCCTTTATTTGGGTCTCGAGGACAAACGCTTTATTGGTTGCCGCGCTCAAAAGCTTTCCCTGCGCCTCGAAAAGGGTCTGAAGCCAAGATTTAGCTCCACGGCACGGACAGGTTCTCGGCAAGACAAAAATATACCTGGACCTCAGCGGCTTTCGTCCGCAACTCCGTCTTGTCCGCCTCAGCCCTCTTGTTGGACTCCCTCAGCTCCTTCACCTTTGCGGTCAGCTCTGTGTTCCACTCGGCATATTTGCCCTTCGTCTTGGTCGCTTGCTGCTTATGCTCAGATAGCTCTTCTTCCAGGTGATTCACTTGTCCACGGTACTTCCGGAGTTTATTGTACTGGACATACATTAGGATAAAGTGCATGCAAAAAACGTACCCAACGCATCAACTTACTAGGCCTTGCATCTCGCGTTCCATCCCGCGCTTCACGTTACGCTCGACGTATAAACGACCAATGTTCTTCACATTCTGCGAGCTAAGCCAGGTCTCAAATTGCAGACGATTGCGCAGCACAAGAATTTCTCTTTGAAGAGCCAGCAGAGTCCTCGTAGTCGGCAGATGTGCTTGTCCGATTTCCTGGAGTGATGGCCCCGAACGGCGGTCGAATGCTGGTGTCGCGAGCTCATTCGAGGATCCAGGCGATGCCGAGGCCACGAGTGAGGCCGGCGTCGACGAATGGATTGAAGTAGTTGGCGATTTAGCGGCCGCGGTGTTATCGAGCAGTGCCTGCAAGGAGGGCGAAATTGGTAAACGATTCTCGGGATAAGAACCCTCGTCTTCTAAATCGGTGATTCGCGCCGTCTCCCCTTGCGCAGCGTTCACCACAACAAGCATATTAGCTTCGCTGATGATCCTTGCCATGTCGTACCCTTCCCAAAAGAACGACTTGTTATCGGGATCGAAGGCGATGAGATACGGATGACAGACGTGAGCGCGCATTAATGTCTACATATTGTGAGCAAGACATGCTTTTTACAACATTAACATGACCCTCACCTCGGTCTTTACAGAAAGTTCGTCCTCGTCCCAAGTGACGGTCGGGACATGGAGGTATTTCGCTGGCGATCGCAGGAAACGGATGACGTCGATTGGGAACAAATAGTACAAGATTGTAAAGTACTCAGTGACAGGTATTGTTAGATGAGCAGACCCCTCATCAACCTCGTCATCGGAATCGAGGGGCTCATCTTCCGTACTGGGTTCGTTAGGTGGTGCGTCTTCCGGATGTCTATAGCAAATCATAGCCGCAAGTACGGTAAGGAGCGTAGGTCGCATGTCTTTCAATTTCTCGCAGACGTAAGCGGCCAGGCTTGGTACGAGTTTGACAAGAATAGTGAGCCCAATAGTGCACAAGATGGAAGAGCTTTCTTGAGGCAAGAATTCGAGTACATGCACAACGAAGTTGTGTTCTGCCACAATCCGTAGTGGCGCTTGAGCAATAGGACTATCAGCCTCGGAAAGCGATGGTGTCTCGCATCTTGGATCGGATATATACTGATCGAAAAGAACTAACAGTTGACGACGCGAATTTGGGGTCACGAATTGGCTATCAATAGCATCCATAAACACCTTTGGATTGTTGAGCTTCAATCATAAGACGGTGATCTCAACACACCTACCTGAGGCCTACGGAAGCCGAACGTTAATAAAAGGTCCAGGAGATTGGCCTTCCATATGGCTTCGTCCCTCCGTCTCAGAGGTGTCTGAGTCAACCACTCATCTACATCAGCGGCAGATTCTCCGTTAAAAGCACTTAAATACAGATCAAAGAGTTGCCGTAGAAGGTGTTCGACCGCTTTTATAGAGGTAGTATCGTCGGTCTCTTTGCAAAGCGCTGCCAGAGTCAGACATTTCGCATCATCGGCGGACGACGCTGATACCGTCGTACTGACCAACGCTGGTCGCAAGACGAGGTCAAACCAGTCGAGGATTTCAGCTGGTGACAAGAGAGGTTCAAGATGACGAAGCACTTTAAGGAAAAGTTGTGAATGATATGTGGACGAGCGATCCCGTTCCTTGGCGTCGTGGAGTTGTCGGAGTGTCTGCTGAAGGTCGTTCTCTCGGAGAGGTGCGCGGATAGCCAACGAAACAAATCGATCCACGGCAGTTATCAACTCCGCCATCGTGAACTGATCACGTCGTAGCGAACGAAAAGCGGCCATGACTTGCTTCACCCATGGCCAGTCCATGGTCGCCAAGGTGGATACAGGAAGCACAGGAAGACGGTAGTTCAATAAAGTAAAGAAAGAATTAAATGGCCAGATAGGATGACTCACCATGGTACCCGTGACGACACAAACTCAATCATACTTCCGGTTTCTCTTTGTGGGCGCCTAGTGGAACCGGGTGACTCATGTAAACAGGAACTTCCATAAAAAACAGGGGATACTTGCATGAATATTACTCAGTATTATTACCGGCTCCAGAATCCTGGGAAACGTTAATTTGGTCCAAGACAGCGAAATTACATTATAAACAATGAGTGGCCCCATGGAGTTGCTTACTCCAATCTGTGTGCGGTAGCTTACATACTTGTCTGTCGTATTTACAAGCAAAAACAGAGGTATCTTCACAGCATACTCGAGCTCGAGAGATTTGTGGTGGGAACTGTTGGGCTTTGTTTGTCGGCGAGCTGTGCCCTTTAGCCCATGATTGATCATTGCCTCGTTCGCCAGCAAAGTCCGAGAAAAAAAATTATCATTTGCCATGTTAAGCATAAACTACATATGATTACACGTTCGTATAGAGAAAGAATAATGAGGCAAAGAATTAAGATAAGCAAGCCCTTGTATATATTCGACTAGCGCCTCCTGACTACATGAGATGGGCACAAACGCCATAGCCTGGGTGGCAAGGACGACTATGGCAAAGATCTTAAGCAACTTAGAAACGTGATCATGACGACGAACGGAATAAAAAAGCTGGAGAAAGGAACGTCCTCAACACAAGCACCAAGGAATAGTGCACTCGGATATAGCATACTCATGAATATTTTACACGTTGTAGGAGTCGATAGCATGCTATGGTCGGGTCTGGCACGACCCGCGAAACTCCTAAGGGAGGGAATGTCAAACGAAAAATAACGTGTTGGTGAAGGTTGTCGGCCTGAATGGGCGAGCACTTGAGTCGACCATCAGCTGCTCGTTGTGGAGGTGCTCCGTAACATCGAGAAAATACAACATGCTCAAGCCGCACACGATCTGGAAGTTAATTTGTAGATATTGAGCTCGAAGACTTGCTTTCGGTTTCCGTATAAGACATCAAGGAGGACACTACATTATATCGATGTGAGATATGATCGATGGACGGCCAGTCTTCTATGGAAACAGGACAGCCTGGATGCGCATTTCGTCACTGGATAGAGCACACCATCACAGATCCGGACACAGCGGCTAATGAGATTTGGAACAAATATCCTGTCAGCGGAGGAACTCTTACGGGAGCCTTCAAGAAAACAATTGCCATCCCGCATCTAATCCTTCTCGTACTCGCCAAGCTTGTCCATCGAGCCACGCCTGAACGCGGGCTTGGTCGACTTCGTCTAGTTGATCCGCTGGTGCGTCGAGAACATCGACATTACCATGTCTCCAGAGCGCAAGCACAGCCCAACCTAGACACGTTATGAGTCGTGCAGGACCATACCGACTGAAGTGCCCTACCGATGACGACAAGACCGGGTGGTCGCTGCTCTCCATTGCTATCCAACGCTCGAACAATGTTTTCCAACGTTGATGTGATAACACGCTGATCGGGCATGGAGGCACGCTCGACAATGGCCACTGGCACGTTGCGAGGATATGATGCACCCAAGCGTCGAATCGATGGCTCCAAGAGTGCTTTGACGATCCTGTCAAGGCGCGCAACGCCCATGAGTAAGACCACTGTCTTGGCTCTTTCGTATCCTGGTAGGGTCGCCTCGCATCCGCTGCGTCCCACTCCAGTGCAAATGACCAGCGATTCCGCGACTCCACGCTGCGTGACAGGGATACCCGCGAATGTGGGCGCCGCCAGCGCTGAACTGACACCGGGAACAACGATAGGCTCAAATCCGTGTTCACGAAAAAAGAGAATTTCTTCCCCCGCCCGACCGTACACGACAGGATCACCTTGCTTAAGGCGAACGACGGTCTTTCCGGCATTTGCGGCTTCTACGGCGGCTTCCATGAGCTCAGTCTGTGCATTGTCAGCATTTCCGGGGAATTTACGTGCAATGCGAACTTCGACGTGCTGCGGTATAAGGGCGAGGACATCGGATGGAACCAGCTGTATATTGCACGTCAGTCGCTAACCCAAAAAAAAACGGTCAAGATGAGAATACTTGCTTTATCCGAAAGCACCACATTTGCAAACCTTGTCAAAGCGGTGTGCGTCGCCACCGTTAATAGGGACGGATGACCAGGACCCGACCCCACGAGAAATATTGTGCCTTTCGCGGGACGCAGAGGCAGAGAATGCAAAGAAGGCGGGCTGTTCATATCGGTTGCTTGTTGCATTGGCGAAGATAATTGGCTGGCAAGGACATCAAGCATTTCACGCTCCGAAAGATTGGCAAGACGAGATATAGGCCAGTATTCGCTAATCTGAGCTACCCAGTTCATGCGACGTTTTGTCCGCTCAGCTGCTGTCTCCGCAGACGTGTGTTGTGCAACAGGCTGATTCGGAGATGGTACCGTGTCTTCGTCTAGGCTTGCAACCTCAGCACTGACATCGGCTTCTCTTGCTAGTTTCCTCATTCTTCCGACCATCTGCACGGCTACGCCTATGTCCCTGGGTAAGCTCGCCACGACATCCCTTTTCACTCTGCCTGCGATGCGGCAACCCTGACCATTGGATGTGATTCCGATCTGGAGAGCGGTACGCTCCCCATTTTTGGGGTTTACAAATCGGTGAGTGGAAGTGAAGGAGAAATCGCATAGTTCAGGAACGTCCGTGGTGTTGACAAGGACGCCGGCTGCCTGGCACACGCGATAGATCTCCTCAGCAGAAGTGCGAGTGCGTGGCGGACGTTTACTGTCCAAAAGGGTGTCCGTGACACAAACGAAACGGACGGATGGAGTGCGCGCGATATAGGACTGTAAAGCTTGAATCTGGTTCCCGGACGCAGTGCCACTACTAGTCGGGAGTGCATCCCAGTCAAAGATCTGGAGCTGGTTTCTCGATGAACGCCATTTGAGCTCGTCGCATGCCGCGTCAAGACCGCCATCAGCAATGACAACGACTTTGGAATCCGCTTCCAAAGCGGCGAATGCTCGAGCTGCCGCTACCGATCCTGAGCCAATCACAATGGTTGTTTTTGCGTACAGTCGGAACGAGAGTATCAATGATGCGCCTTTCTGCGGTGCAGGATATTCCATCTGTTCAAAAGGCAGGACGGGGAGGAGGGCGGAGAGCAACACAAAGAGAGTCGAATTCTCGATGACATTTTTTTCAAAGGTATGTAAGGACAATCGCCATGATGAGGCAATTCTGCAATGAGAATGAGCATGACTCAGCGAGATTGAAATTTCACGATCACGTGGGCGAGTAACGTTAACCCTTATCGGATCACGATCACTTCTGACATTCGGACGTTGCTCTTCCTTCCATGGCTCTACCTTCTGTCTTTTGCTTGGATTGGAATTGAGGATGCCTCCGAAGTCCGTAGCAGCTACTGAAGTCCACGGTGATGTAGCCAAATATGAAGACCAGCACGTCCACTCTGTTTACGATAACATCGCACATCACTTTTCTTCTACGAGATACAAGGTGAGTTTAGGATGCTAGCTTGAGAACTGCGATATCTCTCGACCCATTTCATAGCACAACTGACTTCTTATCTTCTGAAGCCATGGCCAATAATATCTCAATTTCTTTCCTCGCTTCCTCCAGGCTCCATTGGACTGGATGCGGGTACAGGGAATGGGAAGTACCTTCCCCTCGGGGCACCTGATATCCACACCATTGGGTTGGATAAGTCCACCAATCTCTTGAGTATCGCACGCACCGCTGGAGGGCATGACAGAGATGTTCTACACGGCGACATATTGCAACATTGTTTCCGCGACGGGGCGTTCGTGCGTCTTCCCACAGCACGCCTGTCTTAACATCTGACGTTTCCAGGATTATGCTATTTCTATCGCCACGGTGCACCATCTTGCAACGCCGGAACGACGACGTCGGGCAATCGAGGTGCGAATCGTGCGATGTCGAACTTTGCAACTTCGCACTTGTGAATTGACGTCTGCGGGACCAGAACTTAATTCGAGCAGTGTCGCAGGATCATGGGCGGACTTTGGTCTACGTATGGGCCGTTGAACAAGACGAATTGTCGAAAAGGACTGTTCCTACGAGTTCTGCGAGAAACCCTGCCTCTGGTACCGCACATGGTGAACAAGCTGACAATGGCATAGACGTTCTTGTTCCGTGGGTACTATCGGCACCTGAGGAATCAGATACGGAGGAGCCAAGAGTCTTCAACCGATACTATCATATGTTCGGGAAAGGCGAACTGCGTGCACTCGTCTGCGATAGCGCGCATGCCCTCGGTTTGCATGTAGGCCCAGCCACAAGTGTTCATGCTCCCGAAAAAGCTACATATGGTCTCGAAATTACACGCGACGGTTGGGAGCGGTCCAATTATTATGTAGAATTCATACGTTGGACGAGATGAAGCAAGCTATTCCTACCGTATAAATTCCCATTATAAGATCAAATATGATAGACTTAAATGCCATTACATAAAATCCAGACATCGTTGAGATGAATATGCGACGAATGCAACTCAATGGGCGAAGAATTAAGAACATGGAGACAGTGAAATCCAGATCGGCCTTCTAAAGGGAAACAACTAGTTGAAATGAAGCCAGTGGCCCCGAACTCCCATGCGACATTTTTCACAATCGGAACGGGGGCCCATCGTGAGACGTTGCTGCTTGCGTGGCGTCATAGGAGACACAGGACTTGATGAATGCGAAGTCCCGGGAGAAATGCACATGGCCGTCGGAGAATCCTGCGAAACAGGTGTGGCGGGACGGTCGGACACCCTAATCGAATGACCCGCCACGGGTGTTGCAGGCACGACGTTGACAATGGGGGGAGCAAGAAATGTGTTGACAGAGAACATCTGAACTGAGTGAGTAAAGTTGGACACCGACTGCACGGGCGCAGGTGTCTGTGACCGCGTATCCACAGTTAGGATCGGCGGCACGTAGGGGCGAGTGGGTGCAGACAAAGCATCCTCATCGACATTCTAAGGTGCGAGGCACGTAAGATCAAAGCCACGAGTACTGTGACACCACCAGAGACACACCATCATGTTTGCAGTTGCTGACTGCTGCTGACCGAAGGGCGCTGTATCATTGACAGGATGCGAAGAACAATCAAGAGTCAGATCATCTGCACGTCGAACCCAGTCTTCGGATGGGTATCGGCTGCTGTTCGACGATGAGGGATTTGGACTAGAAGAGGGCTCTGCCGACGCGGTGCCAGCGGGAGAGGGCGTGTCGAAACCTGTGGATGTGTCCGTAGTCGCAGACGCGCCAAATGCTGCACCAAGGGTTGAAAGCCCATCATAACACGACGCGCCCTCAGACGACGACGCGGTGTCGCCGAATGTTGACAAATGGCGTTTCTGAATCGTTTGATCTAACGTGTATTCTGGGAGCGAGATAGACACGTCACATACCGGAGCACGGTCGACGGGACTCTCCGTTAGAGAACGACATCTTTTGAGATTGTTCATGGCGCTTGTCCCACTAAACCTATTGCCGGCGGTGGTGGGGTGCATCAAGGTGTGAGGAAAGCTATCGACCTCCATCAATGCTGCCGTTTATGCGTACGCGTCAGGTGGCAGGGTGAATGGTGTATTAACAATGCAAGTTCTTGGCCGGCTTTCATAGACGTGACGATGCTAGATAGCGCGTGGAACGGCCAAATCAGCGAGAGACAATTGTGGGCGTGGTTTAGGTGACTGGGTCAGACGACTCAACGGAATGAGCTTGTTTGAAAGGATTATCAGTGGATCAACAACCCTCCGTGTTTCTAGGACAACAAACAAGATGGACAAAATGACGTCCCAGCTGGCAGATCAATTACAGAATATGCAGACTCGATATCGGCTTTTGCCAATGTATCGAAGTGAGTTCTGGCCGCAACATACTATTTAAGCAATTGGCTATTTAGGCAAAAAAAAAAAAAGACACATATACGGTATGTATAGCTGTGATGAATGCGTTACTGGGTGATGTCGATGAGACTGAGAAAAAAAAGCGAAATTCTATGTAGATATATCAATGGATCAAAGTACCATACATGTACTTGCTACTGTGTTAAGCTGACAAGACAAAAAGGGCCAGAAAAATGCTAGAAGTCTTTGAGACTCGTGTAAATGGTGAAGGCAAGATATGCAAACAGACATCAAAGAGATCAAGAATAATCACTAAACCCGTTCATCCAGGAGTCGTCGGCTTCCAGAGCGCCCAACAGACCAATTTGCCCGCGAAGGCGGCGGTACTCCTTCTGACTTTGCTCGTATTCTTCTGTTTCATCGTCTTCATCGTCGTCACTTTTGTCGTCCTCAGCGCCTTCGACACGAGAAGCAAAGAACTGCTCCAATGCGTCGATGTTCAAACGCCGGGATACGTGCCTCGGGCTATGGCTGCTGGTTTGCAAGTGTTGCGCAGCTTCTTTTGCCGTCGCGCCACTCTGAGGCCCGTCCAGCCGAACGAGACTGGCACATTGAGACTCGTCTTCACGCAAGTCAGGACCAGAACTAGGGTCCTTTTTATCTCGGTCAGTTGTGCTGCATTCATCTACATCCCATTTCAGCATGTGCAGCATTACACGTTGCTCCTCCTCGCTGCGGAAAAGCCCTTCCAGCTCATTTGGAGCAAACAGCTCATCGTCGCACACAGCATCCGCACCGCCACGACGTGCACAGAGCAGTTGCAGGCGTGTCGGTTCACGCGTGCCATGCCAAGGCACGTGATCATCCGATGTAGATGTGGAAGCTTTGTCCTGTGTGAGGATGTATAGCGCATACGGAAGCCGTGGACGGCTGGGAGATGGGAGATCAGTGTTCTTAATGTTTTCGTGATTAGATGAGCCAGATGCGGTACAGCGTGGAACGGATGAGGAGAGGGGATTGACCAAAAAGCGAGCCGCATCAGCCATCGATCCTGCGGTACGCTGCCGTTTGGAAGGCCGACATGATTTACTAGAACACCTGAGTTGTGACGCTCCGTCAGCATATCCGAGTGAGATCGTTCCCGAAGATGTGCCCTCCACATTCGAATCCTGTAGCGAAGGTCTACGTGGAATAGGGTCGTCACCGCCGAACGACGGCACATCATCGACCGAAGACGATAGCGCGTCATCTGTAGGCACTTCCAGGTCACTATTTTGTCGTTGCCACGCAGAGTGATGGTACTGGATTGCTTCAAGCAAACCACGTGCGATGATGAGACGTTTGCCTGCTGCGCCCTTGCCGCTTGGCGCTACACTCCCAATGTTTGTCCTCCGTGACTGGTCAGAAACTGTTGCTCGGCCGTACTTCTGCAACCATTCCACATTGTCTATCCATTGCAGAGCCACGTCCTGCAGGAGACGATAACGCTTCATAACGGTTGTGTCCGTTAATGCAAACTTGGTTGCGAGTAATTTGGCGAGAGCAGAAGCATTAGACAATGGCACACGAAGGTGAGCTTCAATGGCCAGAATAAGGACGGCACAAGCAGACGCACGAAAAGCGAGGGTCCGCAGGGGATGGTCGCACGAGAGGTGGTCGAGCGCCCGAATAATGGAGGATGCTGTACTCACAACAGCGTTAAGGTCCAGACACCGACACTGCCGCATAACAGATGCAGGGAGGAGAGGAGCTTCTTCCGTATCTTGGATATCCTGGTCCGCCAGAAATCCGGCAAAATGTGTGTGCAGAGCGGATATATGGACAGACATATCCACGGTCTTGAGTTCCAGATGAAGAAGAGCCTGAATCTCAGATATGCTTGCAAGCACGTCGCACGGCCGCTCCTTCAGCAAAAAAGCGATGTCCGCGGAACAATCTGGACGTGACCGCTCGCGCAAGGCCAAAGCGACACATGCGCCCGCTGAAAGGTTTCTACGGCGAGTCATGCGAAGCTTTCCCAACTCCGCTGCCCGTGCAAAGAGATGTATGGCGCGAGAATAAACGGCCTCAGCATTAACTCGCATAGCGATATTGTGGATAAAACTATTGGTTTGGAGCTAGAAAAAGACCAGCGTCAGAAGAACGCTTGCTCTGGTTTCTGAAACAATGTTGTAGCAAAGACAGACGTGAGAAAAAAAAATAGTCAACTCACTTGACTGCGCTGAGCACGGGCTTCCTTCGACTGTCCAGCGAGATCCCATCCACTCTTGCGATTAGACTTCAGGAGCGTAAGGGAACGAGGAAATGCAGATATATCAGCGCGGGTGGTCGTGTCTGGTTCGTGTTGTCGCAATACATACTGCGTGGGATCAACGAGTGTACCGCATTCGACACAGACTTCTGAGTTAACATAATCATCCCATACAGTCACACTCCCACATTGTGTGCAAGGCATGTACGATAGAATCTCTGGGCGCTTGGGCTTGTGAGAGGGCGAACGACAAGAGCAAGTCCAGATTCCCCCACCCACACTCCTTAAAAAGGATAATCACAAGCACGTGCACACGACGCACCCCTGTTTCTTTTAAACAGAAATCGATCCACCGCTAATAAATCATATGCACACACTCGACGAAGCAAATGGAATTCCAAGATAAAATATCAAAACTGCAACACAAGAGATGGTTTTCTGGACTATTAGATTTTAGTACGAGAGGAGAAAAAGCAAACAAACAAGACGGAACGATCGATGGGCGACACAACACTCCTCTAGCCTCTACGTACAAATCTACGTACGCGTAGATCTAGCAACTCTAGAGATTTAGATCCCATGGGGCAGACGTGGCTCGCCTTCGACGTAAGGGGTATTCGTCTCCTCGCGAAGCATGTCGTTAAGCCAAGCACCATTGGGCCTGAGCTTGACACCACGGGAAAGCATAACAGCAAGAAAGAGCCATGCAGCTGCATTGCCTACAGTGCCGACTTCGTCCGAGACGTGCGTACGTGCGTACTGGCTCATGCGCTCGTAGAGCTCATGGTCAGTGAATAGATCGTACAGATGGCGTGCAACAGTATCATTGTCACGCGGGGTGACAAGGAAGCCGGACTTGCCATGCTCTACCTGGAGAGGGATGCCTCCCGTGCGTGCAGCAACAATGGGCTTGCCAGCATGCACCGCTTCAGAAACCTTGACCTCAAAGCCCTCACGTGTGGAAAGCTGCAGTGCGAGACGGGCTTCGGCCATGAGGACATTTAGGACTAGAGATGGACGATCAGTTCACAGTTCAAGATATCCAAGGCAGCACCTACGCTGGTCACTAGGTGGGATGCGCATCACCACGATATCGTGCGCGTATTTGCTGTACGGCTGACTGTTGATTATGTGCATAGTCTGATCGTAAATGATGCTCGCATCCGGGTCGTCCACCGCACCATGACCGCAAACGAGAAGCTGTGGGTGCTCCTCGTCGGTAAGGTCAGGTGATTCCTTATACAGAAGCTCACGCAGCTTGTAGTAGGAATCAATGACATCTGGGATACCCTTGGCCGGGTCAAAGCGCGCAATCTGGATACAGTATTCGCGCTCCGGCCACTTCAAGGAATTCATCTTCTCCTTGGCGCAGAGAGCCCGGAATTCCGACATATAGAATTGCGTGTCTGACAAGCCTGGTCAAGCTACCTTTGAGCACCTTCGAATTGACACCTACCCCACGCCGACAGAGGTTTATTCAGGCCATCGAGCCAGTCGGTAGCAGCGCCGAGAAGCGCAACTTTCTCGATTGGAACGTCATCAGGGATGAAAGAGCGCACGGGATGACTGATGAACAAGTCGGCAAGTTGGATGTTCTTCCAGAGATACTTCCACACTTCTTCTTGCGGCGAACCAGGGACATGTACAAGATCACTGCGAATCTCGATGTGCGAGCGGTATACAATGGGTATATCTAGCGTCGAGTAAAGCAGTGACGCCACAAGTGGATGAAAGGGAACAACGTACCAGGCCGCATCTTGCGGATGAGCGGTATTAGACCAGGCATCTGCGGATCATCTGCGGAAAACTAAGCTTACACGTCAAGAATGCGTACCGCCGCCACCACTTACCAATGAACGCGACATCAACGCCACCGGGAGCAAGCGGACCTCCCTCGGCCGTCCACCTGAGGCCATTCTTCAAGACCCATGCGTCAAAATTATCCTCAGCCTCTCGAGTAAGACGGAGATCTGGCGCGGCAACACCCTGCAAAATGTTGTGGTTGTTCTTTGTTGTCCGAAAGACGCTGGGCTGTTACATTGGGCAACAGGTAGTATTGGAAGCGAAGCCCAGGATGGAATTCACGGCCAGTACACGAGCATTCGAAATATCGAAAATCAGCACGCAGCCGCAGCACTTGACGCGACAACTATTACTCACCGACGGGTTCGGAACATACCTGAAAAAAAGTAGGTCAGTATAATCCACTCCAACACACACAGAACGTTAGCATCCAGACGGGGTTAATACGGTAAAACAGTTCAAGTGCACGAGGATGGAAGAGACGCGGTCACACGATACAATTCCTCACGCACCAAGCGAAGTCCACATCCAACGCAGCGAAGAAACGGATGAGCGCATGGCGCATCTGAGAATCAATTACTTCAAATTGCTCCGACTCCGATCCGCAGAGTAAACGCATACCAATGCAACTCCACCTGGCCGACGGAAAGCAGTCAGCAGACATCTACAAATGGAAAAATAGGCTACTCACCCCCCTGTGGCGTGGATGAAAAGAAGCCAACTTTCACACCCTTCTCGCGCAACTCGTCTGCCAGTTTGTTGACGGCCGTCCAAGTACTTCAAAGATTGCACGTCAATGCCACTTGTGCTCCGCCCGAGGAACATGGAGCATACCCAGGCCCGACAGTTTTCCTGAACTCGTCAATATCATCAATCAGGTGAATTTTTCCTCCTGCATCAACCGTGACTTGGTTGCGGGGACCAATGCTAAGACGCGGATTGTTGTTAGGGCCGAAGTACATGATCGCCTTACGCGCGGCCGAATCTGCCTGCTCATCAAGCGTACGTGGGATCGGAAGTTTCGACGCTACACCGGACTCATTTGGGGCGAGGTGGGACGCATCAACTAACACAGTTGGCGTCTCCGTGCCGGACGGGACGTAGGAGCCAGTCGTGGAAGAGATGCGATGCTTGATATTTGGACGCGTGATCGAGTCGGTATGGAAGGGCTTGATGTTGAAGACGATAGGCACAATGTCGAGATCGAGCCACAAACGAGTGCAGAGATTCGGGCACTGAGTAGACGGACGTCAGTTGTAAACTGATACACGTGTTCGCTGCCGCGTGTTACCAACTTCGCGCAGAAGAGAGACGGTGACACCAGCACCAAGGAACTTGCACAAATGCTCTTGGGAGAACTTGCGCAGGGTATGTATAATATGTGCCTCTATAGCCTTGGCCGCCTTTTCGGGGTCAAGGGGGTTGTGCGGGATGATCGTGGAGGCAAAATCGGTATTGTAGACCGAATCGTGGATGGATATAGCGAATTCATACTGCGACGCGTTGTTAATCACTTGGCCAGCGATACCCGCCCACATCGGCTGCAAAAGAAAAAACCGACAATCATCGTTAGCACACAACACGAGGCTAGGCAAGAGGGTGATAAACCACATACCGTAAGGCTCGCAAACGCCTGGCTGACATTGGGACGACTTGAGGACGAGACGGCCGACGACAGACGACGACGAGCAGCGTTTGAAAACTTGGACTGGAAGTTGTGAGTGGGAGCCATGGAGTTAGCAAGATGAAAGACGGACGCAAGGCGCGGTTTATATTATATATAGGTTGAGGCCATGCTGATCACGTGATGGAACTAGATTACCCGGGCCTGGAGCGGGATGGGTTACAAGTCAACACCCGCGGCGCGCGGACTTTGGATTTGTCGACAGCCGGACAACATATTAAATAATGTCATTGGAAGTGAATGACGAGGGACGCGGCGACAAGATGCGGACACGGCCAGCGGTCGCCATGGCTGGGCGCCGCCAGTCCAGTCTCGATGCGTTACGGAGCATGGCGAACACCACCGCACGTTCGCAACGAGCGCGCCGTGTGCGTGCTGGATAAATTCCGGGCATCACTGCGAAGTCAGAGGAAGGCAGCTCGGCTGTGACTCTGGCTGGGCCAGGCGCATTTCAAGCTTGCCAAAGAGCCCAGTCACCGAACCCAGTTGTGCCGCAGATTCTGAGATTAAAAACTTCAAATATCCGTGGATTTTCGAACTAGACCCTGGCCGACAATGTCAAATGTGGATGAAGACTCTCCCACTGCCAGGACTAAAGGCGCCAGACTCCAGAGTCAGGTTCAAGTGTTCCAGATGGGGTTATAGTCGGTGGGCGCACATGCGGGGATCGCCGCCGCGCGCAGCGGGGTCAAAAACACCGAAGCAATAACTAACTGATGGACTGGAATGGTATATATAGGGACCAGCTGAAAGAAAACAGCAACGACGTATAGGGCGTGTGCAAAGGGTCGAACACGGGATCGTTTTCCAAAGAGCCAAAGAGAGTCTTCCATTAATCTCTTCCACTCTCCCTCCGCATCGCATACGCGTGTATTAACATTTTGAAGGTAAACACGAAAAAGTTACGTATAGTGCGCCGCGAAATCGCCACTATCTATGAGGCTCACGTACGACTACGTCAGTCACCGACCTGTAAATACGAAGAGATGATAAATCCTCCTTATTCAAGAAACCAATCAGCGGCAAACATACCGTAAATTAACTTTAGCGCCACTCTCCATGTCCTTGACGGTCAGAACATCAATACAATGAACACCAGGGGCCATGGCTATGAACTCCATTCGCACGGACTGACATGTGCATGGTCTAAGGGGGCTACGAAAGCGTAAGTCCGCAATCCAAGCATCGCAGAGTAAACAAGACCCCACCCTACTCGCACTCGATTATTCAATGAGACAATTCCGACTCCAATGCCACGACCACCGCCACTTGGACAGCTGATTTCGAATCGACGTGTCCAATTGCTTCGATTGAAAATGAAGATGTCTAACGTAAAACTATCCAGCGGATAGATCGCATCTGCGTTACTGCCAGCTTCTGAAAGCAGTCCCACTGATACTACAATAGCGCCCATGTTGTTGGCACCTGCATCCTCTAAATGCTCTGACAGTGGAAGATGCGGCGGCTCGTGGAAACCACTGACCGTCGGTCCAGGCGTTGGGGGAATAACGCCACCCGCGTTCGGCGACCCGATACCAACCGCAAACCCTCGCTCCCTTCGAATCTCCACGCTCGGCCCAGCCAGGGATTCTGTCTGAGTTTGTGACATGACGTTGGGCGTTGGAGGAACTGCGAATGCCGAGCGCGGTCCGGGAGTTAGCGGCGGATACGCTGGCATTGTAGGCATTTGCGACTGTCCTTCAAAAGTGGACGACGTGCTGCCAGACGGCGGCGAAGCGATGCTAAGGAATTGTGGCGGAAGTGGCGGAACTTCGTACGTGGTAGGGGAACGGGGAAACTGTGCTTGCTGCGATTTGGAAGGAGGGATATATGAAGCTCGTGGTGGCGAGGCGGGAGCGGTATCCCGCTGCTCCTTCACACTCAGCAGCGATGTCCTACGAGACCGGATAGGCGGAATCGGAGTGCTGATGGTTTTGAGGGATCGGGGAAGCTGTTGGTGAGTTGGGAGCGTGTGACGCTTGAAGATCGGCACACCACCAGCGGTGAGGGGTGGCACGGATCCTGCTGAGAGTGGTGTCGAAGGCCGTCTAGGTATAGTAGCAGGTGAGACAGGAAACGGGGAAGGAGGCTCAGGGAGAATGTCCACGTTCGCAGGTTTATTGCCGGAGGGCTCGTCGCCCATGTAAGGCTCGGCCACAGTCGAAACAGCTTCAAGTCGTCTGTTCGGATTGAGATTGAGGTCAAGAACACAGTTCCATCGCGAGGAAAATGTGCTCGTCGGATACACCGGATCCGTTAAGTCTTCACCAACGACATAGGGCTTTCCGATGATGTTGATGGTGACTGCCCTCTGTAGACCCGGATGAATATGGGGTTGGCGTCCAGATATAGGAATAACTTCGTCTTCAAAAGGACTTTTCAAGAAGGATAGTGCGTAGATCAGATTCCATTGTTCCTTTTCACCGATGTTAATGGGGAACAGCTCGTTTTTACCAGAGCGAGGAAAAAGCGCATCTCCCCACCCAATAAACATTGCCGTTGCATCTGTTTCAGCCTCAGAACGCGCAGGGGACACGGAAATGTCCACTTTTTCAACGGCAAAGCCGACGCCGCTGCCTGCCTCACCGGAGTTATCAATCTCAACGCAGAGAACGACGGAGCGCTCCGCGTCACCTGCAGCAAGACGCTCCTGCTTCTGCTCAATCTCACCATCGACATCCTCCGGAAGTAGGACAGCAGGGACGAAGACAGTGCGCATGCGGACGCGGAAGCCACTGACAGCAGCCAACGTCCTACGGAAGGACTTACGCATCGTTGGGTGGGCACTACGAAGGACAGTTAATGGAGAAGGTGACGGCGTCGCAGGGGACGGATACTCCAAGGGAGCCAAAGCGTAAAGTCCCCGACGAGTGTTTGGACCTAACCTGGTGGAGGGCAGAGAAAGCGAATCTGCATCGGCAGAAAACGAGGGATCTTGGGTTGTGCAAATGTCAAGCGACTCTTCAATGGAAACCAAGGCAAATACTCACTGCCTGCAAGGCCATCCAGAAGATTTGCCTCTTCGGGACCATATCGAGGTTTTATCTCCGGCTGCTCAACTACGATGACCTGCTGACCGTTCACGGGAGTTGTCGGTAACGAAACTCCAGGCGAGGGTATAAGGCTATTCCCCAGTGACCTGAAGAAGGTCAATAGTGGGTGCTCCGTGATCGAAGCCACCAAAGACTTTTCGCGCAGAGTCGTCGAAAGTGTCAGACACAATAAAGGATCACTAAACGTCAAACGGAGAAAAGCTGAGGAAAACTTCAGCTACCACGATGCCGGTCCGGATGAAGCAACCTACATACGGTGATGTGCAGTTGATAAACGGCTATCCAGACTTGTTCATGCTCTGACCAGGAGAGATAGAAGGCTTCGTCTTCGGTTACGACCTGCCCCCATATCCAGGCAAGAAGAAGAGTCCCCTCGGACTGCACATACCTGCGGTCCTGGTCGGTGGAGGATGGCAGCGGATTCGGTGTTGTGGGAGGGAATATAGACGGGTGATGCGGAGAAGACTTCCGTGGTGCTGAGAGCATTGGGGCAGACGGTGGTGGAGGCTCAGCATAGGGATTTATATATGTCGCTTCAAGAGATACTTGTAAATGTGTGATCAGAGACACCAGATCTGGCGGCGGACGCGTCGCGTCGACAGTAGACACGACTGGAGACGGGTGCGGTATGCGAACGGTCAACAGAATTCGCAGCTTCTCGTCGAAAAACGTCTGATCACGATTGGCAGACTTTGCCTTGAGACGTTCAAGCCAGCTATCCAGAGGTGTCTTCGGGGGAAACTCGACAGTCGTGTCGGGAGCGACCACATCCAACGTCGCCGACGCGAATAGCTGATCCAATGAAGTCATTGGGAATTACTTGTTTGGAACATGCGAGTAGCCCGAAGCGATTCCAGACTGTTTTGTAACAGCGCAATGCTGGCCAGGTAGAGGCAGTCGATGGGAGAGCAAGGCAAGTGGCAACGTGATAGCGCAAGTCCTACATAAGATTTCGATGATTGAAGTTCAAGTTCAATCACCGTTATAACGATCGGCGTCTCAAATTCAAATTTCAAAATTTATTGCGAACGAAGTGAGCAATCTTCGGCTAAGGGGGCAAGGCTCGCAGTGACTCACGAATAAACAAGTACAAAGACTAATGTCGCTGACGTCACTTGCCCACTAAACTTGGAAACGTCGGCTTCGCCGACGTAGACCTAGCTGAAAGGTGAGCGCTTTAGGGCTTGAATGTGCGCGGGCTTTTTAGTGGGGACACGTTTTTTTGACGATCATGTTGAAGCATAGGTCACATTTATTTTTGTAGGGAGACAATACAATTTACATAGTGCAGTGCATGTTTGTAAGGTAGAAAAAAATCGTCTGAAATGAGAAAGGTAACCGTAACCGTCACCGTATGTATTGAGGGTAAGAGAATTACAAAACGATAGTGGTACTTGTGGGTACTTTTACACGATAAGTCGTACTTTCGACCGGTGGTAACGGAGCTCAGACCAAATCTTTAGGGAGAAGCATACGGCCATGGCATACAACCCAGGTACGATACCATTGGACGCCTTTCCACGACCCAGATCCATAGGCGCGTTGTAGTGTGTGTCGGCACTGGAAGGCAAGGATTGGAAAGCGCGCGGATAATCGCCTGAAACGAGAAAGGAGACTAGTGTACGGTAAAGTAGGGTCCGGGACCTAATTCGCAGCTAATTAGCCAGCACCTGCCGGCGAGGGGGCTATTTCGCCGGGTCAATTAGCGCTAATTAGCAGCAAGAATTGTGCGCTAATTTGCAGCGAATCAGCGCACAATTGCTACAGTATCGGAGCCGTATACAAAGTAAGTACATGAATATGACCCACTCTGCATTGTCAACAACGATGTCCGTTGGTACAAGACCCTTCGCGGGGACAGTAATGGCTAAAGTTGGGTGGACAGACTGCTCGTCATCCGTGTCATTGAGCAGTATTACGGACAACTTGTGGGACAAAATGTCGACAAGATAGACCTAATTAACCCTAATTAACACGAATATTTTGGCCATACCCTAATATGCCGCTAATATACCGCTAATTAGCAGCTTGCTAATTAGCCCGGCTAATCAGCTTGACCTACTTCACCGTACACTAAAGGAGACGTCATCGCCAAACTTAGTAATGGTGATTCATGGTCGAGGATTGATGAGACATTGAGTCATAATGTTGTTATCGGTTTACACGGCGGTGAGCGTGAAGAACGATGGTACTCTACACGGATATGAAAAGAAGAGTTATAGAACTCTGAAATGTGCAGGTATCGACGTATTCTATTGTGAAACGGCAGCGCAATACGGAAGGAATGTCCATCAAAGGATCGATCGGTGGCAGTGTTAACCCTCACGGTAGAGACCTAGCTTTCAGCTAGGTAACTTGCGCGAATTTTGGACGACGCAAATCGTGTTTTCACACGCTGAAATTTGGCATGAACCGTGTCTGAGGGAAAGGCTACAGACCTGCTTTTCCCGATTTTTAATATCTGCTCTCGTTGTCGAGATCTAATCACCTGTTGCGTGCCAAACTTGTGTGACTTTTGCGTGATGCAAATTGTCTTTTCACGCACTGAAATTTGGCATGAGCCGTGTCTGAGGGGAAGGCTACAGGATGGCTTTTCCCGATTTCCAAGAGATGGCCCCCATCCTGAGAAAATTAGGTACGCGATGGCGCTGCGATGTCATTCTCAACTTCAACTTCAACAATCAAGTTGAACTCGAACCAATTCGCAACTGGTTTCTCGTGGTCGCACGTGTCCCGCCCACGGATCGGAGTGAGCTTTTCCATGGGTCACCCATCGTTTATGTAAACTAACACAACCTGTAGAACAAACTAGCAAAAAAATAATGTATAGGCCCCTACATGCTATGGCATAATGATGCACGACGCTAGTGTTTTCTTTTAGTCTTCCGCGGCATACCAGCCTCTACAACATCATCGTCACGGTCTTTATCGTCACGACCACCACTTGTTTCCTCCCTTCTTCTTTTTTTCCCGTGTCCACTTTTCTGCTGGTCACGCAACTCCTGTGCGGCCAGACGGGCGGCCTCGTTGACGCGTTCCCGGAGTAAAGTAATCTCTTCCTTATCTGTCGGCCAGAGGTCCATTTCCTTTCCAACGACATGCTCAATACGCTTGAAGAACTCGACGTCATATTGAGTGACGAACGTGATGGACTTGCCGGCACGCCCAGCACGGGCTGTGCGTCCCACACGGTGTATGTAATCCTTTGAATGTGTTGGTATGTCGAAGTTGATCACAACATCGACGGATGGGATATCGAGACCACTGCGAAACATGAATAAGGACGTGAGAAAGCAGAAACGTGATAACACCGACCGGCTGGCAACATCGGTCGCAACTAAGACTTTACGGCCGCCGCTCTTAAATTTAGCCAGTGCTCCCAGACGTTGGCTCTGACTCAATTGACCATGTAGAGGAACAGCGGGGAATCCAAGGGTGCGAAGAATGATAGACAGCCTACCGTGCGATTAATATGTGTTCGAATAGACAGACCCAAAATATACCTTGCTGCGTCGCTAACAGTTCGCGTGAAAATCATGATAGAATTTTGGGCAAGCGTATTCGCCAAGTATACCAGGAACACGTCCTTCTCCTTCGATGGCATCAACAGATAATATTGCAGAAGGGTCGAAACCGTTTGGTACCTACGGTAAACGGTTGGAGTCGAAAGTGAGCGCAACATAAAGAGGAAAAATCGTACTTGGAGGACACTTCTACCCGCACAGGATTTGATAGACTGGCGCGCTGTAGCTTGGCAACCTTGGTGCTCATCGTGGCAGAAAACAAATAAGTGGTTCGCTCTTTTGGAATCACTTTCAAGATTTTGTCAATAACAGGACCAAAGTCCATGTCCAAAAGACGATCCGCTTCGTCGAGTACCTGTAAGATGAGCGCCATGTTGCACGCACCATAATAGGAAGACTTACCAGGAATTTGACACTTCTTAAATTGAAGCCTTTCGTCTTCTCCAGGTGATCGTCTAAGCGACCGGGAGTTGCAACGACAATATGTGGTCGTCGTGCTAAGGCAACTTTTTGGGCCATCAGATCTGTACCCCCGACTATGACAGCACATCGGACACCCATGGCAGATCCCAGCGACTCAAACTGTTGTGCGATCTGGAACGCGAGTTCGCGAGTGGGTGCTAGCACACAAGCAAATAAGCCCTTGGGCTCTTCCCATAGCTTTTGAAGAATAGGCAAAGCAAATGCGGCGGTTTTCCCAGAGCCCGTGGAGGCAACCCCAATGATATCGCGGCCTTGCAGAGCATGAGGAAGGACTTGAGCTTGGATATCTGTTGGTGTTGTGAATTTGACTTGCTCCAAGGCTGACAATAAAGGATCAATAAGTCCGAGGGATTTGAACGTTGGGGGAGGTGTGGAAGACGTGGAGGCTTCTTCAGGAGGAGGCATGGTAGCACGACGTCGAAGGTTCCTGCATAACTTCAATTCAGCTCAGTTGTGGAAGCAAAATTATTCCGATCGCTGAAGCAAAGACGGATCACCGTAACGGCCATCAGCGGGAAAATCCCAGGATTCAACATCAAATGATCTCAAGTGTACTTTGATCGCCGTCAGCTTGTTAAACTTGTCCTCCCTCATGCTTGAATGTGAGCGTCTCGATGTCTGCCATTAACTCTCGTGCCACCCTTTCCTACTCCGCTTCTCATTTGTTTCTTGCCTCTGGAACTTGGCAGCAAGTGCACGCCTCGTTTCTGCAACAGCTGCCTATCCGCAATATCCATTGGAAGGCTGGACCCCATGCGCCGATCGCAACAGTCCAAGAGTTAGATATCAACTTTGTCCCCCTGGAGTCTGTCAAGGACGAGAACACGTCTCAAATCCCGTCGTCAGTATTGGATAGGCCCCTCCTACACGTTTACGTGTTTGCTTGTGAGGTGCATCCTTGACTACCTCGATCATGCTTTTGGCATTTGTTCATGGGATCAATTAGGACAACGATCTGGAGACATATAGAAATACCATTAAGAAGCAAATCAAGGATTGGCATGCTATCGTCTCGACGCGTAAGAACCAGGAGTGGTTAATACTTCAAGTTGTCAAGTCCGACGTGAGAGTGGCTGGAGGGAACTTCTTCCAGCTGAAGGGAACGGTGATGGTCAAGGTCAAGGCGGATTTCAACGTCGACAAACGCGACAGATGCGTTCAACTCCCTTGGACAGTCGGTCACGAGAACCCCACAGCATGGGCTGAGACAATCAGTCGAATAAAGGATCTCATCCTTCACGCTTTTGGTTCTGCGATCTCACAAAGGGAGGAGGAGGTAAAGCGGTCTGAGAGCCAAAGGCAAATGCCTGGTTGGAACTTTTGTACCTTCTTTATCCTCAAAGTGCGCCACATGTTTTTGGTAGTTGTCACAATAGAACTGATTTGCAACGAACAGGAAAGCCTGGCCACTTCATTTGAAGGTGTCACGCTCTTTGAAGAAGCTCTCGCTCAGTACGATCAACTGGAACGGTCGTTTTATGGCGTTCTGAGAGACCGCAACTTGTCCTGGTTTGGCACTCTGATCTCCCCTTCATCCACGGACGACTCAGCGCCGCTGCTGTCTATATCGAAGAAGCCGTATCGCGATTTAATAATCGCCAATACCATCTCCATTTTTGATTTCCGCATTTACTTGCTCGCACGGCAATGTGAACTACTAGCGAAGATGGGACGTCTTCACGAAATCAGTCGTAAAGCAGGCGCATTCTTGGGTGCATTTGGTCGACGACTTCGACAAGTGGAGGTGACAAAATACTGTGATTCATGTTTTTTTTTTCCCGTTGATTCATTTTTGCAGGATACTTTACCCCCGTATTTTGTTGAATCTTGGACGCACGCTTCCGCCCTGAGTGTCGTGGAACAGTGTGATGCCTGGGCTACCCCCGCCATGATTGCTGGTTCCAGGTTACTATCGTTTAACGCAGGAAAGGCGGAATTGCTAGAGCTTGCACGAACTCAGGTATGATTCCCTTTGTCGTGACCCCTTCATCACATACAAGTCTGCTAGCTCGACATCATCGGGGTGAAAGTGGGGCATTTGCCCATGAGATCCCCGTTTTCAAGCGCGTTTGAGAGTGAGTTGGTCAGCGACGAGATAGACACCTTACCAGGACAGCGGTCTACGAAGAGAATTAGCAACCGTGACATAGTGTTGTCTATTGATAACAGGGAGACTTTCTACGACACCTATATCACGACTACCAACCTTGCTATTGACATGTATGCTCAAGCAGGGCGCCGCAAGTTCGCGCTGAAGCTGCATGGAAGTCTTGCCGCTCTCGACGTGTGAGTTGATGCTGCGAAACGTATAATCGATGTTCATTTTTTCTGTCAGACATCGTGGTCGTCTCTCGACTGCGCTCTCCACCTACACATCCCTTCCTGCACATTACTCGCATCACAAGTGGTCATCACTTGAATCCTTCATGCTTCATCGCGCACTTGAGATTCACGCCGACATGGGTAACCCGCGGGACTCGGATTGGATTCGGATGGCTCTGGGCTTTCTGAAGACCTGCGTCGACACCAGTTGTGCGGGGCTTGTAGTTGAAGCTGACGACGAAAGGGAATACATTAGCAGTATCGTCGCCGCCTTAAGGACTGCTGTTGATGCCCTCGATGCTGGTATGTACTCCATACACGTCCTTTTGAAGTTGTCTGACCTCTTATCAGATATTACCTCCCTTGACCACCCCTTCTTGTCTATCAAGTTGTCCCAACGAGCACGGAACGCCTGTGATCGAGATGGCACTTATATCGATACTGTCCTCACTAATCATTTACCTTGCGTATGTGGTGCTTTGTATTCGCTTTCGTATCGTCATTCATTGTTTCCTCTAGACTATAAGCTTAGATTCATTTACCGTGCTTTTGGCGGGCCATGATTCACAGCATTTGCGGCTCTCCGTCGCACAAGATGGACCTCTCTTGTTGGAACCCGGGCGAACAAGTCTCACGCTTTTCTGTCCGGTAGGGATGCCTCCATTGCAAATATGATTTATGCCCCAACCTCCGTTTTTGAAGACACCATGCTCAGGCACATATGTGCTGGATACGAGTGAGGCTCGTCTCTCGCATATACTCTTCCAGTGGCAGCACCGCAAGCCTTCGACAAAGGGAATGAAGCAAAAACCCTCGCAAGGCATCTCTCTTGTTGAAATACCACACGACAGCCTTGCTGTAGATGTTCAATTACAGCAGCCCGAAGAGAGTGAGTACAAAATTCATTGTCATACTGCAGGCAAGATGTCCTTTTCGATTGTTATATAGTGCACCTTGGAAGGATGTACGCTTCAGCGGTTTCTGTGTCATCTGGAAGAAATCACATTACAAGCGGAAAACTGAAGTTACAATGTCCGTTATTCCGGTTTCGTCTACAAGACAGCACCTTACTCGATGGTCTGTCTCTTTTTGCTTTGCTCGCGGTTTGCATACAATTCCTGATTTCAACTGCAGAAGATGGTGATATCACTTTCAATCCAACGGAAGACTACATCGAACTGTCGAATATCTCTCCGGGTAAGACAATAACAATAACAGTTCCCCACGCCGATGCATCAACATGGAAGAGTGCGGTAAGAAGTTGCGCATTATAGTTGTTTATTCAGTCACAAGCCGCCCTCAGAAAATCGATATCGCGTATACCTACGCTTCTACGGTGGACTCCATAACTCGGACGTTGGAATTATCGCAGACCATTGACACGTCACTTCCTATATCTTTCTTCGTTGAAGATTTTTTCCGCGGACCTCGGTATGTTGCACTTTCCATGCAGATCTGTCAGTGTTGCCTCTACTCAATATCTCAAGATTATTTACGAAATTTACTGTTTCGACGACACGCAATCAATGCGCCCGCATATTGGAGGCATATCTAAAGCCTTCTGACGAGTGTGCCGGAGACGTCACCGTGAAAGGATGCTCTTCAAGGCGAAGGCGCGTTATCGTGCGTTTTTCATTTCTGATCTAGTCAGCTGATGGCTCCCACTGAAAGAAATCTCCACTTCGCCACGCAGACCATTACTCCATCCCAACCAGCTTCGTTGCTGTTCTGCATTGATTCGCCTAATGGACCTGGTATGAAACCCAAACAGTTTCGTTAGTGCCATATGCTCACTCACTTTCAATGGGTCAGTCCGCGATCCCATGACACTGCACATTCGCTTTTGCGTCTTGCAGGAAGGTATGCATTCCGTCATGAGGAACGTTAGATTTCATTGACCATACGACGCAGAGATTGAATGGCTTATTCATGAATGCGTGAAGTCGGCGGTGGGCGATGCTAATCTCCGCTCTGCGGTCGCGGCTCAGCTAGTAGCGACGGTCAGCACGGACTCGTCTTGGACGGAGCGATATCTTGCGACGGGGCAAGTGAGGCTGCCCTCCACTGGTGATAAGGATGTTGAACGAGTGCTGCAGGTAAGTCGCTAGCGCCACATGGATGCAAACGTTGCCTGAATTAGAGGGCGTTCAGTTGCTTGAACGGAGGGAATCAACATGGCCGCCGAATGGTCCCTGGCGTAATATCAGAATCCCTGTAGATATACCAAGAATTGACGTGAGTCATTTTTTTCTTCTGTTTTGTCTGGACGTGTCGCCAAGTTTACCTCTCCCAGATTGTGGCGACTACGAGTCTGCAAGTGCTGACGCCTGTGCTCGAGCGGGAAACCTTATCTGATACGGTGCAACCTCCGAATCTGTACGCAGGGCAACCGATATCCGCCTTGCTTTCCGTTGAAACGTCATTTCACTGGGGCCCTGGCGCAACGAAAGATCATGTTTGTGTGCTGCGCTTCGATATCGAAGAGATGGTCAAAGAATGGCTAGTGAGCGGGCGCAAGAGGGGAGATTTCGTGGCTATAGTACGTATTTTCTCGCTCACACTTGTTCTTGGCCCGGAGCTGAGTGCCGCCACAGGACGGGGGCGTCTATACAGTGCCTATAACGCTAGTTGCCTTGCATCACGGAAAGTTGTCGCTACCCAAGGTAGGGATCACCGCACTGCCGCTGGCGAGCAGTGAAACTACGATGGGATCGAAATCTGTACCCAATACCGTGTCGTACCAAGTACGCGGGGCAGAAACGGTACTGGTACTTCCGCGTGGAGGGCGGAGTACATTTTTCCTAGGGCAATGAACTGAATTGCAGTGGTTTTAGTTCGTAATATAATACCTTTTTTCCAAATAAAGACAGAATGTCGAAAAATAGAAGCTCAGGCACAGGCACCGACCAGGCACGGCCGCTAGCGCCACAATTTGCAATGCAAATCTGAAGCGGCAGAGCCGCGCCACGTGGGAGGACTCATCGCAGCTTTGCAGTGTAATTGACAATGACTTGAGATGGCAGCCCGTACGTCCGAGGACCTTGCGCTCGACGTTCGTTATCTCTCTTCTACCCTCGTCCTCTATTTTGACTGTTGCTGTATCTTGTACTATCTCGATTCGTTGTACTACCAGAACGCTCTCGCTAATCCACGCTCATCATGCCCCGTCTCTCGTTCGATTCATTTGCCCGTCCGTCGTTCAGTAGTGACATCGATGATCCCTTGTCCAGAGCGGTGCTTCCCCCCGCGAACGAGTCGCCACGGGCACGCGCCGCACGTCTGCTTGCAGAACAGGAAGCCCGCAGGCGTTCGGAAGAGATCGACGAAGAGCTGAACCGACAGCGCGTAGCGGAAAAGAAGTCGCCAAAATGCGTTAAAATTTTGCTTCTAGGTGGGTCATACTGTAATACTCATGTCATCCATCAATCATTCAGACTTGTATCTGTAACTCCCCAGGTCAAAGCGAATCAGGTATTATCACCTTGCACGTTTTTGCTACTCAAATGCACTTTTCCTCTGATGCCTTCAACCAGGAAAATCAACGACTCTGAAGAGTACGCCATGTTCTTTTTTCTACAGATCTTCGACCCGTCTCACAATCCTTCACTAGACTTTCAACTGATCAATTCTCCGAAGGTGAGTAGTGGTGTCCCCCGTTTTAGGAAGTCTTCCATTGACCCGTGTACTTCTTCACAGGCGTTCCGTGCCGAGACAGCGTTATGGCGCGATGTTGTTCATCTCAATGTCGTCCGTAGTATATGTCTAATCCTCGATGTCATCGCTCAAGTGCAGGCTGTTCATGCATCCAATCCACTTGCATCGCCGGACGCAGCATACCAATCGCTACATTCCTTCTCCGACAAGGTCGCGTCCACTTCACGTCACGCGAGTCCGGAAGTGGCAATGCCACCAGAGTTACCTCCTGTGTCAGAGGAACTGCAACAGCTGAAAACAAAACTCGTGCCTTTGTATGTCATGGAGGAAAGCCTGCTGCGCCGGTTGTCCCCGACACACAACAATTCTTTTGGTGATGCAAGTCTTGGTTTCTTCGTCTTACGACTACTACCTTGCTCACCGGCCCTTCCGATCTAACCTGATACAGAAATGTCGCGAGATTGCAGTCAATGTCAATTCGCGGAAGAACACGCTCAATATTTCGCGCCTTCTGAACCCGGGTAGCCATCGACGTGACGATGCTGTTGAGGAGACGCGCATGTCGGAGGCTGCCGTGATGCTGGAAACGTTTCGAGATGATCTTATAAAGCTATGGAATGATCCAATCGTCAAATTGATGCTACAGCTGAGGAAGATACGGGTGGAGGATGTCGCGGGCTTGTATGTGTCTTGGGCTTTTTCTTTTTAGCCGCACAGCTAAATGCCTGCCAGCTATCTGGACCAACTTGGTCGGGTAACGAAGGCAAGTCTTTTCATAGCAGTCAGTCCGCTGAAGCTGATCCAGTCACGAACGTAGCCGGGTTATGTGCCGACTAATGGTAAGGAAGCGTCTACTTTTGGTGGTAGATGTCTAACCATGTCTATTCTGCATAGACGATATACTGCGGGCTCGAATAAAGACGGTGGGCGTGTCTGAACACAGGTTCAGACTGAAGACCGGGACATACGTTGGCAATACTGTCACGTATGATTGGAAGATCTACGACGTTGGAGGTGCGAGGACGTTGGTGCGTATCCGTTTTGTCCAACATACTACTCTGTTGGTTATTGATGGCGCCCCATGTTGTCTTTTCATGAATGATCAGCGAGGTATTTTTGCTTTACTGGTGCATGGCCCATTGATCTAAACGTAGCTTGGCAGCCGCTTGGGTCCCCTTCTTCACAGACATGGTGAGCCACTCTATTTATTCTAGCTGCGAGTATTAACAAGCAAGACGCTTAGAACGCTATAATTTTCCTTGCTCCGATCAGCTGCTTTGATCAGGTATAAATTATTGAAATTGAAAGTTCTTTCTTCCTGCCGACATCGCAATTCGTAGGTGCTGGAGGAGGATAACACTGTCAACCGTCTAGTGAGTGACATACGCACCAACACACCGTATAATGCCATACTAACTTTCGGTGTCAAGGAGGATTCTTTTGCCCTATGGAAATCCATCGTTTCGCATCCGCTTCTCAAGTCGACCGATCTCATACTCTTCCTAAACAAATGCGACATTCTTCAGGCAAAATTGGCGACAGGTCTCCAATTTAGGCGGTATGTCACCAGTTATGGTGACAAGCCGAATACTTTTGAGGCGACCTCGTCATGTGGGGATTGTTATATCCTATTCTTCCGGCATTTACCCAAGGCTGAGTCCATCCGTTAGATTTACGGAAGAAATTTTCTCAAATCCACCGAAAATGTTCATTAATGCCACGAGTTTTTTATTCCCACCTTACGGTGCGTACTCGTATGCTTGTGAGATTCGTATGCTCACTGACAATGTTGACCCAGAATGTAACTGTAAGTCATCACCTTTGCTTGTCTTATGGCAGACGACTCAGCAGTTGGCTTCAGGACGTGAAATCTACGACTACCATACTGGAGAATGGTCGGGTTTTTTCACGTTTGAGCTAATCAGTGCGATGGACTAACCTTTTTATGCTCAGTGAGGGACATGCTTGTACGGAAAAATCTGCACGAAAGTAACTTGGTATAATTGCGTGCTGCTACATGCTTCTTATGATTTCCTTTTGGGATATTAGATAGAGATAGTTGTCGGGATATGTCTTGTGATCATTGTTTTCGTGCACACAACACTTGTATATAATATAGCAGGAAGACAGGTAGTAGCGGCTGTAGTGCCTGCAGGGCAAATGTAACTCGAATTCCAAGTCGATATTGGATCAGTGGATGACAGACTTTTGGGCACACACAATAGTAATGTCAACCTGGATGGGTGGCGGTATCTACCTGAGGTCAGCGACAGAGGTTCCCGATGAGGAGATACTGACACGAGCTATCCTCGATCATGTGCATGATCAGTCGCGTTTGATCATGAATTTCCCGTACTTAAACGTTTAAACTCTAACTGAAAGACGTTTAAAGAGACACCCACCCCACGTCTGCTAAGATTCAGAAATACCATACTGCAGAGGTGGACCCTTTCGCCTTTCGACAGTCTCGACCGCGGTTTGAATTTGAATTGCAAGGGGGTACGATTGTTAGCAGACTATAGGTATGACTCGACGCACATCGTCCTTGGATAAAAAGTACTTCGTTCTGACAGTCTGTTTCGTATCTTTTTGCTCGCCGGAGTCAGCTGGACAACCAAAGCATGCCTCGCGCACTGAACTTCGGCCCTGGACCCTCTGCACTGCCAGAGGAGGTGCTACGTGAGGCCGGTACAGGACTTTTCGATTTTGTAGGCACTGGCATCGGCATCGCCGAGATATCGCACAGATCGTCCGAATTCACTGCCTTCACGCGTGAGCTCAGCGATCTCATTCGCACACAACTCGCCGTGCCGCCCACCCACACCATCCTCTTTACGCAAGGTGGCGCTTCCCTGCAGTTTTCCGCCATCGTGCTCAACATGCTCGCGCGCCATCGCTTGCTGCACCCAAGTCTTAAAAATGAGGAACGCGTGCTCGACTACATCGTGACTGGCGCGTGGAGCGGCAAGGCCGCTGAGGAGGCGCGCCGGATGTCCGGCGGTGCGCGCGTCAATGTCGTCGCTAATTCACGCAGCAAGTTCCCCCTGGCCGCGGGTGAGGAGACGCCTGGCCTTCCGCGCCGCGCGGATTACAAGTTCAGCCCCGGTGCGGCCCTCGTGTACTACTGTGAGAACGAGACTGTAGATGGCGTGCAGTTTGGCGGCGTCGATGATCCCAGGAGCGAATCGGCGTTTCCGTTTGATCTCGTGCCAGAGGGCGTGCCTATTGTTGCAGATTACTCGTCATCGTTTATGTCGCGGCGCATTCCCCATCTTGCAGACCACGCTGTCATCTACGCTGGTGCGCAGAAGAACTTGGGTCCCGCGGGACTGACGGTGCTCATCGTGCGGGAGGACTGCCTTGTGGATGTCGATGCGGCTATTGCGGCGACGTCGTCAGGTGAGGCGGGCGTGCCCGTCCCGCGCATGCTTTCGTGGAAGACGCTGGCGGACGCGGGCAGCATGTACAACACACCGCCTGTGCTAGCGATGTACATCACAGGGCTTGTACTTCGCCGCATGCGTACGTTAGGTGGTGTTGAGTACTTCGAAACGATGAACCGCCGGAAGCAGGCCGCGCTGTATGATGCGTTGAAGGAGGGAGAGGCGCTGGGAGTCGTACGCTTGAAGATACGTCCCGATTCGGCAAGTTGGATGAATGTAGTGTTTGATGTCCTTGGCGAGGGCAATGGGGCGAGATTCGTGGAGGCGGCAGCTTCGAAGGGTATCAAGGGCATAAAGGGACACAGGTGCGCTGTTTCTCCGTCGTTATAGCTATTTCTCGTACGTTACGCCCTGCCCTACATTTATCCACGTTTTTTTGAGTTTTTATCTCTCATATTAACGTTGATCCGTCTCGCAGATCGGTTGGCGGCATACGTGTGTCGTTGTACAACGCCGTCACGGAGGAGCAGACACAGACCTTCATCGACTTCTTTCGAGAATACTGCAAGAACGACAACGCGGCGTAATCGCAATATGACCTGCGTGCGTTCAACTTGCACGTTTATCCTGGTACAAGGTTGACAAGCCGTGTCGGGTTCGCGCTTTCAACATGCGCATTCAACGATTGCGAACGGCTATATAATGAACAAGGGTTATCAATGTACATAAACTATATTGTTGTTTGTTGTTCTAAATCCGGCGATGGATCGGCGATAGCGATAAGATTACGCTCCGGTGTCCTGTAAGGCTGCGTTAGTAAGCAGTGCCGAAATTGACAAAGCGGTTTGCGTCATTCTCTACTCCGTTCCAATGATCAATCTAACTCATCCTCTAGTCCCACAAATGCCTTCCACGTACTTCTGCTTCCCACCGTCAACTCGCATACACCTTGCGATTGCAGACAACGATGGTAGTGCCCGACACATCGAGTACAGTCGGTGGTCCTCGTTCCCGACACAGACATGCGACAGTCGACTCGACCGACTCGCGCGATTCACAGTCTGATTTCATATCCGAATATCCTTCCTCCGACTCCTTCGACGCCCCCGATGCGGGTTTCCCGCGTCTCTACGCCGATGCCACCGCCTACGAATACCTCCTCGCCCAACATGGTTGCATTCGCTCTCTCGCTCTCCCCGAACGAGACATTTCCGCCTGTGGCTTCGCTGACCTCATTCTCAGCGACCTTGACCAGCACGAGGAGCGCCTCGCACGTCGTCTTCCCCAGGTTGCTGCTGCTTCAGGCGCATCTTCGTGGGTCCCTGATGGGACTGAGATCATCATGACCGGTGAACCGCAGTCGTATGAGGATGCGGAGGACGACACGGACGACATCCCCGCAGCCGACAGCGTGCTAAGTGATGTGAGTCGCCGGATCATCGACGAGCCCGTTCTCAGGCGGGCCACGATGGACGATACCACCACATCATGGACTCTACAGCCATCAGAGGTTGTCCGGCTACTCATCGACGAGTTCGGCCTTCTCACCGAGGATGGCGAGCAGGAACGTTTGCTTATGGAGTCTGACGCATGTTTGTTCCATGACGGTTAGTGAAAGCTTGTCTCCACTAGCTCAAATGCTGACTTTACCGCATGCAATAGTTGTCATTGTGGTATGTCGCTTATAAACTTCTCGTCGGCAGCAACCTATTCTGAACTCTGTCCTTCAAACAGGGTGTGATCCACCTGACCACTCATAGGCTCTCGTTTCACGCTTCCTTATTGTCCAATGGCATGAATTCGAGCGACGCGCCCGCCGTTATCAAGGCCGGGCCCGCCCTACTTCACCGCAAGTCTCAACGTTCCCGGCATCGTGTCTGGCTGGAACTTTCGTCTGACATGCTCTGCACGTACGCGTCCAGCAAGGTAGACGACCGCATCAGGCCAGTGCGGACCATCTTATGTACGTCACATTATTGTAATTCATTTTCTCTATACGTTTCCCTCCTGACATGGCATGGCATGAATGAACGGCACAGTATCCAGAGTCAAGACCGTCTTTCCCCATGATCCGCGCCGCCCAAAGCGCATGTGCACGATATTTCGCGATCCTACCGGTGGCAAAGACATAGAAGGTATAGCAGATTTCGATACCGAGGAGTCGGCGATTGACTGGCGTCGCGAGCTTTTGGGTAAGTGCAATAGGCCTGTATATGTTTTTAAGATCGGCCTTAATGCTCTTTCGTCACGACTCTTATGTCAGGTGCATTGTTCTTGTACCGCAATCGTCGCGAAGAGACGTTCCGTGCAGTCGATGGCGAGGCGGATACACAGGGCATTCGATTCAGCTTGCCTCTCGAGCGCATCGTGAAGGTGCACCAGGGACCATTTATGCCCATACCATTCGTGCTCTCATTGCATCTGGAGGAAGATGGAACTGCCGGAGACACGCGGGCGGGCTTCGTCGTGCAGATGGGGCCCTTCGAGAACCTCACGCCCTGGGCACACCTACAGGACCACATCGCCGCCGCGAAAGCGCGCATCCGCGCGGACGCACCGCCACACGTTCCCGTCATCGATCTCGGTCCGCTCACGCTCTGGGAAACGACGCGCTCCGCCGCCACGCAGCGCCCCGTCGGCGAACCCTCCACCCAGGTGGCGATCCGCTCGGTATTTGGCCTGTCGGACGAGGAAATGTGGACGGTTCGCGCAAGCTTGTCCCACTCGGTAAAGTCTATGGGTCACTTTGTTGTGACGCCGCATGTGGTGTGTTTCTGGAGCAAATCGTTCTCGGCCACGGGAGGTACACGGTACCGCGTTCCTGTGTCGATCATCAGGAGTGCGACGGCGACAAAGTTTTTCTCCCTCCTTCGCAATGGGCTAACGATCCAAATGGAAGGTTTGGAAGGTACGTTAAAGCAGTCATTCAAGCGTCTTTGATTTGTAGTAGGTTAATGTGAGTAATTTTGTGCGCACAGATCTCAAATTCCAGTTTATGAATGCGGAAACGCGGGACGAGGCATTGCGACGTGTAAATGCGCTTATCTCGTCGCGCGAATCGACACCGCGTACCTCGGACGTGTCGAGTCCCGCCAGCAATTCTATCACGACAACGCCAAGCAGCAGCAATATCAGCAGTATCAGCCAGCTGGTACCACCGTCGCGGAGTGCCACACAAATTTTGGCCCCTCTAGCGCGGCATGAGGCAGCGCTATCGGAGCTGAATAGGGGCCCACTCGCGATGGTGCGAGCGTGCCTGCCAGAGTTGCCCAAGGCGATCAATGTCCCAAGTGACTTTCTGGTTACGTTTCCGGTGATGCACTTTGGGTGTCTCACGATCGGCTCACGCGGCGACGTGCAGCCTTATATCGCCCTCGCGATCGGGCTGAAGCGTGAAGGCCACCGTGTGACGATTGTCACGCACAAAGAGTATAAGGCGTGGATCGAGAGCTATGGCATCACTCACCGCACGGCTGGGGGAGATCCTGGTGCGTTGATGAAGCTGAGCGTGGATTATAAGGTCTGTCGTTCATGTACTTTCTTTGGGGTTTCGTGTACGGGAAGGGTCACGTTCAATTTTTACTTTTTTGTCATCGCGACAGATGTTTTCACCGAATTTCTTCAAAGAGGGCTTGGGAAACGTGAGTTTTTCCTTGTGTCGGTGCACTATTCGCCTATTCTAAATTTTTTTTCCTATTCAGTTTCGGCCATGGCTCGATCAGCGTAGGTTTCCCTTTGTCTTTGGATTTTTGTATCTCACTTCACGGATCTGAAGTCCTTATTGAATCATACGAGGGATGCAAGGACGTCGACGTCTTGCTGGAGAGCCCGTCCACCATGGCTGGTGTACACATCGCTGAAGCGCTCAGTACGTTTCGATTATTGTATCAGCACTAACAGTAACATCTTTGTCCTGAAACGCTGTTTCTCACCCCACAGAAATCCCGTACTTCCGCACTTTCACCATGCCGTGGACAAGGTATGTTCTATTGTGCCTTGGCTTGCCCGATCTTCTCAATCACAGCATCCTGCGATTTACAGAACGACGGCATTTCCACATCCGTTTTTGAGCCCTCCAGTGGACTCCCCACGTTTCAATAGTGGCTCGTGAGTTTATCTCCTCGGGATGAGTTCCTTTTGCTGATATCCTGTTCTGCAGCTATGCACTCTTCAAGTAAGTTTCCGGTTTCCTTCACCGATCAGCGTGTTGAACACTAGTTAATGAACTGAATCGCTTGCTTTGCACTTGAAGCAACGTCATGTGGGCAGCGACGTCCGGACAGATCAATCGCTGGCGGCGGAGTACGATGAATATTGAAAGTACGACCACGGCAAAGCTCGCGCAGGAGAAGATTCCGTTCATCTATAACTTTTCACCTGTACGCGGACTAACTCCTTTCCACCCTTTGCATATGAGTGACTGTCGTCATTTTTATTCGTGATTCACATGGTGTTATCTTGGACGTTGTACGCCTTTTGACCTTCGGTGGGTGCAAATAGGCCGTAGTGCCCAAGCCGCTGGACTGGAGCGATATGATCACGCTGAGCGGGTAGTGAGTGTTTTTCATTTATATGTGCTCCCATGCATGGCTCATATACATCTTCAGCTGGTTTCTCGACAACTCGGATCCAGATTGGACGCCTCCGACGGACCTGCTTGCATGGATGGCCCAGGCGCGTGCTGATGACAAGCCGATTGTGTACATTGGTTTCGGAAGTATCACCCTCCCGGACCCTGACCGAGCACGACGCAACATTATACGCGCGGTGCTGAAGAGTACGTGTCATTCTTCGTTGCTTTTTTATCCTTCTTGTGCTTCCTTACATGTCTTCATTGGACATTTTATTACGCCCTAACTTTTCAAATGCAACGGATAATTGAGTAGTGTGTTTTTTTTTTTTCAGGCGGCGTCCGAGCCGTCCTCAGCCGTGGATGGTCCGCACGTATGAGCAAGCCTCGGTCCGACAGTCACCCCTCTGCTACTGCCCCGGCCTATAGCACTCCCATGAACACCCTTCGCAAAGTCTCCCTCCTTGCTCATCGCAAGGCTTCCACTGAGCAGTCCCACCAGCCCCTTGCCGATGTAGAGCAGCAGCCTGTCGATACTGCTGTCCAGAAGTCTTTGTATGGGCTTGCTCGGAGACCTACTGATGCGTCTTTGCAGAGCGAATCCTCTGGAGAGTCTGTTCAAAGCCAATCTACCGACGTGTCTTCACAAAGCAAATCCTCCGAGGGGACTGACCAGAGCGATCCCACAGAGACAATTTCCCTAAGCGATTCGGTCGACGACACGTTCGACTATACAGACGATGGTGAACCTGCGTTTCCCTCGGAATGCTACGTGGTCGACAAGGTGCCGCACGACTGGCTGTTTCCACAGATTGATGCAGTGGTGCACCATGGCGGCGCTGGCACGACCGGTGCGAGTCTGCGTGCAGGGCTGCCCACTATTATCAAGTGAGTTGTGTCTTTTGATTTTGTTGCTTTCTTAGTGCAGTCGGTCTCTTTTGTATTTGTATTTCGGTTTCTTTTGTCTTTTTAATCTATTTGATGCGTCCTAATGCGCGCCATCGCAGGCCTTGGTTCGGGGATCAATTCTTCTGGGCGTCGCGTGTACAGAAGCTCGGGGTGAGTGATGGTCCTTTTTTTTTGTTTTAGGACGTTGCCTTACCCGAGATGGGCTACTGCTCAGGCCGGCATACGGCTTGGTAGCCTTCACTCGTCGGAACTCGCGGCTGCGCTTGTCAAGGCTACAACGAATCGGTTAGTTGCTCCGGCACACTTTCGTTGGTCTTTTCATCACTCACTCACTCGCCATTCCGTTTTCTCTATCTTTTTCGTCATCACTCGTCGTCTTCGCACAAAAAAAAAACGTCCAACCGAAAAAAAAACAGCGTTATGAGAGAAAAAGCTGCGGCCGTCGGCGAGAAGATCCGCGCGGAGGACGGCGTGCACACGGCGATCCACACGATATACATGTACCTGCCGCGCGCGGTGTCGCGCGTCACTGGCAACGCACCACTAGCCCTGTGTAAGCAGGGCGTGTCGTGGTGTCAGAATTGGAGGGCGAGGCATGGGGATGTGGGTGCGTGCGGGGGTGGGGCTCGGAAGGAAGAAGAAGACAAGCGCAGGGAAAGAAGTAGTAGTGTCGAGAAGGATAGGGATGTGGTGGAGATGGAGCGTGAGGTGGCCGAGGAGGCCACGCCTACGGTTGAGGCTAGGATGCCCGTGTTTGTGCAGTAGGCAGGAGTGGAGTGGATCGAGTGCGAAAGGCGGATGGGTTCGTATAAAGAGGCAGAGGCGGAGGCAAATCGCTCAGGTCAGTCCATTTTTGATTAGAGTTTTTTTTTTGTAGACGTTCCCTCTTGTATGCCGGAAAGGGTTTCTCATTCACGATTTACGATATCTTACTGTACTGACCAGCATTTATTGATACGTGTAAAGACCATATTGTAATGACTATGTACAGTCGGTTGGATTTGAATTCACTGCTCATTTTTTGCTCGATTTACATATTCGCTCCCCCTTCTCGACGTCTGAGTTGTTCATGCGGGGAGTACGTGCGCCAGTCCAGAAATTTACGAGTTAAGCTCACTTCCCTTCAGAAAGAAACGATGCAACATCTGGACCTCAACAAAAAAAAAAAAAAACGAACACTGTCGCGTAGGAGAAAAAAAAAAGGAAATTCATATGGTGTTCGCATGTATACGACATGCGTACCTATGTCAAGGACTGGAAACACCACACAAACATGTACACAGATAACTGCTACAGCATATATATATGTGTATATGTATATACGACAATAAATATGCAGCAACGAACCAGATGCGATGCGCACAATATATTATTTGTAAGTGAGAGGTACGTGTGCGCGTATGTAGGGATGCACGTTGTTCTGCGAGCGGTACCTTGACGAATTACATCGACGAGAAAGAGATCAAGGAACAGGTGAGAAAGAGGGATGGAAAAAATACATTTCAGAGAGATGGGATGTAGAAGAACATGGGCTCGTGAAGAACAAACAACCTGCTAGTACACTAGATAACTGTAGGGTTTAAGTTATTATTAATAGTTAATTGATGAGAGGATGGAGAGATACGAGGAAATATGGCAGAAAGTCCAGTCATCAAGTAAATGGGTAATCATTACAATATGTGCCAGGAGAACGAATGAGGAGGATCGAGGGACATGGAAACATGAGAAGTAAAACGTGGCTTTATTCCTTTCGATGGATATGATGAGGATGGAAGTGATGGTGAGCAAATTCGAGCAGACAGGGATTGAGCAAATATGGACGATGGAGCAGATGTATTCGATTAATGGGAAGCAAATATGAGTGAGACAGATGATTGACATTGATGGAGACGAGATCGGTGCATGGGCGTATGAACACTCGCACAGCTCTGAACAGCGATGGATGTAAAAGACCGAAACAGATGGATATGGGTGACCACAACAGATGACCAGACAGGGCTGGCGACCAAAACACGACAATTGCAACCACATCCGAAGTCGTGAATAGTAGGAAAACTTGAAGCGAATGACCATGGAGATGCGCGAGAGACCATCCATCTGATTCAGGGCACCCAAACTGGGATTGAGTGCTTTCAAGTCGAGAGTGAACCTTCCAAACAACGGAAATCAATACTCCCACACAGGCATCAAATTCCTAAACACGACCGATGCTGTACTGAAACGATGCGCAGCGGCTGAGTTCGAAGACGGACGAGGCGTATGTGGCGTCAGCGCGTCGGAGGTGCCTGCAGATGGTGTTACTGCCCGAGATGTATGTGCAGACGGAGCGGGGGTGGACAAATGTGCAGAGGGCGTGAACGGATGCGCAAATGGCATTAACAGATGTACAGAAGGTGAAGTAGGATGAGACGGCAGCGGCTGAGGGGTCCTCGGACGCTCCTGCGTCGGCGCAGGGAACAAAAATGCGGGAGCAAGCGGCGAGGCTGGCTCGTCCAGGCGCGGAGATGAGGCGCATATTGAAGGAGAAGACGTACGGACACGTGGCAATGACGGACCCTGCGATGACACACGTGCCAAAGGCGAAGGTGTGCATGCCAAAGGTGAAGCTGCACGTGGCGACGGCGAGGCTCGCTGTGCAGATGGAGAGGAGGGACAAAACGGATCTTTAAAGAGACACAACTCATCGAGCATCTCGTCGCTCATCTCAACGTCGTCGTCGTCGGCATCATCATTGTCATCTGCAAACAGTGACGAGGAGAACTTGGAAGGCAGTGGCGTCGGGGAAGAAGGCGGGTATATGCGCCTACGGGGGCGTGCTGCAGGGACGGTGCGCCTTTGCGCGGGACGTGGCGTGGGAGAGTGACGTAAATGAGGTAGGGACCTTAGGCCGTGTTCCAAAGTGCGTTCAGGCAGAGGAGCGGCGAGACGGGCATATACAGAACGCATTCGTGCGTGAACGCGATGGCGACGAGCGGGGGCGATGCGACGCTCAGCCAAGGGCGACAGTGGGGGCTCCGGGGCAGCGGACTGTGGAGACACGTGCGGAACGTCGTAGGAGGGGGTTTCGCAAGCAAAAGACACGGGTGAGGTCGTTGTGGGGTCTTCGGGAGGGAGGAAGGGCCGTGGAAGGGGGATGGAGGGTGCGAGCTGGGAAAGGTCGGCAATGTCGCGGGGGTGAGAGGAGGGTACGTCGAGGGCGTGAATCCAGGGCAGCGCGTCAAAGTCAAACGGCCGGGCGTGGATGAAGGTGGTCTCGTCGAGTCTGCGGCGCGCAGGCATGGCATAGTCAGTCATATCGGTGGCCGCGCTGGCTATGCGCACACACGGGGAGCGCATGCCGCTGCCGGGAGTGGTGAAACTTGTGCTTGCGCCCGAGGGCGAAGCATACGGCGACTAGAAGGCCATCAGCGTGAAAGTATGAAAGAAAGCAGGGGAGAGCTTACCGAGAGAGGGTGGTAGTAAGCGTCGGGGAGATTGATAGGCGTGCCGAGGCGGGCAGGCGCGAGCGGCGTGCGCGGAACGCGTGACGGACGCACTTTCTTGGGCGTCGACGTCGGTGTCGAATAATTGTTGATCATCATTGCTGCAGTCGTTGGCAGGGTCTTCTTTGGGTAATTAGAGCTTGGGCTGAGATGGAGACAGACGGTGCAAGTATTTATGGACGGCAAGAATGAGGTCGGACGGCTGGCCGAGCAGCTCGTTGGTTCGCTCGATGATGAGCAGCGCACGGACGAGCCAGGACAGACAAAAAGACAAAAGAAGCGATGAGAGAGGAGGAGAGGGAGTGAGAGTGAAAGTAGAAAGAAAGAAAGGAATGCAAAGGAAGGACGTGCGCCACGAGGCGACGGCATGCCCGATTAGGCAGCATGAGGCTCTCACCGATCGATCGCTCCCGATCACTTCCATTGTTCTCTCCGTTCTCTCTCCGCCGGCTCACTTCACTTTGAATCGGCTCGTCTCCCTCTTGTCTCCGTCGTAGCACGTGTCGCGATGCTCGCCCGCGACTCTGTGCCATCTTGCTACGTCCGTCCTTCCTAGTACGACGCCCACCCGCGTCCTTCGCACTCAGCGTCAGACCACGTACCATCTCTAGCACGCACGACCTCTCTGTCGAGCAGCTCCAATACATTTCTCTTCCACTCACTCTGGAATGTGAGTGCGCTACTCGTGGTTGTTCGTCCGAGTTTGCATTCCATTGTCATTTTTGTCATCTTGTCACTTCAATGAAACAACACTGCCCCCAAGGTCATCGCTGCCTGTCCGTCTGAGCTGTCCTTATCCATGTACGGTCTGAGCTAGAGACCGCAGCTGCAGTCTCCTGCAATTGTCCTGTCATTTCCTTGTCCTCTGATCTAAGACTACGAGGTGTGACACTAACCAGTCGCCAAGCGCAATGGCTACGGTTGTAAATCGGGCACTTTTTGTCTCGCAGCAGACAATAGATCGCGCCGCCGCCTATCGACCAGATAATGAGATGCAGATAAAGATAGTGTTAAGTTGTATGCGAGCACAATTCGCTAGGCGCAACGCAACAATAGCGACCGCGCCAGAGTGAGCCAGGGAAGATCTTGATCAGGTGAGCTGTTGCTAGCTTGAATAATAGATGAATAATAGATGACAACGAGCCACCAATGCGCCTCTTCATCGGGGTAAATACTGAAAGCGGACTAACAATGGGAGAATCTGGGAGAATCCACCATGCGCCACATCTTCGGCCTCCACACTCAGTTAGACTCCAGTCAGCGTCTAAGCTCGCATTTCAGCGCGGTAGAACCTAAACTTAGCGCTCACAGAAGGGCAAACCAGCTCCGTTAATAAATGCCCACGGAGCCGTGTCGACGTCGCGAGAGAACCGCGGAGCCGTCGCGTCGTAGACCGTCAATCCTTACGTCGGGTCGAGTATTGGACCGTCTCGAGTATGTAGCGCGCCGATCAACTTGCGCCCCGTCGGGTAACTATAGCGCATTAGTGTTAGTAGCGTATGGATTACGACGATGCGACAAAGGCAAAGGCAAACTTGGAAGACAGAAGGACGCGTGATATTTGCGACACCATGGCCGCACGCGGCTAACAAAGGCGTCCAGGCCGTGTCTGAGGAAGTACGCGTGCACGATATGTATGGCGGACAAAGAACAAAAAACATTTGAGACACATGTAGCATTGTCCGTAGTGCACGACGACGACTCAGACGAGATGCGAACGGAAGGAAGGACACATCGATATCGTGCAGATTCGATAAGCTTTCGACACCTCAATCCAAACCACACCGTCGTTCTCGTGGCCGCGTCGAGGGAAGTAAACTTCATATTGTCCCTCAAACTGTTACCGTCATGCTGTTAGCATCCCAACCATCCGTGTCTATATAGTATATGTACTCGGTGCTATGATCCGTCGTCGCTCTCGGCACTCTGTCAAACATTCCCTGTATTGTATACAGTATGTTTGCATATATGCATCACTCTGCGTTCCGGCGGTGCGCTGCCGTCACCCTCCCCCCCTACGTTCTCTGGCAAAGCGTCACGTACCCAATACGTCTTCATCGCAAAACCACACAACTTTCCATAAGGCCCACGGCGTCAATAGAAAGTGTCCCCTGTGCAAATATGTCGATATCGCCTTCAATGCATGGGTCAGAATCAGTGTGTACGTGGTTAACTATTTCAGCGCTGTATGCAGATGGACGAAGATGACCTTCAATGCATACGGTTTATCATCATCCTCGAGCTCGGAATGCAGATCCGATCTTGTTGTTGTGGGTGTCGCCTTTACTAGTACATGGCCCGCCCGTTATCCCCGTGGTTATCATCCTCGGAATGCAGGCCTTCAGTGAGTACCTTCGTTTTTGTGGGTACTGCATTCGATGTTATCACCGTTTAGCACGCAGGTGTCGCTTTCGATACCGGTACTGACATACCACCTTCAGCGCTCATATGCGGCCTCCAGTGTGTGGTTATCTCCTTCAGTATTGAACGCATATAACGCCTCAAGTGTGTGTATGTAAGCTGACTATCACGAAGAACGCATTCTAATGATTCGTGCATATAGACATGTTTCACCGGGTGTGCTCTCGATCGACCGATAGAGGTGTTCAGGCGATGCACGTCTGAGTCCAGTGAGCGCTACTAGTGCGGTCGCAGGCGCGGCTGAGGACAGATCTGAACAGGAAACGTCGACAAATTACAATGCCAAGTCGCTCCGCACCAGGTGGTAGAACATGTCAGATAGCGGTAAGCAGAGCAAGATGCGTCAGGTACGTAGCAGGATGCGTCGGGTAAAAATGGCGGGACGCGTCAGAGAACGTTGCAGGTGCTGTCAAGAAACATTGCAGGTCACATCAGTGCTATCGACGGGTCATGTTCAAAGAAAAGGGGCGACGCCAGGTATGTAGCAGCATGCCGCATGCGTATGGCTCCAATCATAAGCCTTAGGTGTTCCATTGCATGTAGATCCTTCATGTTGAACCCGTGGCTGACGGTCGACTTGTGTTAGTCTGACAGCCACTCGTCCTCCGTTCACATTTGCAACTCATCATTCGTTCCTGCAAGAGCACGTCCTGTGCGCTCCTACGCAGACCGATGGATCTGTAAGTAGTCATGCAATCGTTCGAATTGCGGTCACCCGCTGTGCCGGGACGACCGATTTCTATGCGAGCGCCAGTTTACTTCGATGAAGCTCCCGTCCTCCACCGATGCACCGCCGCTTTCTATGGGCACCGACGGTTCTCGCTCTCGATCACCTCTCCTTCTCCCCGCTGTTTTTCCCTCATTTCCGGCCTCGCATTCTCTTCACATCCTCCCCTTCATTCACACCGGTTTCTCACAACAAAAAACGTCGGTCAATCTCACTTTGCTACGTAGCAACCCCGACAAATTTTCTGGAATTGTTCTGCTCATTTCACTTCCGAGGCGTCCGGTTCAAAAAATTGTAGGGTCCCGCAACTCATCCTTCGCTCAAATAAGAAACACTATCCGCTAGTTCATTCCTTGATTTTCTCCTCTGTTCGAACATTGAACAGCACACACCTGTCATGGTCATCTGCATCCTACTTCCTTTTTTGGTAATCGGACTCGGCTCGCAGGACATGATTTCACCCCGTCCTCAGAGCATGATTCTAGCTCGGAAGACATTTGTCCAGTTCCATTCCAACTCGCAGTGCATGATTCATGGTCTGGAGTCGCGGCGTTTTCTCTCGAGCGTCCGTGTCATATCAACGTCAATACGCTGCTGACCTTCGTTCGTGTTGCGCAAGGCAGAGCCGGACGATCATGTTCCTTGTAAGCGCCTGTATCCGTGCAAACATCATTAACACCCATGTTCACGCAAATGTTGTTGATGTACGCATTGTTTGTCTGTATCCTTCGACCCTGCTCATACCTGCGCTATGCATACCGTGTTAGCGTGAACGCAATTATTATGAGCTGAGGAGGTAAGCCCTTTCACTGATCCACTCATCTATTCTTCGGGCGGACATCTATACGTTGGCGCTGGTCGTGTCAGCATCTGGCTCGTTCCATGCACACGTTTTCCAGTCCATCTAATTGACCGCAGATTTGTCCATTCGTCGGTTCACAGATCCATCCATTCGTTCTTCCACTAGCTCGTCCATTAATCTGCCGACTCACCTATCGATTCCGTTCGTTCATCCCTCGGCCCGTCGTGATCGAAACGCTTGGTGCCTACCATCATCCTCCACGTCCGTCACGGCCTCCATATCAGTTGACATGTCGTTGTCGTATCACCACGCACTGTTGTCGTTATCCCCGCGCGTTTTCTTGACGTTTATCCCCGTAAATCTACGCGACAGTTACCAAATGCAGTCGTATCTCCAATCGAAAATGCCGTATCTCTAACCTGCGGTGCTATGTCCCAAACCGGTGGTGGCGTATCCGCAGTCAATGGGCAGTAGCGCATCCAAGACTGGCAACGTGTTGAACGCAAGGCTGGCAGTAGTCGTGTCCCCAGAATGGTAGACGCCCTCAGAGGTCCGTCGGATATGGTCGTTATTGACGTGCGCTGTCGTCGTATCCCCATGCGCAGTCGACAAGGCTGCAGGCATCATGTGCATCCATAATGCCTAGTACGTAAGTATCCTCATCACCATGAAGAACAAAGAACGCATGTCGTCGCTAAATTCCATGTATAGTGACTGGCGAAGCCACGAAGGGTTACGGCACCGAGTCTTACTCCGCGGCCAGGACGCGTTCTCACTTCAGCTGATGAGAAGCATACGCCACTGCAAAAGTCGAGGTGTACTCTCTCCTGCTGTCGAAAGGCGCACTCAAATTATCTTAATTCCGCCGTCAAGGCGCCGCTGCGCTGTTGACGCGCCACGACACATTATGCCGAATGACCCACCGGCCGGTGAACTACTGTCGTACTTGTCTGTGCTGGCACGCTGTTGTCTTTCCACGTCGAGGTCTTGTACACAGCGCTTCCCTCATGTGTCTTGGAGCGTGTTCTCGTCGGCGAGCTCGGGTGTCACTGACGGACCTGCTCTTTCTCCTCCGTGCAAGCCGCTCGCGTACCTTTCTTTTTGCTATGATGGAAAATTTTCGAGGTACGGTACAAGATCTAGATTTCCCTTTCTGCTGCCTTGGAGCAACTCGTGATTGTGCAAAGCGCGTTCGGTACGAGGTGCGTTTTCAACAACCGTCCCTCGTTGTATCTATTATTTCCCTCACTCGCGCGAAATAACAAGTTGGAACTTGGGGGCTGTGTGGCGACTGGCGACTGAACAAACATCGCCAAAGAGCGGGTGTATGGAGGATGGAGGAACGATAAACGGAGCGGGGATTGCTGTATTAGGAATAAAACAAAGCGTGCATTGTGTGTTTGTCGGGAAATACCGCGAGTCAGTGTGCACTCGCTCTTGACGGACATTCCGTACACAGTACCTAGTTTGTTTGTCGCAACCTTCTGTAAAATCCCTGCAATTTAAGGGGCTTTCACCGGGAACTGCGAATCCTGGGGCTCTAAGTAAGGGGGGTCATCACCATTTATGAACTTGAATGGGGGCTCCAGATCTAGCATGAATGTGCAAAGCACACCGCTCGATCTCGTCATGTGAATTTATTTGCTGCACCATGCTTGCTGCATTGTACACGAGAGTTATTGCCCGTACGAATCCCGTCGACGAGCCAACTGTCCATTCGCGCAGAAAGAGAACACGGTCCACCGACGATGATTGTATTTGACATCCCTCAGTAAGCGCATTTTTCTACACAGCCGTGCAGTGCCTTCACGTTTTGCGTTCATGGCCGTGTAAGAAGACTGTCATTGTTTGAATGTAATCCATGAAGGGTTTTCAAGTGCACGAAAAAAATTTCCAGGTTGAAAATTTTTAAATAATACATTTGGTAGCACCATCTCTAAAATCCAGTCAGACTTACAGTGCTGTGAGACGGGCCATTCTTACCACTAGTTTGCCCTTGCTGACGCTCGCTTACATACCTTAAGCTTGTTATTTCATTTCTGTATACTCCAAACCAATCCCATTACACCACTGACCAACCTCGCCCCAGACACCGATCGCCATCTGCCCGGGCGGAAGCCCGATCTCACGACGCCCGCCGCCCGAGCCGCCGTACCAGTCCGAAGACCACGCGTTCGTGGGCCCACCGCCGACAGCCTGGAAATGCAACTGCAGGGCGTCCACCCATGCACCGCTCCGCACGCTCATGCCAACCAGGCGGTCTGCCTCGCTGCGTATCAGCAAGACTTTCGGCGACCCACCGCGCTTGCCGAACAGCGCAACCGAGCCAGTACGTGGCACAAACTCGATCCCGTCGAGCGCGAGACCGGAGTGTACGCGTATGCTCGCAAGCGGGTACGGGATACGCACGGCGCACGGAGGCCCAGGCGCTGAGCCAAATTTCGCGGTGCGGCGCACCACGGCGCCGCCGAGTGCAGCATCGCGAACGGTGTGCAGTAGCGCGCCGACATCCGGTACATCGACGGGCTCCACGCCACTCGCGCACGAGAAAATTTGCGCGCGCACGCGGCCCGGCTCTGTTCCCTTCCCGGGGGAGACGGAATTCAGCGTCGCGTGCGAAATCACGTGTTCCGTCGGTGGGGGATGCGCATTTGCGAAGCTGAAATGCGTCTTCGGGAACTCACGCCCACCGCCGGCGTCGTAGAGCTCAATGAGCAGAATCCCCGCCGCGCACGCGATGTGCAGGCCGTCTTCCGCACCGAAAACGTTGATGGAAGTGTGTGCAAAATCTTCGACGGGTTGAGCAGGATCTGATGGCAGCGTGAAGCACGGGTGCCGCACGAAGCGCAGCACGTCCAGGGCGTGCCACCGGCATTCGCCCCATTCGACTTTGTTTTGGGAAGGTGAAGGCTCGATGGCGCAGAACGAGCGGTTTAGCCGTGGATAGCAGCGCAGCATCACCCCCGACTCCTGATGTGGGCACCCAAAGAGATGACCGACTTCGTGCATCCATGCGCCGATGCCGACGTTGGCTGCCATCCAATACGTCTTGCCTACAATGAAAATTCTCAGCACCGTTCTCATTTCAAAAGTGCCAATGCTAAAAGCGAACCTTCTGCATCTATACCGCAGTAACGCTGGTCCACTGGGCGCGTATCATTCAGCGCCGGAATGAGCGCTTCAAGAGTCGATGGCCAGGCAAAAAGTGAGTGCGAGCCGAAGATTGCGAGGCTTATGTTCCCAGCGCCGCCACCGACCGCCGCGTGACCAACAATACGGCCTGTCTTTGGATCACGCGTAGAATCAAGGAACATAGCAGCAACATAGCGTTGCTGCTGTTGAACGCTCGTGGGAAAGTAGCTTCTCAACGCTTCCAGCGCGATACCAAAGAGGTCCGGCTGCAGCTTGTCGCTGGTACCGCCCTGCTGCGCGCGGCGAATGTCGCGAATCTCCGCGGTGGAATACTTGGAACGCACGATATGCACAATTGCGGTCGTTCGCGCGCCGCCGCCGAACGCGGACAGAGAGTCCGGCATCCACGCCTCTTCGAGGGGGAACGCACGCGGCCCAAAACCCTGCCGGTGCATTTCTGCGGCCGTGTATGCCTGCCAAAGGTACGCGGCGAAGCGTATGCGACGGCAGGCGGTGTCAAGCGTGTTGGGCTCCGTGCAACCGGGCACGTCGTCGAAGCGCTCGGGAGAGTCGCGCGCGAGGATGATGGCAAGCTGTAAGGGCGGGTTTTGCAAGAGGGGAATGTATGTTGCGGTAAATATGGAAGATGAATTAAGATTGTTGTCATGCTGCAGTGTAATGATGTTCTCTCCAGGAGATAGATGTAACAAAGCCTTAAATTGCCCGTTGCTCGACACAGGAAATGTCTGTGCAGGGAACTGATTCTTGTGTGCATAAACATACAGATAGCCTGGCCTTGCAATTAGCTTCTTTGCGTCGTTCAATCCCGATCTTCAAAGAAAACACCTGTAGCTGTATTGTTACTGCCAGTGCCCGCGGTCCCACCACATTGTCCAGAAACAAGCAAGAAACGAGTGTGGACTGTGAGGTTGGATGCGTGAGAGGTGACCACGGGAACAGACGATCCTTTAATGGGAGGCATCGCTGGATAGTCAAAACGCCTGCGTGAGCGAACGCCTCAATTTAAGTTTAGTTGCAATTGGTCAAGGGACTCACGAGATCAGTGGGGTTGGGATGAAGTCCTAAACGGCGATCTCGGCTAATTTGATCGGCGCAAGACGGCGTTTCTGTGTTCGATCGCGGGAACACATTACAACTGCGATTTTTGACAACTCGCCGTTCATTGCGGTCCCCACACTACTGATTCCTGAAGCGTGCAACGACTGAGAAACTCTGAAGCCCTCCTTCTCGGTCAGCATTTGGTAGCACTTGTTGAAGAAACGAGTTTTACCGTCCAATGGCCAAGAATTCTCTCCCTGAAGCCACTTCGGATGCTGCTTCAACATCCAAGTTGCCGTCACCTACATCGAGGGCTGAGTCGTCTCACCCCAAATCGACGAAGTCAGAAGCAGCATCGATACCTACGACATCGACGGCATTGGCTTCTACAGCAGCGCCCGGGTTGGGGACTGTGTCAGCTGCAGAACACAGTAGAGCACTTCGTGCCTCCCTAGAGCAACACAATGCTACCTTCGAGGCTCTTTTGCGTCTCATCCCCGCCAAGTTTTACATCGTCGACGAGCCCGATCCCGTGGAAGCTAATGCAAAGTACCAGAAACATCGCAAGCACGCGAAGGAAGCAAAAGAACACAAGAAAGAACGTGAACGTGCACTCAAAAGATTAAGGGTACGTGCTTGTAGACGTCGATCTGCCCCGAAGTACTGAAATTCGCTTTTTTGGTTTAAATCCATCTGTGCTTACTTCGTCAATATTTTTTACGATTGACATATGCTGCAAATAACATCTGGCGCCCCACCTCTATCGTATTTGATGACACCAGCTTGATCCCATGAACCACAAGACCGTCGTTGATATTCACGAGACTGTGGCGGCGCAGGCCCAAGCAAAGGTTGGGGACAATGCTGATATGGCTGGCGATAATGACGTCGAAGCCGCAGACAGTGGCGAGGACGACAAGGTGGACGTTGACGCGGCTGTCTTAGACGGCCCGTCTACCACGGTCGCCGACTCAATGTCAATGGATGCGTCTGGCGACAGTGCCCCGCTCGTGCCTATGCCTGCAGCAACTGGTGGGATCGCAGAACTGCGTGCCAAGCTCCACGCGCGGATGGACGCGCTACGCAAAAGGCGCGGCGCACCACTCACAGGAGAGGGTGGCACGATGCTCACAGGAAAAGATGCGCTGATCGAAGAGCGGCGGCGTGCCATGCGGGAGAAACGGAGGAAGGAGACGAAGGAACGGCGACGGCAGGAGAAGGGTGCCAAGACGGCAAAGACTCAGCTCCTCGTCTCCGCGTCGCCTCCGCCGGGCAATGCCGCTGTGGCGTCGTCCTCAAAATCAAAGGGTGAGGTTTCTGTCGCTTTCAACACCACCATTGGCGCGGTATCCTCAAAATCGAAACGCAAAAACGCTGTCTCCGCGAATCAGCCGGCGGTGCTCCTGCAGCAATTGCAGGCTCAGAAGAGTCGGCTGCTTGCGCTGCCCGAGGATGCGCGCCGCAACGCCGAGGAGCGTCGTCGCTGGGCACGTGCGGCCGCGCGCATGGAAGGTGCGAAAAACCCCGGTATTGCTACAGTCTCCGACGACGCGGACGGCGAGGAGCGCAAGCTCAAGAAAGCGATTAAGCGCAAAGAGAAGGAGAAAGAGCGCAGCAAGAAGGCGTGGTACGTGTCTGTTGTACTTCAGTTCATATCCCAATTTCTCTCTGCCTCCTCGCCATCTATTCGTACTATCTGCGCGATCATTCTTTCTCATGTTATGAATTGCTCACTTTTCATTTGCAGGGATGAGCGCAAAAAGCAGGTTGCGGATGCTATGAAGGCACGTCAGGCGAAACGCGCAGACAATATTGCCGTGCGGAATGAGAGGCGTAAAGGCGGGAAACACGGCAAAGGGGCAGTTGGAGCGAAGAAAGTCAACAATGCTGGTAGCGCGGGGAAGGGCAAGCAGCGAGCCGGGTTTGAGGGTAAAAGCACGAAAATTCGAAGTAGCAAGCGGAAGTAGGTAACAGGCCGTATGTGATTTCTGCAGGTATCTCATTGTATCGTGCAATGTATACCTCGTTTGTGATCTTTGTAACTACCTACTTTGAGTCCCTGTACCCGGTCCCCAGGTGGATCTCCGTTTTTCTGGCCCGCCTTAACATGACCACAACACGCGCGTCATAGCGTACAGTCCATAAAATCAGGTCATCTACTGTACATGTTCAGTTGTGTTTGTGGGCTGCGTCAAAAGAGAGGCAATTATTAGCACACGACACCAATTCGTGTGACTGTCTATAAGTATGATACCCCCTCCACGCTACGGTGTACAAAATATACTACCTGATACATATTAACAACGTTCATCTAAGATCGGTTATGTCAACAAAAAAAAGAGGAAATCAAGTTGTCGCTGCAGTCGATGTCCTGCGTGCCGAAGGACCAACGTCCGCTCCTTTCTGCTCTTGCTGACGTGGTCGCCTTGGATGATACCTCTTCTTCCCCCTCGTACGCTGTGCCGCTGTCCCCTCGACCTCCTTCTGTCTTACCACCGCTTCCATCTCCTCCTTGACCCGTCTCTCCTCTTCCTCCCACCATTTCAGAAACTCAGCCTCCCGCTGCAGCGCCCATTCCTCGTCTTGGATCTCCCGTAATGACTTTCGAGGCCCCACCACGGAAGCACTTCTTTGATGCAGCTGGGCCTGCTGAATTTCAGCAAACGACATCCCGACCGTACGCGTGGCAGGTTCAGCAGGCGGCGAGGTCCACGCACTTGCGCTTCTGAGATTCCGTCAGCGAACTCGGAACTACGGGAGAAAGATTTCGCTTCGGACTTACATCGTCCGCTTTCCCGTGTGCTTTGGCCGCTTGGGAGACAGCTTCGAAGGCGTGATCGTGGGTCCAAGTTCTCCACTCTTCCGGGGTGCATCTGAGGAAGAGGGAACTAAGGGCACAGCCTTAGGACGTGGTGGTGTCTGTGACAGCTCGGTGCAACTGGGGCCAGCCACTGAGCTAGTGGTTGTATGTGCAACGGTTGTAGATCTCCACGGTCCGTGAGTTCGGGGGGAATGTCCAACCGCAACTGTGTCCAACGAAGAAAAGTCTTTCGAGAGGGCTTTCTTCGCAGAAGTCACAGGTTTCGGCAAGTAACCTTGACCGTCCTGAACGTCGTATGTGCGCGATGTGAGATTTGATCGGCTGGCCTCTTCCGCCATGACCAGCTTCATGTCAACCCTTGACACGAAGATCAGCATCCACAATATAGATACAACATCGAACTTGCCTAGGAATAGAAGTTGCCTTCCACACACCAACTGGTGTTTCCTGCGGTGTTGAACCATCCACCGGCACCACGCCGGTCCCACGGTTTTGATCCAGCGGCACGGTGGTCTCAGCATCATCCATCTCAAAAATGTCATCGCTTTGAACAGTGTCTGAACCCGCAGGTACGCCACCGTTGTTGTTTGCAGTAGTCGTTGCAGAAATTGAGGGTAGCCGGCGAATGCTACTACTCAACGGTGAACGCTGAGTGACGTCCTTCTTCTGCGTCACAACTAGGGGTTCGGGGAAGTCTTGCAAGGCTAGCCATTCACTATGACGAGCTATGCTAGCATCTAGGTTGGCTTGTTGTGCCGCCAACTTCAGCTTCGTTGCCTGCGTCTCGCGAGCAAACGTCATTAACTGCCTCATGACATCTGAAGGCAAATCGTCGAGCATCCTGCTTTCTAGGAAGGTTTCGATGTTAGCAATGACGTACTGTTGCACGCTTCGTTTGAGAGTAGTCGCATGATAGAAGGAGGCCTCCGACAGGATATAGCACGCGTTGAGGATGGTAATGTGCGACAAAATGACCTTTGAAGCGATAAGAACCAGGCGGTCCAACAATAATTCATTCTATACAAAGATTAGTGACGACCATTAAAAGGTGCAAAGTTACTGACCGCTGCAGCCATGACCTCGAACATGAAGTCTATAATGTCGTCTTCGTTTTGAACGAAGTCTGCATTGTTGAGTGGTCAACACTTCATCTTTGCGATACGCTTTCCACGACACCGACCAAGATGATCAAACATGTGTTCATCCCCGCAACACATGAAATCAAAGACAAAATGCATAACATGCCAGTTGAGATGCTTCATATCGATGGTGACAACACCATTCGTATCTCTCCGCTGAGCAGTCCATTCTGGCTCGTCAAAAAATGCGCAGAAAAACTCCGACCGCGACCGCAGTATGCACGAGTAGCAGGACACCTTCTTGTCTGACAGCTGCAGTACGACGTCCGGAGAAACCGCACGAGACAAGGCATCCGCATCCCCGTGGAGAAGAGAGACGAAGTCGTCCTCCAACTTTGGTGGCGTACCTATTTTGGTGACTTTGGCGAACACAGCATGCGAAAATAATGCATCGAGATCCAATGCCCGAGCGATATCTTCGAGTTCCTGCTTGATGGACACAGCGCGGAGGGAAGGAAACTTGTCACGGAATGTGCCGCTGACACGGGGATCCCAAAAGGTGCAGATGTTGTCCGTGTAGATATAATCCAAAACCACAAGAACCGCCAGAGGGCTGCAGCCAGAAATCCTGAGGCAGCGGAGGCCTTTCCGATCTTGAATCTCCTCGAGTCGGAAGGTCATCGTTGGGATGCTGAGTGAACCACTTGTACTTGTTAACAAGGCTTTCAATGTGGAGGAGCGCGCAGCCAAGATTGCCGCGTGGACAGGAAAACAGAACTGCGAGTCGACATGAACTAGCGTATCCGCGCCAGAGGGTAGAGTAAGATCTTGGTGGTAAGGAGGACCGACAACCGCCTGATGGGACAATATTTCAAAGAACAGCAGAAGAGAGGCAATATCGTGCTTGATAGCACCAGAGTCCTCGTCTCCATCGTCGCCAATGCCCTCTACGCCGACACATGCAGAGTACTGGTGACCACGAACACGAGAAGATACCGGGTTAAATTGATTGGTTCTCGCGGAACAAGTCCAGATGTAGGGCCGCAAGGCCGCTGAATCTTCAGCAAGAGTGCCGCCGAGTATCTCGATGGGAAGAGGAGAACTATCAACGCGGACGGCCCCCAATGCGCCTGTGCTACTTGCGCAAACTCTGATGACTCGTTGAAGATACGGAATGCGCTGGCCCTTGGAGCTCCCTTGAGACAGCTTGCTATCGCGAGAGCGAACGTAGACGTGCCCGGCTTCGGTGCACAAAACGATTGTTCCATTAGATCCCAGAGCGAAATCCTGTCGGCCATGCTAAGCCTTGTGAATCCAGATACATCGAGACGACTAACTTTCACCGTGGTAAACTGTTTCCGCAGGGACCAAACAATGGTCGGCTTCACAACCAACTTCGTCTTTCTCTCCGTTTCCAAATCCAAAACATTTGGTGCAACAAAGGTGAAAACCTCCCCGTTTGATGAGAGAAAACCAAAAGTATCTTCACAATGGGAAACCTTGCGAATGAATGCGTTGGGGACTGATTGGGTCGGCCGATAGGGCTGAATGCCTCTGGGAAAAGTCGTCGGCAGGCTTGAAAGTATCTAAGTATTGATTCCAGATATGGGTATTGCACATACATGATTTTCTGTACCTGGTCATTGCATAACAGAATGACATCCCGTGTGGCCAGTAAACATAACATGGCAGAATCCTGATATAGATATGAGTCTTCATTACCGCCATACTACTTAGCTTAAAGAGGACGCGTACCGATAGTGCGGCATCCACGACGCTGGACACTTTCGTAACCTTGCGCGGCAGAACCTGGACAGGTTGCGCAGACTTGTCATAACCTAGTTGCCCGCGATTCGTGCCCCAAGTATAGAGGTCCGTTTCAGTCCAGCATGCGGACGCCGTTTTTGTAGCAGCGACACCCTCCACATGCTCCTTCCTTAACGGTCCCTGAATCTTGCGCGGGGAGACCTGCATCGGTTCCTCCATCCTCCCGGAGGTCGTGGTAGATTCAACGACATAGCCCAGCTGGGAAAAGTGGTTCAAACCAAAGCTGAACACTTCTCCAGACCGGACGAGTACTAAAGTGTGGTCTTGACCTAAAGCGACGGTTGTTACCTGATGCGAGAACTCATTAAGCGGTTTCAGCGTGTACTCCAGTGAGTTGTGGCCGCGACCCATCCTGGGGAACATGACCAGGATGTACACCTAAAATATCACCGCCTGCTTACCGGCCTCCAATCCCAAATCCACAGACTCGCACGTTCGCTTGAGATTCGCTCGTCACAACGGCGGTGTGATACCTTGACATATGAACAGTCTGAACATTGGCAGGTGCAAACTGAACTTGGTGAGAAACCGAGCGCGCCTGTGTCAAGCACGGGATGGAGACACGCTCGGGAAATACCCTATCGTCGCCGTCGCCTTGTCCTAAGCCTGCATTGCGACTCGATCCCCAAGTAAACAACTCAGCACGACCAACATCGCCATCCGGTTTGGTCCCGGGAATAGTAGAGTTGTAGACATCAAAAGCCGTATAACCTTCGAAATCCTTAAGAGAGGGATCGACATCTGCGCGTTGTAATAAGATGATTCTGGTATGCAAATATCAGCATCACCAGTACGTATCCGGATATCGAAGACGTACGCCGCCGCGAAGTTGGAAACGTAAAGAGCACGGTGTAAAGGCGTCCAGTTGCTCTCAGCGTCACGAATATTGACGTTGATGAGTGGATGCTTGAGTAGCATTCTCACATATTCCAGTCCGTCTGGTCCCGCCGTGCATGCTAAATGCAAGACTGTACGTCCAAGGTGATCGCGAGCGTTCACATCAAGGCTCAAGGCTGTCTTCAACGGGCTACCACTTTTCCAGGACCTGGACTTCCCTCCACTGGTGCTGAGACCCGTACTTGTGGATGCCGATCCTCGTTCTGTTCCATGGACAAGAAGCCGCTGGAAAGCCTTGCCGTACCGTCAACCGATCGTGAACCAGCTGACGCATCGATACCGCACCTGTTGCTGTCTGAGGTGGAAGTACACATGGAGACTGGTCATAAAAGTGTGTTGGAGATTGTCGGATACAACGACCGCAGGAGCCAGACGCCCTGAATCGTATTATCCGAGCGTGGCGTATGCGGGCTTTACCGTTAAGCGTACAGACGTCGATTGGCCGATATTGAGTTAGCGATAAGTTATAAAGGCAGAAGTAAATGTACAGAATAACAGAGAAATACAGCCGAAAGAAAGTGGGAGCGAGAGCTAGAGCCTCAGGTTTCCTGATTTGCGTGATGGTGGGTCTGGATAACAAACGACTCATTCCTACCCGCAGGACTCCACACGAGTCAGGACTCACCACGATAATCACCCCGGATTCGCGTCAATTTAGAAGGGCCACGTTTGCTAATTCAAGATGTGGACGTCACGATAAACGCGATTTCACACGTGCGTATCGATAAAAATATTTTGAAGGCAAGCAAGTCCGCGCTCTTGAAACTTACAGAGGGGACTGCAAACGTTCGTCGATTTCTACTACGTCGGGCTGCAATACCGAGAAAAAAGGCTGCGTTGATGCGTATAACTCCCTGTCTTTTTTTTCTCATTATGGTTGCGACATGTAGTATCATAGAAGTTACGAAGTCCAGATCCCAAGGAGCAGCATCAGGTTCCCTAGGAGGAGGAAAGCAGAAGATAATGCGGTGGACGGGAAAACATTCCATGCGTATTCTATCATAATTGGAAGTACGAGCCTAATTATGCGTCAGCAGATTTCACAACTGAAAAGGGTAAATAAAAACGCACTTGATGTACAAAGGGTAACGCGTCTTCCACAACAAGAAAGGTATTTGCTGTGCGTACCACGCATAAAATTGGTAATGTAGTGAACGACTAAAAGTAATGCCAATTAGATTGGATGTGAACAAGATGGTCGCTATTCCTATATCCAGAAGTCAGTACGCGCAATCATCAGACAATGTTTTTGCGCACTGTTAGGGGTCATAGATGCCATGCCGGCGGGCAGGTGGGGACGCTTCAATGCACGGCGTAGAACAACAAGGACACCACCATCATCGCGACACCAGCGGAACCATCCGAAGATGAATAGAACGGTAATATGACCAACGAGCAAGCCTCGCGCCCACAAAGGGTCAAGAAATGTGGCTTCATTCACAAATCTCCAATTGACGGTCCACTTATAAAGAAACGCGCGCGAAAAGTCAAACGCCGACTGAAAATAGGACCAAGCGTCTGCTTGTATGAACGGTGCCGCAACAGAGATTTGAAATAGCGCAAACAGTGTTAAATGATAGGCTGTAATCACGAGACCTTTGCTCTTGACTAGGACGACAAGTAGTCCTGGGAGATAAAGAAGGACGGACATCTTGATCGAGACACCTAGACTATGAAACATGTTAATACCCAGAATTTTCATCAGGGGGAAAACTTACCTGAAAAGTAGAGTGCCTACGAAACTATATCCCATCTGATAACAGAGGATAGCGGATTGAGCCGCCATGACCGCCCAGCAGTCGTTGAACAGGCGCAGAACGTAGATCGAGTGAAGGCGTTTGCTGAAAGGCAGCATAAACAGCAGCCAATTTGGTGCGCCTGCCATGTAGTATATGCCCCCAACAATGACAAGGGAGCAAATATACAAGGCGGAATATATATGTTGTGCGAAGCGAATATATTTCCCCTGGTTGGTTAACCAATACAACGCAACGTGCAAGCGAAGGTGTCCCGCAGGATAGCTGGACTCGTGTTAGAAAACTAAATGGTGGGACACGAAAACCACTGACACAAGCGGTCCTGTGGGGCCACTGATTTTTGAGTAGTCCAGTTGGCCACTCAGAGACGATTCCACTTGAATCATGTAGGTTTCCCAGTCAATCTCGGTGTCTAGAATAGCTCTGGAATCACAAAAGTTCGAAAAAAAATCAATTACTAACATGGTACAAAGTGTACTATTAGCTGGGTAAGGCACGCATCCCCCAACGCCACACATAACAGGAGAACCCAGAAGTACTTGCGGTCGAAGAGAATGGATCGAACTAACGCAACAACACTAGAGAATGACATGGTCCTTTCCAGCTGCACGTATCATGCAGTAATCAGCGGCTTCGAAATCGAGCAACTCGATGTCGAGTAAACGATTGACAAATTTTTATAACGTGCGGGACACGTTCAAGTCGAAGCTTTGTGGGGTAGGCTCAATTACGTAATCCACAGTCTGCAGTCGCCGCGCGGTGCCGTGAACGGCCATGATCGGCCTTGCTTTTCTGTCTTCCCGCTCATGTCACGTTGCACGCGATGAGGCGTCATGAGGGTCCTTTGCTCACTTACAGTGTACCATTGCCATTAACACATCCTGAACTTGTTGTCCTGAGCTACCATGGATTTCGGGAGTATCGAGTGGAGAATTGGCACCTTGCTCGGGATGGTAGCGGTAGAATAATTAATGGTGTTTCTCATCGTTTAGTGATGGAAGTTCTTTGTCTTTACATTATCTCCGTTTTTCGTGAAGAAGTAAGTGCCATCCTTTTAAGAAATAAAATTCGAAGCAGACACAACCACAGGTGATGCAGGCGAATCTATCCCTCACTGCATTTATTGTTCTTGTCGCTTTGACGATCTGGTCGCATTGCTCACAAGTTTTGTCAGGTATGTATTTACATGGAAATATATCGCATGTCTCACGGTATCCCAGAGTCTGTTATCGTACTCCCCCCACACGGAATCCAATTGGAGACTCACAAAGGCATTGGCAACCTCAGACTGAGCTCCATACGTCGATTTATCCCTACCGATGATCTACACGACGTGGTCATCAATGAGGGGCTTAGAAGATGGAACGTGCACTTTTATCTGGCGGCCTTAATGGGCAATCCTTCTCATGAGTATAGCTTACGAGTGGCTTACGAGGTTTGTCACAAGCATTCTGAGTTGAAAACCCACTTTAATCGTACACCAGAACATACTGCCACACTTTCCCGTTCTTCTGGAAGTGTATCGTGGAGTGCACGATCTGTTATTTGACCATGCGCCCGAATCCGAGGACTCATCATAGCATCTCAGTTTACTATTTCAGTTTTGTAACGGGCAATCATCAACGTCACAAACACGCCATCATTAGTGTGCTATATACTGTCCCTGCAACTACATAGGTGAGCATATCATGTAAAATCTGGTATAAATGTCCTAGTCCGGGCTCCTTGCATTCGTCAACAACTACGGAGCGGCGCTGTCTTCACTCTCGTACACGCTCAAAAATTCGTCATAGCCCTCGTCGTCGCCCTCTATGGCAGCGCTTTCTCGAACCTTGCGTGCTGACGACTTGGATTCCGTGGAGATCTTTCGTGTTCGTGAGTTCATAGAGCCATTCGAAATCTTCCGAGAACGAGATGAGTCTCCGTCGCCTGAGTTCTTCCGACGACCTTCTGAAGAGAGTTTCCGGGGCCGCCTTATCCGGTCCGGAGATGAAGGCGACGCGGATGACGCGTCTGTCAGACCTTCGAAGCTTGAAGCCTTTGGTGTAGGCGCCAAGTCCGCATCTTCGTCAGGCCGCTCAACACCGAGGGTTCCGGGGCTGGTGCTGACAGGTCGTACCTCAGGCAAGCGAGGAGAATGTTCAAGGCGAAGGTTAGGTGGCCTATTACCACGACGCGAACGTACGCGTGAGCGTCGAGAAACTGGCACTACAGATGCGGAACTGTTCGATGTATCGCTTGCCGTCGAACTCCGGATAGATACCGATGGTGAATGTCTCCTCAATGACTTCTTGACAAGTGGAGATTCCATGATAGAAGCTTCGCTCTCAGATATGTCAGGCAGCACAACGGAACCGCGCTGGCGCTCATCACGATCACCCACTCGGACATTGTCGTTCGACGAGTCGGTGATCGGTGTTTCCGGTGGTGGCGACGGCATGGGTGGCGAGTCAGAAGTCTCAACCTGCCCCCATCCCTTGGACCGAGGCCTTCTGGCCGAAGGTAAAGAATGTGCGGATGCCGCGGACGTGGACGGAGATCGCATGCCCATCTCGGATGTCGATTCAGACTCCGAATGAGTATGGCCACGCTCTACCCTATACGGAGGCGCCATAGGTGACACCGAGCCACGGTTTAAACGCACAATGCGGGAACCACCGTTTGTGGCGTCGGACTCCCAGTCGGATCGCGACGACCTGTAGGGTGAGGCCGAAGAGACTGAGGATTCCGACTGTTTATGACCTCGAGCACGTATGGCACGCCAGTCAGCTTCGTGTCCAGGACCATCTTGACTAGGAGGTGTAGGCGTGGGCGTTCTTGATGCACGGCGCTCCATGGAACTCGTGGTGATGGGGGCGGTAGAGCCCAGGAGAAGAGGACGCGGTCCCATCTTCTTCGCCGGCTGCTTAGTAGGCGCCAGTGAAGCCAACGACGCTTGCAGGTGCCGCGTGCTAGTAAGGAATCCGCTTTCTCGTTTGGGAGATGCTGCCGGGCTGTCGACGCCATGAAGTTGAGGAGGCTCCGTGAACAAGACGGTATCACGGGGAGGCTTGAAGAATGTTGGCCGTGCAGGTGGAGAATACGAGCCACCTCGATCTGAGAATGAACTGCTATTTATTGCTGGCGAAGGTGAGACATAATCCCCGCCTTCGGAGGCACTGTAACCATGTGAGCCCGAGCGAAGAGGTGTCGATGATGCTGGTGACTGCTCTCGCCTGCTCCCCATGCCACCCCAACTACTGAGAGCTTTCGCGCGCCAATTGCTACTGGCTTTTGACAGCCTAGCAGCCGTATCGGAATCCTTCAATTTTTCCGCATAACTCCATAGTTTGGCCGTTTTAGTGGTTGGCGCAGACAGATGGCTAGAATTGGGCGACTGGGGAGCAGGCAAATCTGAAGGCGGCTCATGATGCGATGTCGGCGCCGATGCCGGGAAGATAGGCGAAGGGGGGACTTCCATTGCGCTCTGATTGGTGATTCCTCTCCAGACCGTCGAAGTGAGTCTAGACGTGATACCTGAACCCGCTGCAGTCGATGGTCGCTCCGTGTCATGCCCATCCTCTTCCTCCAGGTCGTCGTCGTATGCCAATCCCATATCAGTACTGTCATCGGAATCCTCCGAGTCTTCAGAGGAGTCCTGAGGCGACGAAACTTGATTGGTAAAGCCACGCCACATCGTCTCTTTCAAACGGCTTGACAAACTTGTGTTACCCGTCTGCGCCTTCTGGGCCGCCTGTAAACGTCGATGGGCAAGGTCCGCTGCTGTTTGTAGAAGTCGGTCAATACCACCAATCGCATCGACAGGATATGATTGCAGTAAATTTATTCCCTCAACAAAAGCATCACCAAGCTCCCATGCACGTATGGGGGATGGTGGTGGCAAGGTATCATGCTCGCGACCCCATAAACTAGGCGACTTGTTTGCGGTCTTGCCTAAGCTGATATGGTTTATTGAAAAAAACAGAGCACTTCGACACATAAAAAGGGACATACCGATATAGAGGCGTACGTGCGCTGATGAGCATCCCTGTACACATGTCAAGTAGGTACTCAAGCTTGGGGTTGCTGTCTCTCTTGCGCATTTCCTGCGCGAAGATAGCATCCCAGACTAGTGCAACCGATGACAACGGCAGTGTTTGCGTCAGAAGCGGGGCTAGCCATCGACTGCAAAAAAAAAAACATGAGCACCATGAGAACTATATCCAACGGAAAGCATACTAAGAGTAATGCGGAAGGGCAGGATCAAGCCCCTTAACACTCTGCAACGAGTTAAGCCTTCGATAAATAACAAGAACGAACGTGAAACATACTAGACTCTCCCAGAGCTCAGGATCCGCCCACAACAAGCGCTCACTGAATTTCTTCATCCACACACTACCACCCTCTTCGTCTTCTAGCTCTGAAAACTCCCCTACCATTGCTTCGAATAACCAGAAAGTGTCCGCTTCGACATGTGGCATTTCTTCCGGGTCAATCTCTAGGTTGAGTACGGAATAAAGGGGAACAAGAAGAGAGGGTATATGGGGTGACAGGTTTCCGGGATTAATAGACGCGTGTAAGTACAAAAGCCGACGCAACGCAGACTCGTGCTTAGGTGGAATGTTCAGAACACCGTAAGTTTTGGACGCAAGAAGCGTGGTGGGAGTGCTCTCCCGGCGCGGGGACGGTGCTTCCGTTGTCGAGGGCGCGGTATCATATTGAGACTCGGGCTCTACGTCGGGAGCAGACAGCGAGATCATTGGCGTTTCGGACGGCTGGTCATCAACCTCCAGGCGGATTTCGGGTGTAGCTCCAGAACCAGATCTCTGCCTAGCATCTTGCATAAATTTCATACGAACATCCAAATTCTTCGCACACGGAATGCGAATACCGTCAGGAGCATCATCATCGAGGGGACATAGGGTTGGACTGGACATCTCTGTATCATCCTCCAGTCGTACTAAGAGGGCATCAGGAATACGACTCAAACTCTTAGAAACCTGAAAGAGCGAATTGTCTAGGCTGTTAAGTGGAGTGGTCGGTGGGGGAAGGTCGGCAAATGGCTCTAAAAGCCTGCGGACGAGGTCCTATCGGAAACTGCTGTGAATATCCGGGAAAACCACCTGCAAAAACACGCGACCAACATAATAACTGCTGCGCTGCTTGTGCATTTCACTGGCCCAAGACGACTTGACCTCAGGTAGTGTCCCGTAGAAAAGCCTATTCATGAAATGAAGCTCAGTTAAGCGATGAGATTGCGCTGTGCTCACTTCCAGATACGAGGCCGCAACCATACTGGATTGTCGGGAATCCCAAGAGCGCAAAGTTTCCTCAGTCGCGCAATGTCCACTATGGGCGCTGCTTGTGGATCCAGCATTTCAGATAAAGGGTTCACACTGGTCATCCCATGAGCTGAAGCCACATGGAAATACAGAATAACTGACATGTCCTGGCGACGTGGTTCTGGTATCCAGTGCACATTGTTTGCTCTAGAGACCTCCATAAGATAACGATCGAGCGTCGCGGCCGACGGCGGCGGGGCGGACAGAATTTGTACCACCTGAACGGAAATTTCGTCAATCAAGACAACATAAACATCTCTAAAATCAACGGACCCTAAGGGAAACGTGTCCATCGCTGTTGCTAGTCGCCGAGCGAGCAAAGGTCGGGCCAAGTCTCTGGACAAGCAGACCGCGGATGACACGAAGCTCTGTTTCGTACTCAATGGCAATGGTCTTAATACCTCACGCCACATTACAACGCACCCTTGACTTCAATGTCTAATTTGGGTGTTGCATATATACTGTCCAAGCAGGAAGGGGGGTAGTCGATAACATGTGCAACGCTCGCGAATGGGACTTACACGCTGGACGCAGCTTCGACAATAACCGGCGGAGGCGACTCCCTGAGGGTGGGTGAGCAGGAGTACATGCCATCGGACTTGATCCCCGTATACCACGCACCGAATCTCGTTTAAATGCGTAGTAAGGCGCGCAACGCAGGCCTCGAGGACCTCCAAGCAGTCGGCGGTAGCGTCTTCAAGAATGAGTTTCTGGCCCTTAGCGCGCGCCAGCGCAACATCGCCCTGTCGCAAGAGAGTGGCAATGTCACGCCGCGTTATTTGCCCTTGAATATCGAGTTTCGAATTGATCTGTCCGAGCTGTTGGCTTGCAGCACGCAAGTGTCCCCGGACAATAACAGGATCCCACCGAGCGTCGTTCATACGTGGAAAGACTCGTCGGCAGTAAAAAAGAGCGACCAGTGAACTTCGCAACGATGCGTCCGCGTTGTAGAAACGCAGTCAAAGTGGCTCGCCCATCAGTAGACTCCGATGCACGTGCCGGACCCGGCGCAGCGCGCAGGCCGAATATAAATAACGAAGACGTCTTCGAAGTTTGGGCGCTCGTTTTTTCGTTGGTTACATAAGAGCCATGCTACGGTATACAGACAGACACAGAACTGAGAGTAAATACGCCGGCATTCACCGCACAGCGGTTGCAGCCGAAAAATATATACAACGCGCGTATTGTAGTAGTAAGGCATCACACTGCCATCCCGACGTTCATAGAGGCTGAAGATCTATCTCTTGATGATGATGGAGACACAGACGCAGGCGGAGGTACCGGGGAAATTGGCTCGCCCTCTTCTCGTATAATCGACATCATGCGACCACCTTTCGCACTGAATATGGTGGATACGTGCTTGGCTGAACGTGCCGGCGCAAAAAAAGCTGCGGAAGGAGAGCCAACGGCGGGATTGTGTGTGAAGGGTGTCGCTGCAAAAGTGGCGTATATCGGAGTAGAAATAGGACGTTCATTCATGACAGGCATAAATGAACTTCGACCACTTTTAGTCTCAGTGCCGTTGTGCTCGTCGTCGTCGTCCGGTAATGTCCAACCGCAACGGTAGACGTAAAAGCCCAGACCAGCAGCGTAGGTGATAACTAAACATCGTCAACAACAATCATACATAGACTGATTGCCAACGTACTGAGAGCAGTGGATAACCAGATGGCAACGAGTATTAACGTGTGAAAGACTTGACATTTGCTCGAAAGAACTGTACACAACCGATTAAATGTGCGAAACAGCACACTCGAGCGCAAATAGGCATACCTGAACTAGGACACTCGAACTGAGGTTGCCAGAGAGTATATACTATAGAAAAGCCTATGGGACTTTGAATTTACGCGTACCGGCGCCAAAGGAGCAATACCCACTGAAATGGGATACTATCAACAAAAATACACGTGAAGCATCGAGCCATGGGCGAAACTCAAGAACAAGCCTGGTCAAACAGAGGTAAGTCATTCAGTTCAGACATGAAAGACGTGACGGCCCACAATACAAGTAGAAGCAATACAGTCATAATGTTGTTCAACAACATCACAACAATTAAAGATCCTATCTCATGTTGAATTACGATGATGATACGAGCTACAGTGGCCGAGCTTACTTTCGCGCTGCTCCAGACCGTCCCAAGATAGAGTTATATCGACACAGTATAAGATAATCCATAGGAAACTCAGGAAAGCAATGAAGCCTGTATGACCTTGCATTAGACTCGGATTGAAGATAGGAAAGAAGAACCAACAGAAAGCAGATGCACGAATGGTCAGGAAAACAGGAGAAATAGTCATTGTTCGGTAGGGAGCGGCGTAAACGAGAGTAGGCACTTGTCGTTGATGGGCGTTAGCGAGAACGTAGGACAAACGTCTTCCAGAGACACCGCTTGCAGCGACGGGAAAAGTGTGAAAGAAGAACGTGAGGGTTAGAAACGACGTTACAATAGTGGCTTGTCCTTTGAGTGCCTTGAGGCAATAAGCTACTCCATAATTGTCGAAGCCTCGTGGTCGGGGAGAACAAAACGAGCTGAACAATGGGTGATCTTATTGCTCCCTATTGATGCCGCTCCGAATGTCAATGACGCGAACGCGTATCACGCGTCGACCCTGTACCGACCACCATGTCTAGCTATGCACCACGCGTCAACTCGAAGCGTATGCAAAGCTTTCGCGCAAAACCTGTTCGCTTGATCTGTAAAATCGAGAACGTGAGCTCCCTAGTATCCATTCTCAAATTGCACGCCTGGTAGACCGTGAACAGATCAGCGGAAGCTCGGCGACTGTGACCACAAGCGACGGCGGCGAAGTGGCTGTAAAACTTACGCCAGTGAGCTGTTTGTCATCAAGCATTGAAGGCTACGTTTTTATGCCATTTTCAAGGACTTCGGCATGGAACAGGGGCCCTATCTTGAGATTATTGGCAACGTTGTTGACGACACGACTCTCAAGATGATGACATTCATGAACATGGGCCAAGATCTCGGTATGATTCCGGAACGATGCTAAGACGTCCACTAAAGTGCATCTAATAGACATGAAACTCGTGGACGATGCCATTGAGCTGAGCTTCTCCCCCACGTATCGTTCAATGTTCCACCCAGACATTTAATCTGCATCATCTATGTAACTTGCAACACCATCATCCATCTGATTTTCCGATGTAAAATAGTTTATACAGTCTTTCATCGCGCAACTTACTTAAGCTGAGGGACGGGCCACACGGGCCATCTTCTTGTCGTGTCCTCTCTTTCGGTTATGATTTGCCCGACTAGCCTTGTTTTTATCCTTCCACGCTCTTTCACTCGCAGGGTGTTCTGAGTTGCCTCCGCTGCCGCCTCGATGACCTCCTCTACCTCGCCCACGTCCTCTACCGCGGCCACGACTGCTCTGACCTGGTGTCACCACCGGAACGATTTCGTTTCCGGCGAATTCGTGTTTCTGCAAGATCTTCTCCTTTTGTGGCTGCAAACCTGGTGAGCAGGCGCGTATAAGTCGCATGATCGTAAAATGTCGCTTACATTACGCTCAAGCATGATACGCCAGCCTTCGATCTGCTCGTCGGTCCAACCTGGTGGCGTGTCAGTCAATTGGTTCACGCACCGCCTTTCACGTACCTGTTTGTGCTTTCAGTTCAGCGCGCTGCTTACTACGTCTTGTCTGAGCATCACGGTCAAACAGTTTTGGATCACGTATGTAAGCTAGCTCCAGCACCGTCTCGGGAGAAGGAGGCTCGGGCTCTTGGTCTTCACCACTCGACCCGTCATCATCATCCTCTCCGTCCCCTGCTACTCGCACGCCTGTAGCGGCAAGCAGATCGGCGTCTTCTTCAAATGCCTCGTCCGGAGTACTGGCTTCTTGCTCTTCGAGGTTCATCTCTTCAGCTCGTCTCAGTATGTCGGCCTTCATCTGCTCAATTTCTGCACGACTCCGTGTCACATTTCTGAAGAGATAAAAACATGATAAGCGTGGAATCCCGGTATGATTGCGACTGCTCACGTATCCTTCTTGCCCATACGCAGCATGGCTGTGTCCATTACGTCTCCGTCGAATGCATTCGCACGCGAACTGACGAGAGCGTGTACAGAAGACACAGATTGAGTTGAAACGTTAGTTTGATTCCTGATAATTTCCTCCTGCGAGGGCGCCGTTCCCTCCAACAGAGCTTCGATGACACCTTCCGCATTCCCGTGGAATGGATAAGATTCGTCTGTCAAAAGAGCGCGAACATAGTCCAGCGGCAAGTCGGGCAAGATGTCCAGGACCTGCGCCGCCTCGATGTCGATATCCGGATCTACAGGCGGAGGCGGCACGTCGGAAGCCCTACCTTTTCCCTTTCCGTTATTTGTATGCAAACCTACGTTTCTCCAGGATGTCCGACCAAGATTGTTGATGCCAGGCTGTATGCCAGATGACCGTAAGATGATCTTCAGAGCGCCGGGATCACGGGATCCTTCGACGTTCTCAAGTGAAGAGAGGGTAGACTCGAGGATATCCAGACGGGCATCCTTCTCTTCCTTGTGCTTGACCACAGCAGACAACGTCGACAGAACATCGTACGACCGCTGATAGTCTGTCAACAGCGAGCAGTTGAGGAAGGGGGTAGGAGACGTGTCGTCCTGAGGAGTATGAATCTCGGCAAGGGATAGGATAGTGTCAAACATCCTCTCAGTGGCGGAGGCCAAGGCTGGCCCAGAGGACGACACCAGGTCATCGAGTAAGACCGTGAAAACAATGTGGAATGCGTCCATGATGGCCACTTTCGCTTCAACCCAAATTCGTTCCCAATCATCGGCTACATGAGACTCGGCGTTCTGTAAATTGGGCAGCCCTCCGTAGCTTTGTGCAACTGAGTGTAGTGTCGGGCCATATGTTGTTCCCAGGGCAAGAACGAAGTCCCTAGTATGACCGAACACAAGAATCACTTCTGTTGGGCAGGCCCTCAAGAATGATAGTATAATATGCGCGATCTTGCGAAGTCCGTGCAAACCAACATTGGGAGACAACATCGTGGTTAGCGATGAGACTAGGTCCGCTCGCACAACATCCAACAGTCTTCCTTGTGCGGCCAGTATATTGCGCGATTGACGTCTGCGCGACATGGAAAAAGCGACACATAGATCTACGAGGACAGGCAGATCCAGTTTTCCTTCCTTCGCTTGTTGCTCGGCTAAAATGAGTGCCCTCTGGCGGACGGTCTTTGCTGTACCGCTTTTCGAACTAATACTAGCATCCGCGTCTGTTCCCCATATCAGACTCTGTAATGTCTGATGAGCTGCGTCGCGTGCGTACGATGACAGGAACAGGTGGACGGCTCTTTGGTCGCGTTTATCTGGGGGAAAAGCGAGGACCTGCTCCAGTGATGCGGCGACCGTGACCCACAGAGTGGACTGCTGAGATGGGGACAGTGACTTCCAAGATTGTGAGGAAGGGAATGTGGTAAGTCGAGCGGCCGATTCCTTGGACATTTGCACGATTGTTTGGGAAATATTCTTGGAGGTATCTAGGACGCATATGAAGTGCGAAGGGGGTCTACAGAAATCCGAACATGAAAGGTATACTTACTCGATAAGTATAAGTACTGGAAGTAGTGTTTCAAAGACCACCACATCTTCGAATTTTGGATATCGATTGCGATCGGTCTCTCCGATTGACAAACGGCGATCAGACGGTGACCGCGTGTACGCGCAGCTCACGCCGATTACATATGAGTCCCAACGGCAACTTTTTTTATAACTTTATTGCTCTCTTCATATACGGGCACTGGACCAAATACATTCAAAACTTCTTTAGTTGGAGTCGGGGACGTTATGGAGACATCCACAACACCGTTACACTCACATAAGAACACGAAATGTTTGAAGCTTTTTCTGACATGCTGCTCCGCTGCTTGCAACGCGTAAGCGCTATTATCGTGGAGTGTTTCTCTGTTCCCATATAAACTGAATAATTTCCAAGTGTTGCTGCCGGGGGAGTCTTCACCTTTCCGCTTATAAGTCAACCACTCGCGACACACCTGAAACTCTCACAACCAGAGTTAACCACTATTGTATTGGCGTGAGTGCCCTTCCTTTTGGCAGGCTACGTCCACGATTGAATTTGATGTCCGCATAAGTGGCATGGCTGGCCAATACCCTATTGCTCCATTAGCTGGAAAGCTGTTAGACCGCTTCGGGGCTTCAGTGTGCTCCTTAGTCGCCTCCGTCATGTTTTCCTTATCTTACGGGATATTCGCATTTTCGGTCTCTCGAACACCGGATGACATATCCCAATCATCACCGGCAACTTTCAGGACATTGGTATTTTGCTTTGTCCTGGCGGGTATGGCAGTTGTCTGCTCGTGGGTGTTCCTTTCTGACAATATTGTATCTGTACATCTTACTTTTGGCAGCTATTTTTCTTCCTTGTTTACAGCAACTCATACATTTCCTCACTATCCCGGGATCGCAGCAGGTTTCAGCATGGCTCTGTTTGGATTATCTCCGCTTGTCCTCTCATCGATAGCTTCGACATTTTTCATGGATACTTCAACCGACGCTGTCAATGTGACGCATTACATGGCCTTTCTCGCAATATTTACCGGGATCATCCATGCACTTGGTTCTGTGATTTTACCCTCCGGTCCACTTGTTGAAAGAGCACCTGTTGTCACCGGAGACCTAGCAGGGTCTTCACCAGACGAGACGACTCGCTTGTTAAACGAACCTCCCGATCAGATAGAAGGCGCACCACCATCCGCAGCCCACTCTACGCTAGATCTTCTTCGCGAGTTGGATTTCTGGGTATTCCTCTTGATCGTGGCTGTCAATGTCGGGGTGGTAAGCAACTGTGCTGGTCTTTTCATTCCATACTTGCTAAGTCACAACCACAGGGTGAGATGGTAATATCTAACATAGGCACCATCGTTCTGTCGCTCTCGCCCGGTGAAAGTAGTGGTCTGGAGAAACCCGCCCAAAGCACTGCTTCGCAAGTCAAGATATTATCCGCTACGAACACACTATCTCGACTGATTGTTGGCCCCTTGAGCGACTTCCTTTCTCCGGTCCTGGATGAGATCGTGTGGAGGAAGCATCACATCAGTCGCGTGTCGTTCTTATTTGCAGCCTCTTTTATCATTGTTGCATCTTCATTGTGGATGGCTTTCAGCGTCGACAAAGTGGCGTCGATCTGGATTTTAAGGTAACACGACGACGCGTGAAATTTATTTGACGGCACTAACCGGTCGTTGCTTTCAAAGTGTGTCGACAGGAATTGTCTACGGAACCACATTTACAGTCATGTACGTGGCGGTATAATCCATGTTAGACAAACTCGTATTGACTTGATCGTAACTAGCCCGAGCCTCTTGGCGTCAATATGGGGACGCGCGAATGTGGGACGAAACTTTGGGCTGATTTCCTACGCTCCTTTTGCCGGAACTCCTATTTTCTCATACCTCTACGCATTTGTGGCGGATTGGCATACCGATGGCGATGGACTCTGCAGAGGAACCTCTTGCTGGCGAGCTACCTTTCTGGGAACAGGGGGTGCCGCGACATTCGCCTGTCTATGCAGTGTATTTCTATGGATTCGGTGGAAAGGACGGGTGTAAACAAGTAGATAAGCATGTATCGAGCTTTTCTCTCCGCCAGCATTGGTTTGTGCTTTCCCTCTGCATTGGCGGAGTTCTCTGTATATTACCGTAAGATAGGATTGGTGTGGGCACGTATAAATGTGGATGCCTGTTCACCACGTGCATTGTTGTAGGTCTCAGCTGGAGTGCAAGTTGATCGAAGTTTCTCGCGCAGTGACTCGATCGATCACTCGAGTCAGCCGCATCACGACGGACTGTTAAAACGATAGTGAGCCGTATAGGCTCAAACTGCTTTGAAAACTTTTCAGAATTTGTATAGGACAGCCCCCCCCTTTGAATGTCGAAACATATCATATCCGACGAGCCCACAAAGCAGAAGCTATGGGGTGGCCGCTTTACCGGCAAGACTGATCCTCTGTATGTCCTTCGATGAGATACAGCGCGTGTGACGGGACCGTTAGCTAACTGCCGGTTGATACCCCAGCATGCACGAGTTCAACCAGTCCCTCAAGTACGACAAACGAATGTACGAGGCAGACATCACAGGGTCGATTGCGTATGCCAAGTCCCTCACGCTCGTCAACATCCTGACGAAAGAAGAGGAGACGGCTATTGTCAACGGCCTGCAATCCGTGGCGAAGGAATGGAGGGATGGTGTCGTGGGTGTTTTATCATCCACTTTGTGCAATCTTGATTAGCCAAACACACGGTGTGCAGTTCCAAATTAGACCCGACGATGAGGACATTCATACCGCCAACGAACGTCGTCTGAGCGAGCTGATTGGCCCTCTCGGCGGCAAGCTGCACACAGGTCGTTCGAGGAATGACCAGGTTGCAACGGATATGCGTCTATGGCTGCTCGATCAAATCAAGGATGTCGAAGCCAGCCTGAAGAATCTTATTTCCGTCATGGTCGAGCGCGCAGATAAAGAGGTACACGTCTTGATGCCAGGCTACACTCACCTCCAGGTGCGTCTGGCTCGTTCGCTTCAGCCATATTGGAAATCACGTTTAACGGAAACTAGCGTGGTCAACCCATCCGCTGGTCGCATCTTCTTCTTTCCCATGCATTCTCGTTTAATACAGACCTTGAGCGCTTGAAGCAGCTGACACCGCGCGTGTCGGTCCTTCCTCTCGGATGTGGAGCATTAGGCGGGAATCCTTTCGCAGTTGATCGCGAATTTCTTGCGAAGGAACTTGGATTTCAGTCGCTCGCGGAGAACAGTCTATGGGGCGTCGGCGACCGCGATTTCGTAGTTGAATTCATGATGTGGGCAAGCTTAACGATGACCCACTTGAGTCGTATGGCCGAAGACCTCATCATTTACTCAACTGCCGAATTTGGCTTTGTGACCTTGAGCGATGCGTACAGGTGGGACACGCCATGTCTTGACCCTTTTCTACTTGTTCTGATCTGTATGTTGTATCTAGCACCGGCTCGAGCATGATGCCGCAAAAGAAGAATCCCGATTCGCTGGAGCTTCTGCGTGGAAAATCTGGTCGATTATTCGGAAATGTATGAGCCTACTTAAGGGGAATTAGTGCTATGCTGACTCTGTGTGCTTAGATGGCCGGCTTCATGATGACGTTGAAGGGACTGCCATCGACTTATAACAAAGACCTTCAAGAAGACAAGGAGCCGCTCTTTGATACGGTGGACAACATTTCTGCTTCTCTCAAAATCGCAGAGGGTGTTATTGCTACAATGGAGGTGCGGTTGGACGACCCACTGATGGATCAGCCTCTAACGTGATTGGTGTCGCAGGTGCATGAAGATAAAATGCGGGCAGCGTTGACGATGGATGTGCTGGCCACAGACCTTGCCAACTATCTCGTCTTGAAAGGGGTATGGACTGCTTATCGGTGCAATTGATGTGACGTTTCCTGACACCGCTTGTGCCAGATACCATTCCGAGAAACACACCATATCTCCGGCCAGGCCGTGGCACTCGCAGAATCTCGGAGGTGCCAACTCGACGACTTGACGTTGGAAGACTATAAAACGCTCCACGAGAGCTTTACGGATGATGTTCGGGGTGTATTCGATTTTGAAGCGAGTGTAGAAAGCCGATGTGCTATTGGGGGACCCAGCCGCAAGACCTTCAAGCGACAGATCGCTGTTTTGCGTGCGTCGCTTGCCTAGAGAGTTTTCGATAGATATATTATGTACCGAGCGATAGTCGTATGGATACAAACCGTAGCCGACACAAATGTCTCGAGCACTGGCAACAGTATTGATGGCACGGCACACAGCCTGATTGTGATGTTTGGCTCGGGGCTGTCCAGCCAAACACATTATTTGCCGTCCCCGTCAGCCCATCGCGTCTCACAGCCGACGAGCAACTCATTCTGAGATTTCTCTTTCATTTCCCCCTTTGAAGGCCCACTGTGCGCGTTCTCGCAATTTACTTTTGCTTTTGACCCTGACGACCAGCCTCAGCGTTCACCGTTTCCACCCACCTTTCGACGCAAACCATAGTCACCAGACTCTTTAAAACTAACAACTATGGCGAGAGACCGCTTAGCAGCCATGCGCGTACGCCAAATCCTCTTCCATATTCCCTACCATGTGAGAGTAACCCTACATATTTACAGGCCCAGCAGCAGGGCAACCCCAGCTAGTGCGTGTCGCAATGGTCGTTGTTGACGCTTCGACACTTACGTACTTGTCTTTTCGATAGTAATAGTGCCTCCTATCCGACGCAGGCGTCGGGTGGAGGAGGATATGGTAATCCCTACCATTCACAACAGAGCCCCGCATACGAAATGGCCGAAGTCAGAGGCAGCACCGCACAACTCACAAGCGGCGGCGACAGCATGTCTGCATTCTATTCTGAGGTGCGTGGTCGTCCATATGCTTGACCTTCTACGAGGTTCTGATTAGCCACGGTCCAACATAGATATCCGACTTACAAGACAGCATTCGAACGTTCAATGACAACGTCGCCCAGATTAGTGACCTGCACTCTCGTTCGCTGAACAACATGGACGACTCCTCTGCACAGCGTAATGCGCAGGCCATGGACGAGTTGGTCAATGAGACGAGCCAGCTCAGCAACACACTGAAACGTCGAATCAAATCCTTTGAGGCCCAAGGAAGTTCTGGACGTGATGGTCAAATTCGCAAGCAACAGGTTCGTTTACGTGTTTGTTCACGATGGTTCTTCGCTTATTGTAATGAATAGACAGCACTTGTAAAGGCCAAATTCGTTGAGGCTATCCAGAACTATCAGACGGTAGAGCAGCAGTACAGGACGAAGTACAAGCAGCGTATGGAGCGCCAGTTTCGAATTGGTTCGTCTGCTGATCTCCTGCCAAACCGAGTTTTGATGTTATTCATATAGTGAAACCCGATGCGACGCAGGAGGAGGTTCGTTCGGTTGTAAACGATGAGAATGGTGGCCAGGTCTTCAGCCAAGCTGTATGTTGTCTTTCCGGGCATCTGTAATTGCGGTGTTCTTATGATGATCTTTCGACAGTTGATGAACTCCAACCGATGGGGCGAATCACGAGCAGCCTATCGTGAAGTTCAAGAACGACATGAGGACATAAAACGTATCGAGCACACGCTTGCTGAGCTGGCTCAGTTGTTCAACGATGTTCGTTCTTCTGTCTTTTGTTGACTTTGATCATACTGATCAGAAGAATTGCAGATGAGCGTCTTGGTCGAACAGCAAGACGAGACCATCACTGCTATCGAAGCTCAAGCGGCCGTTGTTGAGAAGGACACGGAAGCTGGGTAAGTAACATTTTATGTCGCGATAAGCTGTTTCTCTTACCGTTTGTTTCAGTCTTGGCTATACGGAGAAGGCTGTTGACTCAGCACGGTCCGCTCGCAAGAAGCGATGGATTTGTTTCTTCATCACGATTATTCTTCTCATCATCATTGCTGTTATCATTGCTGTGGTCGTTATTCACAACAACAACAGCAGCAAGTAATCTGCTCGCGCTCTACCTGCCTTCGTCTTCCTTCTCTGCACTTTGTGATGCATGATGTGCTGCTGCTACAGTTCTCGCACGTTGTCTACTCTGTTTTCGGGTACACGCTTTGTCCTAAGTTTTTATATATCATCTGGACTATTTTTTCATTAGGACATGTTCTTTTACTTCCGCGCAACGTCGCTTGGACCCTCACATTCGCTCATCGTAATCTATTCATCTCCTGCTAATTAAGTTGTGTTGAGTACGGTTCGTCCGCCATTGTTGCGAATTGGAACGTCACTTCATTCGCGTTAGGTTGGGAAAACAATGGTGGTGGGGTTGTGCGTGCACCTAATTCAGACGGTTCGTAGTCGCAGAGACAGAAAACTATGTCCATCAGATATTTGTTACTTCAAATGACAACAAATGGGTATATAGTGTGCAATGTCCTTGATCGATGCTTCACTGAAACTACCAAAATATTCCGGCTGACCTTCTCGCGCCATTAACCTGCGAAGAGGCCGCCGTCGCAGAGGAGGCCGTCCCGCTGGCGGTAGTGTTGCTACTCGCACTGACCTCATTTCCACTGCAATCCGTCAAATTCATACTCAACAACTCGTTCGTCGCCTTAACAAGATAATAATCCCCTGTATTACAAAACATGAGGAACGCAGAACACGTAGGTTGAAACTTCATTGGCCCTTACCGTATACGATGCCAGTGTCCCACGAATCGCTAGGCTTGTCCGACGTACCATTCTTGATCAGACTTTCCCAATCTGCGCTCCACGCGAAGTTGGTCGTATTGGTCAAAATCTGGGCAATGACGCGAATGAGCATTATATTAATCACGGGAGCTGGCTAAGGTTTTACGCCACCTCAATCGCGGCATTAGCCCACTTCGTCGCGTTCGTTGCATCGGTCTCTTGTTGCGACAAGAACAGTAGAGCGGTTGAAAATATTGTGGCTGCTGAGGTATCGGCTGGCCGGTCTCCCTCGGGAGCATCAAAGTCCCTAATTGCCGTGTTAAGACACCATGCCCAGGAATGGCATTTAGGCACATACCAAGGAATGATACCGTCGTCCGGAATGCGAGACAAGAACAGGTCCGCCAGTCTACGAGACGTTTCCAGGTACTTTGCATCTCCGGTGCGATAATACACTGTCCAAGCTCGTCTGGACACTCCTCGACTTGGAGGACAGGACACACTCACTGTTGGCGTATCCATAAGTACCCCATGCTTGTCCGCGGGTCCACGTGCTGTACAACATTTGATCTGGTCGACGGTAAGAAACATATCATCGACCTACCTGTTGTTTGAATAGCCTTGTGCCGTCCGTTTCCTGATGACAGCACCCGTGGTTGAGTTATACTCGACGACGTGCCAAGTAGAGCCTGCCAGAATACGCTTGAATTCACAGTCGTCGAAAAGGTGATAGCCTACCATCCGAACGAATTTGATTCTTCATTGTGGTATCTGCGTGACTTTTCGCCATGTCTATGTAGGTCTCGTTGCCAGTAATATTGGCAGCCCAGAAGAAGAGATCCAAATTCATCATATTGTCGATAATGACCTGAACGAAACCGAGTCGATCTCGAGAAGAAACACCAACTTTTTTTTCAAACGCGCTCACTATGAAGTCTGTGGGGTCGGTCGTATTATCCCAACTCCGAGTACAGCCTACGATTGAACTGAATCGTGCAGCCAAGTCAGCCCCAAATCCTTCGACCACTTTTTGTGCCGTCGTATTGGAGAAATCCCTGAGCAAAAGCTGTTCAGACGTTCACTCGCACATAAGAAATGCAGAAACTCACAAACTGAGTTCATCAAAGAAGGGGTAGCTCAAAAATCCAACGTCATGACCCACGCTGTTATTCGATACCAGCGGGATCAGTCCAGTGCTAGTCGCTTGACCCAACGTCCGCCAGTCCGCCGAGTTGAGACCGTTGCCCGATGTAGCACCACATAGGCTCGCCCGTGTATTCAGAAGGTAGAATGTCGCGGAGAAAAAGGCTGAGGTCCAATAATCGGCAACAGAATATTGCCAAATGCCTGAGGTGTCGGTGAGGTCCGGATAGGTCCCTCCCGACTTCGTAGAAAGGATTTTGGATGGAATAACAGACGAAAAAAGGTCGCTCGGAAGACCTGTACCCAGCACAATGGATGAGCCGAGAAGTGCGAATGCAGAGATGAGAGTTCGATGAATCAACATGGCAACCACTTCGGTGAGGTTGAGTCGATGCCTGGCACACACTGATGGATGGAACCGCCGTTCAGAAAACCTGCTTCAAATGCGAAAACGGCACAGATAAAGTGTCGGTATCCAGATCGTAATGTACGAGACACCTGAACTTTTACATGCGACCCGGAAACTTGGAATCTTTGCAGACCTTGGCGCGGTATATCCTAAAGCACGCTCAGGAGAAAGTGCTGGAATAAACAGAGCAATCACAGAGTGAATACTTACGTGAAGGCAGTCGTGGAGGCGCGGACAGAATGCAATCATCGGCTCGGAGGCGCGCCTCGACTGTCACGTGATCGATCATCTGACGCAATACGAGCCAGAATTACTTTTTATGGCTATTTAGTATTGTCACTGAAATGAGATCTCGCGGCGGTGGGTATTAGTCGCTCGAGAATGACTGCACACAGATCCAGAAAGTAATGTGTTCAGCACATATCCTACATACAGCTGATGCCGATTGAGACCAACGCACAACAGTCAAGGAATCATTACAAGTCTGTGTATTTACCGCCGTTTGCATATTAGACTGAACAAGACTTGACGATTTTATTTTTTCTCGATCATGTCATTACCACCGGCGTCGGGACCCTGGTTCGCGATGACCCAGCGACGACGCGAAACACGATTCTAAGCGTGCTTCTGGTGGCGTGCTGCACGGCTAGCGCTGCGCCCTTCTCGATGTCAATGGACTCTGCTCTCGACTTGTTACAGTACCCTAGATACACTCACAAGACAAGCAAGTGTGCAGTCTTCTTACTTCATGAAATTCTCTATTACACGGTCTGTCCAAATCCTTGGACAAAACGGCAGCACAAGGGCGGCGCCATGGCTGTTCACAGCGCCGCCGCAGATGGCCTATGTCCAGGCCTTTACTCCGAATCACACTGTCACACCACGATGGTCGACGACCGATCGAAAAAAAAATCGCAAAGCATTGTTCAATCTAATATGCAAACGGTAGTAATATTAAGCGTACAAATAGGACAGTCACTGTTTTGTCGCAGGATACTGACTATCGATTGGGAGTCAGTCGAGGAAGAGGTTGAATCCGAACCTCCCTGCGTCCATTATGATTGAATGGCGATGGGGATGTGTCAAAGACACTGGGTCGTAGTGACCTCCGTTGAGGTAGCAATGGTCGTGATGAAACAGTAGGGGTGCGCGGACGATCCTGGTCTGGAGGTGGAGATGGGGGTTCATTGGGCTGGTAATAATAGGCCGTGTGCTGTTGTGGTCGATGAGCTTGCGAGGCAAAGGACGAGCGAATCCAATCTGAGTAGAGAGAAGAATTGAAACTTGATTTCTTGGACTTGGAAGGCGCAGGTAGCGATGCGATCGATTCACGCAGAGAATTTACATGCGAACGAGAGGGTGGATGATAGTGTTCGATTTGATAAGCGGGACTTAGTCCGTCTCGGTGAGGAAAAAGCTCTGCGGGAGTGGCTCGAGACTCTCGTGTCACGATTGGGTCGGGCCTGCGAAAATGCGACATGCGCGGGGAAGGTGTCAACTTCGTGCTCGACGATGAAGGATGCCAACGATAATTAATCACGGCGCACTGCCAGAACCCTCCTCTGTGACCTCGATTGTATGACCGGATGGCCCATCCACATAAGGTCATGATGTAAAGGAAAACTGTTGATCCAAATCAAGCACTAATGAGAGAGTCCGGGAAAAGGTGAAATCGACATACGGATACCAAAAATGACCCAAAGGAGGCCAAGCAGGACGTGCCGGGATGGACATCCACCACGGCCAACAGGGGCGATCCCGCTGCTGGATCTGCACATACTGGTGCCTTTTACTGTAAACACGACTGCCGCGGCTGTTGGACGTACCATTTGAGGAACAATACGCGGAGAAACGACGTCGCGAAAATTTACCAAATTCCAAGACACAAAATATCCCGACCCACGCGCATTCAAACCAGACCTTCTGGAGGCACGCGGGATGGAATGCGATCCACGCGAGGAGCCTGCCGATCCATTCAGATAATCCAATGACACCTCCACTGAGGAAAACAGAATCAAACGTTGAGAACGCGAAGGTTACCCCACACCCTCCGATGAATATGATGTAGGCGTCAATTTGTTCTAAGTGGTCGCAGTTGTAGTTCAAAGATCAAGCCATCTCACCAAGCGGATGACAACTCACGGACACCGGACATGCCAGCAGTTTCAGCTAGCGTGACATTCCAAACCGCTACACTCGTCAGAGCGACGTTCAAGCAGAAAAAGAGGGCTACCCAGGTTACCATGAACAAGACCATTGAATTGTGGGTTACGAGAGAGATACTGGCATACCTAGAACGGCTAATCTTAATCGCAATACAGCGTCAGTGCTCATCCTTGTAAGGGTGTAGCGAATATAAGAGAGTGTGGGGGTCGCCCAAAGGCGAAGAGGAGAACACAAGAGAAGAGAAGAGGGATTGCGGACTAAGCGCTGCCCAGAGCTGATAGCACATACGGCCGCATGAAACGCGAGCTATCGGGAACTCGGCGTGACTTATAGTACTGAAGTACGTGAAGGGCAGGAAGAATGCCGCAACATATCAATGTCAAGCATTCATCAATCAGCTCATCACCGGTACCGTATGTCCACGTTACCAACTCCCGGTGCGCTGTCCGAGCTCCTCGACAGCACCCGGGTGCTGTATGTACAGGTTTAAATAATGGCCCGCTCATTGTGCTGGTTGGTGCAGACTCATTCACCTTCATGTACCCATCGGTATACTTTCGAAACTCGTATTATTACCTTTCCTGAAATTCTCATGATTATATATAGTAGCTGCTATTTTTTCTTCAAGGTCCATTATCTAAAACTCAATATGCTGGACAGATATTACAGGCGACAAGGATAAAACGGGAAAATTGGGGGTAAAAGAAGACAGAAAATTATAATACTTGTATAGAATATGCATGTATGCATGTATCATGACGGGATTATGGTAGGAAATTGAGTACAGCCGGACATGCGAACTTTCCCATACACACGTCTTGTTGCATATAACATATGTTCGTTCGGGCTCTTCGATCTAGCGAGTCGCTCCTCCTAGCTCGCCATACCTCCGTTGTATGCAGTCTCATCGATGATGGGGCTACCAAAACTTCCGAATGATTAATATTGGTCATCAAGGAAACGCCCGGTCCACTGCTGTTTATAAGGAGGAACATTGGAACAGATTGAAACCCCCGGCGTCCAGATGGTAGGACTGCCGTTCATCGATCATCGTCCCCGTCAATCGCCCCATATGACTTGCATCTGGAGTGATAGAATTCGTGCTGGTCTCGGCGAAGCCAACGGAGAGGGATGATGCATAGAGCATGATGGGAGACAAAGATGATGATCCGTACTGAATCCCAGAGTCGTGAGCCATCTGATAGACTGGAAGCAACGACTTCTAGAAGTTTGCTGCACCTGCTCTTGCTCGTCGACGGTACACTGGATACATGTTTGTTCGTCAGTTGCTGATTGATGGAGTGCCCATGCGATGGCGAAGGATGGGAACCGCCAACAGGCACAGAGTCGCTAACTACGGATTGAAAGGGATCGTCACCATTCGGGCGACTATTCAAATATCAGGACAAGGACGTGTCAGTCATCGCAAAAGAAACATGCCGACCTTCGGCAGGTGTCACCTCTGTAGCTGGCGGAGGAGATGCATTAGTGCATTTCCTCTCATCGACCACCGTGCCCTGAACGTCGACGCCGTCGACCTCCTTGACTATGCTTGCATGACTAGTGCTTGCGCTCTCGTGAGTTGTCGGATGCTTGCCGCAGAGCGCGCCCTGGACGGTGGAGACAGAATCAGGGCCTAATGTCCGGCTGTCCATCTTGTTCATCAAATCAGGATCGTAGAGTCCAGGTGGTCGCGAGAACGTTGGCAACGACTTCGTGGCCTGCTTCGACCGCGTCGGAGGTGGCCGGCCACTAGGACCAGAGAACAATGGCTTGGGGTCACGGCCAACGTGTGAGCCCTGGGACAATGCACTATATCTTAGACGTTCCGGCAGATACGACCGTACTTCTGCTCTCGAATCCTCTGCCAAAGGACGGACGATATCCAAGAAGGCGGTGGAGAGGTGCACATCATCTGATAAACGCGTTCGCGCGTCTGTTGATATTTAGATAATCAAACCAAAAAAAAAATCGGTTTGCTTTACCGTAAAACATGCCCAAAAATCGGGAAAGACATACCCGGACCCCGATGACGGGGTCAGTGGCAAGGGGAAGAAGCATCTGCCAAAAACCATCGGCAGGCGTGATCGACGGCGCCTCAGCCGCTAAATCATTGGTACCAGGTGTGAGCGAATTCGGCAGACATAACGCTTGTTGACAAGCAACGAAAGTCATTCTTCTCCTGTAAAGCCCAGAATCCCGGAACGACGATATGTCTGACTTGATATCAGATAAGACATCATGGCGATCAGAGAACTTAGACATCAGTTGAGGGAGCTGTTAAGGACGTCAGCCGGTATCTTCTACAGGAAAAGATACGCGTACTAGTGCTACTGTCGTCTCCCTAATAGCGGACACCGTATCCTCAAGCGCTCGCAGCAAGAGTTTCCGGAAGACACCAGGGTTGAGATCGCCAATAAGCGTGGCAAACTCGAGCAGATAACTTGCGAGCAGATTCCGCTCTCTCCAAGAAACTAGAAGACCTTTCTCCCACGCCTCAACTAATCCGTCAACAAGATCCACAGCGTCTTGGCCACCACCGATGTTCTTAATGAACGAGACAACACATTCAACGGCTTTTCCCCTGACTTCCACGTCTGATGACTGAAAGTATCGCCACCAGACCTTCAACAGGTCCAACTTGGCATTCTCCTCTCCAATGATTTTCGCCATCTCACCAAGGCTGGCAGCAAGCGTTTGACGCACTTTGATGCCCTCGTTCGCCGCGAGGTCAAGGTAAACGCCGCGAATCTCGGGCCAGCGATCACGCCCAAGCGTCAATGCAACTGCCGGAAAATTGAAGGCGCATATGAGAGGCCGAGCGGGATCCTCGAAGAAGGACTCCAGCGCGGTATGTCCTGATACCGATCCAGATGCGACCCTAGCTAGAGGATTCATCTGGCCACTGCGTATGTCCTTGTCCCCTCCCCGACCCAGAAAAAGACGGACAAGTTCCGACGGAGGCCCGGCTTCGGTATCGTGGAAAGTATGGATTACTTCCCCAAGGGCCTCCAGTGTGCCAGTCCGCACCGAGGAGATCTCATCCGTTGACAGTGGAATTATAGCCTTCAACGCTACTTCGCGGCGCGTCTCGCATGGAAGTCGTGATAAAATAGCAGGCAAAGCGAACAACGATGAGTGCCGAACATGCCATACATGGTCTTGCCGGAGACGGCCAAACAAAGGAAGCTTAGGGAAACATGAGCCTGATTTCACGATCTTCGAGAAAAAAATTAACTCACCAAAAAATCGTTAATTATTCGTTCTGGGACACTTTTTGCCAAAGCACCGATAGCAAAAGACGCCTCCCGACGGACCCAATACATCGGATCTGAACAGGCTATCTCGACAACTTCCACGAACGAATTTTCTATGTCGGAAGGCAAGGAACCTGATCAACTGCTCCAATAAAATGCACAAAGTCGTTGACGTAATTGCGTACCTGCAGCAGCAATAGCACCAATGAGACTCATACTGGACAATCGACCAAACGCAGGTGTATTCTCTTCACTGTCTGTCTCGTCGTGTTGATCCAATGTCATAGGCGCTGGTGAAGACGAATCGTCCGACGGCAGATGTTGCTCGGCGAAGGAAGGAACGACCGGTGGCGCTGGTGTAGATGAAGATATTGGAGGAGACATGTGTCCTAATCCAGGAATACCGAAAGTAAACGAGCCGGAAAGCGGAGGTTGCAGCAGCTGGGGAGATGGTCGCCTAAAGACGGGAGGCGACGGAGTCCTGGGTGACAGTGAGGATGAGTGATCGGAAATGGGCGGCGATCTCTGAGACCTCGGTTCGTCAGGAACTTTCTTCGAGGTCGAGATGGACTGCGCCTGAGGTTCGGGTAGTTGTGCCATCTCTACAAAGGCAGAGGGCAATTGCCCTGGACCAGGCGGCCAAGATTGAATCTTTGAATGAGAGAGAGACGAAGGAGAATAGTGAGCAGGTGTTGAAGAGTTCATCTGAGCGAAGCTTGGGACAACAGCGACGGATGGAATCTCTGCTGCCGATGAGCGAGTAAGTGAAAGTGTCGAAGCCGCGGGGCCTATGATAGGGAAATACTCATCCCCATCGTTGAGCGGGCGCATGTGAACGGGCTGAGCAGGTGCCTCATCCTCAAACGAAGCGAGAGAGTGAAAATCGTCGTCATCATCGTCTTCCAGTTCTTGGGCGTCGAGTTTACTCATACCAATGATGATCTGTTGAAAAAGTTCCTGCTCGAAAAGCGTCCGCTCTTCGGGACCAAACGTCCCAACATACGGCAGGTTATCATCGTCAGAATTGCCTAAAGGATCGGCCTCGCGAGCAGAAATCTTTTGTATCTCGCAGATGATATGCACGACGGCATACCTTGCTGCACCTCTCACAGTGCCATTAGAGCTCAGCAACAGGGTGCCCAAGATGGGCGTGAAAGTCTGGACGGAGAGGATGGGAACACCGTCCGCTGCCAGTTGGAGTCCAACAGGACCGTCAGAAACGACATGAGCATGCTGGAAATTCGGTTTGCCTTGGTAAGCTCGGAGCAATTACAGGAGGCGCTTACCGTCAAGAACCACCACATGATTGGGATTAATTCGGCCGCCAGGGCTTCTTGAACTTGCTCATCTATGCAGTACGTTCGTCAGTGGTGAGAAAACGCCAAGAATTTTCTGCGTTTACCTTCGTCCACTGCTAGTGGATTTAGCAGAGGAAGAACAAATTCCATCGCTTCCTGAGGTGTGATCTGTTCCAAGCGCGACGGTAGAGCGTGTATGATGTGTATTCTACGAAACGGGGCCTTGCTCTGCGAAAATATGTAGATTCGTTCTAATGGGGTAAGCGCGTCTTCATCTACAGGAGGGTCCAACTCGTCCTCCAAGGGCGATAGTGAGCCGTCGATAGGCGCGTTGGACGATGATGAGCCGGGTATCTGAGCGGATATTGGGGGTGTGGATACTAGAGGCGTGTTGGGTATCATGGCGTCTGTACGGTGCAGGGAGGGGAGTTCGCGGGGAGGCGAGGCGGAGACGGACCCTGGGAAGGAGACGGGAGGTGTCTCGACAAGGGGGGAATTGGGGGCGGTGAAGAACTGGAAAAACGGCGACGGAGGCGTTTCTCCATCGCTAGCAGAGAGGGGACCGAGAGTAGCTGCGGAAAGCGGTGGAAGTGGGATATAACTCGGGGGGAGCACACGACCTGTGGCGGTGGATGGGGTGGGCGGAGTGAGTAGCCGAGAACCAGATAGAGGCGGGCCTTGGTCGGGCTTGGACTCTGGCGTTGTTCTGGGAAGCGCAGGGGTAACATTGAGTATGGTCACTATGAGGCCCATGTAGGACAGATGAGGTCAGGAATAGAGATGAAAGGCAAGTGAACGAACACACTTTTGAGCAGCCGGGAATCTGATACACGAAAGACGCGGACACGAGCGAGTAGGTACGGGCACGAGGGTTGGAGCTGATACGCTGAAGCGCTGAAAGACGGCCAAATGACGGAGAAAAAGAACTACAAGGAGAGTACGTGAGGGGGAGGGATGGCGGAAGTGGAGAACGGCGCGATTTGGGCTCCAAAAACGAAACGGTCATAAACTCAAGCAGGAGCGGCAAGGTGTAAAACGGCTGAGCTGGATACGCAGAAACGACTCGAGGGTGGGTAGATGGACGCAAGGCCGGCGAGTGCGAGAAAAAAATACGGTGGACTCCCAGGCCCGCGGTGATCAATCGACAGCGGGATACTATTGTGCAGCTGGCGCAGGGAGGGTTGGAAGGCAAATCATCCGGAAAGTGAGCTCGCTGCAAGGCGTGAGGGAGAGTGCATATATCGAACTGTGCGCCTAAGCAATAGCAGTTCGTTGGCGCGAGTGGTTTACATGAACGTGCATGTCGGTTGCTGTAAGTTCAGGATGAGAACCGTCAGCTGCAACGGAGAGACGATCTTCATCGTGATGTCAGCTTTCACACGACCGTCAACGGCCGCACACCCATCACAACATACGTCATTTCCCATTCACTGTGACAAGCGAAATTTCATTTTCCATTTATAGGTGATAAGCTAACGGAGGCTAACGGCAACCAAAAGGTATCTATCTAAATTTTGAAGGTTCACTTTGTGCGAACAACCTTATCCAGCGCCTCCGCGAAGTACCATATGTTGTGCGAATTCAAACCAGCCATCGATATCCGCCCGTTCGCAGTGAGATACACATGCGCGTCCTCAACGAGTGCCTGGCTCTGCGCACCCGTAATACCCGTGAAACTGCAAGGACGAAACAAAGAACGTCGTTCCATCAACTCTGTGGTTCCATTCCATGACATGGACGTGGCGAGACACCGTACCTGAACATACCGATCTGGTTCACAATATGCTCCCAGTTGCCCGGAGTCTTCAGCTCCTCCGTCAACATGCGATAAAGCTCCCTGCGCATCGCGATGATCCTGCCGGCCATCACGCGAATGTCGCGTTTCCACTCCTCAAATAGACCTTCGTCATTCAGGATCATGGCCACCTGATGACCTAGATGTGAGCTAGTGCGTCGTATACATAGAAGGGTGCAAGCGGTAAAGTCCGACAATCTGGCCGTCAAATACGCACCAGGCGAGCACCATGTGCAGGAGGATTGCTAATCTCGCTTCGCTGCAGCACGGACATCTGACTCTTGACTTTTTCCGCTATCTCAGCATTTGGCGCAACAATGTGAAGCGCTCCAATCCGCTCGCCATACAAGCCTGCGTTCTTGGCAAAGCTCTAGCACGACACAAGAGCGCCAATGCGCGTCAAATAGTTTGAAGTTGAGTTCAGCCAGTCGACCTACCTGACAGATGAGCAGAGGCAACCCGCGTTCGACGAAATGTCGCACAGCCCAGGCATCGCGATCGAGATCGCCGCTAGCAAAACCCTGGTACGCGCTGTCGAAAAACGTGTAGTGGTCTTTGGCTTGGATGACGTCTGCAATGGCCTTCCACTGCTTTTGCGTAGGGTCCACGCCCGTCGGATTATGCGCGCACGCATGCAGCAAAAACACAGATCGCGGAGGTGCATTCTTTAGCGCACCGATCAATCCGTTGAAGTCCAAACCGATCGTCTTGGGGTCATAGTACGCATACTCCACAGGCTCGATCCCGACGTTGCGGAAAATTGCGAAGTGATTAACTGGTGTGAGGTTTGCGCGTGAGCAAGAAAAACCCACAATCTTTTTTTTGCGACAATCGACGAGTGCGTGCCGGGCGGACACACTTGCCGGTATCGAAGCACACACGTAAATCGAAGAACGATCAACTTACCCCATGTAGGATTGCTGAGGTACACCTTTTTCTCGTTCCAGCCATAGAACCGCGATAGGAATAATGCGCCCAAGTGGTTTGCGCCGGTTCCAGAGATGGTTTGCACGCTGGTGACACGACCCTCTTTGAAAACCGGCGAATCGGCACCGAGGATAAGCCTTGCAGCTGCAGAGGTAAATTCAGGAAGACCGGTGATAGGGAGGTACTCGTGGTCGAGATTTGGATCATTCAAAAGCAGGTTTGTTGCCTGCATGACTTGTTCTCAGCTGCCTTCCAGCGGTCAGACAAGATGACGGTATGTACCTTCTTGATGACAGGTAAAATCCAAGGCTTGTTGTCATCGTCGCGACTACCGCGCTTTTAGAAAGGATTGAAAACAAGACTGAAAGGCGTACTAGGCTCCTACACCGAGATTAACCTTATCCTTGAACGTGTCGGCCTTGTATGCAGCTGTGAGTTTGAAGATACTATCGGGCGGGGCGAGGGGGACGCTTTGGAAACTCTCTGGTTGATGGGGGACCATTTTTCGTGCATTTGCGCAGATGTAATGATGATTTGGATGCATTGACAGGCGAAGCACCGTCACGTCATGGAACACATTCAGTCGGGGAGAAACGCGCCTGCTGTGATGGACATGTTGGAGCCAGCCAGATGGTCGAGCACTTGTCCAAGCCTGGCCATACGTGGGTCAGTTCCCGATATTTGGCTCTCCAAATAGCAGATAGACCGATGAACACCAAGAACGGAGTGGCTGTAGCAAGGAAGGGGGAGGAGTTATAGCGCTGTAGGAGCATTTTTTTCGGGGATTGATCCGGATGTATGGAAACCCCCGAGCACACGAGAAGGGAAGAACTCGTGAAGCTCACCTCGTTGACAGATGGGAAAAAACAAGCCTCACCTCTCGACACAGGCGTCTTTTATTTATAAATGAAAAAGGGAAATGCGGAGAAGGCCTAGAGGCGTCTGTATTTCAAACTAGTGAATCCGACGGTATATGTAGCACCTACAAAAAGTGAAAAATTCATGGGTCTCGCCTCAAAATAAATCAATCAGTTTGACTCGAACATCACGTGCTTTATCTGAGCGCGTCACGCGATCGGCTAGACGCGCGTTCCCCTGTCCGCTGAGTTCCGCGCTCATTCCGAACCCGAATCTTATGCCCATCAAAAATATAGGACTACCGTCTCCGACTCCGACTACGACACTAGGCTGAGCTCCACACAAACCGCTCTAGCGGGGGAGCACACGTGCGGTGAAATTGCCCGCATCTGCGCACGGATTTCCGACAGCTTGCGCGGGAGGATGGCTTCGCTGTCCCGGAAAGCCTCAAAAAAAAAAACCTATGCCCATCTACACGCAGACAAATGCCTTGCAAAGTCCAGGTCGAGCTCAAGTAGGTTTCTCATATTATGTACAGTATGCACCAGTAATTGCCTTATCACCGAAGGCGTATCTCCGCACTCAAGCACATACTTGATTGTTACACTCGACTTTCGAACTTATGTAAAGTGTAGACTACTTCGCGTGATATGAAAGGGAATGTTGCCTTGGATAAGCGACCTTGTCGTATAAACTCAGTGGTACTTACACTAAGGAAGCTCGTTTGAACGGCGCCGATGAAATTGTCAGAATACTGGCAATGGCTGTCGCAAATACATACGCACTTGTCGTGGTCATGACCTCAACGTTCCGCCAAGTCCCGCCATTGCCAACACCCAATATAGCAAACCGTGTGGTCCGTAAAATCCTGAAAACAATCATTCACTGAGAAGCCAGATAGAAGTAAATGCACTATGTACGCAATATATTAGGGGTGTTCACAAGGTTCTATAATATAAACGTTAACAGTCATGTGCGATGAAAGAAAAATGCGCTCGGCGTGATATAGGGAAAGAAAAGAGTTATGACTCTGTCATGGCATGTCCATGGGAAGAAGGGAGAGATGGTTTTTTTTTTTTTTTTTTTTTTTTTGCAAATGGGACGCTTACAGCAATCCCCCCCGTCCCTTTTACAAATCTTCTCTATAATTGGAAACAGAAACGCTGTCAGAGAAAAAGCAGCAGCACTCACCTACTTAGACACCTACAAGCCTAAAAGAAGGAACTCTAAACTCCATCTTACTGCAGCCTCTGCGCTGCAACGTCTGCGCCAAACTACCCTGCCAAAAAGAGTTATTGCGCCTAAAGAAGGTTTTACCGCTGTTTTGCCTGCACCCCAAGATTAACCCTCTTCAATGACCCGTCTTCTTTTCTTCTGTTCTCTGTGAATGCTTCCTTCCCTTTTGCAGCTTGCCTTTTCTAATGTCATCGTTCCCAAACCAGGTCAGCCCACAGTACGAGAGGTCCAAACTAATTGGGCCTGAGTAGTTTCGTCATCTCGCGAAACTATATCTTAACCCTAACTTTTCGCCCGCACCGTTTAACTGCTCGTAGACGCAAGTAGCCCATGAGCAACATTCCCATTCGACACCTACCTCAGTTAGTCTCCTGTAACTTGCCTTAACAACTCCTGTATGTCGCGGGCAGCCTGCCTCCCAGAAGACAAGACGAGACCACCACCTTAGTCACTACTACAGGTTCTTTCTCTTTCCCTCCCAAACGCTGACTGGTGTTTCCCTATTACTTACTCAAATTTCGACCACGGTCAGCAATCGTATCTTGGGAGTTCGGGCGACTACCAAAGCGCCAGCCACCCCCTTGCTGGTAACGCAAGCTGCCGCAATTACCACCCCTGGTTTTTTAACCTCTTATAAAGCAACTCTATTCACCTTGTCATCCCACGTGCCCGCCACTATAAGTTCGCCTGAAACAGATTTCTCGCGCACATAACCCACCCCGGACGACGCTCTAATCCTCTATATCAAACCCTGCCTCTTCCTAGTCTTCAGTGGAGCCTTTGCTGGCTGACCTAGGTACATTCCTCATCACTCGAGGCGCTCGTAACGTTTGTAGTGCCAGCACAGCAGCAGTAAGGTTTGGTTCCACAGTACTACTCCGGTCAACTAGGTGAACCAGACTATTACCTGTTTCAGTCAATGACGTCTCCCCTCGGTAGAGAAAATGCAAGTATGCACCAATTGTTACAGGCCCAATCCCTTTTGCTACGCTACCTGACATCCTCCCCATCACGGCAGCAACAAGCGCGCAAGGTTCAGCCACACTAGGCACCATTCGTACTGTAGAAGTGCAAACTAACTCAGGGTAAGCTCTTCTTCCGACCTTACCTATTCTATAACCCTTCTTATACTCTGTCCTTACTGTCTGAACAGACGAAGGTCTCTTCTCATGGGCGCCCGAACGTATCTCTGCAGCACAAGCTGTCTGGTAAGTCCCTCTAACCCGTCCCTGTACTAAAGGCCCCTCTGCATACCTTAGTTCTGCTTAATATATCTAAACCCGCTGCATCTTACACACCTCTAAGTTCTCAGTACACATGGCACGCTTCCCTAAAACTCCCCTCCAAGTAGCTCTACCCCCGCACCGTCTTCTTTTCGCTCACATCTTGTACTTGTACTTGTTTGTACGTGCCTTTCTTACTTTCCCCCTCCTCATCCATGAAAGAAAAAAAAAAACGTCCACGTTCATCAAACAAAGTATGTCTCCCTCCTTCGATAGTATGTACTTTTCCGTCCAATAATGTACTTATAGTCCCTTGTATATATTTGCCTTTTCCCGTTCCCCCCTTCTTCCTCTATATGCTTTCATGTACTTATAACGGTCCCGTGTATATGTATTCGTCAACTTCCGATAATGTACTTATAGTCCCGTGTATATGTATCCTTCAACTTCCCCACAATGAATGTCATCAACTAAAACAAATTCACACTTGCCTACCACCACAACCACTGGCCGTCCAGGCATGTATTCATTCGTCCACATTAACAGCCATCATGTGCCTTCTAATTCATTCCTCCGTTTCTCCCGCACACCACCGCTTTCCTCCCCGACGTCCTTCCTATGTTTCCTTGTTTCATCACCGTAAGTCATCTGTCCCTCTCCGTTACAACCATTCCCCTCCTTCTCTCACCTGACCACTTCCTCAACGCTCCATTTTCCCTCCCGTCTAATGACCCATCTCCATGTCTTTCCACTAACTGCCTTGTACAAAGTTCCGACCATCTCACCATGCTTAATAGTCACCACTTCCTTCCACACAATCCATCACCCTTCTCACCGCTCTCGAAGCAACAATCCGCTATCGTAATGCCGCTATTGTACCTCTTTCCTTGACGTTCCTCCACCCGACGTGTGTTCATTTCTATTATAACGTCATCTATGCCTTAACGACCCCATAGTCAATGCACCGAATATTCCTCTGCCGGATGGAGACACCGTCGATTGGGTGTACGGTGATCGCGAGATCCGCAATTTCCTCAACAACAACAGTCACTTCCCCATCATGAACACCGTCGATCACGGCAACATACAGACTTTTTCGAACTTGCTCTGGGTTTGTAATCACACAATGCCCTGTTTACAACTACTTTCACTTGACGATCCCTCGCCAGACCACTCTCTTGCCTCAACAGAAATCTTCTTCACCGTCTCTTCGTGTAATTCACGCTGCCGCATACCTCAATCCCGTCTATGAGGTCATCTTCGAATTGGATTCCTCCGATCATTCACAGGACGTCCCTCCTCCGTCGATGATGCCGAAGCGGATGCGCGCATCCAATACCTGTCTCCAAGCTTCCGTACATGTCCCCTTGCCCGTGACACGCCACTTTCAGATCGCTCGCATAGCGTTCGCCGTGCTTGATATGTTAAGACAGATTCGCGGCCACGGGCCATATTTCGTAAGCTCATTTGCCATGTGCTGGAACCCCGAACATCAGTCCGCGTACGTTCACATGACAATCGGCCTGTGCTCGCCCTCGGCCTTTTTCTGCGCATGGTCTGTTCGACCAGACGTCACCGTCCATACTTGGAGCACTTCCCATCGTCCTACATTCTTGTCTTTCCACTGTCACGACCCCAACGATTCCATAGTGCACCCCACGTTCGCATATCAACTTCGCACGGAAACGAGGTATGTCTTCCCATATTCCTTGCGAAATCACCGCAACTTCCATTGAACAGTGCTTTACTGTGAATGTTTACGATGTCTCCTGACTTATATCGACCTGTCATCGCTCCAAACGCTTGCCCTTCCACTTGTACTATACGTGTAAATTACTCCTAGTATTTCATTTGTACTGTTTCAAATAAATGCACGTCCCTGAAACCTCGCTAGAATGTATACCATTTCATGGCTCCATTCCTGCTCGATTCCAGACTGTTTTCTACTTCACCTTGTTTTCCCCCGGCTCAGGAACCCTCAACCTACACTCCGTCATGCCCACCGACCTCGTCTTCCTACCCCACCACGGTAAGCTATACCCTATCCTCTCCCCGTCTGTGTCGAACATATGCACATACAGGCTCATTGAAGTACGTGTTCTACCACGTTCCACAACATCGTATCCTTTTGGCAATACACGGCTCTCCCCATCTCGTTCTAAGCCTCTTGAACGACGAGCAGAACACATCACAAAGCGTCCGTCATTTACATGCATTGACTACGGCGTTCTCTGTATGTCAATTCGTATTTCTTGTGTCTCTATTCAATTTCTTCAGCATCTTTGCAGGGACAACATGCGCTTGACTCCCGTCGACGTTGCTGACAGAGCACCTTGCCGTGACCGCGTCGTCGTTTTACGTCCAGACTCTTCTCTGGACGCACACTTGCTTGCGGAAACTATCACCCTACCATTTGAAGAGTTCACCTTACTTTCTGTCTCTATCTATCTTTCGTCTTCACGATCATTCCTTCTACTGCATTTAACGGAAACAATCCAGAACATTATCGATCGTGTACGACAAGTGTCTGCGACTGCACGCGTCTTGGATTTCGCTCTACTTATCCAATACAACACAACCGACAACGTACTCGCCCATTTCGTCATCGCTTCACCTCACCTCAATGGCTTCCTCGAACGACAGACTACCCAGCACGGTTTTCACCGTCTACATTGTCTGCATCCTACAATATGGACACACGACACTCCGGGCCACGGTGAGAGATTTCCTTCTAATATATTGTATCGAGCACGGTCAGTCATCGCTTTCTCATTACCAAACGACCCTCACCCTCCTGTACGTAGACGTCTCCTCACAAGACGTGACACTTACCTTTCAGACGCCTTTCCCGGTCGACGAACCGTTCACCACCATTCTAACTAATGGACGACACACCAAATTTCAATCGCGTGGGAGCACACATGCTCACATATTTCCATCGGTATAAACCCCTCTTTCTTCGACCACAATCCCCTTCCCTCCTATCTCACAGATGGGTTTTGGAATTGCTTCGATCGTCTGTATTTTCCCTACTGACAGCTACTACTTATCTTGACTGATGTCATTATGTCGTTATCAAATGTGTTGATTTATCTACGGATACGTTTGCTGTACTTACGGTACCTGTTGACTTGTATCATTATCAAATGTGCTGATTTATCTACCGATCCATTTACCGTACTTAGTGACCGTACTTAGCGACCGTACTTAGTGTACCTATTGCCTTCTATGTCATTATCAAATCCTCATTTATTGATCGATCTGTAAGTCCTCCAGCTAGGTCTCCGTCGACGAAGACGACGCTTCCAAGTAGCACCTACAAAACGCGAAAAATTCTTGGGTCTCACCTCAAAATAATAAATCAATCAGTTTGACTCGAACATCACGTGCTTTATCTAAGCGCGTCACGCGATCGGCTAGACGCGCGTTCCCCTGTCCGCTGAGTTCCGCGCTCATTCCGAACCCGAATCTTATGCCCATCAAAAATATAGGACTACCGTCTCCGACTCCGACTACGACTACGACACTAGAGGCTAAGCTCCACACAAACCGCTCTAGCGGGGGAGCACACGCGGGGTGAAATTGCCCGCATCTGCGCACGGATTTTCGACAGCTTACGCGGGAGGACGGCTTCGCTGTCCCGGATGCTGCATTATAAAGCCTCAAAAAAAAAAAACCTATGCCCATCTACACGCAGACAAATGCCTTGCAAACTCCAGGTCGAGCTCAAGTAGGTTTCTCATATTATGTACAGTATGCACCAGTAATTGCCTTATCACCGAAGGCGTATCTCCGCACTCAAGCACATACTTGATTGTTACACTCGACTTTCGAACTTATGTAAAGTGTAGACTACTTCGCGTGATATGAAAGGGAATGTTGCCTTGGATAAGCGACCTTGTCGTATAAACTCAGTGGTACTTACACTAAGGAAGCTCGTTTGAACGGCGCCGATGAAATTGTCAGAATACTGGCAGTGGCTGCTAGTGGCTGTCGCAAATACATACGCACTTGTCGTGGTCATGACCTCAACGTTCCGCCAGGTCCCGCCAGCACCCAATATAGCAAACCGTGTGGTCCGTAAAATCTTGAAAACAATCATTCACTGAGAACTTAGAAGATAGATAGAAGTAAATGTACTATGTACGCAATATATTAGGGGTGTTCACAAGGTTCTATAATATAAACGTTAACAGTCATGTGCGATGAAAGAAAAATGCGCTCGGCGTGATATAGGGAAAGAAAAGAGTTATGACTCTGTCATGGCATGTCCATGGGAAGAAGGGAGAGATGGTAGCATGTATGGGATGGAATGGGAAAGGGAATCAGATATAGCAAGACGAGACGCGATAGCCACGATCGCCTTGGAAAGCGGTTGGGGGGAAGAAAGAAAAGATGACAATGCAGATAGATGTTGTAGTGTTCGAAGCGGACACGCACGCCCACAATGTGCGACATCGACTACAAAAACGCCTGACGGTAGGAGAAGGGACGACAGCCGCTCTACGCAGTAGTCATCTTGGACGCCACAGTCCGCTCGCTCTCGAGTTTGGTCTTATTACGCTCGAACGCCTGCTGACGACAATCCTCCATCTTATTGCAGCTGTGGTGCTCCGGGAGACGATGCTACGCGCGACAATAGGTCAGCATCTACAGGCGTGAACACGAGATAAGCATGCGAGCCACTGACCGAACCACAGAACAACATCGAGCAATGCGGACATGAGCCTATGATACGGAGCGCGGCGGAATTGCACTGCTCATCGGTGCCGAGCTGGTGCTGGCAGCGCTTCTTGGCAGGCATGTCTGGAGAAAAGAGGATATCTGTGTTGTGGGAGAGCTTAGTGCCACAGAAGGAGCGGTCGTGTGTAGAGGCCGTAGAAGCGAATTGAGGGGCTGGCAGATATAAAAAATCGTCAGAGGAGCGAACGATAACGGCCGGAGGGAAGGGAAACTTACGAGAGCCTCAGACGGAGCTGCGACGAATGAGAAAACCGAGCAGACCGCCTCGACGGACTCGCCCTTTATGAACCCAAGACGCGTAAGCCTCCACGTGGCAACCATCAGCACAGCATTATCCATTTTAGGGACAACTCAACGCCAAATATGGTTCATGTGGCGCAGTCTTTTATGCAATGACTCCGTTTTTGGCGTCAATCGAGCTTTTGTGTAGAGCTACTACAGCAGTGGCCTCAGGATACAATACAGTTATCCTTATCGGACTTGCTCTTGCCGACGCCCACCGCTACGGCATTCAAGCACTGGGCATCGAGCGACAATTGGGTTCGTGTATTGCTGCTTGCACACCATTTCCTATAATTTTCTACAAGCTCCAGATGCTTCGTTGTGACCGATCCAAGTTCTGCTGATCTCTCCCAGCAAGTTTTACGCTACAAGGCCCGATTTTACCCGACGTACCAACTCTGTTCATGACTCGGGCAGCTCCATGGGTGTGTCCACTGCCATGTTTCCTTCGTGACTCGCGGCTATGCGCGAGTTTTTTTTTTTTTTTTTTTTTTTTTTTATTACGTTTAGCTTTATGTCCTGCTCGAACGTTCGCCCACATTGTCGTTTAAGCATGCCCAGTCCTCTTCAACGTTCATTTTACCGTAACCTACAGGAGTCGCATTGTAATGTCAACTTCCTACACCCGAGCGACAACATGTACATCACGTACTTTTTCTACTAGTAAACAAACCAGTGCTGCACCATGTGCAATTGTAGCGATTACAATGATATGTATGTTTTTATGTACATATGACGTCCGGGCCGTGAAAGCCTGTAACTGTTTCTACAACATACTAGAATTTCGCGCGAAGTGCACTCCTTTGCCTCGGCTCCAACAGATCGCATGGTATTCTCTGACGTACTACGTCTCCTCCGACGATTCTTTCCGGCGACTCGTGCTTGTTGTTCAACTCGTCGTGCCACTGCGTGCCTTCCTTAGTACTTGCGCCTCGTACCTCTCGTCGCTGGTGCCTCTTGCTTCTCCAAGCAGGGTCTTTACAAATACCGATAAGCTGAAAACACTTTTGCTTACTTCTTTACCGCATAATGCTTTAACTTCTTCCGCCACTCTGTGCCTGCCTTAATGCGTTAACCATCTTTTGATCACACAAAATCCTTTGCCTCCTCCTCCTCTCTAGTTCTCGCACTGGTGCCAGCGTGTGCCTCTATTAAAGGTTTGCGCAGTTTTTCACCAGAGCCATTAGCAAGTTCGTTATCTGGATCGAAGGTCGATCCATTGTACCTGAGAGAAGTGATCAAACACTATGTATGCAGACCATACCCGTCGTAACGAACTTCATAATAGCTCTGGTGAAAAACTGCACAATACATGTAACAGAGGCACACGCGTGGCACATACCGCAAGAACAACAGAACAACAGAACTGGCAAACGATTCTCCGTGATACAAAAGATGGCTAACGCAGTAAGCCAGCCTACAGTAGTGCAGCGGAAGAAGCTAAAGCCGGAGCGGCAACTATTGCGGGGAAAGCTCACGGGTCACATCTCGTGTCGTCCGTAGCGTGAACGAAGCAACGTCGCCTAAGAAGTTTATGGAGACCGATCAGAGCTAGTTAAAGGACAGACGGCGGTAAGATGGAGACTCAGAATAAACCTCTGTTCGTTTTCGTTGCAACGTCAGAACAACAACAGACGGCATACAAAGTACCATGACGTCCTTAACTTTGCGTTGTATGTTCGTGTTTGTCCACACCGCTTTCGCTCTAAGCGCGCGTCGTGCTTCAAATTTACTTCTTCTTATAATTTGTCACCGTTCTCGCAGTGAGGATGCCTCGTCCTTTACGAACGTACGATGCCGTCCCTTTCACATTGATATACACCTCTTCAACTACTACTTTTTCCATCGTTCACTGGAAAATGTGTCGTTACCACCCATACCGCGATGCGCGAATCCGACGTCAGGAATATCTGTTGGTGAGTTCTTTCATTGCTCTGTTAATAGTCGTCGTATACATACAGTTCTTTATAGGCTCGTCGTGAACTGTCGGAACGTGTTCAGTCGATGACCATGGCACCTTATAACACAAACACCGGTGGCAATGCGTCCTCTTATGCACCGATCCTCGTGAACCAAGGTACCTCATTACAGGTGTTACAAAATTCCAATGTTGTCTAATATTTGCCTTAACAGACGATTGAAGTACACCTTTCTCGTCCCTACTTCCTGCTGCACAACAAAACTTTCTTGAATACGTCAGTACATTGTATCATAAAAGACGTTCAATATTCTCCTACGTACCTATCACCGGCAATCGGGCGGCGCGAACGAATGTGTAGGTGAATAAGTTCCAACAAAAATGGCGCGTACACGTCCTTCTTCACAATGTTTCGCATTCCGGCGCTCGCACGTCCTATGCAAATCCCTGAATCCCTATGCGTCGCTCCACATTTCACTAAAGTTGCTGTGACCGCCCTGACCACCGCCCTATTTCGTAAATAGAATGACGCTGCTTCGTTTTTGGGCATTTTTTCAGCGGTCTATACTAATTACTATCAAGTATATTTGCAATCGTCAGCATAACCAACGGAATAACACCCGCGACGACGCACCCCTCACAAATAAAAATTCATCGCCCTCTGCCTTTCATGGTCGTCTACATGATCTCGTGTTGGACCACATTCTGTGCTCGTGCGTTACACCTATCGTGCTTCAAGTCGGAGCTATCGCCTGAATCGCCAATGAGGATGAACTTGGAATCCAAAAAGCGTCGAGCACTTCTTGCACGCCCCCGCAGTTTCGTGCAGCTGGCGCTTTCAATAGTCCCGAAAATAATGTTTCGACAAGGTCCGTGACCAAGACATTGCGAAATATGGTGCGGGCACCCACAGAAACATCGGAACGTTTGACGGTGTCGTCAATATGAAAAATAACACCTATCCGAGCATGAGAGAGAGGGATATGTATACTCGCCGTGGCCGAGGGATACCGAGGCGTCGCCACAGCCGTGAAAACATATTCATGGAAGGCGACGCCGAAACCTACTTGCAATGTAGCAGGATGCTGACACAAGTTCTCCCAACGAAGACGAAAGACGGTCTGAAAGCTGACCTCTTTGCCCGTGGTGACCCAGTGCCCGTACTCGTATGCGAAAGCCTTGGTGAACGGTGAGCCAACTTCCCGCGCGCTCGCTGTCAGTTGTAGTGGTATCATAACCGAGCGTATCAAGCCCTGAAATGAAAACGGCTGTAAGTAGATGTCATGCAGCAACGCATGGCAAGACTCACCTTGGCTTGCAGTGCTAGATCCTTCCTCAAGCGGAACGTGTACCTGTCCGACTGTTGATAGTAGTTCCGCCTCGACCCAACTCACAGGCATAGAATACTACATAATTGATAACAGTGCGTGACCACACATGGCGACGGATGAAGTGTATGTCTTGAAGACGGATATGCCGTTCTCTGCTGCGCCCTCAGGACGCATCAACTTCAGTGAACTCGCACCGCCGTCCTCTGCTCCATTTTATCCCGTAATCCCCCCCTTCAGTCGCGTTGGGAGACGTCGTCGTCGCCGAAGGAAATGGGTCTGCCACGCGCTGAACCTGAAGAAGTAAAGTATTGCGAAAGAGACCGCGTCGCCGTCCATGGCCAAGCACGATACTGATCGAGCGAGTGTTATTATTTATACCGCACTTGCGTACATCCCACCGTTACGATACTGTCTCCTTTCTTTCCTAATGTTTTACTTCGTTAGTATATGTTACCTTTCTGGACACACCGGAGGTCGTACCTTGTTCATTACCTGTTCCGGCGTAATCTATTACCATTCCGTCCACTGTGCTTGTATACGTCAAATTATCTGCACCATCCCCTGCATTCTCCTCAGCGGAATCTGGGCGCAGCGTGGAACAACAGCGGATCATCACGAGTAGACACACAACTGTGGAGCATGAAACCGCGATATGGCTACATAAAAATTTCGAGAAACGACATGAAATTATGGTGGCGCTCTAATGACGGCTTCCCACGGTCTGAAAACGCCAAATTTACACCACAGATCGAGACCGCGTTCAATGAACAAATGTCCTTGATCGGGCGTCCAATGAACAAATGCCCCTGATCGGGTTTCATTGTTGTCTAAATGAAAATGTTCCGTCCGCCCGGTTTCGTCTTAGCCGCAAGGTATGTTCGCTCACTTAATGGTATCCGCCGCGAACGATGGTAATTCTTCCTTTTTCCCAACTGATTCTTGTTTTGTTGATTCTCGTATACGATGGTTCCCTCCACGCTCGCCAATGAGAATGTTATCTTTCCTTCCGATGTGGACTGTACGTTAGATGTCGCGGTGTCAACATTGCCACTCACCACAACTCGTTGCGTCCTCTCCGCTGATTAGTATCACATTCAATCAGTACAACCAGGAAAACCCGCATATAGCATGTTTTTTTTTTTTTTTTTTTTTTTTTCGGACTTGCTCTTGCCGACGCCCACCGCTACGGCATTCAAGCACTGGGCATCGAGCGACAATTGGATTCGTGTATTGCTGCTTGCACACCATTTCCTATCATTTCCTACAAGCTCCAGATGCTTCGTTGTGACCGATCCAAGTTCTGCTGATCTCTCCCAGCAAGCTGTACGCTACAAGGCCCGATTTTACCCGACGTACCAACTCTGTTCATGACTCGGGCAGCTCCATGGGTGTGTCCACTGCCATGTTTCCTTCGTGACTCGCTATGCGCGAGTTTTCGTAGAGTCGCGTCGATATGGCGTCAACTGACAGTATTGTGGCCGTTTGGCTGTTCCCGCCCCAATTTCTGCAGTCCTTCCTTATCTTAAGGGCCTGCTTGAAGATATCAGATATGACCGGTATGATCATGACCTCTTGTGATCACATTTCAGGATATCATGGATTTCAGAACCCAGACGCGGAAGAATCTCTCATGTTCCTTAGTTGCGATTCTATGGCACTATTGTCAAGAGTATGTTTGGTTAGCTTGTCCTCAAGTGGTTAAGCAAGTTCGTATAAGTACTGACAACGAGTCCGCGTACCCATAGATTTGACAGGTGTGGCCAATAAGCACAGAAAACAGACATTGTTGTGATATTGAGAAAACGGGTAGCGACGTTGAGTCATGCTGTCAGCAGTTGACGTGACTCGCGGGATTGACGGACCCTCGACCTCGACCTCCTCACGTGGACTACCCTTTTCGGCCTGGTATTTCAACATTCTCGAGGTATTTATCGGGGTTCAAGACGGTGGACCGATATCGACTCCCGCTAGAGGGCCGGATGGGGTCGGACCGGTCCGTCTGTTTAGACTGTAAAGGTGGGAACCGCAGGTGTCGTCCCGAGTTGCGTTGCAATTGTCTCAAGAAATGATCATTAGAGGAACTTTAGCATAAATGGTGCATATCGTACAACAAGGTACTGTCATGACGGGATACTAAGTGCTGCCGGAATTTGAAGTGCCTACAAAATAGCCTTGTGTACGGTGAAATTTCGGATGAGGCGATTGCCCATCGCATCGACATTCGTCATTCCTAGCTTTTCCACCTTAGAATCGACTTCGACCGTCGCTTCAGCAGAGGAGGATGTTCTCCGTCTTCTGCTTCATTTGGTGCCGGAAATCCCTCCTCCTTCGTAGGATCCCCGCGACGGCGCAACGCGTCCATAATGGATTGAGAAGATCTCAGTAACGACCTGCGATTTGCGCTATGCGTGCCGGTCGGCGAGGTTGGTATTTGCGGAGGAGGAGGAGTGGACGGTGCCGTCCTTGGCCGCACCACCATTTCCTCTGAAAGCGCCGATCGATTTCGGCGCCTCAAAGTCTTTTTCAAGGTCTCCCGAGTCTCCATCAGTGTTTTCTTCGTCCTCGCTGTCCTCGTCGGTCGAGCCTCCCCGGACAGGGATGCCGATGATCCCTCGCTGGAACCCTCTTGGCGGAGCCGTGAGAACAGCGCCCGCATCCCCGACACTGAGTGTCTGCGATTGAGACTGCGATTTTGTGGTGACTGCCTGAGAGTCGGCGGCGTGCTGCGAGATGTTGGCGTAACGCCAAGATCCGGAGTCTTGGGTTGAGCTTCGCTGGTGAACTCGGACACTGTCTCTACCCCGGGATGACCCTGTCCGCGGTAAGGCGCCGGGGGAGGAAGTGGACTCGGCGGACGGCTTGTTGCTGGCGTGTTGGAGTCCAGCTCGAACGGGCTGGGAGTCTGACTGGGATTCGTTGGAATGGGAAGAACGGGCGTCAGTTGACTGGGAACGGCAAGCATTGGTTCAACCGAAGCGGGCATAAAGGACGCGCTTACATCTGTACCGTCCACGCCGCTTTCATCCTGTTCCGATTCTTCGTCTTCATCTTCCGACTCATCCACTTGAGATTTGGTATTTTGTAGGCCAGTTGACTTGCTACTAGCGGTAGCTAGTGCCTGACCAGAAGTGGAAGAAGAAGGAACAGATGCAGAGACAGGAGATGCGTCCTGTGGTTTTGAAGAGGCAGCCTCCGGGGCCACCGCTTTCTCCTCCTCTTCTTCCTTTTCCTCCTCCTCCTCACTCTCTTCCTCACCCTCCTCCTCACCTTCCTCATCCTCCTCACCCTCCTCACCCTCCTCCTCACCCTCCTCACTCTCCTCACCCTCCTCATCGCCCTTGTCTTTCAGAGTGTCATCAGACGGCTTACGCTGAGATCCCTGATCCTCGCCGTCTTCGCTGTCAGACTCCTCCGATTCTTCCTCCTCCTCGCTGCTCTCCTGCTCATCGAACTGCTGCAACAGCTGACCAGCGACTACCCAGCATCTCTTCATGTTGTCCGTCACCGGGCCGGACTCCAGATTCGGAAGCTCATGTGAGCTGCGCAGATACCACGCACGAATATGCTCTTCCTCGACGATATCTGTCTGATACAGAATAGCGAGAACTTGCCCGAACAGCGGCATTCGATCAGGATGGTTTGAACAGTGTTCCTAAATTTTGAGGAATAATAATAAGATCACGTACTAACCGAGCGGCAATAAACAGCGGGCGTTTACCTGGAGCGCAGCGACCGTCTCCACCGGCTCGACACCACCGATCTGGTTGATGAGCTGACCCCAGCGGTTGACGACCTTCGCGATCTCCAGACGTTGCGCTGTATGACCGCCAGACACAAGTGGAATCTGGTCGACGATGCCGCTGACGACAGCTTCTCGCACTCGCGCATTTGACACGTTGGCCGCCATGCGTAACGTCTTGAGTTCGACGGCCGCATTCTCGACCGAGTGACCTTCTGCAAAGGCACGTTCGAGCGACTGTGTCGCTTCGCGCTGAAACTCGAGCTCTGCCGCGTTATCGACATCGATGTCAACATCTGATGCGGTACCACCAGAGCTTCCTTGAACGACACTGTCTTCCGAATCCGACGATTCGTCCTCTGAGAGCTCGGATTCAGGCTCTTCCAGGTCGGCAATGTCCTCGCCTGCATATACTCCTCAGAAACCTCGACGCGTGATAAAAGCAGATGGAGAGGCGCACCGAACCGCATGAAGCGCTGATTCTTCCAGTTCTCGACATCATCCTCATCGACATTGTCTTCACCGTCGAGCCCATTCCGAGGCCATACGACGGCATTGGATGCAGTGCCGAGGTCCACTACAATCGCGTCTTTGAAGACCATCTCAGGATCAATTCAGCTGAACCCGTATGTGAAACAACTGACGATTCTCAGCCATATCGATATCGGAATTGTCGCCACTTGACTCGTCATCTTCTGAGTCTGCCGACAGGGATTCAGGATGAGCAGTCACGCGCTTCGCTGACAGACGCTCCAAAGGCTGGAGGACCGTGTTGGGACCGACAATCACACCGTCACCCAAGAGGCAACCCCGTTGCACGGTGGTGCTGTCTTTCAGCGTCACGCCAGCACCGATGATACTGCTCTCTACTACACAATTTGCACCGATCGTCGTGTCGTCGAATATGTATGAGCCCTTGATGACGGTACCAGGCCCAATGGAACAGCGCTGCCCAATCACTGAAGAAACGACCTGAGTACCCTCCAGGATCTGCGTTAACGGCCCTATCAGCGTGTTGTTTCCGATTTTGCATGTGCTGATAGTTCGCGGAATGAGAATAAATCCAGAAAGCACAGGAAAGATTAATTACCGAGCAAGGACGACCGAGTTGTCTTTGGGCAGATATCGATTACCTCGAGATTGTTCGTATACATGACCGGACGGGTGGTTGTCGTCGGGGACGAGGGGAAATGTCCATCGTGAGAGAATGTCTTTGCTATGCAACTCGTCAGTCAAGCTTCAGCAGATGTTTATGTGTCATGAGGACGATACCTCACTGCGTCGTAGCTTCTGGTATCTGTGACACGCGCCGCGTAACCTTCTTTTGCGACGTAGCAATGTATGTTTTTCATCAGCAGATCGGAGGTTAAGACACCGTGTACGAAGTCCCTCCGAATGTCTGAATAATCAAAGTTGTCCTGGAATAGCGATGGGACCTGACTACAGTGTCAAAACTTGTACTCGTATGAAATGAGACAGAAAGAAAGGCTTACCTCTGCAGAGCACACGTCGATGCCACAATCTATGAGATCATTTCTCACCTCCACCTCAGGGTGCTCAGCAAGAATCTCGCGCGGAATGCGCGCGAAGCGCTTGTGGGGCCAGCCGGGGACATGCTCATAGTACAGACACTCCGACGTATTTGGGTCGAGGACAAAAATTGACGAATCCCCCTTCGATCTAAAAAGGCGACAAATGTTATGAAAGACCACAAAGGAAGCTAACAACGCGCCTCGTCCTGTGTGAGTAACCGCTTTCCTTGACCACCATCGTCATGATGGCGTCCTTATTTGTCTTCCGCCGCTCTTTGTGTACGCGTACCACTTCATCGATCGCAATATTGCTCACGAGATCGCCGTGCACGAGCACGAAATCATTTGTCACAAGCCCGCGCGTGTACAGATCTCGCAGGGCGTCACCGGGGGAGTACGTGTTCTGCGCAATGAGGATTGTCGTGATTTTCATGTCCGACGGACGCCTCGCATACTTGGAGTTTCTGGAAATCGGAGAGGGGGGAAAGAAAAGAAGGTGAGGCGCGGTGCAAACGGAACGAGCAAACATTCTCATACTCGCATGCCTGGCGGACTTGCTCGCCATGGGAGCGGCAGACAACAAAGACCTCACGGACACCGGCCAGCGACAGGCTTTCAAATGTCCAACTGAGCAAAGGCGCGTTGCAGATTGGGAGTAGACACTATCAGACGGTGCGTCAGATCTATGGATGGAAGGGACAGTGCATTGAGCCGTACACGCGGTGTGTTGGCTGTTAGCGGACGGAATCGCTTGTTAAAGCTGTCCGCGAGAATGACAGCCTGCAAAGGTTCCTCGTCTTCATCAGTGAGTTTGTCTTCTGGTGCATTGGCCCGCTTTCGCGACATCTCTGGGACGAGTTTGTCCTGCTGGAAATTAAAGTAAAGTGAAGCACTCGAGTCATCTCAATCCTAAATCACCGTGATCGGCCACTTCAGATCACAGTCCCACGGTCTGATCTGCATGTAGGAAACTAAAAACCCAGAAGTTTTTTTTTATTGACAGAACCAACAGCTTCTGCATTTCATTGACAATATTCCGTAATGAAAGACAAGAGCAACCAAACGACACGGAGCACGATCCAATTGTGAGTGCGAAAAAGAAAGTACGAGGGTATTGCAAATAGTTAACATCAAGACAAGTGGAGTGAGCCGTAACCCATGAGAACACAGTGCACGGCACAACACCGAGCAAAGGATGGATGGAATTAGGAAAGAGGTGCGCGGGAATCAAAAGGCAGTCATAATAATGATATCGTGAACAAGAAACCAATATGTAGCAAGAACTGACGAAGAGGACGACACCCGGCATGTATCATACTCGATGAGGTTAAGAGGAGCGGGCAAAAAGAGAAAAAAGGGAACACGGGAACCACATGGTCATGCGCTACGAAAACACATGAAAGGGAATCGCATAAGAAAAGGTAAGAAAACTCATAACAGTTCGTACAGAGTAGATGGGTGGGGTAGGATGAACAGCAAATTTATGCAGCAACCGCGGCTGGTTCCGCAGGCTTGACCTCCTCCTCCTTCTCCTTTGGAGCCTCCTCGGTTGCAGCAGGTGCGGCATCCGAGGCAGGGTCCTCAAGAGGAGCGACAGGAGCAGGCTCCTCAATTTGAGGAGGGAGCTCGTCAACCTTCGCAGGCGCCGACACCTCCGACTTGGGCTTATGCTTGAAGAAGTCGCCGACACGCGCGGACAATCGACGGCCAACCTTGGCAGCTTTGGCGGAGGCTCTCTCTTCCTTCTTCTCGTCCTTCGGGGTCTCCTCCGCAGGTGCGGAGGACTCAGCGGCAGGCTCAGCGCCCTCAGCAGGAGCAGTCTCACTACAAAACACAGTTGACACGAAGAACCCAAATAGAAGAGAGAAACTCACGTTTCCTTGACAGGCTCCGCCGGGGTCTCCTCGGTCTTCGGCGGCTCAGAAGCGGCGGCTACCTCCTCCTTGGGAGCTTCCTCGGTGGCGGGAGCGGCCTCCTCCTTCGCCGATTCCTCAGCAGCAGCACCCTACACTCGTATAAGCAAACAGAAGATGCAAGTGACTACGAAAGCAACAAACCTCAGCGGCGGGCTCCTCCTTCTTCTCTTCCTTCTTCTTATCCTTCTTGGTGGTCTTCGGCTTCACCTTCTTCTCAGCCTTCGTCTTCTCGGTCTTGAAGGGTGCAAGGAGCTTGGCGAGCAGACTGGGACTCTTGGGACGCTCCTCCTTCTTGGCCTCTTCAGCCTAGAGCGACGTCAATACCGAAGATAAGAACATGACAACAACTACGGACAGGCTTGGCGTCATCTTCCTTGGCAGGCTCCTCAGTAGCAGGAGCGGCCTCCTCCGCAGCCGGCGCAGGGGCCGCCTCAGCGGCGGGAGCGGTCTCCTAGGCATTGATAAGGAAAATGATTGCTACACATCGACACGCCTGAAACTCACCTCAGCCTTGGCCTCGGCGGGGGCTTCGGTTGCGGCGGGCTCCTGGTGTGCACGTGTAAGAATGACAGCACAACGAGGAGACAGACGGAACATAGAGTGCCACGCAAAGAACGAAAAGAAAAAAAAGACGCACGGGAACGGTCTCAGCCGCCTTAGCAGGCTCAGCAACAGGAGCTGCCTCGGGAGCAGCGGCAGGAGTCTCAACGGGCTTGGCCTCCTCGACGGGGGCGGCAGCGGTCTCTGGAGCAGACATTACGCACTGGGAAGGAGGAAGAAACGTCGTGTTAGCAAATCGAACAAGAGGAAAGTGAGGGCCGCACAAAACACGGAAGGCAAAGGGAAGAGACTTACAAAGTGGAATACTACTAAATAGCAAGAGAATGTGCGTGCTACGCCTTTAAACCCGATGGGCTGTGGTTGTGAGTGGAGGGAGGAAATGGATGAGGAGGAGAACCAGGACCTGGCTTATCTATATAAGGGGTCACGCGTGACGTGACAGCAAATTTACAATGGGCGGGCTTCTTTTTCGCACACAATTGCCATCGCCAGGCTCGAATCAAATCATATTCACCGCCCGTCACACCCTGCACGTCCCCCGCCCTGTGCGCGTGTGCCCGTAGCCCGTCGTCGTCGCCGCCTTTTTTTTTCTGCAGGTTCCGTCGCAAGTTACGCCAAGCTATGCATATGTAAGCTCCGGCCTACCGGTCTAGGCTGGACTTATTGTCCAGAAATGGTGCTTGTCACACGGTCTGCGTGTCTTTGACTCTCCGTCAGTCACACGCACGCGTCGAATTTGCATTTCCACATTCCCAGCCTTCTGTCACCGAGACGCCGCTTTCAGACGGAAACAGAGAGACCCCCCAGGTCTCTCTTGTAACCACGCCGCTTGCTCAACGTTCAACATGCAACCGGCAGCTCCAGTTCAGAATGCAACAGTGGTAACTCCAGCTCTGAATCTCGGTCGCGTGGGTGTGCCCTACTCTTGTTCTACCGATTCCATGTAAGTCAACGCACCGTCGCAGACTGGCTGGCTGGTTGGCAGCGCCCCCCCAACACTTTCAACGGACAGACAAGGGCTCCCAGGGGACCTCTGACGTTCTCGCAACTAGAGTTCCAGGTCGCCTCTCCCCAATTGTTGCTAGCTGTTGCTCTAGACGCGCATCAACCAGATTCACGGCCTTCTATCAGATCTTCCCCGACTCGGTTTGTTCCTTACTACTGATTTAAATAAGTACACGTACTGTGGACCTTTCATCATCCCTGCACCAGGCGCTCCCAACTGCCAAGTGAAAGAACACAACAACACGCACGACTTGTGCGCCTCTTGTGTGCTCTTCAATCTAGTATGGCATGTCCTCTGCCATATTGGGTCCAACGCTGGTCATATGTAGCTCGGTCTTAAGGTCTCCAGCCGTGACAAGATTATCACTCCAAACGTCATTCTTTTCCGCAGATAAATACCACGGGCTGTGCGTTCTTTTATATTTATTCCTCTTGTCTGCTTTCGCGTAAAAGCTTTTCACACCCAAACGAACATCGCTTTGTTGGCACCAGGCATCCCTCATCATGTACTACGTACTGACTCCTTGCCTCACCTTCGCATCTTTCGTCTTACTGCTCCTCGTCTCGTTGTCGTTGCCCATCATCAATAGAATCTGGCTCTTTCGTCTGAATGGTTCTGTATCAGAAAAGGTGCTTGGCGTAAGCGCTGACGCTGACACGTCCGTCACCTTTGGCGTCTGGGGGTATTGTACGAGCGCCGTAACCTTGTCGTCAGTGCTATGACTATTCATGACTTCTGTGCCCTTGTTAATGCCACCATCTATCTTGCCGTGCTCATTTTCCGCTACGCTTCCAGGGTCGGATCCCTCGACACGAGCACGGCTGGCTCATGCACAAAACCTGCACTGGGGTATTCTTTCGACTCGACGGTGTCGGCCGTCCTGTGAGTACGCAAGTCTGGTTTGCGGCGTCTGCTTAAGGCTGAGAAATGGAATCTATTTAGAGGTGCCACAACTGGCATGAGTAGCAGTACAATCTCCACAGTAACCAGTTCTGCACTTGTACTGCATCCCATTGGTGAGCGCACATCCTCGTTTGCACCGCGCTTCAACGACTTTGTGCATTGATCGAAATGATATATGAAGCGTGCGGCATAGTGTTTGCGACCATGATCTCGTCGCTATTCATGTTCGTGAAACGACACGAGCGCGCAGCGTCGATCTGCACACTCGTCTGGGCCGCGCTTTCAGCCACGATTACGACGGCCGCCTTCCTCGTGGATATCATCTTCTGTGCTCTCGTGAAGCTCAATATGAAGAATGACACGGATGGCGATATCACGGTGAAGTATGGCAATATTGTAAGTATCTGCGTTTGTGATGCGACCGCGCGCGTGTGCATGATTCTTTTTATCCTGCTATCCATCTCGCTATCCTATAGCATTCAATTGTCGCATGCGCAGTTTTTTACATTCAATATTGAGTGTCGTTGCTAATATGACATCCGCCGCAGAACTGGATGGTCCTGGCAGCCATGATCGCGCTCTGGGTCTGTGTAGTAACACTCTCCATCGGTGTTTGCGGGTGCACGAGGTGTAACAGGTATGTCGCTGCGCTGTGATATCCTAGCCTAGGCCTGCCCCAAACTAATCGAATTCACTTACCCCCAATTGTACACCTTCGAACTCGTACTTGTCGCCGAACTCGCGAACTCGCACTTGTCTCTGATTTTACCCGTCTTCGACACTTACACCACCCCAGTCGCCACCGCAAGCATCGGATCGGGTACCGGAAGCACACCGACGAGCAAACGGACAAGGAGAAAGTTAATGGCCTCGATAGCGTGAATGTGCTTACAGCAATTGAAGTCGACGGTGCTCACAACTGATGACGAGCTAGATTTGATTCTTTCTACGTGTAGACCAGTATACCCAGGTTATGGCCCCTGCAGATTGTCAACGAAAACCGCTACATATGTACATGTCATTTAACGAAGCGAACATGATCATGAAACGACTAGGTTGCTCGCTGTTTGACATGGCGGGTTATGCCGACGGAGCCGCTACTGGACCTAGGTATCTCCTGCGCGTATCCATGCAACAAGTACATGTGTACGAAAATAACGTTCTACCAACGTTAACACGCAAGTATAAGTTTCGCTACCTGTCAGTAGGACTATGTGTGATCAAAATTTCCTTCGATTATCTTTTAGGCTAGGCATCGTGATCACAACTTCCTCAGTTCTAACTCAATTCCATCGATTTAAAAAAGCGACCGGTTTGGCGGTCCCTGCTGGACAAAATTCAGGGGGGTTGACTTTGTGTCATAGAAGAATTACTTTGGTGTATGTATCCAGGCCTGATTAGCCACCCAATCCATGGAAAATGTAGATAGACGGCATGCCCAGATCTGGGTCTCGTAGGATATTCTTCTCGTCGATGCAGAAAGGTGAACCGCCACAAAGACGACAGCCTAAGAAGAGCAAAGAACGAGGTGACTGTAAAGAAACAACAGGACGTGGACAAATGTGTTTATATATCGTGATCAAGATGCCGAGATGCCGAATTAGAACTCCGATCACACGCGACCACATGACTGAACGATGTGGCGCCTCGACGAGTTCCTTAGTTACGACCGAAAGCCTGGAACGATTGACGCGCCATCCAATGACATATTTGTGCAAGCGCGCGACTTTCGCCGTTCGACTCTCCCAAGTCATCCTATTTGAAGCATCATAATCTTCAAGCTCAAGAGACTTTATAATAAGCATGGTGAAATCCGAATTGGCATCGACAGTAGCGATCCGCTGGCAGTAATTACATAATATTCCTTGCTACATACCATGACACTGACACTGTTCAATATTTTTTGCTACCCTACCCGCCACTATAGAGTGCCTACCATGACATTCAGATAACCCCATATGCACAAGCTCCGATTTTGTGAGTTACCATGCACATCTCTTTCCTTGAGCCCTCAGCTACCTCATTGCTATCAAACAAGTTCTTGACACCTCCAGAAAACTACCTCATTCTGCCATGCACCCCCAACCCAGTGTCACATTATTTCTCTTCGCACTCAAACATTCTCGTTGGTCCGTGCTCTTCCTTCGTTCGCATTTGTCCTTACGTCGATCTCGTTGCTCAGGTGTCTTCCTTCATACGTATTTGCCCTAACCTCGTCCCACACGTCGTTGACCAGCTGCACATTTCAGCGCCACACTCGTCGCTCGGAATAAAAGACCTTCCGGGGGCCAAGAGGCGCCAAGGGGGTGCTAAATCATCTCATGGTGATCGCGCTCCAAAAATGCACATCTGCTGTATACTTATGGCCAATGAGGGTTATATGAACCCCCTGTCTGCCACATTGATCGCACTGCATTTCCCGTCGCACGGTCCCCTCAGGCCTATAAGAACAGCACACACCCGTCGTTTGGTGAGCGCGTTCGACGTTGACAGAGTTCTCTTTGCTATGGCCTCGCAATTTCACGCATCTGATCATGTGCATGAGCTGCTGCGTCGTTCTGATTACGGTGTGTACTCGTGAAACGTCCAAGCTGAGCGCCCAAATGCCAACATCGATCTCTTCCACAGCTCCCGGCAGCTACTGGTTTTACGCGCCTAACAAGGGTGCCCCCATAGCCTTTGCCTTGTTCTTTACAATTTCTGGTGTATGCCATGCCATACAATGCACACGGTACAAGAGCTGGAAGGTAGCAGGGCTCTTACCCTATGCTGCCGTGCTGTTCACTGCTGGCTACATAACGCGTGAAATCGGTGCATATCATTATACCAGTCTTGGCATATACATCGCAAGCACCGTGCTCCTTCTCATTGCGCCGTAAGTCATTCCGCGCCTTTCCTTTCAAAGTCTACGGATGTCCGACCATTGTTCCCATCGTGCAGGCCCGTGTATGAAGGAGCGAACTACTTTCTGCTTGGGCGCATTCTCTATTATGTGCCATATAATGCACCGCTGCACCCCGGTCGAGTTGTGTCCACCTTCATAGGACTCGACGCGGTTACAGCCGCGCTCACCGGAGCAGGCGCTGGCCGCGTCGCCAACAGTTCATTGTCGCAGCGTCAGATCAATTTGGGAAAACACCTCATCGAGGCCGCCTTAATTTTGCAAATCTGCGCCATGGCCCTGTACATCTCCGTTGCTGCCCACTTCCACCATAACTGTATCAAAGACGGCTCCATCAACCGCAACTTACGGATGGTGCTGCGTACCTTATATACGAGCTGCACCCTCATCAGCATACGTACGATCTACCGCACGGTGGAATACTTCTCTGCGGCCTCTATCAATGTCTACGACATAACAAATATCAACCAGATCAGCCCGGTGCTGAGGCACGAATGGTTCTTTTGGGTGTTCGAAGCGACGGTCATGCTGCTTAATAGCACGCTGCTGAACGTCTTCAATCCCTCCCGCTATCTGCCCCGGAATAACAAGATTTACCTCGCTCGTGACGGTGTCACGGAGATCGAAGGGCCCGGATACAAGGACGACAGACCCTTCCTCCTCACGGTCGTCGATCCTTTCGATGTCGTCGGTATCATCACAGGGCGCCATTCCCACAAAGATCAGTTTTGGGACCTACCCACGGCACTTTCAGAGCTGCCTGCGACGACAAGCGATAAGCCTGCGGCCATCACACCTGAAAAGCTTGCAACATCGCAGGGATCACAGCACACCGTGTCCGCGTAGGTTTGTGTTGTCAATGGCGTGTTGGAAGTGTTCGGTGAATGTCACAACCATATCAGGAAAATGCCTAATTTTACACCACGTCATACACCACAAATTCAAACCGCCGCTCCAGTAACACGTGTAGTACCCTGTTCATGGAGAAATTTGTTACGCGGAGGGCGTAGTCCTTTGGCCTTGATTTGCCGGCGTTTAGCATCTGAAAAACCATAAGATATTTTGTGCAGGCGAAGTGTACGAAACTTACTTTCTATGTAAGGCCGGTCTTCGTCAGAATTGAATGCGACATCCTCAGTGGTCGGGATATTGCCGGCAGCCTCATCGTCCACGAGCATCTCCATCGACGCAGCAGGCTCTTCTTTCTCAGCAACCGGTTTGTTCACGCGTTTCTCAATCTTAAATTTGGCGACGAAAAAACCGTCCATGTTGTGGACGTGGGGGTAGAATCGCCGCGTAAGATTGACACTCTGGTGGAACATCTTCCCACGGAAGCTGGTGAAGCCCGGGCGACCGAAGGTCAGGCCGGTGTCGACGAGTTTGACGTTCGGGCGCTTGCGCAACGCGTAGTCGACCACCGCTTCGTTCTCGTCGACGGTCACAGAGCACGTGGAGTATACGAGATACCCGCCCGTCTTGGACTCGGACGACACGCTGTCAATGGCACACAGGATAAGTTGTTTCTGCAGATGCGCGAGCAAGGTGAAGTCCCTTTCGGACTGCGATGGGGGGATAAATAAAGTCAATCGACTGTCATTTTTTGAAAACCATTTGTCGACGACGTACCTTGTTGACTTTTACGCTGGAATCCTTGCTAATGATACCCGTACCACTGCACGGTGCATCAAGCAACACGCGATCGAACCCGCCCATCACCTTCGGGAATTCGCGACCATCGTACGAACAGACGACCACATTCTTGCATCCGAGACGGTGCACATTCGCCGTGAGACTCTTTGTACGAGTCTTGTTCGCGTCGTTCGCGAATACGACACCTGTATTCTGCAGCAGCGCCGCGATGTGCGTCGTCTTCCCGCCTGGCGCAGACGCCATGTCAAGTACACGCTCGTGCGGTTGCGGCGACAAAGCGATAACGGGAAGGAAGGAAGACGCTGCTTGCAGCATGTAGTGCCCAGCCAGGTATTCGGGTGTGGCGCCGATGGGCACGGTGCTCTCGAAGACCTGCAGGCCGACGTTCGTCCACTTCCCAATAGGCTCGAGGTTAACACCGCGGTTGACGAGAACCTGTGCAAGATCGCGACGACGCGTCTTGAGCGTATTGGTACGAATAGTGACAGGCCGAGGAACTTCGTTAGCCTCGAAGAATTCAATGGCCTACAGAAATAATCTATAAAATGAAGAGGGGAGAACAGAACAGCTTGGAACTGACCTCCGCGACTGGGAACAGCTGAAATAGCTTCTCAGCCAGAAATTTGTTGTATCCGTAGTAGCTCGCAATATCGGACACGAGTTGATCTATGTATTCTGGCCGTGACCTACGACAGACTTGAGACGTTGTACACAAAATAAATGTGATGTGCGTACCGTCCGGGAGCTGCTCGCTTGCTAAATCTGCTGAGTACACGCACACACTCGCGCATACGTCGCTGCACGATATGTACATCTGGACCGCCTGTTTTTTCTTCCGCTTCGCGTTCTTCTGTCGTAGGCAGCTGGAAAAGCTCTACGTCTGCGTCCTCATCGGCATCATCGGCATCCTTTAGATCGTCGCTAAGCCCAACAGCATCATTCTCTGCGTCACGAAGTTCCTGTGTGTTCAAAGCAGCTTCCTCAGCAGCCTTGGCATCCAAAGCGCGCGAGCGCGCCTCCATATTAGCCATTGTAATTGGCTCATCGTCGTCACTGTCTTTATCTGAGCCAGAGTCGACATCCGAAGCAGTGGGTATAATTTTTGACGGTCGTTCGCTCTGCTTTGACTTCTTACCCTTCGGCATGAGCTGTGCTGAAGGTTCGTCGCTGTCGGAGCCCAGATCGAGCTCATGAAGAGAACCTCCTAATAAATCATCCCTGCATTTGCATGAATCGAGAAAAGCGAAGCCAATTCACGGATGTACTCACTGCTCGTCATCTACATCCAGATCATTGAGGTCACCTTCGAATGCCTGAAATTCATCGGCGTGACCGTCAAAGCTAACGATAGAGTTAGCTTAATTAGGACGATCGGACATATAGAAGTAACGCCACTCACAGCGATACACCAGCATCATCTTCGACGTCTTCCCACCCGTCTGACGAGGGTGGCGTAGGCGATTTCTGTTTGCCACTTTTTCGCTTCGCGGAAACGGTACCAGCCTTCTCAGAGACTATTTTCCTTCCCAATTTTGAAGGTGGTCGTGCAGAGTTTTCGGTCTTCTCCTCGCCAGAAGGCCTGGTCTTTTTGGAAGTATGTGGGATGTCGACTTCATCGCCATCGACGGCTTTCCGCTTGCCCAGCTTTTTGGGGGATGGTTCGAGAGGTTCCGGAGCACCCTGCTTATTTTTGGCACGACGACCCATAACGAGCAGTGAAGGAGAGATGCCGGTGCGTTATACAAAGATGCCGTCGCGTGAAACACACAGATTCGGGAACTGGGACACATGGGCGATCACAATTTTTTCCCCTTTGCGGCAGGGAATGGCTGTTGCCGATCACCGATCGACGGCCATCCACACGCCGTTCTTCTGTCACTGTGCCACCTCAGAGCTATATTTAGTCACGGCGGTACTTATTGATTATGTGCTCGACCAAAGTTCTTCACGTTTTCCCACTATCGCAGTCCTGTTCTCTTTCTTTTCTCTAGTGATACCTGCAACTAACGATGGACGAAAACCAGCCGTTACTTCCGACGCATGTCAAGGATGATCCAGACAAGAAGTCATGGCGGGAACAAGCTGCTGAGCTGCTGGAATCCCGCCGCGTTCATCAGATAGTCATAACTCTGGTAGTTTCGTTCGCTTCTACGCATACGTCATTGCTTCATTATTTTGTGCTTTCAAGGTTGCAATCGATGCGGCTTGCGTGCTTGCCGACCTCGGTTACACTGTGCTTTCTCCAGATTGCACGCCGGAAGGACCAGAGGCTCCTGAATGGCTGGAAGTTCTCGCGCATATCTCTCTTGCCATAACCACGTTCTTCCTGGTTGAAATCCCCCTTTCTATCTGGGCATTTGGCGCTCAGTATTACAATCCCTCCGGTCCGGTCCCGCATGCATCGTTGCATATCTTTGATTCCTTTATCATTATTGTGACATTCGGACTCGAAGTTGGCCTGCGTGGAAAGGAAAGAGAACTTGCGTCGCTACTCATTGTCTTGCGTCTCTGGAGACTAGTCAAATTAGTGGGAGGTCAGTGCACAGCTATATTTTGTCATCGCATCGTTCATATCTGACACTGGAACAGGTATTGCAGTTGAAGCGGGAGAACTAACGGAAGATGAGGCCAGAGAACTAGCTGAAGCACGTGAAGAGCTTGAAGCGCTTCGAGCAGAAAACGCCCGTCTCAAGGATCAGGTGCTCGTCTATGAGCAGACAGTTTAAGTGCGATTCCTGGATGCACTGGCATTGTTATCCCATTGGCTGTCTCTATTAAATGTATGCATTGTCTGGCTTGTTATATGGAATTTTCTAGGACTATCATTTACTTCGGATCGCATGCATGTTTCTAAATGCTTATTTCATTCAAATAACATTCGCTATCATTGTGCGACGCTGGGTCACTAAAAATCTATTGGCGGTAGTCCGTTTCTGGAAGTCCATTGCCTTTTCAAGAAGAATAGCCCGGTGACGTGAGCGGTTTGAAGACCGAGCAGAGAATCTTAGCTAGTCGTCTTCCGGATCCATAGCCATGTCTTTGTACAGTCTGCTGGGCGTCAATTCAACGATTCAAGTCCCTCGTGGACTCGGCATGAGAGTGACATGCTTGACGCGACAGGCGGCTCTGAGCCCCTGGGGCCACGGGAGTACTCGAGCAGCATTCTCGACGATACGTCTCGGTTCTGTCCATCCTAAATACGCACGTGGACCGCTCATGAAAATTGCCTTGTATGGTAGTATTGCTTCTGTTGGCCTTGCGTCGACCCTGGCACAATCGCCTGTCCATTGTGAAGGTAGTACATGTCACCTGGTATCGGTCAACCAGCACCGAGAATTGACTTGTATTCAGATCCACATGCTGCTGCTGAATCGCCTCCCCGAAATGTAGAACACATACACGAGTTCCCCAATGACCTCCCTCCACCGCCTCAATCGTCGGTATCCCTGTACGGGCTCTCTTTCGGTGTTGTCACCGGCATTTGCGCGGGGATATTCGTGAAGAAGGGGGCGAAGGCTATTGCCTTTGTTGTGGGCGGTGTTTTCGTTTTGCTCCAGGTAATGCCATGTCTTACATCGGACTTCTTCGCTTTGTTGATTTGGTCGCACGAAGTATCTGCAATCCTTGTCCTTCATTCGCGTCAACTGGGCGCACATTGACTCGCGATTCGAACAGCGCTTCTACATCGCTCAGGCCGACGGCACTGCGAATGCACCGAGCGTTCGCTCAGTCCTTCGCTGGCTTATCGACTTCCTGACTGCGGATTTCCAGCCAAGAGCGTCCTTCCTTGCTGGTCTGGCGCTTGGCTTGCGGATTGGCTGAGGTGAGAAATGAAGCGTACAGCTCATATGCCCGAAAGAGAATCAACCGATTAACGAAATGTATTATGGGTGATAGCACGCGTATGGGAAGAACAGAAATTAGTAACTTTGTGAAAGGGATAACTCTGGTTATGTGCGAAAAAAAAAAACATGTGGACGTCCGAACGATCCATTCATACGGCGCCCATCTCGTGCCACTGCTTCGCAGAGGAATCGGCTTCCCAATACTTTTGATGGGTAGATGTTCCCGTTAACAAACCGCGCAAATCCATCGGGTCGACAAGCTTGATAATCCTCGGACGATTGTCCTGGTTGCCGGGGCCGACGACCTCGACAAGGTCGCGTCTGAGATAGACCTTCACGTTACGAGGAATATGCTTCGCCGGCGTGAAGACATTGAGAAACAGGCTATTCAGAAACATGAATGTCGCCTCGAACACCCAGAACCACCATTCCTGCTTGACGAGCTTGCTGGCATGATCGTACGCGTCGAGATTTCCGTAAGACACGGTGCCCATGAAGTATTCTGCCGTGCGATACGCCGTGCGCACGACAATGAGCGAGCAGCTGACGGACAGGATGCACAGCACGACCCGGATGTTATGGGGGAAGATGCCGCTGCGGCGGCAGCGGATGACGAACGCGGCCGTGAGGGCGAAGAATACGACTATGGTGACCAATTGGAGGATGAGCGCCACCTGCAAGAGGTGCCGCCCCAACGTTTGTGCGCTCGTCTCGCTATCCGTCATCTTTGAGATGCCGATGGCGATCAAGACGATGATGGCCATATTGGATGTGTTGAACGTCGCGACAACGCGGCCGGGATGGATGGGGGAGTTGTATGGCAGATAATGGAGGACGCGCCCCAGGAAAAAGTAGTTGGCGTTTTCGAACACTGGTCTGCAGATGTGGGGGTGAGTCCGATGAATAACTCTTCCTAAGCAGCGCATCGTCGACTCACGGGCCCATCATTAGCAAGATAGAACTAGCGATATATGCACCGAGGTTATCCGAGTGGAACGCGCCAACTTCACGTGCTATAAAACCAGCGACAAACAGGGTTGCCGCCCAGGGAAGAAAAAAAGAGATCTTCCAACTCTCGTAGCGGAAACATTGCCGGGCGTGATAAAGCGCAGATAGCAGGAAGAGTATAGCGAAGACGATGGGTGCGACCTTGTTGGGTGCGTAGTACCAATAGCTGGTGTCTGGTGTGAAGGCACCCCCATGATCAGCCTGCGACCCAACCGAGGCAGACACTTGCACTTACCGGCCATTGTATGTCGCGCGCTCTTTTGATATGGCTGCCCAGGTTCAGGTGCGATGTTTCGAAACGTGTGGAGGAGGCGGGATGGGGGTGGGTGGAATATCGAGGTATGCAGAACCGTGGGCTCTGAAGCCTGTATAAATACTTACCCCACCTTCCCCAGGCACGTATAATTTGGCGTAGCGCCGTCCATTCATCGGCGCAGATTCACGGCATGCACCGCCATTCAACAGCTTCAGGTTTAGTGCCGCTGTTTGAGGGGAGTGCTGTGGCACTTGCTTGCAAATATGTCCGCTTAGCATGGCGGAAAAGCATCTGGAGAAGTCATTTCAATGATTGTTCTGAAATCAACGCCGAGATTTGGTCGGTCGTCCATCATTCGCGTATCATGATCAAGATCAAGCCTCAAGCTCAAGGGCTGTGCGCTGATCTGAGACAAAGCGCCCATGGATGGCCATTCAGCCACCTGATCAAGAAGCGTCTATACTGAAGAGCGCTCAGGGTGGCGAACTTAAGGTGTGTGAATGGATGTGCAAAGAAGTTGGTATACCATATCTTGGGACAGTCTCCACCTCAGAAGACAGAGGTTTGTTACTTGCATACCTGTGACACAGAAGAGTTGTATGTTGTATATTTCCTCTTCGATCGGATATAATATACACTGTGCTTGATACGGGAGGCTGCTACTATAGAGTACACACCAACACGTCTCAGGCATAGGTATGGCATGGCCGACAAGTTCGGTGTAAGATGTATTCACAGTCCCGTTCTTTGGTCATCCGTTCAGAACGCACTTCAGGTATACGCCACCCGGGCTTCGCAAACGTCCGTCTGCATGCCAGGCAGGCACACCAAGTCCCAAGTGTTCAATATTGCAATTGTCAACCACGGGGCTAGAGCATGTTCGAGGAAAAAGTGGCACTATCTGCATCCAGTCTTTGTACTTAAAAGGGCAGGAAAAATAAGTGCAAGTGGGATCCTTGATTGCACAAAACCCCAGCTGCCTCATTCATGAAACCTGATTCCAACGACGGGACCGGTGACGATGGCGGCTAGCCACGGGTCCCTGAAGGAAGGAGAACATCCAACGACGTGCATTGCAAGACAGGGAAGACCCAGAGCGGCACGCCAGTACAGTATCCCCGAGAGCTTCGGATGTCCTCTCTCAGCCCCCACTTGCAAGTAGTCCGCCACACTACTTCTGAGGTAACTCTGGCGTGGCAGACTTGTCGACACTCGGGTTTTCATCCCTTCCGCCGGCCCACAGTCCTTACGACAACCTCTCCCATTCTCTTCCTTTAGTAACGCCAAGGGCCGTACGCCAGCGGTGCCCAAGTCGACGATACCTTACCCCCACTCCCACCCACAGAACCTCTCACTCGAGGGCACGAATATACGTTGACGCTTCACAACCAGAGACCCAAGTAGACGCCGGACGGTTGATACTGACCTATGTATAGCCCGCACGGCTACGACGGCAGCCTTCAGCGCTATAAAAACATAAGAGTCTGCTACGGGAAAATCAAGGTGTCCTCACAGAAAATCAAAATTGATAATCGACCAACAAGTCTCCCATACTCGGACATCGACTCGTCATGTGTGTCTGGATCGGAGCTCTGAAGTCGGAATCTATGACTAGCGCGTCGTCAAAGACTCAAACTAGGTGCTCTAATCTGTACCTTGCCTTAGGACAACTGAGCCAGTCTTGACAGCCAGCTATCCCTTATGTACTTACAAGAGAGCATGGTGATGGTACTCCAAGGTATAGGTTCGGCTTGATCATGCAGCCGTCGAAACATAGAAGTTCTTCAATGGCTTCACCGGCGGCCCACTGGGTGCACCGATCGACACCGCCATGGGTGCAATGAAGGTACCTAAAGCAAGTTAAAGCCACCCACGAATTGATTTGGAGATACCGCCTCGAGTGCTGAGCGCTGAGCGGCGTCGAGTATACTCAATGTGCAAGAGTAGAACGCTATCTGTGAGCATGCCAGAGCTCACGTGCGCGAGGGAACAGAGTGACATGACTCAGAGTCAGAGCTGCATCGTTGTGGCTGCCTCTGATGTCATCGGCGTGCCAGCCCCGCAGTACAGTACTGCCACGCTCCTGCCACTTATAAAACCAACGTGCCATCGACGACTCTTCCGTCCTGCTCCCAACACAGTCCAGCATCTTCCGCCATGGCCTTCACAGCCTCTGACATCTGCAAGGCGCGCTTTCTCCTTCTTTCATTGCAGTTTTGAATTCGACTTACCTTCTCTTCCAGATCATTTTTGCCTTCATCTTCCCACCGCTCGGTGTGTTCCTCGAGCGCGGTTGCGGCGTCGATTTGGTAAGTTTACTATTCTCATCACTTCGCCTTTCGCCTGCCTTCGCATCAGTACTGACTCCATCCCCCAGTTAATCAACATCTGTCTGACAATCCTCGGTTGGATTCCGGGTATCATCCATGGTTAGTTATTCCCCTCTATCTTCCCCCTATGCGCTCACACGCGCCATTTCCTAGCCCTATACATTATCCTGAAATACTGAGGATCCTCAACGCTAACGTAGCGAATAATAACGTATACAAGATCTCGGACAGAAACACTCACAACTTCGGGCTACTTGCATCTCCCCTCTATGAGCGGCATCTTCCCGTTGTTATTCCAGCAGTTGTATACCCTTGTCGACGACACCCCATGTCTTCAGCTACACGAACTTTTTGCGCCGTATCGACTGTATCCTTTTGTTTTGCGCTTAGACCTTATCAGTGTCAAAATATAATTTGACACATGCGATTCATGAGACATTGCATGCAAAAACAAGCGAGAAAAGAAAATACAACCAGTGAATCCCTCACACACACCAGTGAATTATCGTATACTGCTGGTAAGTTAAAGAAACTGGCCAATTCGCGACACCTGCCCTGAAATCAGTGGCAAGGTGTCACAAAACAACATTAAAAAATATCCTGGTTCCAAAGAGAATCAATACAAATTGTAATACTACAAACTCAACGGCATCTACAACGCGAGCGACATCTATCGGCAAATGTGGATACATGGATAGCAGTGCAGGAAGTGGGCAACGGGGAAATTCGTGAAAAATAGCATGCAAATAATGAGATATGGTTGGACATATGCAAAACGACGACATGATTGGACAGATGTCAATGGCAATGAGGGTCAGAAGTTGAATCTGATCGCCAGAGGTTAAACCTGGTTCCCACAAACAGCGGACAGACAGAGAAAGAAGGTATAAGTACTCTAAAAAAACAGTTTTTGCGCAGGGCCGTGCTACCACTGAGCAAGCCCGGCTTCCGCTTCACCAAACAGGCTGGTTTTTTTAATCTCAAAGCCTGACTGGTCGTCCTCCAATACAGGCCCAGCGCTCGCATATACCTCGGGGAACTGCCTTTTGAGGAAACGAAGAATGTGTAAGTTGATCTGCTCGAACTCGAGCAGGAAGCCGTCGTGTCCGTCAGAGCTGGCGATCACGACGAGTTCCGCGCACGGTATGTATCTAGCGAGCTCTTCCTGCTCTGAGGGCGTGAAAAGACCATCCGTCGCGATCGAGATGATTAGAGCACGGGGAGGGAGGCGCGCAAGCACAGCACCAGTTATACTCCCGCGCCCGCGCGCGACATCATGCGTGTCCATCTTGCGCGTGAGATGAATGTAGCAGTTGGCGTCAAAGCGAGCGGTGAACTTGTCGCCCTGATAACGCAAGTACGATTGTGCGGAAAAGATCGGTGCTCTCTCGTTGTTGTTGAAGTGTTCCTCCAAAGCCCGATGGCCGTCATTGTGATGTGCTAGCGCTTTCTCCGTTTCTGGGTCCTTAACGACTACCGCCTTGAGAACGGGCGATTGCGGGGGCGTTATAACTCCCTTCTTAGTCGCGGACGCCTGCTGGTTTCGTCCAAACCGCCTTTCGAAGGAATCACGGGAACGGTACGTGAGCAGAGCTGCCATTCGGGCCGCCGCAAGGCCAGAGACCGGCTGTTGAGTATAAAACCCACCGGCATAGAGCGGGTCGCTGTATATACTCTGACGCTGGGCTTCGCCCCAACTGATGCACCAGGCGCTGTGGCGCGCGGATGTGGCGAGCGGCACAATATGCCGTACATAACCCGGAGGCGTGCAGAGCGGCCACTCAAGGACGGCCATGCCGCCCATGGACCCGCCGATGACGACCGCGATCGAGGCGACGCCCAGATGATCAAGTAAGCGCTTGTGCAAAAGCACGTCATCGCGTATCGTAGTTGGCGGAAACTCGGGCCCGTACGGACGTCCTGTGTCTGGATTGAGAGACAGAGGCGACGCGGAGCCATACGGAGAGCCCAACACGTTCATGCAGATGATGAAGAATCGTTGAGGGTCAAAGGCTTTCCCCCGCCCCATGAGTGGCCCCCACCTGTGCGAGAGGAAAAGACGATCAGGTTCGCAAGGTGAATCGGTAAACAAGAAAGCCCACCAGTCCTCGACATCTGAGCTGCCCGTGAGTGCGTGGCAAATGACCATGACATTGTCCCGCTTCGTATTGAGTCTGCCCCATGTCTTGTACGCCACTGGCACATTCCGCATGGTCGTCCCGCACTCGAGTGTGAACAAAGGAACGTGGTAAATTTCCTGGTCAAGCAAAGCCGAAAGCGGCTGTCGAAGAGCAATGTCAGTCATTTTGAGACGCTGACGAGGAAGAGGAAGAGACGGGGGAGAGTGGAGGAGAGGTATTTGTAAACTCTGAAGTGCCGAATCTGGGAGTCTGCAGCTGATATGAGTCATCCTCGGTAAATGAATGCTCGTGATCGCGGAGGCAAAATCGGCGGCCCGTTTGTTCTCAACTTGGCGCCCACAGCTGCAACTCCAGTACTCGTGGTGCAAGGCTTATACTTGACAACCACGACATACATCGATAATTCAGGTTTCAATGATCATCACAGTCTTGCGAGATTGAAACCATGGCATCTCGTCGCAGAGAACACTCGACCGCCTCAAAACAACAGCCTTCCCAAGTCATCAGTGTTGAAGAATGGGAATCTAATGCACCTTTGGGCGATGTTCAAGTTCGTAGCGTGTCTGCAATCAAGACCGCCAGTGAACATGTCCCGCTCCCGCTGAAGTTTACTGGCGAGGACCGCGCGAATACCCCCAGCAACTTCCCACGTGCTAAATTTGAAAGCCCACGTCCAGGAACACCTGTCCAACGTGTTGGTACACCCGTTGCGCGCGTTGGGACGCCGAATCCAGCAACGGCGACGACAAGCACAGCAACGCATGCACTTCACCCGAAGCAGCCCATACAAACCCCTCAGCAGTTCTTCGATTGGTTTGCGCTTATTGAGCGGTCTGTTGCACACAGCCAGGACGCACATTTCCGGGATCATGTCGCCTCTGTGGCGAAGCAGCTTCACACGTGCGATAGCTTGTTGCAGGCTGTGCACCAGATAGATGCAGATGTAGAAGACATGCGGACTGGTTGGCGCGCTGTGGAGGAGGGGAGTGCCAGCCTTGAAGACGCCTGTGAGCACCTGCTAGCCGAACGAGTGAGTTTTTGATGTTTTGATGTAGACCACTGCTCAATTTTGATGTGGATATTCAGGATAGCCTACTTGAGCTCAGTGAAGAGATTGGGGCACGACTGCAGTACTTCCAGGAACTCGAAAGCGCAACACGTATGCTCAACCACCCAGGCGAATCTCTAGTCTTACAGGCTGACTTCCTCTACATGGTCGAGCGTGTCGACGTGTGCATTGATTACTTGAAGGCTCATGTTCGTATTGGAGTGTGTCAATGTCCCGTCGTACGGATACTGACAGCCTCACTAGCGTCACTACCGGGAGGCTGAAATATACCTATTGCGCTTCCAGCAATGCATGACGCGCGCCATGACACTCATCCGAATGTACTTTGTCGGCTCTCTCCGCGCCCTGTCTGCAGACATTTTCCGACGCATATCCGAAAAGGTGAAGACGCTGGAGTTGGAACTCACCAAATGAATCGAATGAACTCTGCTAACAGTTTCGTATCCTCACAGGACGTCTCTGTGACAGCACAAACACATCTATTATATACCCGATTCCGTACTGTTGCTAGGCAACTTGCGCCACTGCTGGCTGAACTTGAACGGCGCGCGACTGCTCATCCAGATGAGCTTGCTGCCCTGCTTACAGAGTGTCGTACGGCCTATTTGGGCACGCGGAAATCCCTTCTTGTCTCCCGTATTGTTGAAGAAATACGTGGGCTTGATCCCACGCAAACCGAACTCGTCGAACTAGTGAGTACTTGCTGCGCTCACTTGTATGTCAATTGAACTAAAATGCACCGGCTTCTCAGACACGTGCAGGGTGCAGCTATATAAAGCAACTATGCACGGACGAGTTCGAGCTGTACGGAGACTTTTTTTCCACCGGTGAAGATCAGCTATAGTACGTAGACTTCGGTTTCTTTTCAGACTGGGGAGGCTGATTTTTCGATGTCTCTGCAGCCAATATCTTGAAACACTGTGCGACTACCTTTATGACGACCTCCGACCACGTATCCTACACGAGTCACGCCTAACCGCCCTCTGTGAAGTGTGTACTGTGCTGCAGGCCCTCATGGTTCTTGACGTTTATACCGTATCCGACGACGATAATACTGAGGATGACGACGATAGCGACGGAGAAACGCACGACGGAAGCAAACGTAGTCGCGCAGGCGGCAGTACGAATGGGACACGTCCATCTCTCGGACGTCTGCATATCAGCCACCTGTTGGAGATGGTGCTGCAGGACGCACAGACACGACTGTTCTTCAAGGCGCAGTCGGTTGTGCAATCGGACATTCATTATTACGTCCCGAGATCGGAGGATCTAGCTTATCCTGATATTCTTGTTGGTACGTTGATTTGGCCCATAATTCTCTAGCTTCCAATCCACCCAATGATACCCAACAGCTGCACGCAAGCCTGCTGCCACAGATATTCAAGAGAAGCAGAGCATCAGCCGCATATTTGACACAGTATCTCTAAAAGACCAGAGTACATGGTTCCCCACCATGCGGCGAACGGTCTGGGTCCTGTCACAACTGCATGATTTTGTCAAGGTGGGTTTTTATGAGGAGATTTAATGTCTGATTTGAGTTTCTCTGAATATATTGTTACTTTTCATAGCCTGCAATCTTCGAAGATATTGCCGAGGAGGCGGTTAGCTTGTGCCGACAGTCGCTCGTATACGCCTCGGAGATGATCAAGCGCACGTCATCGTTAGACGGACAACTCTTTCTCATTCGGCATTTATTGATTCTCAAAGAGATAGCACACAACCTTGAGTTGAGACAAAGCGATGTGGACCCTACTGTTGATCTAGCCAGCGTCACAGGTATGGGTCCCTCGCGAAGTCGACATTTTTTGTTTTTATCAACCTGACTCAACGACAGAAACGTTGGCATCCCTTCTAAGTAGGACAACATTGTACTTGCCTGATCGGCTGTTTTCCACCTTCGGTGTAACGCGCGCTGTTCCAAAAGACACACGCTATGTGAGTAAGTCGCCTCTGGCGAGATCTCTTGCTGATCACCATGTCAGGGCATCGACGATGATCTTCGACGCGCCTGCGAGAGCGTGATATCCGATTGCACCAACGTGGTCTGCACTCCTTTACGCCAATGGGCAGATAAGGCCTTCCAATACGAAGCCTCACGGAAATCAGAAACGGGTCCCTCTCTGCCGGTTCCAGCACCCGAGTGGGCTACACAAGAAGCTGCGCAGGCAATGGATATTGCATTCAGGGAGTCGTGCGAGCGTGACCTTCGTCCGAGCATGTCGCGCCTGCGTTTGTACCTCGAAGACGATGGGACGGTCAGGGTGCTTGTGGAGCACATTGAGGATCGGATCATGGGAGAATACGCCAGCTTCCGTGATATATTCTCGAGGCTGTATACTGGATCGCCAAAAGAGCATCAGGTATTGTCCACTTCTGCGCTGCGGGAACTGCTTCGAAGTATATATGGAACCGTTCCGGAAGCGTCCTCCATGTCTTCGACTGCATCCGCGTAACTATCATCCGTCGATCTTTGCAGATACATCTGCTCATGTAAAACACTTTGTTTGGAGTGAAGTGAAAAGATGACCAAGCGGGTATTTGTGACATCTTGTTTCGCCGCTCTGCCTTTTTCGGCACTCCGCTTTGCGAAGCTTAAATGCCAAACTCCTGCTTCCTGGGGAAGCGATGCAGCCGAAAGCTGGTGATCGTGTGATAATCGTGGTATGACTGTGGGTGTTCCATTTCCGCGCGGTGGCCGTGTTAAAGTTTCAAATTTGTCAACGGCCAACGTTGCCGATTCGGGTCCGATAACTCCTTCAGCTCTGTGTTCAGGACCGAATCGCCGATCGACATATGGCTGTTAATTAATTTACTGAAGGTGTCCAACTTCTCACCCACTTGTTCACCTTCCGCGCTCGCTTGAATCACTCGATATTTGCTGCAAGTCCTCCGTTCTTTCTGCGATGGACGGTGATCTAGTATCTGAGGGGTCCGAGTCGCAGATGGTAGTACGCGCATCTGATATTTCTTATGATGAACCGGGGAGTGCGCTGCAGTTTAGGAAATTCGACCTTTATAGCCTTCAAGGGGAGCTCCATAGAAGGCGTCCGATGGTCGTATTTGTGCATGGAGGTGCATGGATATCGTGAGTATTTATTGCCTTGTATGGGAACGTTTCTACAACACAACTTCAAAATATTGAATTCATGCAGCGAGGACAAAGCAGACCATACTTTTCTCGCCGAAAGACTTGCTCGGCGCACTGGGTGCTGGATTGCTGTTCCCAATTATCGCTTGTCGCCACAAGATTCACAAAACCCTTCAGTCAAGCATCCGGCTCACGCCGAAGACATACTACAATTTCTCACCTTTGTGACGCGGCCTAGTTGGTGTCCTCCGATTGCTCATGAAAATAACACAGAGTTGGCCGCTGGGTGGGACGGACAGCTAATCCTCATGGGGCACAGCTGCAGCACTCACATGCTATCGTCGATACTCTTCGATTCGACAGCCATCACGCCGTCGCTGCGTCCGCCGCCAGACTTACTTGCTGCTGTGCGGGGAGTCGTTTTCTCTGAAGGAATTTACGACATCGACGCGTTCGTGCGTATGTTCCCTGCCTACCGCGAGTGGTTCATCGATGCCGCTTTTGGAAAACGGCCTTCCTACGAACCCTATTCTGTGATCAAATATTCTTTCCACATCACAGACGGTGGCTTGAAAAAAAGACACTGGTTGCTGGTCCACTCAAAAGGCGACACGCTGGTGGATGTCGGCCAGAGTGAGCAAATGAAACGGAGATGTTGGGGAGTCAGGAACGACGTTGTCACGAGTTTCGACCAATTCACAGACCAACACGACGATATTCTCCGAAATCAGGGGTTCGCGCAACTGGTTGGCCAATTTGTGGGCGACGTTCTGTCTTCCTAAGATTGCGTTCGACAGTTGTGCGAGTTTATCGACCACCTCGTGACGCCTCAACGTAATCTTCTCACATTTTCCCTTGTCTCTGCTCCTACGTAGAATCCCGAGGGTCCTGGCGATAGCTCTGTCAGGTCCGAGCTTGTGCATGGGAATTTTCGTGTGTATAGTATAAGGCCCGATAAATTGGAAACGGTATTTGCCGAATGGACATTCACTCATTGATGCCTGACAACTATGCATTGGTTTCTCCGTCGCTCTTCAATTGTATTCTTAAGGTACACTACATGAGCTGCGGAAGCGAATTTTCTACTTCTCCAATTTCTCTAATTCAAACGCTTTGTTGAGATACATGACCGCGTCGTTGCATTCTTTGACCGTATTAAACAGTGGATTGGGTGCAAGCCGTATCACGTCGGGGTACCGTTCGTCGCCAATAACACCGAAACTCCCAAGGGCATCGGAAATCCTGCGCATCAAGTCTGAGCCCGTGGGAAGGAAGAGCAGCGACAGTTGTGCCCCTCGACATTCTGGATCGTGTGGAGTGATAATTGTAAAGCCGTGAGAAGTTGCTTCGCCCGATTTCTCTACGGGCACGTAGTATGAAGACTGCATAAGATAGGTCTCGAACCTGCTCGTCAGCTCGAGCGAGCGAGCGCGCCATTTCTGTATCATTCCTGCACTCTTGAGAGTCTCCAGTGCACCCAGGAGCGATGCACAATCGAGTATACCTGGGTTCGATTGCTGGTAGCCCTGTGCACCACGGATACGCGTAAAGGCGGGTGGCATCTCGAAACGCGTATTCAACGTGTGCCCCCACCAACCTGCTGCCCTGATCACGAATGTCATCCATCTCAGACATGTTCAACAAAAAAAAACACAACACATACCTAGGTTGTTTCTTCTGATCCCATTTCTCGTGAACAAAGAGGCCTGCGATGCCTCCGGGACCAGAATTGAGGTATTTGTACGTACACCATACCGCAAAATCGACGTCCCAATCGTGAAGGGATAGAGGCACATTTCCAACTGCATGCGCGAGATCCCAACCGCATATACATCCCTGAAAGTGTAGAAAGTGACAGACGGGAGTAATGCACTGATTTTTTTTTACTGACCTTAGCCTTGGCAGCATGCGTGATGCGTTGCATAGGAAACCACTGTCCTGTGTAGTACTGAACCCCACTAAAAATGACAAGCGCGATCGAATCGCCCTCCTTCTCGATGGTCTCCAGAATATCCTCCTCGCGCAGGGTAAACTCCCCTGGCCGTGGGGCCATCTCGATGATAGACGTTTCGGGATTCAAATTGTGGGACGCGACTTTGGTTTGGAAAGCATACTGATGATCACGGAGTCATTGTAAGTGGGAAAAAACAAGTATAACAGGTATAGTGGGTTCCTTCTGACCTGATCAGATGGAAACGCGCGTGCCTCACATAGTATCTTGCATCTGTCGGGCGTGGGTGTGTAGAACAGATCCAGCATAAGGTGGAGATTAGCGGTGAGGGTGCCCATGCACGCGACTTCATGCTCGCGAGCGCCTGAGCAAGGCGTGCGCGTGAAGCACAGAAAGATATGCAAAAAATCTACGAACCGACGACTTCTGCGAAATAGGGGTGGACAAGATCTTGGAAGGAGACCCACGGCCTTTTGTTGGGATGATTGAAGTGACCAACGACCGCTCTACGTCCATATGGATTAGTTTCACGAATAATATGCAGTCGGACGGTATAAGACTTTCCTAGATCCCCAAACATTTAATTCCTCGTTCACACGCTCGACAGCCCTCTTGGGAAGCGGACCCAGCGAATTCCCACATAGATAGATACATGATGAATCTGATCATGTACGAGACTGATTCTTCTGTATGATATATAACAACATACCTGATTCTTGGACGCGGCGAAAGGCGTTTACATCCTGGTTGGTCGGGAGGGAGAAGGCGTCGCGTGCGAGGGGGACGTCAAGGGGATCTGAGGCCATGGCGGCCGCGAAAACAGGCAAAGGTGATGCCAATGCTATATGCTATGATTAGCCTGGGACCAGGACGTGATGCGGAGTGTATTGAGTGCCAATAAGTAGTAACGTACTCCGGTCCTTCAAGCTTCAGATTTCAAAGCTTCAAACAATGGTAGTACGCGACATACGCGCCTCTATCAATAGCAGCGCCTGAGTACTGAGTACGGAGTTATTGAATATTGAAATATTGAAGCTTCAAGAAGTATTGAGATCGATAATGACTCAGAGATAATGTGAGTCATCGCGCCGTATTATCGAGGATGCGCGCTTAGTATCATAATAATTAGCCTAGGGCCATTCCGAGTATACCCAGGAAGTTATACCGAGTCGGAATGGCTTTGGCTGGATCGACATTGCGCTCAGTCGGTGGCATGTGGGATCTGTGTTCCGAGTCCCCATCACACCATGGCCACGGCTTATAAATTTGTTTCTCCTGTCTTCCGCTTTTCTCCCAAACGTCCATGTCAAGCACACGTAAGGTTGTAGTAGTGGGCGCAGGGCCCGTGGGCTGCCTTGCCGCGATGGCCTTTGCGCGGCGGAGCTGGGACGTCGAATTGTATGAAGTCCGACCAGGTGATTTGTCCCTATCTTCTATCTCCCGGCTATTATCCTATACGTAAACTCACTCCATCAACTCTTGCAATAGACCTGCGCCTCCCTGCCTCCAGAGAGGCATCCCGACAGAGGTCGATTAATCTCGCAATTTCACCCCGCGGTATCGTCGCCATTCAGGCGGTCAATCCCGCGGCCGCTCAGAAATTCCTGGACAATGCTATTCCCATGCAGGGGCGTATGATCCATAGTCTAGACGGGTCTACAAAAAGTCAGAAATATGACAGATATGGACAGGCAAGTCTACACAATGTTGCCGCCGGTCCAAGACAGCTCACCTCGGACAGTGCATCAACTCAATCGACAGGTTCCTACTCAATGAGAGTCTGCTCGCGGAGGCCGCCGCCATGCCAAATATCTGGATGTTCTTCAGACACAAAGTTCAGGCCATAGACTTTGACAGCCGTACCATGTCTGTTTGTGATCAGGACACCAACACCAACCTGACAGTCCATTTCGACCTCTGCATCGGAGCCGATGGCAGCTACTCCGTTGTCCGCAGACAGCTCATGCGATTCGTCAGGTAATGTACTCTCCACTTCCGCTCTAGCTTCACTCGGTCATATCGCACAGGATGGACTATGCGCAGGACTATCTCAAGGATGAGTACATTGAGCTCAGAATGCCGGCAGGGAAGGATGAAAAGGGGGACCCCGTCTTTCTCCTTGATCCAGACCATCTTCACATCTGGCCAAGGCTCTCTTATATGCTGATTGCACTGCCCAATAAGGTTTGTTGTGAACCTCATGGTTGGTGTACGACCATTCGTCCAACAATTCACAGGACAGAACGTTTACATGCACCCTATTTGCGCCTGCTTCCTTGCTGGATACGCTAAACTCACCTGACGTCTTTCTGAACTGGTTCAGAACACAATTCCCTGACGCGTTGCGGCGCATTGGCGAGGACAACCTTCTCAAGGATTTTATTAATAATCCCCGTAGCGCGCTGATGTGTGTGAGGGTAATTATATATCCATTTCCATTTGGATTGTATTGTGCAACGTTGTACTGATATATTTCTCCGCGACATAGGCCAATCCTTATCATTATAAGGATCGAGCTATTATTCTTGGAGACGCCGCCCATTCTATGGTGCCGTTTTACGGGCAGGGGTTGAATTGTGGACTGGAAGACGTCCGCGTTCTTGACGCATTATTAGAGAGCGAGAAAGTTGACGGCGCTAGCACCCTCAAAGAACCCGGGAACACTGACGACAAGTTAGCCGCTGCTCTCGATTGTTATTCGGTAAATAGGCACGACGATTTAGTGGCTATCTGCGACATGGCCTTGAATAATTAGTACGTTCGGGCGTTTCTAATTTATCATGACACTAAATTAAAAAAATTCAGCGTGGAAATGCGGCACGATGTCATCAGCCCCATGTTTCTTTTCAAGAAATGCGTGGACAACGCCCTATATGCGCTGACCACCAATAGAAGCGTGTCTCTAGAAACGCTGGTACCCATTCTGTCGAAGGTCCCGTTCCCCATCGAGCCAGTACGGGGGTGGCTTCCTTTGTATACGATGGTCACCTTCCGCCCGGACATCAGCTACGCTACTGTACGACGTAGAGCGCTTCAGCAAGCCCGCATGGTCGCGAACTCGACATGGCTTGCCACGTCCGTTGTTGCCGCTGCCGGAATCTACGGAGCGCTGTGGTTCCTTCGAAGCAAGCAGAGGTGAATCGTATATCTCAACAAATGCGTTATTGTCGGCTCGCGTCGCGGGAACAAAAGATCTGCAACCTTTATGGGATCGTTGAGCGGGCCATGTTTTAATTAGTCTGCGCCTCATCTCTCTCTGATCGGATGAAAATTTTTTTCAAGGGAGAGTGTTCGCCGATCGTCGCGCTAAATTTGTGTTCATGAATAAAAATATAATTTAACCTGATTCGCGAGAATGAAATCGTACAACGACCAACTACACGACACTCGATAGCCCGATGTCCGTATATAAATTTGAAGAACATAGTAGTAAGTGGCGCGACATGAAATTGCCATAGTACAAAACGGTGGCATGACAGGGAGGTAGGAGGTAGAATCCAGCGGTGGTATACCCCGATATATGTTAGATGGAAAACTATGGAACAAAATTCGCTCCCAGGGTAGAAAAAAAAAGAAAACAAATGCAACAGACAACAGTAATGCTGAGAAGAGATACAGACACGGGGCGGAAGGCAGGTGGGAGTGAAAAAAAAAAAGATCTAACAAGAAACATGTATGTAACGACGTAAATAGAGTAGATCATTATTCACGCAGTCATAGACGATGCGGATTTCGGCGGGCGACCGCGCCGTTTCTTTGGCATCGGAGCCTCAGCCTCGGCTCCGGAGTCTTCTTCAGCAGGTTCATCCTCATCTGCGACGGTAACGACAGCTGCTGCTGCTGCCTTCTTCTCGACGGTGGCAACTTTTGGCGGACGCCCCCGTTTCTTCTTGGGGGCTTCTTCCCCCTCTTTTTTCGCCTATAAACAATGACGTGAAACGCGGTAGACGACGCGTTGAACGTGTGTCGCACCTTTGGTGGGCGGCCGCGCTTTTTGGGCACGGACGGCGTGCTGGTCGTTGCGCCAGCAGCGAGGGATTTCTTGTTCTTGCTGCCTTTCGGGCGTCCGCGCCCACGTTTAACAGGCGGTTCGGGTGCTGGTGGAAAGGGCGATGTCAATGATAAGACAAGGTGGTTGAGGGCAGAGAACAACAAACCCTCATTGGCGGCAGACGGAATGTCTTGTACATCCTGCAGTTGCTCACTGGCCGGCTTGACCTCGACAACATCCTCCACGCGTTCCTCAGACATCGTTGGCAAAGACGCTCGAGGCGTTGGTGTGTGCGACGAGATGGAGGTGGACAGGGAAGGACGGACGCGGTGTGGGTGTGGGCGGAGACAAGTGAGGACGCGGGGGAAATTGTGGAGACCTGTGGTTTTAATCGAGCAACCAGGTGCCGAATATGGACGACGAACCAACAGGAACCTAAACAGAAGTTCGGCGTGTGAAAACGAACGGGTGGACAACAAAAACAGTTTTTTATTTGCTGACCCGGAAAAGTTGATGCCCCCTCTGAAAAAGAATTAGTGCGCTTTTGTGCAGGCCACGTATGTAATGCCACTGGGGGTGGAATTTAGGAGGGGAAACCTGCTGCAACTTGGCCAGATGGGGGGCCGCCGGACACTGGATGGACCGTCGACCGTGGATGACGGTTATCGGACAGTCTAAAGCTCGAATACACGGCGACAGTGCGGGAGCACGCGATATCGCAGGGCAGGGACTTGACGCTGCTATATCAGAAAATAACTTGGGCCCGTCGAGGTGACCATGCGCAGACACCCTTGGATGGTGACACCGGTAAATAACGCTCTGATGGTCGACAGTTGTCGTAAGTCCGACTGGATTGGCGACGACGTGTAGAGGGTGTGGCTTGTGGGGCGTAGAGGGCTTTATTGGGTTGATTTGGCGGAAAAACCTGAGAAAGAATGGAAAGAATTCGAGAAAATGGGGGTAGTGCGGCCATCATGCTATCGAACTGAGCAGCAGATGGCTGGTCGATAAGTCAATGTTAGTGTTAATGCAATAATTCGGGGTGACGGACAACGGCCCCCGGGCGATTGATGCAGATGCTGATTGATGCGTTGATGCAGTGTGGTTATATCCGACTCTGCGACGACGACGACGACGACGACGATGAGGATGTCGTCCAGACTGGCATTGGCAGCTCTCTGCATTCAACTCGCAGCAGCACGTTTACTGCATTCACTTCCCGACGATCCCTACGCCTTTCCAAAATTCAGAACTGTATTCCTCAACGACCAGCCCCTCTCAAACGCTACCGCACAGCGATGGCTCAAGGATGGTCTGCGAGGAGGGGAGCTCGAATTTACAGACCAGCCTTGGCAGGACACACCAACTCCGCCGTCGTGGCGAGAGATTGATGGTGGTAGCGACGCTGCGCCACAGCATCTGCTACAGGTGCGCACACCGAGAAATCCAGTCGCTTCTTCTCCTATAACTTCTGGCAGACCATGCAGTCGGCCGCAGATGAACGGTCTTACTCTCTTGAACTGATGAAGATGGGCAAGGATTCCTATCTGTGCTACATACCCAAGCCGCCAGAAACAACCGCGTCGCAGGCCGACGATGTCGCCGACATAGAAATGACGCCGGCCCGCAGCTGGTCACTTCTCCAGCCTCTGACTGGAACGTGTCTATACGTATGTGTGAAAATTGTTAGGCCATCAATTTCGCTGACAACGTGCCGTATTTCTGCAGCACCGACAAGGGTGGTTCACATATTCGTACTGCCACAATCAAGAGATCCGTCAATTTAAAGAACTTGTCCAAGCGCAACCTCACAACCGCGGTAAGTGTTTTCTGTGAATATTTTGGTATTTGTCTTATGGACCGGCCGCAAACCAGGCAGTTACAAGCCTCAAGAAGACCCCGAAGTATGTACCTGCATCGTATGCCCCATATGCTACATCTTCTCACTCTAACCTAATACAGTGGCACTCATATACCCTTGGACGTGCACCAAAGACCCCTGAGCCAGGAGCGGACTTGACTGTAGCGGAACAACACGCACTCGCCACCAATCTAGAGCTTGCACGAAACGCCGGTTCCCGTTACCTTGTCCAACGATGGGGTGATGGCACCATCTGTGATAAAACCGGGCGACCACGTGAAGTGGAGGTGCAGGTGCCATCTTTCGCCCTATGGTCTTTTCTCACATTTGCTAATCAAGTTTTGGTCTCCGGCAGTTCCACTGCTCGATGGCGATGACAGACACAATATTGTTCGTCAAGGAAGCGAAGACATGCTCCTATGTACTTGTCATTCATACACCTCGTCTCTGCGGAGAACCTGGCTTCAAGTCGCGCAAAGAGGCAAGCGAGGAGACCGTGATCCAATGTCGTGAAGTCTTGTCGGGCAACGACATGGGTTACGCGAACAAGGGAAAGGCATTACCTCCCGTCGACTATCCCCAGAAGTTGCCTCGACCGACCCACAAGCCCATTCCGCCGAAGCCCTCCCCGGAGTCAAAAGAGGGTGCGTATAACGACATTTTCCGCAAGGCTCTGGAAGCCATCATCGGCAACAAAGGAGACTTAGAGCTGGGCGATGTTATAATGGAAAACGGAGATATGATCATCGAGGTCATTGACGACGGTTTCGATGACTCCGACGGCTCGAATGCAAAGTTAGCCGATGTTTTGAGAAGCGCCGGCTTCGAAGTGAAGACCGGGGCCGCTACCGAACAGTATACTAACCAGGAAGTTTATGACGAAGAGGACGAGGATTACGATGACGCCTACAGAGACATGTTATAGGATTCCGGATCTGGTAATGTAAGTTCGTGACCGATCCGCCGCGCGGACAGACGAAGTCTCACGGCGTCTTATTATGCTTTCCACAAGATTTTTGAATCCCATCACCGCCGGCGCGCTCAGCGGCATCCTTATGCTGCCGGACAACGCGAAGTCGCGTCAAGCCGGGCGTTCCATATGGTCGGTTTGATGGCTAGCGGCTAGACGTCCTTGCATTCCGACTGTACGTTACAAAACAGGAAGTAAATTGTCGAATCCATGTGTCCGTGCGTGTTAATGTGTGTCCCGTGTCCATGTCCCCATTGAATCTTCTGTCCATATCTTTTGACGGCCTGATAAGTGCTGTCATCGCGTAGCGCACCCGTGGTATAATTTTTCTTAATATTTGATCCACCAGGCGACTTTATCATGCGTTCAATGCCTACAGAGCGAACTTTGCGCCCTATTATTACCGAAGGCTTCCCGTTGTCCCAGGAAGACAAATGGATCAAGTCGTCGCGCAAGACGTTGAATAATTTGCGAACGGCACTATCCGCATCGCTGTCAAGTGAAAGTTGCACTTTTTTAGTGCTGGTGCAATCCCTATATCGAATGGATTTATCTGTATCATCGTGCACCTTGGGTGCGTTATCTAACGTTCTACGATTCGTTCACCTGCACCGTCAATTGAAAACCGCCGACGGCGTGGGTCTCTCACACGTCGGTTTAGAAATTTCGATTGTCGCGAACGAGATATAATTAATCCGGTGAGATTTGGCGACAGGGAAATCGTCACTTTTTTTATTATCTTGATATGCGCATTTTCGTTTTCGACCATCAAGAATGCGGTGTCGCGGGAGCGAGAACATAGCATTCCCACAGCTGTCGAATTCGGGTTAGCATCGGCCAGCTACATCTGCCTGTCCAATTCCGACAGAGGTAGTGCCTAGGGTTGCGTATCATTGCAGCTCCGATTTTCAACCAGCTCTTCTCCCCGTGTTCCATGTCTGAATTTCTCAGAAACTCATGATTGGGTTCGTCCCACGTTCAGCGGTTCTGCTTAGCAACGTGGAACACTACAAGTTTCTGCGTATCCCCGTTCGTCCGCTGTGTCGGTTAGGTCTTACGCGTTTGGTGGCCCTTCTACCCCCGTCCTCCGGCTAGTCGGTCTATGTTATTTTATCCTCTCCTCTTTTTCCTGTATGGGCCTATCAAGTCGTCACCTTGATTTCAGCCCCAAAATCCCAACTTCTTTCCGATCATCCTACTCCCCCTCCTCCGTTTCATAGGACGGCTTTCTGCAATTCAATAGTTTATTTTCCAAATTCCCACGATACTCGTCGTTTCTCCGACGCCTCCGATGAAGTAGTACGTCGGGCTAAATTTCTCCTTCTTACACGGATTTTAGCAGGCTGTACTTGTCCTTGTGTGTGAAAATTGATAATGTGAGATCCTACTGTTACTTGCAAAAATGAGTACCTGCGACTGAGTGAATGCTACAGGACGCTTATAAATTCCGCCACTGCATGGCTTTTTTTTATTACCTCAAGGTGAAGCCTATGCGAGTTGTTCACGCATCTGGTGAGTGCGATGAATCGATTGAGCAAGCCGTTGCTCCGGGGTTGTGTGCATGTGCGGATTAGCCTGCGCGGGATCCTTCATCTCTTACATTTCACTGCCACATGCCGGGGCACGAAGTAAGGGAGTTTCTGTCCACCGTTCTCTTCCCGATGGGAAGAAATACTGCAGGTGTAACGCCGGCAAGCACCGGAGGTGAACTTGTGACGACTATGGATCTCTGGACCCCATATAAAATGGCCAGAACACGCCGTTGAACAGAATTACCATTCCGCACGTCCACTCGTTCTGATGATGTTCAACGAGATTTTCATTGGTGCTCTGATGCTTCTTTCAGTGTCGTGGCTCGTATTCTGTAGGAAAAAGGACCGTTACAGCAGCATCCGTGGACCGCCGTCGCCCTCTTGGCCAACAGGTTTTTGCCAGGCGGATGTATTTTTGCAACTTTGATTGTCAATTTTATTATCTTTTTAGGACATTTACGGCTTCTCTTCAATGCGAAGGGGCTGCCTTTTCACTTAAGCCTTGGCGAAATTTATGGCGGTGTCGTGAAGGTGTTTGGATTCTTCGGTGTGCGTGTTTTCGCTGTTGTCCCCCGAGTCAGCCATTGTTTCTGAATCACTACATCCGGCTGTTAGGAAGAACAACTGTACGTAACCGACCCGTTGGCTATCCAAGCTATATTGCGAGACCAAGACTCCTTCGAGGAAACGAGAGTTTTCATCGAGTACGTAGAGTTACCACTACTTTCAACGTATTCATCATGCCGAAATGAGGGAAGTAATAACCGAATTATCTTCGGTCCCGGACTAGTGGCAACGACGGGCAAGTCTTCGGGAAGAACGTTTCGCCGTCTTTGTCTGAAGACTCATGACCATGGCAGGTGCACAACACGCGCGACAACGCAAAATCATGAACCCTGTGTTCGGGCTTCCACAGGTCAAGAGTTTGACTCCACTATTCTACGATATATCAGAGAAGGTCGGTCTCCATTAACAATACTTTGCAAGTGAGGATTTCTCAACAAGTCTCGGCGCAGCTCGCGGAAGTTCTCGATAAAGAAATAGAAGCGACGATGAGTGACGATAAAATTTTGGATATGTCTGAGTGGATGTCCCGCATTGCTCTTGAAACGGTTGGACAAGCGGTACTGGGGCATTCTTTCGATCCGTTGACGTCGTCGAGCAGCAACCCGTACACTTCTGCCATTAAAGAGCTAATGTCCTCGTCGTTCTTACTCTTCTCTTATCCGAACTTAAATTATTGCTGTGTAACAGCCCTACCTTATTCTCTCTAGCGATGGTTCGCCAGTTCGCACCGTTCTTAACCCGCTTCGGGCCGCCGTGGTTCCGGCGCAAGCTCGTTGACTGGGTGCCTAGCGCGGCCGTACAAAAGGTCAAGCACATGTCAGATGTCATGCATGACCAGGCACAGAGCATTCTCAAAGACAAGAAGCGAGCCCTGGTTAGTGGCAACGAGATATCGCGCACAAAAGATATAATTAGCTTTCTACGTAAGCGCGGCCTTTTCCCCCCCGTCTTTCGCCTCTCCACTCAGAACTACTCTGTCAAAGTTCAGGAAAATGAAAGGGTCCATCCCACCGAACGCCTCAGCGACACAGAGCTTACAGGACAGATGACGTGCGCCATTTTCTTGTCTTCCTTGTGCCACAAGGGATATCGATAGCTATGATCTATCGGCAGAGTACTGGTCTTTGGCGCCCAAGACACGACGTCTTCTGCGCTGTCGCGAATTTTGCATCTGCTGAGTATACGCACCGACTTACAAGACAGGCTTCGAGCCGAAATACTGGAAGGCCTGATCCAAGCGGGTGGGCGCATGGGCTATGAAACAGTGTCTAGTTTACCTTTACTGGACGCAGTGCTCAAAGAAACTTTGCGCTTGTGAGCCTCTTTTTCCTTCGTTCTGTCAACGTACCTGACCAACCATGCGTTACCGATGGCTTGCATTCAGGCATCCGCCAGTCCCTTTTGTTCGTAGGACGTAAGCGATAATCTGCAGGTTCTTACAAATTGTTCCGCTAACGGGGCTTCCTCAAGCTGTATGAAGGACACGGTCCTTCCTTATATGCCCCGTGCTCCTGACGACAGCACGACGGGTCGCATCACTATCCATCAGGGAACGACAATTTTTGTTGGCATAGCTGGCGCCAACCAACTGGAATCTGTCTGGGGGCCAGACGCTAAAGACTGGAAGCCGGATAGGTGGCTCAAGGGAAACGACCCAACGATTAAAAACACGCCGAGGCTACCAGGGATCTATGGGAACGGGATGTAAGACTCCTTCGTCTATTCTTCCGAATAGAAATCAAGGCTAATTCATTTTTTCTTTGCTTCAAATCGTGCAGGCTCTCTTTTTTGGGCGGCCCTAGATCGTGCATGTAAGTTCAAATTTACCTCACTGATCTATCGCTCTGACGGTCTATATTGGTAGTGGATACCGGTAAGACGATGGATAAACGATATATGACCGTCATTACTTAATTCTGGCATTTTCATGTGTAGCTTCGCACAAACAGAGATAAGTAAGTAGTCATCAGACAACAAACTTGAGATAGACTTGTTGACGCAAAGTTGTAGAGGTTCTTCTTGTAACACTGCTATCTCGGTTTTCATTCACCTCAACGCAAGACCGCATTGTGTGGAATCTCTCGCAGATTATCGCGCCGTCTGTCGCCTCTATCGGCTCTGACGGCCGTGTTGTTGAGGAGAAGGGACTTCCTCTTCGAGTACGACCCCTACGTCAGTAATAATCTATGCTCAACACCAATATATATATTTTGTTACTTTGCTTTTTAAATTTTCACCGTCAATGGACTCCATAAATAGATAAGACAGCATCTAGGTTTTGGACTGGTGTGATTGCTGACATATGCACGCTGACATATGCACGGGATTTCCCACGGGATGTTGTCGGTCCGAAAGGCGGTGATCTATGCTGACGTGAGTCGGACATTGGTGCCATTGGTCATCATCGAGCTCATCGGCGGTCAAGACTCTCGAGACTAAGAGCTACCAGCCGCTTAGTTTTCGTAGATTTCCGCTCTCTTTCGCTTTTTTACTTCGTCGTCTTCAAGGGCTGTACGATCTTTCCATCTCAGTTCACGCACTCAGTCCAATCCAGCGACGAGAAATGTCCAGTGCACATAAGCGAGGAGGAGTATCCGAGCCCGTGGTGGATGCAAAGCGTGCTGTCGACCTTGCTACCGCGCAGACATACTCAGAAAATGTCTTCCTCTTCGCTCCCAATCTTATTGGTGTGTGTGCACTCGGTGATACGCAGTGGTCTCATGTCTCCTAACGCGAGGTGGTTGACAGGCTACACTCGTATAATACTCGCTGCAGCATCGCTGCATTTCATGAGCTACCATCCCAAGTATTGCACTATTACATACCTCGTCTCGCAATTGCTTGACGCCGCAGACGGACGTGTCGCTCGTGCACTCGGACAATCCTCGAAGTTTGGTGCTGTGCTTGATATGGTCACAGATAGGTGTGTAACATTCTTCTGGTCAGTTTCCGGTTCTCAATGCATCTTGTGTAGATGTACGACAACTTGTTTGCTTTGCTACCTGACATCGGCGTATCCCAAGTGGACCATTGTTTTCCAATCTCTGATCGCGCTCGACTTCAGTAGTCATTACATGCACATGTACAGGTATGTTCCCTGTGAATAACGCGAGAAAAGTCATCCCGAATCACACCATCCCAGCTCGTTGGTTACTGGCAGCAAAAGTCATAAAGTGATTGGAACGGATGTTAGCCGAATTTTGACCTTGTATTATAGTCCCGTAAGTAACGTGGTTTTGCTCCTCTTAGTTTTCTAGTGACTTATATATTCGCCAGGTGCGATTGTTCATTATCTGCTCAGGGAACGAGCTCTTCTTCGTCGCCCTTTACCTGATCAAATGGGTCAAGACGCCCATTGGCCTCGATTTCCTCCCGCCCGAACTGTCTTGGCTGTCCTGGCCACAACTTATGGCCTATCTGATGTTCCCCATCTGCGCGCTGAAAAACGTGATCAACCTTGTGCAGTTATGGAAGGCGGCAAAGATTCTGGTCGGTGTCGATCTAGCCGAGAGAGCTCGGGCTAGAGACAGCAAGATCAACGGCAAGACACAGTGACTACTGCTACAACTGGTTGCCTGTGTTGACAGGCTGTGTTGTTGATTGACGCGTCCAACCAGATTCGGTGAAGGCGGTTGGGGACGTTAGATTGGAATCCGGACGAGAATTGCAGCCTTCGTGGATTGGAGTTTTATCAGTCATCTCTCTCTCTTCACTAGTACATTATGGGTCGAATGAGTTTCGGCATAGCTATAATATTGTGCCTTTTCGATGTATGTTCTGTTTGCATGTCGCAGTGTTGCGCTTTTCTTCGCGTTGCACAGTAGCAACATACTACTTAAGTACTTATTATTAACCCAGTAGCAGGACAGAACTGAACAAATTTGTTTGCTTGGCTCAAGTAATATCCCCAGTATTTTGACTTCTATTTGCTTGAAATAAAAAAAATGGAGCACGTCACAGCACCATCGTTTATTTTATTTTTTGTTTGTTCTGTGAAGTACATAATACGTCCGGATTACAGCCCGGATCAAATTTGGAAGGTGATCGAAAGCGCTTAAAATTAAAAAAAAAAATTTACTGAGCGCTATGGACTTTCAAAAAAAATTGGTTTTCAGCTGTAATGATATTTATATAAACACCCACCGACCTGTAAAGTTTCTAAGGCAACGGACCAGAAACGAATAAGATTGGATAAAAAGTTCAAAAGTTCATTATGTGCTGCGCTGAACGGGTTCATGCATGACTCATGTACCCCCACCGGTTTTGTCCCACATGCGCATGGCTTGACCGACGAGACTGCAGTCAGAATCCGACTTTGTGCTGCTAGTCCACCTCTCTCGGTATCAAGCGCAAATATTCACAGAATGAGCCTCAGGAAACTTCACACGCCACAAAGTCATGAATCAGAAACGAACGGCGACGACGACCATCATACCATGCAGCAATATCAAGATACTGACGGCCATTTCTCTTTAGTCAGGTACTGGCACACGACCTCTCTGATGACTAGACAGAGGATGTAATTCACGGAATTGATCCCCCGATGCAGAAATTTCAGGCTTGCAGACCTCGTCACCGTTATGAACGGCGTCTGTGGATCCTTCTCCATTTTTTCGTCTGCCCAATACCTCGTAACGGACGATCCCGACTACCTGTGGGGTGCCCTAGGCTTGCCCCTTGCTGGTCTTCTGTTCGATTTCCTCGACGGAAGGATTGCGCGCTGGAGGAAATCAACGAGCATGCTAGGCCAAGAGTTGGACAGTCTCGCGGATCTGGTGAGTCCACTGTGCTTGTGGCAATACCATACAACCATCTTCACGTGTTTTTTTTCTTCATGCAGATTTCGTTCGGTGTCGCACCTGCCGTTGTGGCCTTTGCAGTAGGACTTAGGACGTACCTTGACACCATCATTCTCACTTCGTTCATATGTTGTGGGCTTGCACGTCTTGCGCGCTTTAACGCCACAGTGGCTGTCATTCCGAAAGACAGGTCGGGCAAATCGAAGTACTTCGAGGGCCTCCCCATCCCCTCTTCGCTAGCACTTGTCGCCATGCTGTCCTATTGGACTTTTCAAGGCTGGATAGATGGCAAGGAGGGCATTCCCCTCGGCACCTTCACGCTGTGGGGTGGCAAGGGTGGCCGCGGGGAAGTGCACCATGTTAGTCTTATCTTCGGTGCTTGGGCTGCTGCCATGGTCAGTAAGACCCTCCGCGTCCCGAAGATGTGATGCCTTGTGATGAATGCACGATGCTACACGACTCATGCAATTTATGTATCTTAGCACAGCCCACCGCGGTAATAGGGAGACATAGTATTGTTTAGCATAAAATTCGCATTTTTTTGAACAATGTAAGCTTGAGATATAGCGATGAGATTATCTGTATTTAATCGTGCTTCCATCGCAGGGAATGTCCTCTCCTGGATTGAGATGAGTTTTTTGTCCTCGAGCACATTGAAACAGGCTGCAGTAAGCCCCTGAGTCATGTTACACGTCACCAATCACGCACGCTGTTACGCACGCGTGACAGTGAGCAGAAACGCGCTCCCGCGACGCGACGTCCGTAACTTCGACGCTTTGATCTCGACGTTGGTCGTGGTTTCATGCGAAAGATTTGGATTTGGCATTTTTCGTTCAGGCGTTCTTGTCTCGCTGTGTCGTTATCGCTGAGCTCGCTCGCTATCCTGTGGGGCACTTGGTTCCTTGTTTTTTTCATTGCGTTATTTGGTTCTGCTTGTGTCTGCTTGTTTACTGGGTAACTTTGCTTTCACCTATATGCTAGCGTGGTTTTTAAGATAATTGCGCTGTTTTTACTGTTTATACAGACTCGTGGGGTGGTTTTCTGCAACTGAGGGTGAGGTCCAGTACGATTGGATCGAAGTCTGGAGGTCCGAGTCGGAATTTCTGCACATTTCCATGAATCATTGTCATCGTCAATCGATGATCATCCGTCGGTGATCAACGTACGGTCAATGCCTTCACACGGTCCTTGTGTGAGTCATTGACAGAGTGCAGTTGTTTTGTACAGTGGAATAGCACTCCTTGATATGACACTTTAAGATTTGCTTCTAGGTCAAGTTCTAAAATGCAGAGTTCCAATTTTTTTATATAGAGTGTCTAGAAATATATGTAATTTATCAACTGTAACAAAATTTGAGGCATACACTGAGGTGTAGTGGTATATAATGAGGATCCCGCTCAGAGTACCGAAAACCACTCCTTGATATGATGTGACTCATCGTGATCTGTGACATCTGTCATGGTGACGCATGGCTCAAATTTTGTTATTGATGACCAGTGTGGCTGGTGCACCTGGTGGAGCTAGCGAGAACACGAGATAGTGTAAGCCTCAGTGCTAGAAATAAGACACTATATTTGGTACCTAGCGAGAACACGAGATAGTGTAACTGTAGGTATGTGAGTAAAACAATAACTAATGGAAATGAAAGGACGTATGCCTCAGTGCTAGAAATAAGACACTGAGGCATGAGGACTGAAAATTGACGAGTAGGTGGTTCAGGTTGGACCAATAAGGAAATAGTATGAATAAGGAAGGTATGAGTAATTAGCTGAGCATTGAAACAAAGACACCAGCTCCAGGGGCAAAGGTGGCAGCTACAAACCCTGCGGCGAGCCAAACCAACCAAACCTCCCCTAGACGATGCTGGCACTGGCGGAACTCGAGATCGAGGACAGGCGAGCGAGGCTGGCTGCAAGTTCGATGCACAGGGGTCTCTCTATGCTTTGCCTGTTCAAGGATCGATGAGGCGGACGGTCGAAGGTCGGAGGTCGAGGTGGAGAATGGTGTGACGACCGGTAGGCGTAATACCGTCGTGAGAACTGATGACATGACCCCTATGTGAAGAGTGAGGCGTTGGAGGTGACGAGACACCTGACTGAGTCGCAACCTTGGCGTGACAAGTGGAGCGAGAGATTGAATAAGTGAGAACACGAGTCGCTTGAAAGCCGAAGACGATAAGACAGCCGATTCTGTGAGTATTGGTCTTTGTTCTGGTATATAATACAAGAGGTGAAGTGCAGAATACATGCGTATGTATACTTCTTTAAATACTGCTACGAGCGAGCACAGACCAAGTAATATAAGTGAAACCGATTACCTTAAATGCTATGTCCTACGATCAACCCTCTGTGCGAAGCAATCCTTGTATATAATAACGGTCACATGATTAGTCCTGTAAATCTTATATATAATTGGAGTTGCGAGTTCGAATCCTTGTGAGTACGGTTTGTAAATAGAGAAGGCCTGTTGACGCAAGCATTACGAATGCCCGGTGACAATACACCAGCCATAAGAGTTATGTTTGCTCGGGGTCGTGACAAATGGTGCTCAAGGCAGTGATCGGGTGCAGATGGGCAGACCGTATCTGAACGCTCCTGGAACCTGACAGGATGATGGTGAGTTGGTGGCAGTAGCCTGCCGAGTAGCTGACGGTCGTGAGTCGGTACCAGGCAGAGTCGGGCGGTCAGAGCAGTCGGGAGTCGGCGGGAACACGTGACCTAGCAGCGGGACGGTCCTAAGACTGTGCGGATGGAAGGTGGACTGAAGGTGCAAAGAGAAACTGAAGAGACAGCGAAAAACCCAACTAGATTCTGGATGCCTACTGAGAACACTGAGGCTAACTACAGAACTCGAAGGAAAGGCGGTCAGAACAATGCCTAGGGCGTCTCTGGGACCTGGGAGAAGGGGGAAGAGGGTGAGGCACTCGGGCCAAGGATCGGAATCGTTTGAATCTCTGTCTCTGTGTCTGTATGTCGATCCAATACCTGCTACCTACTATATGTACCTAGTACCATGAGGCTACCATGCTGCTACCATGAGGCACCATGAGGCGGTGACCTGATTCCGACTCCGTCCGATCCCGATGGGACACGGGAACCCGTGCGGGAACCATCCGAAGAAAGACCGACTGAAGGCGAAGACTTGCTGAGACTGCCTGAGGCGAGGGAGCTGATCATGGGGCGATGCCAGTAGGCGGGATCACATGATGGTAGGCAGCGAAGACGGCGAAGGTGCTGGGAGGCTGTTGGTGCAAGGCCTGTGATGCCTGATGGCCTGAATGATCCTGAGAGGTCTGATGCTCTACCGATTGGGCTAGGCGGATTCCATGGCTGGCCAGATCTGCAGTGCTTCAGCGTATCTGCCACAGACCAGATCATCTTGTTTTGCATCCTGATCATTGCCATTGTCGTCCCCTTATGTCTGGCACTGTGATTTTTTTTTTCTGAAACAATTTTGTGGGATGTTCAATCACTACAGTGGAACATTGAACTTGACATGAAAACTGAACATGACTCATGAACTGTCACACCTTGGAGTATCTCCTCGTCGAAAATATGTAATTGACCTCTCTTTGCCTCACTACACCACCAAACACCATATTTCTGGATGTTAGGACAAAGTTTATGAGGTATACTATTGATCTATGTAGTTATTTGAATTTAGCATGCAGTCATTATGTGTAGATATACATAATATAAACTGATTTAAACCTGGATTTCTTCTGATCAAGCACTGATTTGCACACTGTAAAAGAAGCACTTGGCCATTTGCTATAAAATTTGGAAGACATCATCTTTACATACTACAAATAGTGCATGTCAAGTTTCAAAGGTTTTCATCGTGATTTGCGGCACTGAGGTGAGTTTGTATCAAGGAGTACTCATATATCAAGGAGTGCTATTCCACTGTAGGTAATTTGTGGGAGAATATATCCCTCTTGAAAGAATAATGTTATACAGTCATTCACCATTGGATGAGATGCTCAAATTGAGACAGGCCTCAGAATGACAGTGTGGCTGAAAAAAAATCATTGGACACTTGCTGATCACTTTGAAATGTAGTTAATATTGATTTGTATACTGCCATCAGAAAAAATTGAAGCCATAAACACACATCCGTGGCCGCATTATGGAATGCAGCATCTCATAGGAAATTTAGCTCAATGAGACAGTCACATTACATCGGTTATGGATCAAGTGATGAGCTAGAGGTACTACATCAGGAAAGCTAGTAGTCACTCAAGTCACTCAACTCATTGTTTTGCAGGCACAGACGACCCAATATAGATTATGATTGATCTCATCAGCGTAACGTGACAAAACACATCTCTCCGTCCCCATCTCATTTGGTGTCTCAAATGCATCTGCTTATCCTGTTATATAGTTTTCCATATTAGACAAAATCTGAGTATGAGGATATGATATACATACAAAGAACTATGTTCTGTAATGTTTTCAAGATTTTAAGAGGTGGCAATCTACTACTAGAGCTGAAAAGAAATTTGCTTTAGCCTGTCTCAACTGTAGATATTGGTACCACAAAATCTGTTGGACACCTAATCCCAGTAAAAACCTGATCAAAATATGTCTTGTATGCTTATCTTTATACTGCATAAAAGTCCGAGGCCTTTTTATAGGAATTTGGCATGCTAGAGCCATTCATCTCATCCAATGGTGGCGTCTCATCCAACGGTTGATGACTGTAGAATTATTCATACATATACTCCAGAAAATGTGATCAGATTTAAGATGGAAAAAGAAGTATAACATACTTCAGTCACAACACTTCAAACTAATATCTATGGTAATTGCCACATGTTCAATGTAATTCAGCCAAATATTTATTGCTACGTAACATGTGGAAGTAATCCCACATATAGCACCTACATGTACAGTTGACTGCAAACATTACTTTCTGATAATATCTTTGTAAAATGTTACCTTGGTTAGTCAGAAATATTTGTTTTGGGTACCTAACTAGTAAACCACAAGATATAAAACCAATAAGTATACATTCTCCCACAAATTACCTATAATGTATTTTTTAGTCCAGCTTGTGGGACAAAACAACTGCGCTCTGTCAATGACTCACACAAGGCCCGTGTGCCGTGATTGATCGTACGTTGATTACCGACGGATGATCGTCGATTGACGGTGACAATGATTGATGTGATTGTTCATCAATTCCGACTCGGACCTCCGGACTTCGATCCAATGGTTCTGGACCTCACCCTCAGTTGCTGAGTTGTGCGCCACATTCTGTATAAACATCAAAGCTGCTCAATTTTCTTAAAAACCATGCTTGATATGGTGAAAGCAAAGTACCCAGTAAACAAGCAACACAAGCAGAACCAAATAAGGCAATAAAAAAACACTTCACCAAGTGCGCCACATGATATCGATCGGGCCATCGATAACGAGCCAGCGTGGCTCGAACGCCGAACGCCAAATGCCAAATCCAAATCTCGGATTGAACCACGACCTTCTCGGCAACGGCAACGGTAGACGTCCGTAACTTTGACGCTTTGATCTCGACGTTCATCATGGTTTCTGCGAAAGATATGGATCGATTATTCCTTCAAGCGGTCTTGTCTAGAGGTGTAGTGACCGCCAAGCTCGCCCGCATCCTATGGGGAAAATGCATCCTTGCCGTAAACAGTGAGTCAAGTTCAATGGTGTCTGTTGTCCAATAAATAACATTCCTTAACCTAGACGCTAGCGAGGATCTCGATTTGCCTGTTAATACTGACGATAAAGACGCGTGGGATGGTTTTCTGATAAAAGTGAACGCGTCGTTGAATGATCTGGACTTCGAATTTCGCCATTTCCATGATCAAGTCATCGACAAGGATGTATATGCGCTGGTGAGTATGGGCAATGCCTTCAGACCGTCCTTTATGATTCATTTAATATTGTTTTTAGGTAAACCGAAAGGGTGACGAAGTCGCTCAAATGGCCACTGACTACTCTGCTGTGGAGATTGCTTTTTTCAAAGTTGTCGTAAGTAGTTGTCCTGCCGATGTAATATTCCATGTTGAAACACAAGTCTTACATAGATCGAGCAAATCATGCTTGCGCCACGGGAGGCTTACTCGGTCTCGTCTTTGGCTGCTTTGAGGGAAATCAGTTCCATCAAGCCCAAGACAAACATGACAAAGTCCCAGGGTGAAGCTCTTTTGAGCAGCTTCGTTGCTCGTAAATGGCTGGTCAAGAGCAAGTAGGTCTCTACTTGGAATGTTCGGTCATGTGCTTTTATATATTGCCTTCCAGACGTGGGCGATATTCGCTCGCTACGCGTTCTATATTGGAATTGGAACCTTATCTGAAGTCCACGTATCCAGACGAAGTCCTGGAATGTTGCATTTGTAAAGAGGTAACTTGCGGATTTCCACAAGTCGTGCTTGTACCTCAGCATTCTCTTTGTCTAGATGGTAACAGTAGGCATCGCATGTCATACCGCAAATTGCAAAGCCAGGATACACAAGCATTGTTTCAATGTCTATGCGAGACAGCATTCCAAATGTCCGCTCTGCAAGGCGGACTGGCCCAAACAGTTTGGGGATCCATTACGTCGTGTCGGCGAAGATGCTGTGAAGGATGGTGAAGATCAATGGCGGCGGCGTACGAGACGCTCTCGGGATTCTAACGACGATGACGAAGAGGAGGAAGATGAAATGGATGACGCAGAAGAGACGGAGGATGAGAAGCCACAGCCTTCGCAACCTTCTCAACCTCGTGTCAAAACTGAGCGAAAAGCAAAAAATGCTAGGAAAATAATCCAAGATCAGGAAACGGACGAGGATGAAGAACAGCCGGCGTCGACTCAAGATAAGGGAGAGGAGGACGACATTCCAAAACGTACAGCAGGCCGACGCAGAAGTGCTCGTAAATGATTGTCCATGTAATTAGGCGCATCTCCGTTCCATCCTGATCTTCTCTAACCGGTAGATCTCAATGCACTCTACCATTTAGACCCCAGCTATACAATACGCATGTGCATTATTTGTTTGTTTAAATGATGGCGTAAAGAAATAACAGTAGCAGAAAGGTTGTGTAGTAAGGGAAAAAGATTATGTTGTGATTATGGTGCACTGGGGGTGTCGGGCGGCGGAGCAATGCGACCCTGCTCGTTCTCCGAGGGCTTGTCTGTAAAGCCAAACGAGCCCTTTCCCCACACCTGCTTCTTTCGTCTATCTTTGTTGCCCTCGCCGAACTCCTGGTTCCACTTGCGCAGTTCGACGAGGGTGCCGAGCATTTCTGAGGAAGACGGCGATATCTCCTTCAGAGCCTTGGCGAAGTTGTGTGGCTTGAGAACGCGAGGTGTGTCTTTTGCATTTTCGAGACGCTCTTGCGGCGAGGCGGCGCTCTGTTCTGAGGATGACGCCTCCGTGTTGGTATCGGTAACGAGAGATTCAGCAGTAGCGGGGACAACTGGACTTGATGCTGATGCTGGTGTCTCTATGGTTGACCACGGCACTTTGACGAGCTCCTTGACCGCATCAAGGGCTGCTGCAACACACAAGTCTGTGGGTAGAGACGTGAGTCTTGAGCCCCCAATAACATAATCCGGCCCAAGGAATACGTACGCTTCAGATCGGAGCCAGAGAAACTCTCGGTTTTCTTGGCCAATGCCGATAGGTCAACACCAGGCGAAAGCTTCTCATCGCGAAGGAGGATCTTCAGAATTTCAAGGCGCTCTTTCTCCCCGGGGAGATCGACCAGCAGCCGTCGAGGGAGCCGACGCAATACAGCGTCGTCCAGATCGAATGGCCGGTTGGTCGCCCCAATGACAACGACGGCCTCAGTTTGCGATGTCCTCAGACCGTCCATTTCCTGCATGAACTCAGTCAAAACACCACGATGGGCAATAGTTCCGCCAGTATCTCGGCCGCTGGTGCGGGCACTGAAGAGGGCATCTATCTCATCCAGGAAGACGACACAGGGTGCGAGCCGGCGAGCTAATGAAAAGACTGCCTTGACAAGTTTTTCGCCTTCGCCGACGTACTAACCGAAAAGAGATGCAATAAATAAAGGGAAGTGGAAGCCTGGTGTTTACAAGACGTACCATGTCCATAACATCGGCGGGCGATATGACCATCATTCGGACACCAGCCTCTCTAGCCAAAGCACGGACAACAAGCGTCTTACCGGTACCTGCGTGTAGCCATTGAAGAACACATCACATGCAATCTAGGGATTGCTTACCAGGTGGACCAAACAAGAGACATCCATTAATCCCATGCTCCTTCAGAATGCCTTCTCGAAATGCAGAGGGAAGAAGCAGCGGAAGCGAGACAATTGTTTTTACCGCGTCAATGGTACGATCAGGCAGGTGAACCTGGCTGAAAGACGTTGGCATTGAGGCTAAGGGTTATCAGCGTCACAAATAATCGAGCAAAAATATTATTAGCATACCAGAGCGAACAATAGTGTGAAGTAGTCGAGATTCGTGAGGGTCGAGTTTTTCGGCCTTCACGCGCGCGACAACTTCGTCTTCTTGCGCTTCTTCCTCCAACTCTTCCTCCTCAACTTCAGGTTGCGCAGTCTTTGACGCATTCTGATTGACGCCTCTAATCCACGCTTTCCTGAATTGTTCTGCAGAATTGTAGGCTGCCCAGGCACGATACACTGCAGTCCATGACACCTGAGTACGAATGGGAAACTGGAGGCCCTCGTCCGGCGTCGACGCAATGGCGATGCCCGTGGCGTGGTCCGCGATCTGGCCTACAGTTGTCCAAGGCTCTATTCTATCTCCCCATTCCTCCAACATCCTATGAGGTGCATTGGGAAGGTTCGAGGCATCAACACTTTTATCATCGGCCTCCTTCTCCATTGGAGTGTCCGCTTCGCTTCTTTGCGGTATAACGGGGTTGCCAGGCTCAAGGAAGCCGCCTATGCGTCCAATAGCCATTCGCATAGTGAGTTCATTGATCTCTCGCCTCCGCTTCATGCGCTGTGCACGTTCACTCGTAGGAGACCGAACAATGGGGACCACCACACTCGTACGGAAGAATTCTTCTGTCTCGCTCATCCCTGCACCTCGTTGCGAGGGTGCTGAAGATTGAGGATCGTTGGCGTTTTGACCGAAAGGCGAACCTAAGAAGATGACCTCGGCCTTGTGATCGCTGTCGTCCGCAAGGGATGGCAGGCAATCAAACAACGACGAGTCCCGTCGTTCCCATTGACGTAGTCGATGTCGTAGACGACGCTCGCGGCTGGCCTCCGAAGCCTCGTCTTCCTCGTAAATGGACAGAGACGTGATAGTGTCCTCCCCGCGACGAGGGTCTGTGAGGGGATTGCTTGGAGAGGGCAACAGGGAAGGCGTCATGCCAAAAATAATGGTCGTAGGACTGAGAACAGCTGATGAGGGACGTTGTATGGGCCCTCGCCGCCTTTGCTGGACTGCGGAAAGTAGAGCGGGATACCATGCGGCGGAGGAAGGTGCAAGGGTGGGAAAGTCTCGAATGTAAATGAGACGAGGTCGTCGTATGGATGAAGGTGAGGTGTCTTTTGAAGGAGTATTTACTAGTGCGTCGAAAAACGGCTTGATGCGACTGGAGGAAGGCGGAGAGACCAACGGTGATGACTGTGATTGCGAACGCTTGCTCAGGCTCCGCCCAGCACTTCCCGGCATCGGAAAGACAGCTAGGGATATTTGGGTTGGCATGAAAGGTGTGGGCATAGACATAGAAGACTCTGGGTCGTCTGGTTCTGAGGGCATCACGCGTGAAGAGACAGGCTCCGATGTCGCCGCAGGAAAATGTAGAGGATTGCGTGGCAATTTGAGAGAATTTGCTGATTGAACAGTTAATCTTGCCGATTGCAATAGAGAAGCAGATGGACTTGCCTTCTCCAAAATGGCCCCACTGACCAGCAGCTAACTGCACGGCGTCCAATACTACCACCTCTCCGCCTACGCGACGTGCAAGCTCTTTGACGGTGGCATCGATGACATACTCTCCTCCCTCGATGGGACAATAAAGTGCCAGAGTCGGCTCTCCGCCAGATGAGTATACGGACCGGTGCTGAATCAGTGGGTGCAAAGTGATGTGCAGATTACTGAGAACATCCTCGAAAACGCCTGGTGGTGGAATAGCATCACTACTGGAAACGTCTGCCCCCTCAGAGGCAGTGTTCTCTGTTACAGGAGACCATAGAATGTCTAGACCGGGTGGCAGCTCGATGTCCTCTGATTCAGAGGTCTTAACCGGAGTTGACGGCCTACTCCTACGTGTGCGAGGTTTCTCGGGTTCCTCGACTTCTGGTGGTGGGACTGGAGAGCCCTCTGGAGGGCTGGGTGCACTGTCTGCGCCAGATGAGGCATCTGGAGAGACAGACGACGACCACCGCTGAGGCGTTCTCAGATAAGCAGGCACATGCGATACAAGACGACCTGGCCGCCCGGTGCCGCTACGTGGAAGAAACGAGTGAGCGGCGGATGCTCTGAGCAGCAGCCTGGAGCGTTTCAGAAGCGCCTGGGACCGCATTCACGCACCGCGCGACAGCGAGAAAAAGCAGAAAAAGAGAAGCTCGATGATGGATTCAAACAAGGGAATCATTGTTGATTCAAGTTCGATCGGATTCATGGCCACAATGGCTTGCCTCTCTCCGCCACATCCACCAGCTCCTCCTGCCTCGTCGCGCTATGGCCTCACACTCAGAGGCCTGCACCCCGCGCCCGACTTCGCCTGAGCCGACCTCTGTGCAGGGTCATAGAAACTCGCCTGGTGTCCAGCTCCTCGATGACAAAGACGCCATTTCTCCCCAAGCGCGTTCGCTTTCCTTTTCCTCATTTGTCGCCCGACCACTGACCTGCTGTCTGTAGTTTGAAGCGTGTCTGCGGTACATATTCGACAAATATTGCATACCCGCATCGCCTGAACGTGGCGTTCCTGCTCATTTGTCGCCTCAAGGGCTTGACGCGTGGGCAAGGGACACAAACGGCGCGCCGTTCACGCAGGAACAGAAGAGTGAACTAGTCGAGTTTCTCGACGTTACCGACGATGGATGTCTAACGTATGTTGCGCGGTCTTCTCAGCATTGTTCTTACTGAAATGCACTAGTTTTGAAGGCTTCCTTCAGATCTACCAATTGCAGACCACGAACGATGAGGAAGAGACGTGGCGCGATCTAGTGAGCTTCTTCATACCCCCGTTTGACCTCGACCTCGTAGCTCAATTATATTCCAGTCTAGTCATGGTTTTGACCGTACACTTCGACTGGTGTCGACACGACGGGAGGATGATGGTCTCGGTGCTGACTGCACTGGATCACGATAATCACTAGCATGTAGATTTTATCTAGTCATGTCTTTTCTTTCTAAATAATGTATTGTGTTGTCTGTTCTTTTAGAATGAAGTAACAGGCGTGGCCATCGCAGAGGACATGCATTAGAGGGTGGGGTGGGGTGGGTTGGCGTCTCTTCAGTTGAATATCTGACCACTGGGTGGCAGTGGGTCGGTGGCGTAGTTGGTTATCGCATCTGTCTAACACACAGAAGGTCCTCAGTTCGATCCTGGGCCGACTCATGTGGCAGTGCATGGTTGATTTTTTGCACCATATGTAGCTCAGTGGTCGTCGTCGTCATCAACCACCTCCTAATGCTATTAGAGGATGTTTATACCCCAACTTGCGGGAAATACAAATTGCAGATTAAATAACGATGTAAAGTAGAATATACAAGAAGCCATCCAGTAGGTTACGCCGCATGGGGAACCGGAATGAGAAGATATCTGTCCATGAAATGAATTTGGCTGGATAGATAAGACTGCGATAAAAACCCCTTTCACAAGAGAGAAAAAGTGAAGAACAACAACACTAGGAATAGCGACAAGTACTGAAGAGTGTGCCACGAAGGAAAAAGACGGTCGGCGAAGTTAAAATCAATGAAACTGCAAACAGCCCCGACTGACAGACACAAAAACAAGATGACCATGACGAATGGGTAGTGGAGGATTACTTGCTGCCCGTAACACCTGGCCTGGTGAGTACGATCGCCAAAATAATGGCGATGATAGCAAGTAAAATCAACGTGAGCCAGAAGCAAATCCAACGCTTTCGGCGCGCTCTGCGGGCTGTAGGCGAATCATGCAAGGCAGCGCGAAAACGGTTAAAATCGTCAGATTCAACTAGAATATTCATCGAGTCAGCGACGCACCGCTATCAACAGCTTTCTCAGTATGGCCGGCGCTGAAGACGTTTCAGCTAAAACAAAAACAGTAGCAAGGGCTGACAACTTACCCCTGCTTGGTCTGGTCTTCCACCTCTTGAGCCAGCTGTTCGACGTGATTGATGGTGTCCTCCTGCTGTCCGACAATGGTGTCCATCTGTGCAGCAGCATAAGAATGATACCACAGTCCAGTATGAAAATACAAACATCAATAAACAGCTGTGACAATTCCGCCAGAGTGGCCTCAATTTTCTTGAGATCCTCTTGACGCTCTTGCACCTCCCGGTACGCAGTCCGAGAATCGGACCATCTCGTTGAACTGGAGAGCTGGGCAAGGTAGATTAAAACACGTCACTAATTTCAAGACAAAATAGAAGATTCACCGCCTCGGCAAAAATTTGCCCACCACCTCCGTCGACAACCTGCTTAACCTCTTCTTGTGTTGCATCCGGCTTCACAATGCGGAATTGACGGGCTATTTGCTGCTGTGCCCTGTGGGTCGCCTCTTGCTCAGCCCGCTGGTAATTCTGAAGGGCTTCAACAAATTTATTATGTACAAGCCGCGCCTGGCAAGAAGGACATGCAATCTTGAGTCAAATAGGGATATAAGGTAAAAGGGTGGCATGCTTACCCGGTCCTTCTTTACATTGGCATCGTCGCCAGTTGCGGCATCCGCTTCAAGTCGCTTGACTCGAAGCTTGGTGTCGTTGAGAAGATTCTTCGTCTCGCCAACAATGGCATCGAGCTGCGCGGTGTCCGTGGAACCGTCGATGGCACCGAATGAGCGAGCACGAAGGCTGGAGATTTGCGAGACGTTAGTGTTAATTCTGTTGATTGCATCTTGTATAGAAGATGCCTGCGAGAAGTCAGATGTCAGTCAAGGCTCATTTATATCGACGCAGCTATACGCACCTCTTGGAGAAATGGCGGTACGACGTTTGTATTATCGTAGTCACTTCGTTGATTGAAATTCGTGAGCTCGTGAGACTGCTCGGCTTGACGTGCGCGCTGTAGATGGCAAGTAAGAATAGGTGTGATCAATCGAGAGCAGAGAAATCCCCACTCTGGCAGCAGCCAGACGATCCATGGTACGCCAAACTGAAATGGGGGTTAGGATAGGATGTGGTGCGGGTGCACCAGACCGTATGAGCTCACAATGAGCCCCGGTTGGCCGCGGCCGTTCTGATTGATGAGTATCCTCGATCGATCGATCATGCATTGGACAAGGCTCATCCCCACGAGAGCTGTTGTGGCAACTTTTCTCTTTCGTGTGGTGTATTCATTCGACGAACTAGAGGTATATTCACCGGACCAGAGAATGTCGGCGCAAGCCTTCCAAAATTCTGGCAGGAAGAGGTCGTTACTGTCTCCAGCAGTTTCCTACATAGTCATATACACTCTTATCTATCTATTTATTTTATATCAGCGCGATCGAGTCAGATTGGTCGTGCGCGTGAGAGCTCACCAGGACCATCTCTCACTTCTCTACGCCCCTCCTCGAAATGTGCGGGATCTTTGGCGTTCACGGCATCGAAAAGCCATCGACAGAACGCGCTCGGTGCATCGCACTATCGAAACGTCTTCGTCATCGTGGACCTGACTGGTCGGGTTGCTATGTCGGTAAGGAATGTGTGCTCGTACACGAACGTCTTGCCATTGTTGGTGTAGGCAAGTCGTCACCCAGTGATTGGTATGCTCTTGTGAGCTCATCTATTGCAGACAGCGGCGCCCAACCCTTAGTTAGTGAGGACGGACAGCTGACTCTCGCCGTCAACGGTGAGATCTACAACCACGTCTCTCTGCGTTCGCAATTCCCGGAATACAAGTTCAAGACGCACTCTGACTGTGAAGTTATCCTGCCTCTTGTGAGCAACCGCAATCCATACGCGTGAATGTCTAATGTCCATCTACAAACAGTACAAGCAGCATGTCTCATCACCAGGATCTCTCTGCAACCTGCTGGATGGCATGTTCTCTTTCATCCTTCTCGACGAGTCCGTAACACCTTCGCGGCTCATCGCCGCCCGTGACCCAATCGGTATTACGACTCTGTACCAGGGATGGAGCTCTTCCCGTCCAGGAGCAGTGTGGTTTGCTTCTGAACTGAAAGCCCTTGTCGACGAATGCGATAAGATTATTTCTTTTCCTCCAGGGCACGTCTACGACAGCAGGGATCAGTCGACCACACGTTACTTTGCGCCTTCCTGGTGGTCTGGTGATGAGGAAGGTGGTAAGCTGCCCACCAAATCTGCCGACCTCACGTTGCTGCGCGAGACGCTTGAGCAGGCTGTTCGTAAGCGTCTGATGTCGGAGGTCCCGTATGGTGTCCTCCTCAGCGGCGGCCTGGACAGCAGTCTCATTGCCTCCATCGCTGCGCGGGAAACTGAAAAGGTTGCGCAAGCGCAGTATGAGATCAGGAAACGAAAACTACATGAGATAGCGAGTGGTCCTCCAACTCCTGGCTCCCAGGTCCTCTCTGAACAAGGTGTGCTAGGCTTCGAACTCCTGCCTCCCGTCTTTATGAACCTTCTGCGTAGCTACCTTGGCTGCTTGGCCTCAACTTCACTCATTTTCAATTGGTCTGGAAAACTCGCCTGACCTGCTGGCGGCAAGAAAAGCTGCCCACTATCTGGGTACTGTTCACCACGAATTCGTATTCACCGTTCAGGAAGGTCTCGATGCCATCCCGGATGTCATCTATCATCTCGAGACGTACGACGTCACCACCGTCCGCGCGAGCACACCTATGTACCTACTCAGCCGCAAAATCAAAGCTATGGGCGTTAAGATGGTTTTGAGTGGCGAAGGCAGCGATGAGATTTTCGGAGGTGCGTTTTCTCCTGCCTATTCACTGTTTTCTGGCGATGGCATGTCGACGCTGTGCATTGCTCCGCAGGATACTTGTACTTCTACGCCGCGCCGGACGCCAAGTCGTTCCACCAGGAGTGCGTGCGTCGCGTCAAGAATCTGCACACATCTGACTGCTTGCGTGCGAACAAGTCAACGATGGCGTGGGGCCTCGAGGCGCGCGTGCCCTTCCTCGACAAGGCGTTCCTCGAAGTCGCGATGAACATCGACGCGAAGGAAAAGATGTTCTCCAAGGGCCTGACACAAACCACCGACGAGGACGGGTGCCCGCACATGGAGAAATACATCATCCGCAAAGCATTCGACTGCGCGCCTGACGGCAAGCCGTATCTTCCCAAGTCGATTCTGTGGCGCCAAAAAGAGCAATTCTCGGATGGCGTCGGGTACTCGTGGATTGACGGGTAAGTCTCTCCCTTGTTGCAACTTGCTAGCTTCAGATTCCAGTTGCTCAATTGTGCACGACGTGTAGTATGAAAGACCATGCCGCGGCTCTGGTGTCGGACGAAGCGTTTGCCGCGCGCGCTACCCGCTGGCCGAGGGACACGCCGGATACAAAGGAGGCGTACTTTATCCGTGAGATATTTGAGGGTCTCTTCCCGACGGCTGCTGCTGCTTCTACTGCCGTCAGGTGGATACCACGCGGGGACTGGGGCTGCGTGGCGGACCCCAGTGGGCGGAGTGTCAGCATCCACAACGCAGCATATACCAACGTCGACGAGCCCTAGAAAATGTGGATCGTATTTGTGTGTCACGCGTAATTAATTGCGTAGACACCGGAATCGACATGCACATGTATGCAGACGTATATATAGTAAGTAAAGTGATATGGTTTTGTCATACCGAGTGTTCCTAGTCAGCGCTCCTGTCTTCCTCATAATGATGTTCGCGGGTTGGGGGCTTTCGGCTATAGTGAGAAGTGCAGTAAAGCGTACAAAATTGTTCCAAAGCATTCTCCGGGCAAACCAAATGGAATTGCCAATACTAGAAAACACATCGGAGTCGACGTAATAAAAACGTAGGCACGAGAGCCATACATAGATGCAAGGGGTTCGCCCTGATGTGAACTCGACTAACAGTTCACTTGGAAGACACGCATTCTCTGACAAGGACCAACTCAGAGTAAAACGACCTCACTGCTTCGCGACCATCTTCTCGAGGGTGTCCATGGACACCGACTTCGGCCGCTCGATCGGAAGGCCAAGAGCTAGAAGCGATTTAGTAGAATAATCAAAAACAAACAGAAAAAACAGCTGACCTCTCGACCACACGAGCTGGGTAACCACACCCAGTGCACGAGAGACGCCGAAAACGACAGTGTAGTACTGTTGGAAGTTCATGTTTAGCCGGAGATTCTATTCCTACATGTCGAAGCTCCACAAACATACCTTGAACTCCGTCAAACCGTAGTGGTACAGAACACAACCAGATGCGGAGTCCACGTTTGGCCACGGGTTCTTGGTCTAAATTTAAGAATCGCAAGTCAATCGGGATTTTCAGGGCCAACCACCAGAAAGGTCGTCGACGCACCTTGCCGTGCTCGGTAAGCACAAGGGGCGCAACCTGGTACATCTGCTTGACGAGCTTGATGATGGGGCTGGCGAGCAGATCCGGTCGGCCCTCGCAGAACTCGAGGAGAGCGGTGAAGCGCGGGTCGGTGCTACGAAGGACACCGTGACCATAACTGCGACGGACCAAAGGTTAATCAATTCCCAGGCACAGAAAACACGAGCTGAAAAACATACCCGGGCACAACTCGTCCCGACTTCAGAGTACGCCACAGGAACTCCTTGATATCCTCGTCCGTAAGCTCAACCCGGAGTTCCGCCATCTCCGCACGTGCCGCCATGAGCCACCGCAGAACCTCTTGGTTCGCGAGGCCGTGGAGGGGACCCGCGAGCGCATACAGTCCTGCGGAGTAAGCCAAATACGGGTCCGCGAGGGTTGAACCGACGACGTCTATGGAACGAAGTTACTTCTTGACAGAACCTATCAAGCTGGAATGAGGCCTTACGAGAAGTATGGGCCGATGCATTGCCACCCTCGTGATCACCGTGAAGTGCAATGTAAAGACGGAGATATTCTGTCAGATCCTTGTTCGCGCCGAAACCCATCATGTTAGAGTAATTGCCTGCATACAATTTTTCAGCAACGGAAACATCAAAGACGACGGCGACCGGTGCATGTGTTTGAGGACTGACCTACGAGATCCAAGTTCTTGTCGATGTCGGGCAGCTCCTGGCCTGGGTGGTATACATTGCGGTATATCCGTGCAGCCAACGTGGGGAGACGTGCGAGGAGCTAACAGATAGGCGGTAAGAACAGGAAGTGAAGATTAGTCCAAACATACGAACACACCTGAATGCAGTCCTCAAGCATGTATGTCCAGTATTCGGTCTTGCTGACACCCGTTTCGTACGCTGTCTGGAAGGCAGAGTCGTGGTTAAGGGCAGCGACGCCCATACCGAGCTGGGTCATAGGATGAAGAGTTTGCGGGAAGCTGTTGCAAAGAACATGAACGACGGGCCAGTTGACAGCCAGACAGGACTCACGAGTCGACAAGCTTCTCGAGGAAGTCAGGCAGCTTCCCCTTCTCAGCGAATTCGATGGAGAGCTCCTTCGTCTGCTCCGGCGTAGGTACTTGGCCAGTCAGTAAGAACCAGAGCATACTCTCTGGGATAACTTCCTTGCCATCGGGCGCAGACGGCAGGAGCTTCTGGCACTCTGGAATGGTCTTGCCATGAAATCGGATTCCCTATTACACATAGATCTTGTCAGCTTCAGTGTGACAAGCAATGAGGAAGACGGATGTACCTCGTTGGGATCTAGCTCAGACGCTTCCCAGAGTAAAGACTTGATGCCACGCATGCCACCGATGATCTGGTCGACACGAACCTGGTCGACAACATCGCTACCGTGCTTCGCCTTCAACTTCTTAAGCTGCTGTTGCTTCAGAGGAACGACCTCTCGCATTGTTTCGCGCAGCGACTGTTATTCGACCATGGTGACAATCATCAGTCGGGATGTCAATTCGACTCGAAGCATGACATGCCTTCGTAGATGCCAGGCGGCGCATCACGGCGGGCGATGAATGTAACATTGAGCGCGTCGCTGTTTGTGCAGCGCCATGCGCATGTGCAGCGGTCGAGACTGTTAAGAAGAACATGGGTGCAAGTGCGGGGTAGTGCGGGGAAAGTGCGGGGTGATGCGGGGGAATATGCGTGGTTGTCCGTGCCAACGCGCCTGCCTATTATCGTGAAGTTCTGGGGCGAGTCCTCGATATTTTATACATAAGTGAGTGTCGTGGGAAACGGAAGTCCGTCCACTCTCGCGCCCAGAACAGCACACGCTCGTCCATTTTCTCCCACAAAGGCATGTGACCACGGCCGATAGCCAATTCAGTAACCCCGGTTCATGATCATCCTTATCACCGCGCGTATATGTAAAAGAAAAAATGTAGCCTATATATTGTGCCCTACAAATTCTAAACATAAGTGGAGCTGCACAGTCTCCACGGTCGACGACCAGAAGTTTGCAACAGACATCGGGCACGCGTCCGACAGAGAACGGCTCCGACAGCAGCAATGTGTTGAACGCTGCTGAACGTTGAACGCCGGCAAGGATAGGCAGGACCAACTTTGACTCGCGAGATATGAACGCATCCAATGAGGCAGCACACCTCACAGCGGAATAAATGTGTCCTGGTTCTTCTTAATACTCGAGGGGTCAGCGTAGAGAAAATGTATGGAAACGAAGAACATCGACAGCGCGCATGACGGGCGAGGCAGAACGAGATGCAAGAGGCACATTTGTATATACTGATACCAGACGGACAAGCTGGGACAACCAAGGGGCGTACGAACGGAACACCGTTCCAAGACTGGTAATAGCAAGAGGGTGGGTTGGATTGGGGCCTCTCATTTCCGTCTGCCTTGGGGAGACTAGATGCAATTCACGACCAACGCGCAACGAAAGTTCGTTTACAATTACAAACAGCCGAACTAGAAAGAAGATAATTCAGTACCGCGTCTAAGTGGGCTCGCAGAATACAAACTTTTTGTAAGGTTCGCCTAGGCCTTACACCTTCACTTAGGCTTCACATAGCAGGCTGTTAGCACCTCAGAAATTATGCTCAACACACAATACCCGGATTTTGGACTGCTGAATAATGATTTTTGGTCAATCGTGTACCGAGAAAATATAACCAAGAGCATGCTTGCCAAATACATAGATCGCGTGCATTAACTGTTGATCGACGCCGGCATCCAGCTCTTGTATGCAATATCAGAATCTTCGTAGACAGTATTGAAGTATTTCTCTCTAACGGGTCGACCGAAAATATGGACTGCGAAATCTCCCGCATCGACCATTGCCCATCCATTGTGCACACGACGTTTGGCGTTTGGTGGAAGGGGAAGCGGTGGTTCATGCGTTAACAGCTGGAATGAACATGCAACAATAATAGTTGAGTATATAACCGGATAATACGATAAAACCGACACATGAAAATCAGCTATGACTACATTGGATCTGCAATGTGTACTCACGCATTTCCTGACTATACGTACGACAGACTCGATGGCCCCTCTATTTTCCGTTCCATCCTTGACCTAATGTTGTAGGATGAACAACGACCTTCATGTTGTGGAGAAGCTGGCAACAGACCTGTGCCAGAAGCACCCAAGACCATAGAGTGGCGTCATCTTCAAACCACGAATCACCCGAGTCATTCCCACGGCGTCGCCGCCGTACCCCCTGAGGCTTTCTACGGGGGAGAAAAGGTGCCGGATCCGAGGGAATAGCCGCAGAGCCGGGAAGTACTCTGAGCAGGGACTTTTCAAGATGTGGTGAATGTAACAGTTGCTCGTGAAGAGTCTTCAAAGCCGAAGGCACGTTTTCAGGCATAGGATATTCAAAAGAATGATAAGAATCAATTCCGTGCGATTCTTCGTAGGGATTGGACGCCACTGGAGAAGGAAGAAGTTCATCGTCGTCTACGAACCAAGGCTTGTTCGTCGGCACCACACTGGACATATGCCGTGGAAGCAGTTTTGAGGTCTTACAAGACTGTCGTGCCGCGTGCAAAATGGATCTTCGACATGAAGTCTTCAGAGCCTGCACGGTCGGGAACATGGCAAAAAGCTGGCTGAGTGATTCTGAAAGGCCTCTAAGTAGCGATTCTACGACGTGACTCTCATGGTGATCGCCAAACACAAATGATCGCATCAATTTTATGGATTCAGCGTTAACTCTGGTCTGCCGCACTGTCTGCGTCACGCTCAGCCATTGGGTCTTTCGGCAGTGCCATCGCCAACATACCTTGTCTTCCCCCACCAGGCTATTCTCTCATTTTCCCTCTTTTCGTCTATCCCCATCGTTAGCTCCCCGCGTCCTGTTACGATATGGCCATACGCACGGGCATCATCGTTTGCGTTACTGGCTTCCTCTTAGGTCATCCATCGGACGTGTGCCAGTCAACGGGTTGACGCTCACCTCCCACGACAGGCGCATTCTTCACAAATTGGATCGCCGACTCCCGCACGCTGTGGAAATCGCCCGTAACGGACGAAAACATATGGCTCGCAGCGTCCTATTATGCCATTATCGCGCAATGTCCTAGTGTTGCGCTCTACTTCCTATGTACGGTCATCCTTGCCGGCGGGCTCACTCTGCTCTGGAGTTTTGGTGATGGTGAGGCTGGGAACCTCATGTTCGATGGGGGGAGCTTGTGTACGTTATGCCACATTGTATCACACCCCCCATCTAATCGCTATCGTTTTCTAGTCTTGTACGGCACGACAGCAGTCATGTACGCGTATTATCTCTTGCCAGGTATTTTAGCAAAAGTTCATCAACAATCCTTCCGGCGCTCACATGCTGTCTGCCCTTGACATAGACATATTCGGCACCTTCTCCGACTTCCCTGCCCTTGCCGGTGATAATAAGCAAGTCTCTCAACCCATCCGTGAGACGGTCCTGGCCCTAGCATCAAATAATCTCATCTGCAGCGTGGCGCTGACAGGCGTGCTCTTGCTCCAAGGCGCGCGAATATGGGTCGACAAGACGAACCGTGGTATCATACGTGATTCTGTGATCTTGGCGGATGGAACGAAGGCCAAGGTGGACTGAAGCGTACAGGCAGAAAAGTACGCGGATGTTGGGTAGACTATCTATTCTATAACTGTTGTGAATGCCGGTGGAGAGAAAGAGGTTACGATTCAACCAGGACCTCATTCTGTTGTATTTTCGATCTTTTTCGTGAAGCTGCTAAAGCCTGTGCGCATGACGCCTTGCCTTGTTCTCTCTTTAAATGCTCATACAAGCTGTAAATGCGCTGGGCTCATCGTTTCGTGCGCCCTAAAAATGGTTCATAGCCAAATGACACGTGGGACAAAAAATATTGCAAGCAACGTTGACCGAGCTTTGAGGCCGAGGAATGGCGGTGTGAGCTGCGAGCCTCGTTTAACATTAAATATGTGACGAGAAGGTCGCGGACACCGCGCGGGGATCAGAGTCCAGCACGCGGGAGAACCTCGAGGACAAAAGAAGTACCTACTCAAGCTCAAGGCTGCCACGATCGAGAACACGATGAGGACGCATATAATCCATGCCTATGTAGTAGTCCAGTCGTGGAAGCGAAGCAACACTGTTTTCAGAAACCGATATCATTGGCTCCCGAAGAAATATATACAAGTTGCACACCATATCAAATGTTGGACGGAACGGACTACCTATTTAAGTAAGTACTTGAAATATTAGGCGATACGGTAAGTATACGTAGGCTTACCATATATATATTAAGAGCTACAAAGGGTGAGACCAAATAATGTAAACGACAACAGATAAAGCCCACCACGGTGGACAGAGAAAGGTTCGCAGATAGAACAACTCGAAATAAGAACACCGGCAAGTGCTGAGTACTGAGTATGAGAAGAGACTGTAGAAGGCATTGGCAAGCAGGAAAAAATCGGCAGGCACTGACCTGCCACATGGGATCCATATTTACGCACTACTACGAATATATACAGTGACGACGAGACCTGGTATATAGAGAAGTTCGTCTGTCGAGCCGAAACAAGTAAAACAAAACAGATTGATAGGTACGAGAATGGACCTGGAAATGCAGGAGAAAATGCGCGAAAAGTTCCAAACACGCCCGTGGACATTGTCCCTAGAAAACGAGAGCTGTTCCGAACAGTCAGACCGCTTCTTTAAAGCATTTTCCCATCCTTAACGACATAAAGCGAAACCCTAGATACAAGTGCACCTCCAGAACCTGTACCGAGCTCCTCCGCTATCATCACCTGAAGCCCCCACGATCTGCAAGCCATCGCACCCAACAACGAGGGCTTCAGAGGGTCCTAAAGTTTTAGAAACGTCGTGCTTGAGGCTGAGGCGCTCCTGTCGAGCGCGATTGAGGTGGCGCGCCCCCTCGCATAAGCGGAGGGCCTCCCCGCATCATATTCGGGGGCGGACCATGTCCATTCGGAGGACCACCGCGTGGCATTTTGCCAGGAGGGCCATGGCCATTTGGAGGGGGCATGCCGTGGCCGTTTGGCGGTGGTCCATAACCATTTGGTGGCGGTCCGCCACGCATGTTCGCTTGGGGCATACTGTGGCCATTCGGCGGAGGTCCTCCACGCGGAGGGCCATTTGGCGGAGGTCCTCCACGCGAAGGGCCACTTGGCGGAGGTCCTCCACGCGAAGGGCCACTTGGCGGAGGTCCTCCACGCGGGGGTCCATTTGGTGGAAGTCCTCCACGCGGGGGTCCATTTGATGGAGGTCCTCCACGTGGGGGGCCATTTGGCGGGTATCCACGGGGCGGGGGTTGTTGTGCTCCTGGTGGGGGCCCACGGCCAGACGTAACGTTAGGAGGAAGCATCGTGTTAGCATGCGGCGGAGGCCCAGGACGCCCAGCAGCAGCAGTGGGACCAGGATCACGCAGGGAGACAGGTGCCATTGGCGGGGGGTTCTTTTCCGCAGCCTTCATGATCTCGTCACTTTCGGATGTTAGCAACCAAAACATGATCGTCAGTCCGACAAAAAACTTACTCAAGAAGGTTGAGCGCTGCGCAAAGGACAACCCATTCGACACAGTCCTCATTGCCCTCGCCGAGAGTTTGCCATACCGCCTTCTCTTCAGGAGTCTTTCCCGTAATGCTGATGCGCGTGCCACCGCCGTTCGGGCCGGGAGGATTCTTCTGGATCTTTCCAAACTCGATGCGCTTGGGAGGGATATTGTGGCCTGCATAGGCGAAGTAGAACATACTCCAGAAGGCGGCATTTGGGTTGGGTTTTGAGATCTGGAATAGTGGGAGATCCGGAGAATCGGGAGAAGGGAGAGATAGCTTATAGATGGGGGAGATGACACCAGTGTTCATTATGGACCACTTGAGGTTACGAGATGCCTCGCAACGAACAACACGGCTACCAACGGGGGAAGAGTGCCCAGGATCAGAAGCTGGGCCTTTGCCAGCGTTGTTGTTCTTGGGCGGCGGCGGGAAGAGTTTGGCAACGCAGAGATCGCCTTGAGGTGATGGAGTGAGCAGGTAGTTTTCGGCATTCTGAAGAGTAATTGGTCGGTTGCTAGGTTGGCGCTGCAAAAGAAGCTGGCACTTACAAAGTTTGTATGAAGATAGGAATAGAGAATGTTTGATGGCTGGCCTTGAAGCAATGAACACTCCATCCAATGCAATATTGAACACGGACATACCATGAGGTGTAACGATGAGGGTGGGTAGATGGTTGGGTATAGGCGGGTGGGTGGGCGATGTGTACACCGCGTAGATTGCTGCACGAGAGTCGTGTTAGTCGCGGTAAGTATGGACGGAGACGGAGCCTGCGCACCCGCCATTGCAAGTGAACGACAATAACACCGCTGCGGCTGCTAGAAAGAAACAACGAGAAAGAAGATAGGAAACTAAAGTAGTAAGTACGGCTTTTATGTAGTTCACGTCAAGTCGTCCGCCAACCATCGACCGCAGTTGTCATACTCACTGTCAGTTCAAAATTAGGTAAGGTTACTACTTTTAGCTTCAAATTCGTTAAGAATATGTACGTTAAAGGATATACTCGGGAATATTTTTTTTTGAAGACGGCTATAGAGAGAAAAAAAATCTCAACATTGTATTAAGAGAAAAATGGTAAGGTAGTCGTACATTACTTACGTCCTTACATACTTACGAAAATGTAAGAACTAGTGCAGTGCCTGCTACATAAGTACGACAAGTGATTATTATATAATGGAGTTTCTATGAATTTGTTTGCCATTGTCTTGCGTTCGCTGGACTGTCTGATTACTTTGATGTCAGCAATAGTACATGACCTTCCTGATATATCCAAGCCAGAATCGGAGAATCAGTGTCGAGTCCAACTTGCTGCCTGCGTCAATCTTTCCGGACATGAAGGGCTTCAAACGCACTTTTTCGGTGGGCGGGAGACGAGTATCTTGCATCGGGAGGCTCACTTGATACGCAGATAAAGAAGGAATCCAAAAAAGAGCCCAAGACTGCATCCACCGCACCTAACCCAACTCCCGCTTCGACGAGCACCGTACCGCCGCCGCCGCCGCCTAAACCTGTTGCGCCCTTGAATGGTGTCTCCAGTGCGAATGCGCGTCCTAATTCCCCGCGTCGTTCCGCGTCGGACAACGCTGTCGCCCCCCCATCAATCGTAGTTGTCAACTCGGATGCCCAGCAAGCAAGGCATGTTGCTCCTGCGCCAGACACAAACGCGGGCGGCGTCCCACGTGCTGGTGCGCTCAACCGTCTGCGCGCTGGCCCTCGTGACACCATCCCTATTGTCGGCCGCCCTCCTCGCAAGCAACGCAGCAGCCGCTTCGTCGTCACCGAAAAGGTCGAGATAGAACGGCTTCCTCCATTCTCACAAACGCCCCCTACAGAACGTTCGAAGCTCTTCGTTCAGAAGCTTCATCAGTGCCATGTGATCTTCGATTTTAACGACGCCAGCTCTGAGCTCCGCGGAAAGCAGATCAAGGCCCAGACGCTCCATGAGATGCTTGAGTACATCACCACTCAGCGCGAGGTCATCACCGAAAGTATATACCCAGAGGTCGTGAATATGTTTGCGACGAACCTTTTCCGCTCGATACCCCCGCCCGTGAATCCGGTAGGCGACGCGTTTGACCCCGAGGAGGACGAGCCTGTGCTTGAGCTCGCGTGGCCGCATCTTCAGATCGTGTATGAATTCTTCCTACGGTTCGTCGAGAGCCCGGATTTCGAGACCAACACTGCGAAGCGGTACATTGACCAGGCGTTCGTGCTCAATCTGCTAGAGCTCTTCGATTCGGAAGACCCACGGGAGCGCGACTTCCTCAAAACAACGCTCCACCGCATCTATGGCAAGTTTCTCAACCTGCGTGCCTTTATCCGACGCTCGATCAACAACGTCTTCTATCATTTCATCTACGAGAGCGAGCGTCACAATGGTATCGCTGAGCTGCTCGAGATCCTCGGCTCGATCATCAATGGCTTCGCATTACCTCTCAAAGAGGAGCACAAGATCTTCCTCATGCGTGCCCTCATTCCGCTGCACAAGGTCAAGAGCCTCTCGTTGTACCACCCCCAGCTGGCGTACTGCGTTGTTCAGTTTCTTGAGAAGGATCCGACGCTCGCCGAGGAGGTGATGCGGGGCCTGCTCAAGTACTGGCCGAAGGTCAACTCACAGAAGGAGGTCATGTTCCTCAACGAAGTTGAAGAAGTCCTGGATGTCACTGATCCTGGCGAGTTCCAGAAAATACAGGTTCCTTTATTCCAACAGCTGGCACGATGCATCAACAGTCAGCACTTCCAAGTCGCTGAGCGCGCCCTTCTGTATTGGAATAATGAATATGTCGTCAATCTCATGAGCCAAAACCTTTCCGTTATCCTTCCTATCGTCTTTCCTCCCCTCTACACGAATTCACGTTCGCATTGGAACCGGTACGTACTTCGGGTACTTACGATTATGTATTCTGACGAGCATTCTAACACAGGACCATCCATGGAATGGTGTACAATGCGTTGCGCCTCTTCATGGAGATCAACCCCGATCTGTTTGACGAGACCATGCACCAGTATCGTGAAAATAAAATAGCGTGGGTATTTTCTTCTGATCTCATTTGCGATTCCAATGTCGGCCCGTCGTCGCGTTGATGCTGGCTCGCTGGTCTATTTAGAGGCCATTTAGCTGTAATGGTTGCATCCGACTTCGCAAGCCCCTGAATGTGTGCTGTTTACTGAACAGTCTCTGTAGAGAGCAGCAAAATGCGGTGCAAAGATACGAAGCCTGGCAAAAATTACACGAGCTCGCACTTCAAAACGCGGGCGGCAAGATGCCCGAAGGCTATGTCGAGGCGCCGCATCCGCCACCGCCACCGCCGCCTGCTCTTGACGATGAGATTGTCGATTTGTCCATGGAGCTCAACGCCATTACGATAGACGATCAGAGCGAGCTCGACGAATCGGGCATGGATCGTGTACCAATGGCGGATCCAGGATTGGAAGTGAGCACATCGTTTTTTTCTTCTATCAGTAGTCCTACTTGTGCCACCCTATTAGCGGGATACGAGAAACAAATCTTGATTCTCGAATTTTCTGGCTTGGACCGCGAGGACGGACTGTTTGTCTGACAACTTTTGACAGGGTCAGTTGGAACCTTCATCGCCCGGTTCGCATGTCAGACGCAGGAGCGTATTGCCTGGTGAGTGTCCTTGCTTTCGACCAGCGGAAGAGTTGTGACGTTGTACTCGAAGTCGACCCAACGGTCATGCGAGACCTACAAGCTCATCGTAGCTTGGACGATGTGGTGCCCCGTCGTGACAATTTGTAAGAGCAACAGCACTTTGTCTGTATAGAGCTGCCGCAGGCCCGCTTATGCTCGGACTGGATGGATTTGTTGAGCAACCGGTATTGATTGGGATGTATTAGCGCGCGCAACCACATGATCATTGAACAATGAGCAGTTGTTTAGTATGTCTACCACCGCTTTTCGTGCTGCAGCCAGTTTTTTTTTTCTGTCTGTGAGCGCCTGTTACGTATGCATATTTCGCCCACGAGGCACATGATTTTTCTCACTTGTTTTTCTTCCTGCTGTTTACTATATTATGATCGTTGTAAGTACTTCCCAAGTACGGTATACCACTCTGGGCTGGGCCATAGTCGCGTGTTGCCTAAATATTATTCTCGTACATATTCGATTATTCCATTACATTCGCTCGACCCATATACGGAAATTCGAACATGCGCTGTTCGATTGTTGTCTGACGTAATCCTTGTGTAGAAGGCAGTCGAACGTTCTGTAAAGTTCTGCACGATTCGATTCGACCGAGTTATAAAAGTCTCGTCGCTGTCTTGTCAATTTTCAGCTCTCCTCATCTCCTTGTTCCACGATCCATCTTACCCACTAGACTTCAAAAAAATGTCTTCCAAGGCTGTTGGAATTGATTTGGGCACCACCTACTCCTGTGTCGGTGTCTGGCAGAACGACCGTGTTGAGATCATCGCCAACGACCAGGGTAACCGTACCACGCCATCATACGTCTCGTTCTCCGACAATGAGCGTCTTATCGGCGATGCTGCCAAGAATCAGGTCGCCATGAACCCCCACAACACGTAAGTAGTTTTTGATAGCGCCACATCCTCATCGATCGCGACGCTGATGATTTTCTTTTCACAGTGTTTTTGACGCGAAGCGTCTCATTGGTCGCAAATTTGACGACCAAGAGGTCCAGGCCGATATCAAACACTTCCCTTTTAAAGTTCTCTCGAAGGGCGGCAAGCCTTTCGTCGAGGTCGAGTACCGCGGCGAGAAGAAGGATTTCGTATGTTTCGCCGTCCTTTCCTGCCTGACCCCGACCGCTAACTCGTGTTTTCTGTAGTCCCCCGAGGAGATCTCCTCCATGGTGCTCACCAAGATGAAGGAGACTGCGGAGTCTTACCTTGGTGGCACCGTCACTTCTGCTGTCGTCACCGTCCCTGCCTATTTCAACGACTCTCAGCGACAGGCAACCAAGGACGCTGGAGTCATCGCTGGTCTCAACGTGCTCCGTATCATCAATGAGCCCACTGCTGCTGCTATCGCCTACGGCCTTGACAAGAAGGTCACTGGTGAGCGCAATGTCTTGATCTTCGATCTCGGTGGAGGAACTTTCGATGTGTCTCTCCTGACGATCGAGGAGGGAATCTTCGAGGTCAAGGCTACCGCCGGTGACACTCACTTGGGTGGTGAGGACTTCGACAATCGCCTCGTCAATCATTTCGTTCAGGAGTTCCGCCGCAAGCACAAGAAGGGTACGTGTCAGTTTTTTGTCTCTTTTTTTGTGATAACCAACGTGCCTTGCGTAGATCTTTCCACCAACGCGCGCGCTGTCCGTCGTCTGCGCACTGCTTGCGAGCGTGCCAAGCGTACCCTTTCCTCTGCAGCTCAGACCTCTATCGAAATCGACTCACTCTTCGAGGGCATCGACTTTTACACCTCCCTTACGCGTGCGCGTTTCGAGGAGCTTTGTCAGGATCTCTTCCGTTCTACACTGGAGCCTGTCGAGAAGGTCCTTCGCGACTCCAAGATCGACAAGTCCAATGTTCACGAGATCGTCCTCGTCGGTGGTTCCACTCGTATCCCTCGTGTTGTGAAACTCGTCTCCGACTTCTTCAACGGCAAGGAGCCTTGCAAGTCCATCAATCCCGATGAAGCCGTCGCTTATGGAGCTGCCGTCCAGGCTGCCATCCTCACTGGTGATACTTCCGAGAAGACTCAGGACCTGCTGTTGCTCGATGTGGCTCCTCTGTCGCTCGGCATTGAGACCGCGGGTGGTGTTATGACTCCGCTCATCAAGCGCAACACCACCGTTCCTACGAAGAAGTCGGAGGTCTTCTCGACATACTCCGATAATCAGCCTGGTGTGCTCATTCAGGTTTACGAGGGCGAGCGTGCGCGTACCAAGGACAACAATCTGCTCGGCAAGTTTGAGCTGTCTGGCATCCCGCCGGCGCCTCGTGGAGTTCCTCAGGTTGAGGTCACCTTCGATATCGACGCCAACGGTATCCTCAACGTTTCTGCGTCCGACAAGACTACCGGCAAATCGAATCGCATTACCATCACCAATGACAAGGGTCGTCTGTCGAAGGAGGAAATTGAGCGCATGGTCGCCGATGCCGAGAAGTACAAGGGTAAGCCTCATTTCTTGTGTCTTGAAGGATATACTGACTTGGAATCACAGCCGAGGATGATGCTGCCGCTGCTCGCATCTCTTCGAAGAACGGACTCGAGTCGTACGCGTACAACCTCCGCAACACACTCAACGACAAGTCTGTCGCGGACAAGATGGACGCTGCCGACAAGTCGAAGCTCGACAGCGCTATCTCTGAGACTGTGACATGGCTCGACAACTCGCAGGAGGCGTCGAAGGAGGAGTACGAGGACAAGCAGAAGGAGCTCGAGGGCATTGCTAAGTACGTGATTCGTTTCTCACTTCATTATCTCCGGTGATACTGATTGTCACTTTTTCTTAGCCCCATTATGCAGAAGCTTTACGCTGCTGGCGGTGCTCCCGGCGGTGCTCCTGGCGGTGCACCGGGTGGTTTCCCTGGTGGTGCTGCGCCCGGCGGTTTCCCAAGCGGTGGTGCAGAGGACGGTCCCAGCGTCGAGGAGGTCGACTAAGGGGTTTCGCCTTGTCTCCGTCCTAGATTGCTTTGTGCTCTTTGCTTTCGAAGATTTCGGCTGTCGCTTGTAACTCACGCCTGCATTAGTTTTTTTTGTATTTTCGGCATTTTCGTAATGACTTTTTCTTTTTCTTACATTATCATCTGTACTATATATATCTGCTCGCAATGCTTAGAGAAGATAAATCGGGTTTATTTACGGCAATCATTTGGTGTGACCGTGGGAATGTTTTGGCTTTCTTGGGTGGTTGTTTCCGCTTTGTTCGATCCGACGAGACACGTACGGCACGTGAGGCGCGTTGGCGACGCGGCGCGCGCGCGTTCTGACTTGACTACGAAAACAGCTCTCTTCCATTATTTAATCTTGCTTATTTCACCGGTCGATCTACTCCAAGTTCCAACCATGAATTCAAGCAAAGAGCGCCAGCAATCTGCCCTCAAACCTACCGGCGCACCCGTGGATTTTGAGGTGGACAATAGTGGACTATTCAAGTTTCCATACCGTCTGAACTTGTGAGTTTCGCAAACACAAATTTGAGCCGTCTTGTACAAAGTTAGCCCTCCCACGCAGCTACGATGTTCCTCCTCTATTTGACGTCTCTCTCGAAGAATTTGAGGCTTGCGCATTAGATCGTCTTCGCATACTTGCCGAGATCGAGTCCTCTGCGACGCGGAACAGGTCTTGGGAAGAGACAAAGAACGTGACTTTAGCCCAGCTTCGCAAATATCTTCACTTGGACAGTAATGCAGCAGCCTCAGGCTCTGGGCGTGCGCGAATGATAGAAGAGATCAATAAACAGCGACGAAAAGATCATATAGGGCACTTTGTTCTTCGTCTAGCGTTTTGTCGCTCGTAGGTCCCGTGGACTACGATTCCACTCGTGTTCCAACCTGGATTTTATGTGCAGGGAAGATCTACGTCGACGGTTCGTCAAGGCGGAAAGCACCTTGTTCAAAGTTCGTTATGACAGCGACAACTTGTCCGAAAAGGCGCAGTTTTTAGCTTCTCGCGATTTTCATTGGATGCCAGTACGTTCGTTGTTTCCTCGTCAAGGGTGTCCCCTCAGTGTTTCTCGCCAAAAAACAGGTAGATAAGAACGAAAAGGCCTTATATGAGAAGGAACTACGAGCAGCATATCCCGCGAATAAGACGGAAGGGGACCAAGCTTTCGAGAAGGAAGCCTACTACAAAGTGAGATATACACGACACCCATGCGCCCTCTGTCTGAATACTATTTTTTTTTGCAGGTCAAATGGTCACGAGTACCTGACCTCGTTGAGAAGCGGCGAGTATTTCTCAAGAAGGGCTGGGCGTATGTCCCTCGGAGTGAATTGTCCAGCATCGTGTTCCAGGAATTCGACACCCACTTGCAGAAGGACCTCGAAGTTTGTATTGTGATGAATAATGTTAGTATTCGGGTTCTGAGTATCTCCAGATGACGGCGAAGGCGCTGCCACGACTAGATGAAGACACGCGAATCTTGCCGATACTCAACAACCTTTCTCAAGGATTCCTCGCTGGCGTATCTTCAGAATGGGCTGGTGCGACAGAGGGCACTGTGGAGGGCATTAGAGCAGAGATGATTGACGACCTTGCGAAGAAACATTTCCCTCTCTGCATGCTCAACATGCACTCGCAACTGCGCAGAGACCACAAGCTGTACCACCATGGCCGTCTGACTTATGGTCTTTTCTTGAAGGTTCGCAGTCCGCGCTGCTCTTGCACTATTGAGATTCACCAATATGCTTTTCCCAAAGGTTTTGGGTTTATCGATCGAGGAAGCCATCGTATTCTGGCGGCGCTCATTCGACACGATTACCGACGATGAATTCAACAAGAAATACAAGTACAATGTCCGACACTCGTACGGCCTGGAAGGCAAACGCGCCAACTATCCAGCTAAGAGGTGGGGCTACTTGTCAATTATTCGAGCACATTTTGTTCTCATGTCGTCGTTTAGCTGCACACAAATTCTGATGGGTGAACCATCGTCCGCTCACGGATGCCCTTACCGCCATTTCTCTTCGGAAAACCTCCAGACAACCTTGCTCGCCATGTATGGTCCTCAAGGATTGACATCGTCTGATCTGCCTGAAATCATGCATCTAACGAAGCCGAAGTCGAAAGAGGATGGCGCGCCGTATCATGTTGCGTGCACTCGAGTTTTCGAGATTACGCACGGTATACCGAAAGGCGATGGCCTTGGTGGCGGCGAACATGTCACTCATCCCAATCAATACGCCGCGAGAAGTATCGAGTTAGAAAAGGCGGCGCAGTCTAGCAACGATGACAGTAATAAGATGCAAGTAGACCAGTGATCCAATCCTGGTTAGTCGTTGATGTTCGTCTCATCATGTTATTTATTCTCTGAGCGTATGCATAACATATGTGTGCTTGTAGGGTTGTTCAACGTATCAAGACAGAGTATGTGTGCATACAGCTAAATTTCCGGAACAGATGTACGAACATTATGTAATAACATTGAAAACCTTGCAGAAACCTTGCAGAAACCTTGAATCGTTCTTTACGATAATTGGTCACACGACATATGTGCTTATTATTGCGCGTTGTATTTATTTGTACAGAGAATATTCAAATATTCGTGGACCGACGTCGAACGCGACTCAGGACGGGGCTATCAACAGAACTCACTTGAGCGTCGAGTTCAAGCATATCTACGTACTGGTACCTATTGTCAACGAAAGCGTTCAGGGGAGGGGTCTGTGCCATCACCGAGATTAGGATGAAAGTCCCAGATAACCTTGCATATGTGAGACAGATAAAAAGGATAGCGCTACAAAGGCAATGCGGCAGCGCACGGAGGCCGGGTGGCGCATTTGATGAAAACAACCTGAAGGCGGTGTCGTTTCTCTGTTTCCTTGTTTCAGTCGTTTTATGGCAGGTGCTGTCCTGTGCTGCTGACGGAACAGGCGAACAGGGCCACAGGCGGACATGGCCACAGGCGAACGCGACCACTGACCAGTGCGAACGTTATCATTATCCGCCTAATTGTCTGCGACCATGCCGCTGCGGGAAGTTGAGACGCTAGAAAACACCTGCAGTGAAGGAAAGATAAACCCGAGCCTGCCTTGATACAGCTGGTGTTGACGTGCACCGTTGCCCAGCATCCTCCTTCCTCTCCCATTAGCAGCAGCAGCAGCAGCTCAGTAGACATGTCGAGTCCGCCGCCTGCAAGAACGAAGCCGCGACCGAGACCACGGCCGCGCTCACCAAAGCCACTCTTTCTGCCGTCCTTCGGGGATGTGCCTACTCCACCAACGCCAAAGCCGCTGGCCAAGTTGGGAAAAAGCAAGAGTAAACAACCGTCACCAAAGACGAAGAAAGTAGCGTCTGCGTCTGCGTCACCAAGTCAAGGGACATCAGGCAAGGCATTTTTGCGTGACGAGAAGTGGAGCTGGGCAAGCTAAAGTGACATTGCAGCAACAAGAGACAGACATCCGCCATCTATGGCTCCCTCAGATGCATGGACAAAATACATTAAGGGACGGTGGGAAGGGGCAGGCGGTTATCCCCAGTTCAGGCCATGGCTTGACGACGATAGGACAAAGACGCGACCCAGTCTTGAGGCGGCATATGCGGACATGTATAAACAGACCGCTCCTGAGCACGTTCATTCGACTAGGAACGAGCATTCTACGTCCAGTAAGCACCGCTCCATTAAGCACACGTTCATAGCTAAGCCTGCCGACTTTTGTCCTAGGGCCGCGCTTGAAGCTGGTGACCGAGAAAGTGCCGCAAGCCGTGCAAGTGACGCGCAGACCTTCGTTGAACAGCTTGTCTTACACGTCTAGGTCAGATTCTGTCGAGCACAGGCCACGCGCGACGAGTGGGGAACTCCCCTTGCTCGACGATGTTTACGATCCTATCACACCAGACACAGACAGTCTACGGCCGATGTGTTTTTCGCTCCCGCCGCCACGACCAGCACTCCCTGAGAAGCGTGTTAAGGAAGAAGTTCAGGCTGTAGCGGTCAAACCGGCTGCCAAACCTTTCGATCTTCTAGGAAGCATCCCTTCTCCGACGACGCCGACGGGTCTGCGTAGATTACCAACTCCACCTCTCGCGAAGCCCAAGCCGCCGCCACTACAGCTGCCAGTCCACCTACTGCCAACAGATAACTATGAACGGACCCTGAGGGTACAATCTCCTGCTCCTCCCCGGCTTTCAGAAGTTCCAAGATCTGCGACGACTGCTTTTGCACGGTGTCCCCCAGAGATGCCGATAACACCGCCTCCTGCACGTTCTGCAACGTTTCCAGCAAGCTTGTCAATTAGCAAAAGTCACATATCGAGTCCTCCGGCGTGGAACTCGAGTTTTATGAATGTGCCACCACTGCAGTCATTACGCACGACGTCACCAGCGCAGGTAACGACGACAGATGTACGCAAGGGAGTAAATCGCAGACAGCCGCGCTTGGTCGTAGGTCCGCGCAGTCCGGTCACTCCGCTTTCGCCTCGACGAGGTGGTACATGCCTCCAACAGCAGCAGCAACCATGCGATGAGACTGAGACAATGCCATCACATCACGATCGGTGACTCACGATCGCAACGAGAACACTGGTGACGTCCTTTGTGGATTCCATAACACCACCGCCACGGTCCATGACAACGAACGCGACATGCATTGCCTCACTTTTGTACTTTCTTTCTACCATCATCGTCTCGATTCTTGATTCACTTTACTGTCCTATCCGCCCATCATGTCCAGTCTCTTGACCAGTGCCGGCAAGAAGCTCTTTGCGCAACATGTAGGTCAATATGCTCCCGAGGATCCCATGTACGAAACCTATGTGGATAAAAAGGGGAGGACGAAGCGGAAGCGCGTATGTGTGTCATTCCGGAGCTGTACCCCCCACTGACGATTCCACAGCGTGAAATCCCTCCTGGCTTGCCGAAGCGCGATGCGAAGATCCTCAAGTCTGTTCAGCGCCGCGCCCACTACCTCGATAAAAGCTTCAGCATATGCGGGCTCCGCTTTGGATACACGTTCATTATCGGCCTCATCCCCGTAGCCGGCGACGTAGCGGTTATTGCACTCAACTATTTGCTCGTTGTCCGCAAGGCGCGCAAGGCAAATATCCCGTCTTGGCTGCTCCGTCGCATGCTCCTGAACAACTGTGTGTCGGCATCTTCACTCCTTCAAATCGGTCGTTGAACTGATTATTTCCCAAGGTGTCAGCGCAGCTGTTGGCTTCATACCCGTTCTTGGGGATATCATACTAGCGGTATACAAGGCCAACAGCAGGAATGCAGCTCTGCTCGAAGAGTTCCTTCGCATCCGCGGCGAGGAGTTCATACGCCTCGAAAAGGAGGGCGTCCCGCCGCAGTCAGGCAGCCAGTTGAAGAAAGATGCCCACGGCGTCGCCAAGGACGGGAAGCAAGTTAGAACTGGAACGGGCATAGAAGGTGGTGAGCAAACGGCGGTCAAGGCATCAGGAACGATGCCCAGTGCTGGTCCTTCTAAGAGAAAGTCCTCCCTGTTCGGGTTTTCGAAGCAGAATAAGAAGGGGACCTTTACGGAGGGCGCCTGACAATTGTTTAACTATTGATTCTCAACCAGACCCGCAATCTATTCGATTGGATCCATTTATCGGATCCTTTACATGATTATCGCCTAATACCTATATTTGAGTTTCCACAATTCTATCCCTTCCCAATTTTCCGCCGTCCATTGTAAGTGAGTCGCTGCGGCTTTGCGCAGTTTCCGGCCGGAAAGTCGTTCTGCGCTGAAGTCCCAGGAAGCTTTAGCTTCGGACACGAAGCGATCGATAAGTGCTGGGTCGCGACGTTCGAGACAGATGAACACCGCAGGTCGGCGCGATGCTGACAGTACGCACAAATCGCGGATGGTTCGTAGAAAGGGCTGGATCAGGTCCGGTGAATAGACAGTGTCTGCAGAGCATATGAGGTCGAACGGAGGCTTTACGCTCTCTCCCCACGTCCACGACTCGGACGCGCGTGTCCAGTCAAGGGGAGAGACTTCTATCTTGCCAGAGCCAGCGGGTAGTGCGGAAATATTTTGCCAGATGTTTAGAGCGAGCACACAGGAGATGACATCCGGGACGTCGGTTGCTAGGACGTCCCATCCGAGCGCGGCGGCGGAGAGACTGGGTTGATCATTAGGAGCGATCAAGACGAGCAGGGAGACATGGAGCGCACGCCGTGAGACCTGTGCCTGCGCCCAGATCGCAGAGGCGTGCACCAGGCGACTTGGGTTTAGGCAGGCAGAATGCGAGGCATTGGGCTGCGGGCCAAAGTGTGGTGCCTGTACTGGAGATCACGCCGTCGTCCCGCTGGGATAGGGCGAAGGTAGACTCGCGTACTGTGTAGAGCATGTACGAGAAAGGAAATGTCAACAGTTGTTAACACACACTTTCGCAAATCTTTCCGTGAGCCTCGTGCTGGCTCCAGTCTTTCGTTCTCCTCGTCATGAGGAACTTTCTCGCGCGGTTGCATCTCCCATACTCCAAAGAAAAATCAGAGAAGGATGTTCTCACGAAAGAGAAATTCCCGCCGCTGAAAAAATGGCCGCCCGAGCCCCAACAGTCCGAGCGTGCATCCCTCAATCCCGCCGAATACACTACCCTCAAACCCTTACCAGACATCATTTCAGCGGGGCATGTTGACCATTCCCAGGCATCCACCGTCGAAGGTCCCGACTCCACAGCCGAATCGACGCCCAGTTCCTCAACACCAACGCAAGAGTCGCCCCAGCTTGGCACAAGTACTCCCATTCCTAACACAATACCAGACGGAGATGTTGATGAGGACGACGAGGACCAGGTACCTGAGCTGCCCCAGCAGATCCACGAGCTCTCTGGAAAGAGCTCGCGTCGCACGGTCAACCGTGACAGCTCAAGCGATGTGCACAAAAAGGTGGCCTTCAAGTCGCCCACGCACTCGCCCACCTCATCGTCTGACGCGAACAAGAACTCGACGCGATACCAGCCTGTGAATCCCAGAGATCCACGAGGATCGACGTCGTCTGTGGCGTCGAAGCCCGATCTGGGGACAACAAGCCGCGCGAGTGCGCGCACAGCTCTATCCAACAATAGGGCCCTCTCCCCACTCGGGGCGCAATCCCTGCGCTCTGGAACACCCTACTCGCAGATGTCGTCCAGCGGCAGCCGCATTCTAGCTGCCACATCTTGGAGCGAGGTCACTGAGGTCGACCTCGTGTCCAACCTTGGGTCACGCGAGCGCACGCGCCAGGAAGTGCTTTTTGAGATCATTTCCAGCGAAGAAAGGTCAGCGTCGCATGTTTGATTCAGGTTTCGTATCTTATATGTGTGGAAATATCCTTTCTTTCATCTTCAGATACGTGAATGAGCTCGCAAAGATGAAGGACACGTTCATTGATCCACTTCTACATCCATTCTCCTCTTCATCCATGACCCCCTCCATACACGCATCTACGCCGAATCTGGACTACGAATTTTATCGGTCAGATTCACCGGCGGCGTTGAGCAATGATCAACTTCCTCCCATTGCCGCACGGTTCATGACACCGACTCCGACGCCACAGCCAGCGCCAAAGGACTCTCCGATCATTGACGAGGGCTCGCTAGAAACTGACGAAGACGACGAGGCCGAGGACCAGGTGGCAAGGGGCGGCTTCCCCTCACCTCGTCGGCCACTTGGCAGCAGTGGCCAGGTTGCCAAGCTGAACCATCCGCGTTCTCCGTATCGTGCTTCTGCGACGAAGAAGAACGGGGGAACGACCGTTCCCTTCCCAACACGTTCCCACAATTCCCTTCCTCCACCACCGCGTCCAGGTGCCATGGCCGCGTCAACGCAATCACTAGGCAAACCGGTGGCTTACGACCGCGAGCGCAATGTGAGTCAAGCTCAGAGCTCACGGAAGGTGTCCGTGGAAACACCTCCAAAGTCCGGTGTCCTGCGCAAGTTCAGAAAGGGCACGCCAGGCACGCCGGACAGAGAAAGCGTCAAAGAAACTGTACTGGGTGACTCCATTTCGCCGCAGTTATTGCCTGAAGACTTGCGAATATGCCTCGAAGTCATCGACAGCGGTGTCTTTGACGGACACAAGCAGCTGTCGGAAGCTCTCTACAAGCGTTACGCTGATCAATATCCTCTTGTGCGATCACTGGCAGACGTCTTTGTGTCCAATGTTCGTGCTTTTCACTATTGTCTTGTTGCCGCTCGTGCTCGTTCTGACTTACGTCAATCCCCTAGTCTAACATATTCAACGACTACTCCATCTACGTGTTGCATTTAGAGAGGGCTTTAGAGCAGGCTGACGACGCGCTCTCGAGTGCAGCGACCAAGAAACCCAAGAAGCAAGATGCTGGTGATTGGCAGAAGGTCTGCCGGTTTCTGCAGCGTCTTGAGCAGGATGCCGCAGAAAAGGGCGAGACGGGTCTTGCCATCACATTATCGAAGCCATTCCAACGACTGCTCAAATATCCGCTATTGTTCCAGAATTTACTCTTCCACACTGATCCCAGCACGACGGAATATGAGGCGACACTACAGATGGTGGCCGAGGTAGAGAAAATCGTGAGGAGCATCGAAGACGAAAAGATCCAGAAGGAGGAGCGCGACAAGACGCGTGATGTGTTCGCCCGTATTGATGGTTTGGAAAAGGTCCGCCAGCTAGCACAGCCGAAGCCGTCGCGCGTATTGCTGGAGGAGCGGCCTATAAATGGGGCGGTCACAGCGAGCCAAATCAATGGTGATCGTTCCAAGTCGCCCGCGTCTCCGCCACCGACTTTTAACGGCAAGAACGTGCGCGGCAAGTCCTCGTTCAAGCGCTTGAGCGATGTTCTAGGGACGAGCAGCGGATCTGTCGGCAGCAAGAAAGACCTTTGGCTTGTCGTCTTCAATGACGTTGTCCTTCAATGCCAACGGACAGGCACCACATCTCTTCCACTTGTGGCTACGACAAATTCCAGGGCAGCCTCTATGCCTGATCTGCAAGGCAAATCGAAGTATGCCACTACTGGCCGCCGAAATTCGCACACAAAACCTCGTAATCTCTACAAGTTTATCAAGGTACGGACACCATGTTTATTACAGGCGTTATTTCAATCTGACCCTTGAATAGATCGAGACATGGGATATTGGCGGGGTTATACAACCACGACAAGGCGTCGTGTCTATGGACGAGTACGTCTTTGCTTCCGAAATCGGCTCGTCGATCTCACCTTTTTTCAGAGTGATTCGTTCACGTACACAGGCTACGATGTCCGTTCAGCCCAGAATAGTGCCTATGCCCGACGATGACGAAGACAAGGGGGTCGAATCAGATGACTCCGATCGCAAGAGCAAGATGAGCTTTTCGTATTGGGGCGCCGATAAGGTCACAGTGCAGAAGCCTGCGGTCCGCGGACGCGTGCCTCCACGAGGAAGGGGTGGTGCTGTATCATATGGCCGTGAATCTTCTGCGAATGCCAAGTTTGGCTCACGATTGGTGTCAAACGACAGCACATCTCCGCGTCCGACCAGCCGCCGCACGCAGGTAATCAGTCCATCCTCGCGGAAGATGCAGTCCGAGGACGGGCATGGCAGCGCATCGAGCAGGCCTGGTTGGAATTCAAACACCCACGCACCGACGACGGGCCGCTCTCCGATAATACCTGCTCCGCATCTCCTTGCATCGCGGAGACCAAGAAATACGTCGACGCCGTCTGCACCAAGCAAGATGCTGGCGCCGACGTCATCAGGCAAAGGTGGTCTCACTACATCGCCAGCGCCGTCGGAAGACTCAGGGGTAGGCCTTTATCGCAAGATTATACAAAAGAATCCGTCTCTGAACCGCGTCATTTGATTCCCCAGGCGCAGAAGTTGGTCTAAGTATTCGCGAAGAGCTCTTTTCCACTCGTCTTTCCTTCCAACGCCTTCCTACCACTTCGTGCTCCGCTCCGCTACAGTGTCTTGTTCGATACCATGTATATCCTGATATCCTATCTTCACCATATTTGTGAGCCCGAGTTTCTTTATTTACTGGCGCTAATTAATTATGCTATTTGCTGCAAACTGTTTTCGTATTATGGTTTCTGAACTCTCTCGTCGTCACCAACTGATATGATACCATTGCCCCTCCTTTCTCGTTCGCGATACGTCTCGACTCGACTGTTTCTCTCACACACTCGTACACCACTGTCGTCTTTTCTGTTCTCTCTATATCTTTTTCTATTCCATGTTCTACTTACTCATCTCTTCACGCATTGACTGACAATTCACGAGCTCCCACATATATAGATTCCCCCCACTGTATCATGATACCGTCATGCTTTTTTTTTGTCGCTCTTTAGTTCTCGGATCTCTTCTTATCTTTTTACCTCCTTGGAATCCCCCCGTCTGGATACTGAAGAGAGTGCTTGCCGGCCGGTGCTCCCGCGTACCAACTTCATGTGGTACGTGAGGGCCAGTTGGGTGAAGCACGTATGGTACGCATGTCGCGCTGTTATGCATACTTTTAATCGTACATGTCAATGCTTAACCTCGTACTTGAATTCGTGTAAGGTCAACACTTGGTATGTATTTCATTCTTGTCCTTGATTGTGGTATTCTTGTTCTGCCAAACGGTGACGCCACGTAGAAAGTTGATCGGATCAAGTTTGAATCCGGGCGACGCTGCAAGGGACCTACGTATAACCTGCCAAGCAAGTAACTATGTAGTTTACAGTATTTTTGTGGCTGCTCACTCGATGTACACACAATGATCAGTTTTGTTGTCTATCTCGGTCGGTATACGACGTTCCAACGTCGCGTACAGTGATAATTGCAGCGCGTCATGATGACCGTGACACGCAATTGCAATAGTTGCCTAATGCGGCATGCAGAGAGCCAGCGCATAATCCCGGGAGTGCATTCATCTTGAACGGCACCTCTCTTCGCCTTTCGCCAGCCCCATGGCGTCCGTCGTCATCCCATTTCTCTATGTCATTATCGTCTTCGGGGGGTTGTATGTCTTCAGCCACATTTATCGCAGAAAGCTGGCTTGTGAGTAAATTTTCCACGCGCCACACCGATCTCTCGCACTTACATTGATTTCTTACGTCCTCGCGTCCTGCTTGCTATGATAGCTCAAAGTCCTGAGCCATACTTCCCTCCGCATACCGAAAGAAACACGTACATAACTCTCCTTCAGCAAAACGCACCAGAAACAACGCTCAAAGCCGCACTTGTACGCCGAGCCGTTGCAGATGTGAAGATGGTCATCCGTGTCCGGGAAGATAAAGCAGCCCTGCAGCTACTTTTGCAGAAAGGGACTGTCGGAGATGACCTGTGGAATAGCTGCTTAGCAGCCGAGAAAGAGCTAGAAGCTGAAATCTACGAGGTGATCAGCGAGGCCAACTCATACGTTGAGGGCTGGGGACAACTCATCTTCCCGACCGCCAACGAAGTGATCGCGAACGAACGCTACAGGGCCGCTTTCGATAAAACCAACGAAGTCAAGGCACAGCTCGGTGAGCATTACGGAATAATCTCTATTGCACATCGGACGTGTTGACGTTCTTACGCGTGGCAGCTGCGAAGTACGGCTTTAAACCACGTTTGATGCACCTTCCACCACCCGTTGGAGTCGCAGCTACGCCGGCCGCACCATCATCTCACGGACAGGCGAACGAATCTCCACATCTGACGACACCTCTGAAACCAGTAAATGGCAACAGCCCCACTACCTTGTCGCCCGGTGCCCCGCAGAATGGCGACGTGGTGAGCGACAGTGAAAATGGCGCGCCCAAGACAAATTCCACCACTATCACACCATCCCCATCGAAATCAGTCAGTTTTCATCCTCTCAAGTGTCGTGTTGCCTTTGACGTACCTGTTCTTGCACCTCAACAGCTGAAGAAAAACAAGAAACGACGGTGATTATGATACCTTGGCTAATTATTCGACTTTGATAACACAAATATTTTTTGAATGCATGATTTAAAGGCAACATAAAATATAGCATGGTAAGGTGCGTCGCTAATGACCCCCTCCCTCCGTTTAACGGTGAGGGTTGGCTGCGAACGTGCAACGTGAAGACGAAGGGCGGTGTACAAGAATGACAGTGTTGGGTGACCAAAGTGGTGTGCCATGAGTACAGATTGAGTAACAAAGAATAGAAATGGAACAGATGAGAGACTGGAACTAGAGGATACAGAGACAAGGCGCAAGATATTCCAACTTTTTCAACCGCGGATGACGATAGCTTTCTCTCCTGCGCCAGAGCGGGATCTGCCCGACTTGTCGACATGATCCAAACCGAGAACGTCCTCCGGAGCGTACTGGTGATCGTAAATAACATCATCTGAAATTATTGTGAGTGGTCGAAAAAAAAAAGTAGACAAGAGAAGTCAGACGTACCGTCTTCGATATATGATGGTTGCTTGAACGTCGACACTTGTATAAGCGCAAACCTGTACCTCTGAATATCTTTCTCAGAGACACCTAGTCTCGTTTGTAATCGCTTCTTGGTGTCGGCGAATCTCTCACCCTGGGCAAAATGTTATTACGAAACGAACCCAGAACCGTAGCAATGTGCCTTACCCTCTTGACGACGAACTTGAATGGCACGCCATGAGTTCGAGTGAGTTCTCGGGAGAAATGGAAAACACCGATAACTTTGTCGGCGTCGTCCGCCTCAAGCTCCTCTCGAGGTATTTCCTATCGCCAATTAATCTGTCTATTGGATACTAAGTGCAAATAAGTTGCTCACTTCAGCATACAAATCGACCGGGTCAGGGATGTTGCCAATCATCTCCGAGCCGGTGAACTCCTTCTGCGCCTTGCGGTCCCTGGAGACTTCGAAGACCCGTATCTTGCCAGTACCTCCAGGTGACAACTGGACCTTTTTCGACAAGTGCTCGGCCAGCTCATGCACAGAACTCGTCTTAGGTAGCAAGAAGGGGAATTGCGCCTCCTCTCGGTTGTGAATACCAGTCCACATGATGTTCAGGCTGCGCTTGGTCTCGAGCTCTATTATGCTGACGTCGAGCCTCTCGTACAAGATGATCGTCGTATTTGCATTGTTGCCATACGCCGGCGCCATGATATCCCCTATGCTTTGGTTCAACGAACGTTTCAGCACCGCTTTCGGGGCACCGGTAGACGGGTTTGTCGTTGTGAACCGCAGCTTTATGGGGTCATGTCCGAGATAGTCGCCCGCCTTCTGGGCCATCTTATAATGGAGAGTCAGACATGGCAAGACGAGATCAACGACAGAAGCAATGAGTCACATACCACATCGTAGTTCTGCTTCTTGCTCAGCACAAGATGGAACTCGGGATAATCCGGAGTGGGCTCCTCCGGTGGAGGCTTAGGGCGGAAGAGTATCATGACACGATTCTGCAGGAAGTCGTAGTAGTGAACAGGACTCGAATACAGGCCTTGGCTCTCGAGATCTCTAACTCTGCGCATCAGCATGAGTATCGCCCGAAGATTTGACAGGAAAAGAAATACATACTCGTTGTCAGGCAATTCAACCTGGAAACAAATGACGTCGCCGTCCTGAATTTCGCTTTGTGCGAAAGTCAACTTCATCTTCATGAGTTCAATCATGCCTGGTTTAATCTCCTCATACAACTTCAAGGGAATACCAGGCTGCCATCGCATCCGCTCGAGAATAAGAGGCACGAGATCTGACACCTTGGCAGTTCGCAACATGTATACTTTGCCAACACCATACAATGTCTGTTTTGTGGTGTCGAAGTGTTTCAAGAAGACCATGATAGACTGGGCCGGGAGTTCAGGCTAAAAAAAAAAACGCATATCAGTAACCGACAAACGCTGCGATTAAAGCGAAAAGAATAACCTGTCTTGCAGGATCTTGGATAACATCGAGATACAGTCTGAGGTCTGTTTGACGGACTGCCATGTTATTCCGTATGACCTCCACAGCTACAGGAGTTTAAGAAGTTGGCAATGCAAACAAAAGAATATGTGCTCACTCAATGATGGTTCATTTTCTGGTATCGGTGTATCCGGGCGCACTGTTTTGTTTTGACGATTGACTAAAACCCATAGACGAACTTGCTCTTCGGGGAGATTGAAGTGCTGAGCGACACGCTTCTTGAAGGTATGATACGACTCCTGCTTGAGTACACGGAAGGTTGGCAGTTCAGATGCCGGCCAGTTCTTGTCATCGAAAGTCGCAAGATCGAAACCTTCGTGGTGATTGAACGTTTCGTCGGTGATGACCTGAGCGGGAGTTGAGACTACATACACCGTTAGAGTAGAAGGAACGAACCTTCGCGGTGAGATACAAATGTTGCTCTTCCTTCTCGCGCTTCCGCGCCTCTAACTGCAGTCGCTCTTCTTCCAATCGACGCTCTGCAGCATCGGCTAGTTAACGTGCCATTCGAAGGGGAAGAACGCGTGCCACTCACTCAGATGAGGTGGCGTGTCCTTCTCCGTGAACTCCGCCAATACCTCGTCGATAGCCGACTCGCGGACGTACACAAGCATGTACGCATTGGTGAAACGCTTCATCGTCCGCACCTGATTGCCACGGCCACCTGGTCCATTGATAGCAGGCATCACCCCGTTGACGACCTCGCCTCCATAGTTCTCCTCAAGAACTTCTTTGTCGGTCACGGGCGTCACGCGATCATCATCAAATCTGAGCCAGCGCGTCTTGCGGTCGGGCTTGATAAGAGCGAAATAGTGTCCACCGTGAAGGTCGCCTGAATGTACAAGCACACCGTGGAGTTTGTACACCCAGCTCTCGTTGCCCTGCGCTGCAGGAACAGACGGATCCAGGAACTCCGCTAGATCGATGGAGAAGGGGAATTCATGCCGGTCGTTGATCTTCACCATCGCGTCTCGCGTAATATCGTACTCGAAACGCTTGAGCTGCAGGTGCAGGACGGGCGGGAAAGACTCAAAAACAATGCCCTTCCGCGCGTCCTGCAAGCCGTAACCTTCGGCCTGGTACTTGTTCTCACCGTCAAGTGTCTCGACCGCGATGTAATCTTTGAATGACTCATAGAGATTCTTCATGCCTTTGACATTGAGTTGAATGTCGCTGAAGTCCTCCACGCGCGATGACTCGTAGTCGACGTTCACGCATTTGATGTAGCTCTTCATCTTCCCGGTAAACAGTCTGGAAATCGCTCCCTCGGCCGCCGTGCCCTACGATAGTCAGCCAGTGCACGTGAATATGTCATGAAGCTCAGACCTTCATTTTGGACTCCAGCTTGTCTTGCAACACACGATTAAACTCCTGAACATCATGTTGCAGGAAGGAGTCTAAGGATTTCCAGCCAAACGATTTTGTGAGCTCTGTTGTCCCTACGGGCTGCGCTGACGTTTGTAAGTGATAAAAGACGCGTTGCAGTGCTAGCGCGACGCTCTCCGTCGGTATGTCATCTTCCGTTGGTATTTGGAACACAGCCTGCGATATCTCGTCAAGAGGACGATAACGAACTCCGTTTTTCAGTGCGCACCTTCCGGAAGTAGTTCGTACAGAACAACGATTGTAGGAGCGAGTTCATGTAACATGTTGCACCCTGATTCTTGAGGCCCACGAAGCCGGTCTCCTTTTTGGAATCGTAGTTGACAAAATTATGCCACAGAACGCCTGTCGGATCCTCCAGTACACGAACGTACACTGTGATATCAGCAGATTCCTCTTCAAGAATAGGCCGGCTCTGGCCCTCTTGGGGACTGAAGAGCTTGCGAAGCTCGCTGAATCGGGTGAACCCCCAATCACACTCTTCGGCAATGAAGCGGTGATGTGCGTGGCTGACGGTATAGACTGTGGGATCATGAATGCTTGATATGACGAGCGCGAACTGGGCGCAGGCATGCCAGCCCTCTGGTGCTTTCTTGGGCTCGGCGTAGTCCAGATACACGGAAACGGTGTCATTTGGGGGCGCATTCGAGTTTCCAAACGGAAACAGAAGGATTCGCCTGTAGAAAATGTTAGATGACGTACTCGATGCAACCGAGCTGGTGGTGGGCGCGTATCCGGACCCGGTGCCCACAAGGCAGCACGCTCGGGAGCCCTGCACACCGACAAGGCGCGGGACAATGAGAATTTGGGACGCACCATTTGTGACCGCCGCATTCAAACTCTGGACTGTGGAGTTTCTTGTCGAGCTTTCTCCAGTTCTTGAGCGTCCACGTGAAGACTGTAAAGTCTTTCACGTCGTGGCCCATGTCAGGCATATGCTTTGCCGCGAAAGCGTCATCTGGGAAGAGTTGAGGCCGCGAACGCGCGAAGAGGTGGTGAGAACACGTACGATCCTTGACCGATACATTTTCGTCGACTTCCATGGGCTGCGAGCCACTCGCCTTCTCATCGAGAGAAGTGTCCATTGCAAGAGAGGACGTAGACCGATAAAGAGAAGAATGGATGGCAATGGCTCAGGTCGACGAATAGTTGCGATGTAAATCGGTGGGTGCTCGTAATGGAATCGCTGGAAAGAGTTACAAACAATGGATAACAAGACCTGAATGATGTAAGCCAACTGCCAAATTCGGAAGATGACTCATTTACTCAAATAAGCCAACTCGTTGTATTTTTTGAGCAAAGTTTCAAGTAATTAATTACTGGATGTATGCTATTCGATGGGACGATGAGCTCCTCGATGTCGACACGCGTGCGGGCTGTCAATCAACGCGCTGAACGCCGTCGCCGCCGTGTTCGCCGTTACGAGGTCATCGGATGTTTTAGTGGAACCTGTTTCTGCTTGACAAGTCATTGACCGCCTCATGCAGCTCTTCCTCAGAGCTCTCTCATTCGGTCTGCACGCCCATATTCTGAGGGGACAACGGTGCCCAGCACCTTTACTTTCGTGTCCCACAACACCACCGCATGAAGAGTTTTTTCCAACGCGCCAGCTCCAAGAAACAGCCCGCCGTCAACGGACTCCTTCCTCCTAAGCCCGTCGATGTCCCGTCTGAAGGCATGCCCATGGGCGCTGCACCACATGCGTTGGGCGCACCTCCCATCGTTCCCTCTTCCGCATCTGTTCTGGAACGTGTGGGCCAATCCAAGTCTGGCGGCCACACAAAACCTCCAGTTCTGTATCCTACCGCTAAATATCGTTCTGTCAGTAGACAAGAATACCGTCCCACAATAGACTCGTCTCGTTATGCCGCCACTCATAGGCGTATTGCGACAGACGATGAGAAGGGAGGTATGTTGTCGTGGGGCGTGTCTGTCAAGGGCCACACTGCCGAGCGTCATCGAGACAAACACGCCACGTATCCGCCAGCGCAGCAGATCTTTTCCAATGCATTTGCAGAATCCGGCCGTCCTGATGATGACGATGCCGAACGCCGAGTCCGCAGGGAACGACGCAAGGAGCATGAGGCCATGGAACGTGCTGCCTTTGGCGATGACGCTCCCGACACGCGACGGCCGCAATGGGAGTCTGGCACTGAAACTGCTCGCGAAAGCGACAGAGATAGGGAAGCCAGACGCATCCGCAAAGCACGCGAGCTTGAGCTGCGCGATCATCACGAAGCAGCACGGCAGGAGCGCCGATGGCATGAAAGGGACGAGGAACGACGGCGACGCGAGAAGGAAATCGAGCAACAACGGGCTGCAAAGGAAGAGCGCGAGGAGCGCGTTCTTCAAGAACGCCGGGAGCGGGAGCGGCAGGAACGCAAAGAACGGGAGCGACAGGAACGCAATGAACGTGAACGTCAGGAACGTAAAGAGCGCGAGCGTCAAGAACGCAAGGAACGCGAACGGCATGAACGCAAGGCTCGAGAGCGACAGGAGTACCGCGAACGTGAGACGGAGGAAGAGCGCAAGGAACGCGAGCGACAGGATCGCAAGGATCGCGAACGAGAAGAGCGGCATCGACGGCGAGCCCGTGAGCGCGAGGAGTACGAGCGCGAAAAGACCGCGCGCCGTTCCCAGGATCATCAAGCACCTCGGGCGACTGGTTCATATCAGGTGCGTCACGTCCACCACGTTGAGGCGGGACCTTCGTCTTATTCTGCTCAGGTCGCCGCGAAGCCTCTCCCAACACTGATGGGTGAATCCGGCGAGAGTTCAGACAGCTCGCACTGGGTGCTCCCCGCCCATCGTCGGTATCGGTCCGCTGACGAATATGCATCGAAGGATCCTAGCGATGCCACTACTGTACGTCGTACACCCATGACAGCCTATTCTAATAATATCATCATTTACAGCGTCAGCATATCCACGGGACCGCCTCCTCTGGCGAAGGCAGGGACTTCACCCGTATTCAATCTGTACCCCATCCCTCAATCAGCACCGTCCCATCGCGGGCTCCAACGGCCGTGCCATTGGTTCGGTCTACCGTATCGGCCGGCAGCGCCAAGACCATTCGCTCTCGGGAGAAAGAATTGCGATCTCACTTGCGCGTGCAACCGAAGGGAAGCGGCCACCAAAAGAGTGCCTCTATGCCGGTCACGAATGATCTCAGCGTCTCGCACACTCCAGCAACCGGCGTCGAGTATACCAAGAAAGATGTGAGTTATCGACCTCCGGTCTTGGCTGCTACTCTGTCTGATATGACTGTAGCACACGCAAAGCGCGTCGGGTACGTCCCGAAATCATCATCGGGAAACGCAGCCTGAACCCAATCATCGTGCTGAAGACACTGTTCAACGTGTACCTGGAGATCACGCGTTTTATTACGCTCATGGAGCAGAAGCACGTGTCGACATACCGACATCTGTACCACGACCTGTGATTTCAACAGGACAGAGCTCCGCAAGTGGGAATCGATGGTCGAATGTGGGACAAGTGGGCGAGCTACATATGTCATCTCTAGAGCCTCCTAGTAGTTCCCTTCCGATCGGCATACAAGCCATGGAGGACCACACTTTTACTAGCATTCACACTACACAGGGTCCTCCCGACTATTCTACCGGGCCATCGGAGGCTGCGCCATCTCCAGCTGTTGTGCTTGCGTCCGCACAGTCGCAGCGTTCCTACTCTCACACGTCTGCTATAAACGCTTCTGAAGAGCATCACACGAAGCACGACAGCTATGCAAGAGATCCACCAACCCACGAGTCCGCTGGTACGACTGCACCCCCTGTCTCTACCTCGAGGGTTTCGCCACCCAATCGCGTTGCGTCGCAGGCTCACCAGGATACCCCCCAGACAGCACAGCACAACCCAGTGGCATGGCCTACAGTGCAAGCTGCACATCAGACACTCCTTGCTGTGCCAGCACAAGTGACACTTGCTCCTGACTCCCCCGCGCCATTGCCGATCCCTGCCCCGGTCCGTTCGCTGTCCATGCAATCATCCAATCGTGCCTCCAGCACCGGACTTCTCAGCAGGAAAGGCACCCTGGGCAATGCGAGCTTTTTGTACGATGACATTGAGGTTCCTGTCAAGGTTATCGTCTCTGTCTTTCTCTCGCGAGTGACGAAATGTATTAATGTTTATTCAGCCGATCGGCGTCCGATTCAAAGAACCAGAGGTGTCTCCTGCGAGTGTCGAAGCAGGGCCCTTGCCGGAAACTCAAACCGCGAGTAGCACACCTCTGAATATGACCGTGGCTCGCGCCACACCAGCGGGAAGTCCTTCGAAAGCGCCTGCCACAGGGTCCAATCCCAGCCCAGTGGCTAACATCGTCCCCGCTGTGGGCCCTGACGCCCCTGCGAACGCCCCCGCCCCTGGCCCATCAGAGTCATCCGGCTCCCGACCTTCACGAAGTGGAGATAATAGCCCAAAGAACAATGCGACGAAGACCGATATCCTTCCTGCGCCTCCGACTCCTCACGTTGACTTGCAAGCTTTGTTAACCGATCCCGTCACTCGGGCCCCTAGTCGTAGTGCCTATTCGAGCCCTGAGTCACGAGGTCATGCCAGTGCCATTGTTTCGCCTGCTCAGGCTGCTGTGGATATTAGATCACGATATTATCGACCAGATCTCGTCACTGCCGCATCGGCGGGAAGGACGAATGCGACTGCACCTGCTGCGCCAGTACCGCCTGTTGAAACTAACGATGTTCCGCGGCGGGAGCATGCACGCGAGTATTCCATGTCGCGTGATGGGCAAGACGAGAAACCACGAAGAATCATACGATCTAAAGACGCCAACGAGCGACGTAAGGAATCTTCTTTCAAGACGCGCAATCCTAGTGCAATAGCTTCAGCTTCTATGCCGTTAGCCAGCATTGCCCAGCTTGTCTCTCCTCATCCTCAGCTTCCTGCCCTTTCATCGTCGGGTCCTGTCGCTGCCACCACTCGCGACCAGACCGCCTCCGTTGGCTATTCATCCAGACCGCCCGACTTTGCTCCTGTAGCTTCCACCGCTGTGGTTACGCCGGAACAATCACGAAAGAGGTCAGACGATGCAACGCGAGCCCAGGTGGCACCTTCCTCTATACCCCCAGCGATTTATCCCGCGGATCCGCCAACTGTTCCCTTTGCTCAGGAGCGATGGGAGCGCAAGTCTTCGAACGATGGCACACGACCTGCTGGACTGTCTTCGGCATCTGCTTATGCTGCAAGGCAAACACAGCAAAAGAAGATTAGCTCCCATGCGCGCCAGAACGTTCCCAATAGTTCTGCACATACAGTGACGCATCCAACTCGAGTTGAAGCTTCTTCGGGGCAAGGCTCTGTGCCAACGCATCAGAAATACTCTTCCAACCCTCAATCAAGGCAGAAATCACGTCAAGACGACAGCATTGTTCCACCTCATAACACGATATATAAGCAATCTTCAACCGCCCCACGCGCGCCAGATACCACCTATCATGATTCAGTATACCCCGGTCAGGCAGTTCAGACTAATCTACGCACTTCGGAAACGTCACATCATAAACAAGCATCCAGTTCACGACATCATGAGGTGCAGCCCCCGGACTCCTTTATCCGATCGGAGAAGAGAGGAGTGGATAATATTCCCCATTCATATGCTGTTCACCCGTCCCAGCATCTAGCAGAAGTTGCCATTGCACAAGGCCCCGTTGAGCCTTCCGTCAGTCGTGTCAAAGTGCCCACTGCCGCCGACCAGCCGGTGGCGTCGCTTGTGCAGAATGGCTCTCGTCCGTCCTTAGACAAAGATTCGCCCCCGCGTCATGAAACTCTCAAGCGAGTGCCATCTCGGACCTCTATAGCGCCTTCGCTGTCTTCCCGCGAGAAATCCAAGAAAGCCGGTCTGTTCTCTATTTTCCGCCATCGGACGGCCCAGTCTCTACCTCATTTCACTGCAGACAAGTCAACAGGTCCGCCTGAGCCTTCGTATGCTTCGATCCGGAAAGTGAAGCCCGCGAAGAACGCCCCGACTCCCATTGCTGTTGATATTCCTATTCCGCCGTCGGGCAAAGGTGCTGGAGGACCTGTCAAGACATCTTTAGGAAAACTAGGTTTCTTTTCTAATAAACGCAACCGTACCATGTCCGACGCTAGCGCTCAGGCCGTACAGGGTACTGCGGTACGTCACATCATGACCCTTCGTAGCATCCACCCTTCTCATATTTGTGTTCTGTTTAGCCCAACACCATCGTTGGCTCACCGACGACTTCGTATACGTCGACACCCATGCAACCGATCATGACTCCTGACCCCGTGGCGGCTGCTCAGCAATGGCGGAAGCGTGAGGAAGAAAGATTGCGACTGAAGCCGAAGCGGCGTCCCCGCCCGGGAGTTACATTCGATGTCTCGGAGGATGTCCCAGAAAACGGAAAGTCTCCCATGTGGCGCAAGAGCCAGCGACTCGCTCTCCAGGAATCTGCTGCTGCAGCCCTTTCCGATTGATCTGCGCAGGTTGTTGTCATGCTATCTAGTTTTGTCCTCATATACCCCCTTTCTGCAGTTGTGACGAATGTGTACGACCATTTTGTACGGTATTGTATACTACGAGTTCGTAGTCCACTAATTATTCCCGTCTATAATATCTAGGTATGTTCATAGGCTTTTTCTATTTCGCAGTCGAGCATGCAGATTTTCTATTTTTTCCCTTTTATGTGCATGACTGACAAGTCAATATTTCAATAATTATGCAAATCAAGTGAAATATGTATGTTCTATATGTTGCCACGTTTGCGGGCAAATGGTATTGGGATGTAAGATGACAAGTGAGGCGGATAGTGTACGGATGTAGGTGACATGTTTGTCAGTCCGAGCTCGTGGCCCGATGGAGTAGATTGTGGTTCCGTCACGGGCTTAAGTGTTGCGGCGGCCGCACGTCGGTGACCACGAAGTTAGCATTGACAGTATACTTAGAGCGCAAGTGAAGACCTGTTCAACCGCCAGAGCTCTCTTGGTGAGTAACGCAGTGAAATTCAGTCGCCTTTTATACCCATTGCTCGATGGAAAGAGTAAATGTGGTACTACTTACTGTGGCGACGACGGTGCCGTGGCACCTGGCCTCAGAGAGACGCCGGTGCGATCAACTGCGATCCGCAATGGATCTGAGTCGTCTCATAAAATAGTCGTTACATACCATTGGGGCTTGTAAAATTTTATCAAGGACACCGTGATCCACTGTACGCCATAGGCACATCTTTAAAAAGCTTATGTAGATGAAACAGAAAATATGGGATCAGGACGAGCTATCGCGTTTCTGTATTTCTTTTGGGGGGTTGAATCCAACAGGAAATACTTGGCGGACATTGATATTTATTCGGGCGGCACTCATGTATTCGCCATATGGCGTCCAATCCGGGTCCGAGTCCTCACATGGTGCGAGCGATGGCGGTAGACTGTCGTCCAGGATACGAGGTACACCTGTGCGTAAGACATAACCATAAAGTTGGCGTTCAAACAAGCGAACAGGAAGGTGTATGCCGACCGTGATATGCCCGGCGACAGGCAGGGCCAGCCATAACAACGATATCCCCCGATCGCAGCAGTATAGGAGTTGGAGGCGTTTCTCTTGTCGTGCCGCCAATAAGAAAAATTGCTGAATTTCCCAAACTTACGGAAACGAGTCGAAGTCAGATCTCGTATGGCCTCAAGTCAACGGAAACATACGATATGGAAACTAAAGGAGCGGTAGCACATACTTCGGAGTGATCCACATGTCCCATGAGAGTGTCCTAGACGGCACATGCAAGGATCAGATCAAAGAAAGAAAATTTCAACAATACAAATTACCTACTTTTACTTGATAGAAGTTGACAATGCCCGCATCCGGCTCTTTACACGACATTTAGCAAGCATTTCATAAAACCACAGAGTAGCGACGGACCATATTTTTCACCCCAATTTTGCCATTGCAAGCTCTCGTCCCCCCAGTCGCCCTCACGTCCATCAAAAACAGAAGACCAGTCGACACTTTGGACGGCTTTTTGACATATGTCTCTCACGCGGCGGTCTACTGGCTGCTTGCCCCGAGTGAAATCATACTGCTTCGTGCTCCAGTGGTAATACCAGCCGAGATTTGCCCAACGCAATTTTTTAACGAGTGCAGAAGGAGACATGGATGGGACTGTCGATGAAGGCGAAGCGTCCGGCTTTGGAGTAGCCATTATGGCGTCCAGATTATGCTTGCTTGCTGCAGGGTTGTTGATGAGCTGTCTGGATCCCGTGTCCTCAGGGAATCTTGAAGCTTCAGGCTTTTGGGTTGCGGCTTTGGGAAGAACAACATCAATGCGTGATGGATCTTGTCGAGATTGAAGCATCGCATTCCATATTCCGTTTTCTGGTAGACGATAATGCACGTCTAGATTGGTTATATTCGGTGGCCGCGCCTGCTCTGCGAGAGACCATCGCACAAGTACTTTTTGTTCTTCGACAGAAAGAAAAGATGGAAATACCACAAATCCTTCAATTTTCGCTCAATATACAATGGTACGTACAACATGCAGATCAATCACCTGGTATCCCTCGCAAAGTAAACGCACGATGCAAACTGCCGGGTGGCATTAGCAGCTCGCGGAATTTTGACTCGTCCAAGGATCCACTCCAGACCCCATGGGGACATTTACCATCCAAAAGTGAAAGGTCCAATACATCTGAGAGATCAGGAGGAGGAAAGCGAGCTTTGAAACGCTTTTCTGCAGCTCTGAAAGGTGTCCAGTCTTGCTCGACGTCCTTATTTCTAGACTTTGTGGCTTTTAAATATTGTCTTCTAGCTTTCTTATATGCTGAACTTGTTGGGTCGTGCATGTCTTCGGATAGAGACATATCGATAGCTCAGAGAGTCGAGACTCTAAGTCACGCTCGATGTGGCGCGAGCCTTAGCAGCGGAAGCAAATCTGGCCGAGGAAGAAATAGCGCGGGGACGCCGAGCTTGTGCGCGTTCGGCCATTGCATTGCGCGTCGTGCTCGCTCCCAGTTCCATCGGACTTTAATGGTTTAGCAACCTGGACTTCGCTCGCTCGAGAATCCATATTTGCAAGTATCCCTGCCCGACACTCCGGCGGTGGCGTTCGTGGCCTTCTCCATGTCTCTATGGTGTCCCCGATCTTCAGCCACACTGGCTAGAACGGCTTGCCGTTCGTCTCTAATCATTCTTGGTGCCCACGGTCACCCTGCTCGTTCGTTAATACTTCGATCTTCTCCGCCTGGTCTTCAACCTTTTTCCACATCTCGTGCGCTGCGTGATTCCAAGGAGCCTGTTCATGTTGATGGCTCGGCGTCGTCGGAGAAACCGCTTCCGCCTGCTTCTAAGGAACCCTCCAAGCCGCCAGTGCTCACGCGCGCGTGGAAGAAGGTGAAGTATGAGGCAGAACACTATTGGAATGGCACCAAATTGCTCGTCTCGGAGGTTCGCATCTCTTCAAGGTTGCAGTGGAAGATCCTTCACGGCGAAGCGCTCACACGACGAGAACGCAGACAGGTCATAGTCTCACATGTCGTGTAGCATGTGTTCTTTGCTCAACTCTATGCTGCACACTTTAGCTCAGACGTACCACGCAAGATCTGTTGCGCCTTGTTCCGTTCGCTGTATTTGTCATTGTACCGTTCATGGAGCTTCTGCTGCCTGTTGCGCTCAAACTCTTCCCAAACATGCTTCCGTCTACATTTGAAGACAAGTTTGCGGCGGTGAGAATTGTCGTATCATGGTGTAGTTAGCACAAGGAGGCTTAGTAAATCTATAGGAAGAGAAACAACGGAAGTTGCTGCGTGTACGTTTGGACATGGCCAAATTTTTGCAGGAAACCCTCCGTGAGTCTGGTCTTCGCGCAAACGCGCACATCATCGGTAGTGATGCATTCAAGGAGTTCTTCCGCAAGGTTTTTTTTTTCATTTTGGTTCGTAGCCTTGCCAAGTTTCTGAATATACTGTAGGTTCGTGCTACCGGTGAAAGGCCGTCACCGTCAGACATTATCAATGTTGCCAAGCTTTTCGACGATGACTTGACGCTTGACAACTTGTCTCGTCCTCAGTTGGTGTCCATGTGTCGTTACATGGGCATCAACGCATTTGGCACGGACAACTTCTTGCGCGGTGCCATCCGCTCGAGTCTCACGAGCTTGCGTCGCGATGATCAGTCCATCGACATGGAAGGTATCGACTCGCTGTCCGACGCGGAGCTCCTGGCGGCCTGTCAATCTCGTGGCATCCGGACATCTGGCGTCTCGTACCGCCGGCTCAAGGACGAGCTGCGTACTTGGATTAACCTCCACCTACACAATAGGGTGTCTGGTGTCCTGCTCATTCTCGGACGTGCGTTCCTTTTTGATCGCAAGAAGGGTCCCAGCCAAGATGGTACCTCCGTCGTCATTGAAAGCCTTGAGGCTGTTTTGAGCAGTCTGCCCGATAATCTGGTGAGTTTATGTGGATGCGAGTAACCCATTTTCTGACTCCAATGTGCAGCTCAATGAAGCCGAACTTGAAGTCGCGTCGGACAGTGCTAGCTACAAGCAGAAACTCGAGGTCTTGCAGCAACAGGAGGAGCTCATTGAGGATGAAGAGGAACAAGAACAGAAGGAAGAGGATGCTCGCCGTGCCAAGAGAGAAACAGATGAACAAGAAGCGAAGACTGCAGAGTCTTTGTTGCCTGATTCTGAAGTAGATTTTAATTTCTTCGTTACTTCCTTTTCAGTCTTGACTCAAACATTTCAGCTTCTTCCCGAAGGTGTTGAAGACGAAAATGCCCGCATGACATCCGAGCAACTGAAAGAACTGACGGATGCCCTCATGATCCTGTCTGCCAAGTCGAGCGTGCTCAAGGAGCGTGCTGAATTGCGTGCTCTGATGGAGGAAAACCTTCTGGCAGATGAGGCAAGTCATCCTTGCCGCGCACACATCTGAGGACACATACTTATTAAATCCATCACTTTCAGGACCCCAAGTCACCCTCTGGTGCTCTGACGAAACGTATCCGGACTATGCTGACGAAGATCGACAAGATGATTCAGGACTACGATGATCGTGTTGGCAGTTCTCTGCAGATGATCTCCGCGGACGCGCAGGGTCGTATCTCGGTGCAGGATCTCGAAAAGGCGCTTGCCGTAATCCGGCATAAGCTCGACGATGAAGTAGGCCAAGCCATCATCCAGAAACTAGATGTGGACCAGGACGGCTTCGTTGAACTGGAGCATGTCTTCGGTCTGGTACGCGAGGAGGGGCTAGGTGTGTTTACTTTATTCCGCATTCTTTCCGTTTCGTGCGGCAGTACCTTGTTTTTGCAGCAACACTGATCATTTCCCTCCCGTCTTTGCAGGCGTCGTTCTCGATGACGATGCTCAATCTATTCTCGGACAAGGAAAGGAGATTAAAAACCTAAAGCCCCGAAAAGAGGACATTGTGAAGGAGGAAGACTAATTCGCACGTTGGTGCGCGATATATATCATACTTGTATGTTTCTAATGTCTAAGAATTAAAACAAAAAAGCACACTTGGTCGAGCCGCGATATTTCGGCTGCCATGGTCTCCCTCTCAATCGTTTAATGACATGTAAACAACTGCCATGTTATTCTATTGAAAGACATGAACTGTATTGTTTCATGCTCCTCTAGAATGAAGCATCGTTATCCTCGATACTGCCTGACTGAGATCATATCAGATACTAGCTTCGGGTGACATATATCACTCTTCCAAGTTAGGCCTAATCTTCGAAATCGCATGCCACGGTTCGCTAAAGTACTTAGTTTCCTCCTTTTTGCATTGTCTATCCGTACTTCCAACAAGCTTGTGACAAGAGGGAAACACCACCAGTTCGGGGTTACTAATCCTCATTTGTTTAGTCAACTAAGTACAGGCAACAGTGGTATTGGCGAACGAGGTAGGAACATGTGTCAATGTCGTGATAAGTCTATATCGCCAGGAATAGAGCAAAAGTGTACAGCGCCAGTCGTAACAACTCATGAACATGTGTCGAAAATGAAGAATGAAACAACGGTAAGACCTTCAAGGTTTATTTATTCTCTTCAAGCATTGACATCTCCTGTCCATGCAGTGGACTTAATAAGGCTTTGTCGGATATCGTCAAGGAGAGCGAAAAGTTAATCCCTATGAGAGCTAACAGCGTCACCCAGCCAAGCCAAGCGAAGGCCACTATGGCCCGACGTATACTGCAGTTGACACAATATGCCAGATTGCCCCAATAGTTCTGAAAGGCATGAGCAAAGAGGCAATATTATCGGGAAAACATGACCCACGGATGCAACGCCAGCCCCCACAACCCAGAAAAGCCACAGAAGGGAGAGACCGATGAGCTCGTCACGGAAGAGTAGAACCAGAGGCCGCTCAATACGTCTCAGGATGATAAAGACACTGTTTTATGTATTTAGAACGGAGAAAACAGCCACACAGGTGAGAGAGAGACGTACAGGGAGCCGCTCCAAAGCAATGCAGCTATCGAGCTAAACAGTAGTTCGGCAACGATTGGCTCTGCTACAATGATTTTCCATTGAGACTTGATCTGGCGTAACAAGAACACTTACCATATACTGGTTCTGTTTGGCTAATGCGACCTGCACATAAGCCCAACAGGATGACAGAGAAGACGATCTGATTTTTGCTCGATAGATATGTGACAGAAGAACACAACAAAATCTACAACGCACCAACGTCGCATACAATGCAATACGAACCAGATGTACTGGGAATTCCATAGTGAATTTCGTGAAGTAGAAACAAAATAACACTTCAGAGAGGCTGACGATGATCAGCGGAGGAAAGACGGTCGTTGACTCCACAAGTCAAAGCCTTATACATAGCACCTGCTGTTGTCACGCCAACTACACATGGCGGCATGTGACGTGTGCGCCGAACCATGAGTACAGCCTCATTGCAGGCTAGAAATGTGGGCAATGCGAAGATATGCAACGAGATGAAGACCTGTGTCATACCTGTTATCAATGACAGAACCAAATTTGGCAGCTTAAAGCGCGATGCTCACCAACCAGTGGTCCACGTCGACTGAAATCTTCAACATAGCTTGGAGAGCGACGCGCACTGAATTAGGTGACTGGCGACGTCAGGTTGTTGCAAACAAATGACAGTGACGGGAGGTAGGCATTACGAGAGGCAGTTATGTCCTTGTGATGCTAACGTCGCAATAGACTGCATTTCAGACAAAGTCACCTCAAAAGCAAGACGACAGTAGTACGGACGCCGCGGGAAAAGGCACTGCATGTAATACGGATTTAGTGGATGGAAATTTCATAAACGTCGTTTACCGGGTGGTGGTCAAGAGCAGGATACGCTGCTTGTTTCTCGCATTCGTTTTAGCATTTGTTTGTTTCCTTTTGGCCAGAATAATTTTTTGAATATAATTTTCAGGGAAAATGACCTCGATGCATTGGGAGAGCAGAAGAACGCGAGAGAGGAATTCGGTGTAGAGCCTTCGTCGGATTGCTTGCACGCGATACTGGAGTCAACGCATTTCCCGCCATTTTGGCTGCGGTTGAGCATCCTTGCCGTTCATTGGTGGCTGGTTCTCGTTGACTGGATCAGAGCACATCGAGAGTGCGGTTTTGAAGAATTAAATGCAGGACAAACAGAAATGAAATGGTCGTACACGTTAGACTAATGACTCAACTTGGGAACTCCATACCTCTCGCGAATCGCCAAGCCGCTTCAATTCCATCATTCGCAAGTATACGTACACCATCTATTAACCAATATCATTCTCATCCCGCTTCCTCTTCATATCGCGGGTAACCCTATGTTGTGCAGATTCGTGTCTCGCCAGCTCCGGCGAAACCTTGCTCACAGGGCTCTTGGATATCTCTGCAACAAAAAAAAAGGCGAGTGAGCAGAGATTTCGACAGGCTGATGGTTCCACAAACCGTTCTTGAGATCATACATCACTTCATCGTCTTCGTTGCTCAAGAATGTGATCGCAATACCCATCTTGCCTGCACGACCGGTACGACCTGGCGGGCAGTGAGCGATTGGCATTTATACGGTAGCGAATGAATGAGTACATACCGATACGATGAATATAAGCTTCGATAGTGTTGGCCATCTGGAAGTTGACGACAAGGCTGACATCTTGGACATCGATACCACGGCCAGCAAGATCGGTGGCGACGAGAACATCTGCCTCGCCCGTGCGCAGAGCTTGGAGTGCGGCCTCACGCTGTTCCTGACTCTTGCCACTATGCAGCGTAGACGTAGACCACTGTAGATTCAGGTGAATATATGGACAATTGAATTTCAATTTCAATTATGAGCACATACCCCACTCTTGGAGAGATCCTTCGCAACCATGTCTGCCATTTTCTTCTGGTTGACAAAGACGATGATGGGCGAATGGTATAGACCGCTGTTGAGAATCTCCAGAAGCCGGTTCCTAAACAGCAGATTTTAGGGGCATTGCAAGTATAAAGGAATGGCAGGTACTTTTTCTTCTCGTCTCCGCTGACGAAATCAACTCTCTGATCGACAGTGTCGACTGCGCGACCTGCTTCACCGATGGTGATGATCTGAAGAACACGTACGTCACTTTTTAGTTTGAGGAAGAAGACCCGAAAAACGCACAGCCGGTCTTTTCAGGTACTTCCTCGCCAACCTTTCGACAGCGGGGGGCATGGTAGCACTGAACAAAGTGGTTACTCTCGTCCGTCCCTTCGCGACCATCTTAGTCTGGGGTTCCTGGAAATTACCGTCTACGTCCATGGCGTCTGCACGCGATAATTAATGTGGGTGCAGCCGTAAATAAATGTCAAGACTTGCCGGCCTCGCCAACTTGCACTTCAACCATACCCGAGTCTTCCCCGCCCATGACATCGGATGGCAGCTGATCCAGGATGAAGGTCAAGTCGGCCTCGAAGCCAAGATTAACCATGCGGTCGGCTTCGTCCATGACGATATAACTTGATAGCGACAAACATAAGCGAAGACTTAAGCCGTTCATAGGGAAAAAAGACATACCGACATTGACTGAGAACAATGACATGCCGCTCAATGACATCTTTCAGTCGACCAGGAGTGGCGATGATGATTTCAGCACCCTCTCTGAGGTTGAACTGCTGTTCTTCAACTGCACGCTGTAGCGACAGGTCAAACGAAGAAAATGCGGAGATAGGTGGCCGTCACGTACACCACCGACAATGGAGACACAGTTGAAACCAAGACCCATAGCAAATTTCTTGGCCTCGCTTTCAATCTGCTGTGCCAACTCACGCGTTGGAGCAAGGATTAGAGCGTATGGCCCGAGATGCCTGAAAGGAGGCATCAACGCCGTGGCACAACGATCAACATCATGGGCATACCGGTTTTCCTCAGAGAAAGGTGGCAAACCGCTGATGAACGCGAGCATGGGAATGACAAATGCGGCTGTCTTTCCGGAACCTTGGTGACACAGTATCAGATACGCTTGCACAGAGGAAGAATAGCGTGTTTACCTGTTTCAGCAATGCCTATGACATCTCGGTTCTGTAAACCAATAGGGATAGCTTGTCGCTGGATGGGAGAAGGCTCTTTGTATCCAATCCGCTCGATGACGTCGAGAATAGTCTGAGGAATAGAAGACTCTTTCCAAGAGCGCAAAGGATGGGGGATTTGTCCGCCACGAGCAGAGATGCTGTAGTCCTCACGGAAGATTCGCCAGTCGCGGTCCTTCATTTCGGACAAAGGCTTCTCAGACCAGTGACGCTCGTCGAGGCCGCTCTTGGCCGCCTTGCGTCGTTCCATGGGGTCGGCCAGTTGTGGATTGCTGTCCTTGGCAACCACGGACAAGTCCATGCCGCCGATATGTCTTCGTGGACCCTGGCCCTGAACAGTGGACTGTTCAGGTACAGCAAAGGTATTAGTGTCATCATATGTGTCGTCGCCTGCGTCCCAATCAAACACGAATTTCCGGTCATTCATCTTGCGTATCTTGCGCTTCTTCCTACTACTGTCCACACCGAGATATCGTGAACGAATCGCCGATAGGTCCGTCGACGATAGTGGAGGAGTATAGTCCGCTTCTTCGGAACCAGATTTGAAAGGAACAGGTGGAGGTGGCATGGGGGATGACGACGAGCCAGGGCCATTGCGTTCACGATCGGCTTTGGGTCCGGTAGGAATGTCGTGATCTCGTTGAGGATCGCGGTTCCTATCACGATCTCCAGTTCTTTCTCTATCCTTGTCTCGATGGTCACGTCTTCTGTCTCGCTCACGCCGTCTGTCTTTCTCAGGGTGTCCGTATCGAGTCTCCGACTCGCGTCCATCTAAGAAAAATCAGTGAAACATGGCAACGAACAGAACATCGGATAAACGCACATCTATTCTTCATTTCTATCTGCTTTGCATCCCTCTCCAACATCTCGTGTTCACGTTTCATTTGTTCATTCTTCTGCTTCTCCTCTTGTATTTCCTTGGCCCGTCGGGCTATGGCAAGTGCCGCACGTTCCTCCTTGGACAGGAACTTTGGCTATAGGAGAGGCACATATGGGCATATGATTTGTTATGTACAAAAGAAACACGGGAAACTTGGATAGTCCCGTTCCAACGTACTTTGGAGGCAGCTTCTTTCTCAGCCTTCTGCTTTTCCAGCAAAGCCTCGATAGATAGTGGCTCAGATGCCATGGCGCAGCAGTGTGTCAATACAAGCAGAAATGCAGGTGGTGGTGCAAACAGCAGATGTCAATGGTGCTAATTACAGTTAGAGGTTCGTAGACAATACTGACAGTCACTGCTCAGCCTGAGTACGACTGACTCATGGAGAATTCCACGGCCGGGATTGTCCATGTTCGGCGTGATCGGTGATTCAACGGACCGTGGGCAGGGCTTGTCATGATAAGACACGTCACAATTGTGGGCGTAGTATGTATGTTTTCAATTGGCGGGTCCTGTGTCAGCACGAGGAACGAGTGGGGACACTGACCGTGGTCTATGATGCAGAGAATCATATTTTTGGCAACTCAGACATTCAAGGACAGAAACGCGAGAAGAAGAATTTACGGTCTCGAATTTTACAGGTCGCCCAATATAGAACGCTCCTCGGGGTTTCCAGGTTCGAGTGTAAAGTATGCAACAACATCGAGTTATCAGAGGATGGCGGATACCAGATTCAGGCACAGCGGCCTCCAGGACCGAGCCAATTAATTTACCTGCAGCTGAACAAACCAGCATGCACTAGTCAGTGAAAGTCCAGCACATACGAACATTTATATAATCAAGTATACATATTCGTCTTTTATGAGAAAGAAAGGAAATTATGTCCATGCAAAAGATAGTTATAGGGTATGTGAACGGAACATATTCAATGGTATGAAGGAATGTACGTCATGACTAGAAGCCAATTGACCAACGGAAACATCTTACACGAAGATAAAGCTGCAATACCTCCGCCGGCACAGAAGGAATACGCAAAAGATGCAAGCGAGCCCAAGAACCCAAAAGAACATTGCCTCGCGCGTTCTGGCAGATATTCCGGCTAGGATCATTTGATCCTAGAGATAGGATGGCCTTCATGGAAGGATGATTAAACGAGGGCGGATAGGGATACAAAAGTCGGTTTTTTAAAGATACAGTATTTCTAAACATCTATCGTGACCTGTTGTTTAAGACGTGATGATGCAGGTGATGCTTTGCGGATGAGGGATGTGGTAGATGACGCGGAAGCAGTCAGTAAATGTTATAAAAATTGCGGCATTGCAGAAGGAGAGCGTGGGAATAAAAGATATATGCTACTAGAAGAATCGGCGCTTAGTCTTGAAATCCTCTTCAACTTGAACCTTGATATGAACATGTTCAGGCCGCTGGCCGGGTAGCAATTCAGAGCAAGGTCGGATGTTCTTTAGCCACTCATCCCCGTCATCCACGTCTTCTGAATCACAGTCATGATCCGGACAGTGACGTTGTGACGGCGTTGAATCAGGAGATGTTGGGTCCATGGAACATGAACAAAGCAGGCCGCATCCGTGGCCACGTCCGAGAAGTAGGTCCGTCAGAGTACAGCGACTGCTGGGCTCAACGTGAAGCATCCGACGCAGAGCAGGGCGTGTTTCACGAGGAAGCAACATGAATATTGACTCAGCACCACCACCGCTGAAGGTCGTGACAGAATCCGTACGTTGGCGCCGCCGGGTCGCGGGCATCGGTTGTGCCGCAGGCTTAGGAGTGGCAACGTATGCGGGATCAATAATCAACTTCGCAGCAATGGGCTGCGCGGACGCCTGGAGAACCGGTGTCGAAATAGACTTCGCAGGAGACAAAACGACTGGGGCCCTCGTTGAATTCGAAGAGTTGACCAACGTGGTGTTGTCGATTGACAGTTGTTCGCCTTCAACCGAGGGAAACCCGGCCTCTTTCATTACATGCTCATCGGCATCGCTCAGCTGTAGATATACCAGATCAACGTCGTTATAACTTCGAAATCCAATCAAACCACTCACGCTCCGTGTCGGCGTTGCGGGGACCGTGACAGGCGCAGTCTTCGGTTCACCAAAGGATCTTACTAGAGGACTCTGCAAGATGACGGGGGCACGAGCAGTCAGAGCAGGACTACCCGCCTCCGGCAAACTCTCCGTCGAATCGCCAGGGCGTGCGAACTTGAGTACACTGGGATCCATCTCCTCCACGTCATCACCGGCAGGACTCAGCCCGCGACGACGACGAACAGCGCTTGAATCACGTGGTGGGCGCGACTTCGAACGAAAGCCCCGCGTGCTACTGCTGACGCGCCGTTCGCCAGTGCGGAAGCTCGGAATCTGTCCGGCGACGCGCGGTGTAACATCGGCTGCCGCGAGTTCCCTCGCGAGGTCGTCGATGTTGGGCAACGCAGCGATGCCGGGGCCCTTGAGTGTGTCAGGAACGACGACACTGCCTTGCAATAACTGGGCACGCTCTTCTAATAGACGCAGCTCTTCGCTTGAGGAGCTAAGGCTGGAGGCACTACGCATTATGCCGGCACCAGTGAGCAGAAGACTCTGGCGGATCATACGCAACTTCTCGGCGTTCTGGCTGTCGTCGTCATCGACCTGTTTATCTTGGCCGTCCGTACCCAAAGCGCCCGCAGACGCCGAACCAGTGGTAACGGATACCGCATAGTAGGACGAAACAGACGATACGGATGTGCTCGTCGGACTAATGGTCATGTTATCAGTTGTGGCGGAGGGATGAGCTATGCTGGAATTGTCGTCATTGGATGTTAGACCCGGATGTAGGCTTTCACCCTTCAAATTTTCCGGTGGCAATAAGGATCGAGGTTCTGGTTTTGCGCCAGACCCTCTACCAGACGATTCTGGTGTAGGGGTTTGATCAACTTCCACCTCTTCAATCTTGACAGTTAGCTCGCCAGAACCTGCCATTTGCTGGACATCGGGCGATTGAACCACGGCAGCCTCATCGTTCAGCAGCACCGGAATGCTGCTACTCTGTTTTGGGAGCTTTTCAGACAAGTCCGGATGCGCCTTCACAAATGCGCGATAGCTGGCGTCAGTCTTCGGATCTGGAATCTTCCAAGGAAAACGCCTCAAGAGCATGCACATGAAGATAATGGCAACGCTCCAAACGTCGGTCTTGCGCGGGTCATAACCGGTTTCTGCATGTGTAAGAACCTCTGCCGAACGATCAATAAAAGAACATTTATACAACAACGCGTACATACCAGGTGCCAGGTAGGGGTCCGAGCCAACAATGCCAGTCGCCTTCACGGGATTTTTCCCAGGATAGTGGAACACGGTGGCGGTCCCAAAATCGATCAACTTAACCACGTTTTCTCGGGTCATGACGCAATTATCGAGTTTGAGATCCCGATGCGCAAGCCCAATGCCGTGCAAGTACTCAACACCATCACATATTTGCCGGAAAACACCTATAACGTTTTCACCAGGTCGATAAATGTGAGAACGAAAACAAAATATTGCTCACAATAAATCTCAGGACGACACATCTTGCCAGACATTACCACACTGAACAAATCGTACGGCGCATATTCCATGACTTCATAATAAAGTCCGTGATCGCTCACGATATCGACGGTCTCAATAATGTTCACGTGTTTCAGAGTCGATCCCACACAGAATTCAGCCGTGACCTGGACCAAAGCTCAACGCGACCGAAGTATGCTATGAAATAGAGAACCTACCTTCTTCTGATACTCCTTCTCTGTCTCGCCTGCACGTTTAGGACGGAACTCCTTCACAGCGTATATCCGGTAATCGTCTTTCCCACGAGCTGTAGCGAAAGCACATCAGTCAGAATGACCAACCCCTTTGTAGTGCTCCGCTGCTCACCTCCGTGTTTGACCTTGGGTGTCTTACCACGAATAAGCCGGACGGTGCCGCCGGCCCCAGATCCGAGTACGCGGCCCCACTTTCCGTATTTCTTTGATAGGTGCGCGTGTGTCGCATCCTGGAGAGATAAGATAGGCTGATGCTCGCTGGTGCCTGACATCCGTGCATTAGCATTGAGCTTCATCAGGGGAGGAGGTCAGGAGAGAATAAAAGTCCGGGCAAAGGTCAAGAAAAAAAAAAACAGGTAATTCAGACACTTCAGTGCATCCATCGAAATAGCGACAGGAAACCAATCACTGACGAACGAGGTAGAAGGGAAGCGGAGTGATAATGCTGATTGGCACGGCAGGGATATATGAATAGAAAATGAAAAATCATGATAGGCAACACCAATGGCTCTCCATTGCAGTCCATTGCCGGCTTTTTCAAAAGGCAGTATACCAGCTTTGCAAATTGGCGCACTAGCATAGCCACCGGCATATCAAAAATATGATAACGAGCCAACGGCGATCGAATGATGCAATCTCAACGTGGAAAAAAACGAGACGCAGTGGTCCGGCTTATCGGAAAGGTGGTGAAGCTACACCAACTCACCATGCCTGTGCATGCCATGTCGGTAGTGATGGTGATGGTTTGCATCGTCAGACGTGCGTGTTGGATGAGGTGTGCTCGGCTCGATATGGGGCTGGACGCCAAATCAGCTTCCGACAATTTGCAAGAATACTCATGATTTACAACAAACACAGGCGGCTTTGCAACCACAAGGGGCGGCATCAACTTGCTTGTCTTCACGTTGGCTACCTTGGTGACCCCCGACGCGCTACTAGACGGCGGCGCAACAGCGGGCGGTGGTTGTGCAGTATACGGGCCGGAGATGTCTACACTTGCAACCGCCGGGGCAACTCGACCCTTTTTACCCACACCAAACCCATCGTTAGCATCGTCAAGATCCGACGACACGTTCTCTGCGGCAGTGAGACCGATTTGTATCAGTACGAGGCAGCCGTGAATGCCGGAGAAACATAGTAAGGATAGTTTAGAAAGTGGAATGAGAGTCATCAGTTAGTCGTATTCGGCAGACGTAAATAAAGACATACCAGGCGTCTTCCTTTGTGACTTGTGGGAAAAGAACGAGCGCACGCTGGGGTTATTCGGGATGCTACGAGTGGACGGACTCTGGTGCATAGCTGGCACCTCAGCAATGGGGAACGCATTGTCGTCGACCGGGCCCAGGTTCTGTGATGAAGGCGAACGGGGAAACATCTTTCCAGTGGGACTGGAAGGGACACGGATACCGTGAAGCGCAGGAGAGTCTGGCACCTTGAACCCGGCCACGGAACTCATCGAACGCGTGTCTACCAAATCAGACGCACCAGCAAGCGACGTAGCTGATGCGGCTTGCTGCCCGAATGTCGCGCTGCGACGGCCGACCAGCGGCGAACCTGGCGTCTTGCCATTTGGCGTTGAAGGACTGGCCGGTCCACGAAGGTTGACCAACGAGCCCAAGCGTTTGCGTAGCGACTTCCTGGTGCCGGATATGTCCATTGTCGACTCACGGCCAGTCAAATCGCTCGACAACGGATTGCCTGTAGGATGTGGTTCAGCCAGCTCGCACGGCAGGATACAAGAAAACAATCAGCAGGGCGAGGATGTGATGGACACGTGATGGGACAGTTGGATGCGGCACCATGTGCAAAAATAGCCAACCCAGGATACAGAACATGAGAACACAGCAAATCCGACGCACCGTTAACTACAGCTTGCGCTTCTTGATTACCACGCCGCGCATCTGAAACGACAGTAGACTGGTCCCCATTCAACGAAGTTTCCTCCTGACCCTGAGACAGAAAAGTGAGATCATCGTGGCTGGGCGAGGTGTAGCCGCTGTGCAAGGGTTCGGATGCGTAGCCTACTCCGTCTCCCGGCAAATCGCCACTTGCGTCCGGTGTTTCTGGTCTTAGTCCGCGAACGCGTGGGGTACCGGTACCTAGACAACACGCCGTATTAGAAGCTACAGACACGGACAGACGCGAACACGAAGGCAAGTGCATACCGGCTGGCCCAGTGGCTGCACCGGCGTGTTTCCATGGGTCCTCAACCTTGAGCGAGTCCTCCAGCTTCAGCGACCCCTTGCGCGGAGGCGTGGCCTCCTTGACGGGGATGGGGGGCGCGACGTCATCACCAGTGCCTGCCTGGCCAAGGCCCTGATTCTCGTTGACGTCCGACGAAGGATGCGCACTGTCCACGTCCGCAATTGACGTAAGAACATCAACCCGGTCGCGCTTTTGTGAATGATGGTGATGGGGGAGATGGTGGTGCAAGAAACGCTTGAGATCATGCAGAGGACCGTGTTTCGCGTCCGAACTTGCGTGTTTGGGGGAACGAGCGTTGACTACAGGGAGCGGCTGAGGAGTCGCGGGTGCCTTCAGCAAAGCATTGGGCTTTCTTGAATTAGAATTTCCTTTGGCACCTCGTTGGGAGGCTGCGGAAGGCGTGGAGGGGTCAGGACGGACTGTTGAAGTAGAAGCCTTATGAGAGTGTCCGTTAGCGCGTGGCGTAGACAATGACGACGGCACGACCCCCGCTATTTTGGGAGACTTGGTAGGCGAGGGGGATGACACGGAAGCACGCGCCTCTGGAGACAGCGAGCGTTTGGACGCGAGGGAGACTCGGGCAGGGGAGCGAGTGCGCATGGAGATCGGCTGGTCATCTGAGGAATTAGAACTGACATCTGTTAAGATGAAGACGTGAGATATACAGTCGCAGAGATGAGAATCGAGCAAAGTTTGACAGATACCATCGTTGCTATTGAGCTGATTGGACTGAGGCGAACCCGTGCGCTCACCAGGTAAAGGCACATGACCGTGAGGCGTCCGCGTAGCAGAGACGTCGCTTGTCATGGGTGATTGAAGTGGCCCGACAGCGGGGACTTCCAACGAAGGAGTTGCAGATGCCGCTGAAACTGCGCTCGTTGTGGCCGATTGCGGGGGAATGGTTTCCGCCGACGGTGTAACTCCGTGGTGGGCGGAATTCAGGGACGCTCGCGGAGTGCTAGGCCTTGACTTGGAGGGGGGGTCGCGAGGGCTCTTGAGTCCAGGAAGGTTCACTATGGACATGGGCGACCTGGACATAAAGCTGAAGCGGGACTGCCGACGGGGAAGTGATGATAGGTCGGCATCATGCGGAAGGTCTGCACTGCTTGCCGCGTCCGCCTGTGCGCCGTTCCCGATGCTTCTGCCAATATCACCACTGTTGGTCACATCGGCGGGAATGGCACCGTCGTCGCTGTGGCGCACAGCCTGGGGTGGGGACGCGGGACGGACGAGCGGGATAGGGGCGGTCATTGAAGTTTTGCTCGCGGTTGAAACTGGACCGTGTGGGGGATTGCACAGTGGATCGACGTCGGTATACGGCTGCTGGCGATGATAACAACGGCGTGGGTGGCTGCGTATGATGACTCCCACACGCTCAAGACAACTTCGGGTTAGAACTTGCAGTGCGGATCGAGCGAAGTGGCGGCGACCGAAGAAAGAGCCAAGAACAATGCTGTCGCGGTCACCGTCGGTGTCGGCGAGCTAGATGCGAATGGTGATGACTGCTTGCGATAACTTGTAAAAATGAGCGCATCCACAGCCGTTCCATCGCGAACCACTGACTAAACTCTCGTTTCATCAGCCACGCTAAGCAGTTGACTTTACCCGGATAACTCCTCAGCAAAATTCCCGCGGCACCTGATATCTTCCAAATATAGCAACTTTGTATCATCGAAAGAGCGGACTGTGCTCCTTCTCAACCGCACCGTGGTTATTTACATATGCCACAACGCTGTCGCGCTCGGCATGCCATTTCACTTGTCCTCACCTGTTCTTTCAGCTTTCTCGGCACCCCGCCAAAACTTGTTCTGGATTCGGCATGTCTAGCTGTTCTGCGTCCACACATGCTTTAGTAGTCTGAATGCTAATCGCGTTCGGTCTGGTCCCAGATTTCCATCTCAGCCGACACCTTCGCGGCCATGAGCTTCGCCATGCGTGTCTGGGAAGGATGGCTAAGCGGCGCGATGCACAAACGTGGTTCCACTTCCTTGTCATCCGGCATACCATCTCGCTATTACGGCTGCACGACCACAGCCTGGTCTTATCTAGTGTTCCTCTTTTAACCGGCTTTGAGCGGCTTTCCGTTCTCTATGGCGATTGCCGACCCTTGTGCAAGCTGTGTGTATTCAAAACACTCGGCCAATGCAGAATCTACCGCAGTTTGCTCGATACCTGACGCCTGACGTCTCCGGTGACCAAGGTCTCCATTAACCTCATGAGAGTCATCTACGCACCTCTCCCCTATGTCGCTTGGCACGTCCATGGAATGCTTCTTGCAAGGATTCTCATATAACCAAATTAACTTACTAATATTTTGTGGGCGCCTAAGAAATTGAGCTGACCATTTCATCTCGCGAGTACGATGGTTCCGTCTTTCTATCATGCGTCGACAGTGGCGTGCCAAGTCGAACCAATATTCACTTGTCTTATGGGGCGCGCAGAAGACGCGCCACCGCGCTAGGTCTAAGTATTGCTTTGTATTCGCTGACGATCGCGATAGACGCTGCAGATCGCCGCTCCATGCACATCACCCGTGCTTGAGATATTCTCACTGTCGTCCACCTGGCCATGGTAACGCTGCGCCGTTGCGTCTGTTCAATGGAAACGATTCACAGAACCTGTGTCCTCTTTTTGTTGTTTGATGAGAGCTCGCGGTCGCAAATGTTCGAGCTGATCGCCTTGTCTCAGTATTATTTATTGGATCCGGAGTATGGTATACCAATGTATGTATTCATATTCATATTCAGCCCCCACATTCATGGAGATCACTCCGAAAGAGGCTGAACAGGGCAGGGTGAAATCCACCCGAATTTGCTTGCGTGGACTAAGGTCTGCCATTGCCTTCGGACACCTTTGAGTTACTTAGAGTGTATATATGTCTGTCCTTATGGAAATTAGACATTGCAATGTGGTGCTGTGAGTAAATTTGCAGGTTGGATGCGTGACAGGGGTCTTGTCACCTTTTGTTACGCCACTGTGACAATTCAAGCTAAGTATTTTATTTTCGCCTTTTCCCCTGATTACTTGTGTACAACTTTTAAATTCTTCCACTTTAGAATACTGATGTCATGATGCATGACTCATCATTCCATTCCACCAATCGTTGATCATCAGATGGCGTTCATTGTTGTGGGAGACGCGTCCTGGCATCCGCACTTTTTTTGACTTCAACCACCATGTCGAATCGAGCTGGCGGTTTATACGCTGGCATCCAGTTCTCTTCTGGATCTGCATTTAAAAACGCTGAGCCTGCTGAAAACAAGTCCGTCGCCCCTTCATCCTCCCAACAGCCTGCAGTAGCACAAGCGCCTGTGCAATCAGTGCCTGGAACGTCCACCTCAGCACCGGTATTGCGCGATGCGCAGGTGACGCCTCAATCAACCACCGAGCCTGCCGCTCCAGCGAAGGCCACAGCCGGTATCTGACTTGCCGTGTCTCTGAAAATCTAATGCATGTTATTGACTACCGGCATCGCTGTTCGCTCTCCGTTCGCATTGCATCGGCAATAAGGCTGGTCCGCATCTCTGGCATTTGCACCACGACCCAAGAAGCAGAAGCCACAGCCAAGCAGACTCCCCATGGGCGCGGCGCTGACACATGCGGCATCAACTATCTCGGCAACTGCTGTGGTGTATGCGCCCCCGATCCTTTTGGACCAAACCAAGCCCGAGACGAAAGATGAGCAACCTCAGCAGACCCAAGAAGCGGAACCCACAGCGCAGGGCTGGGGCAAGAAGGTCAAGCCTCCGTCCATGGTACTGGACGAGGATGTCAATGGATTCAAAGTCCGGCACAAAAAGAAGGGTGGGCAGAAAGGCAAGGGAAAAAAGGTAGGCATGACTTCTACTACTGTGATGTTTCTGTAAGTTCTATCGTATTGCCTTAGAATAAGCACATGCTAGTGGCCAACATTTGGGATCCCATGGAAACCTACGATCCCATGCGGCCAAATGACTACAACGAGTTCAAGCTGTGGAAGTCGAAGGAACGTATCGAGCGTCGTGAACGACTAGTCGAGGAACGACGGAGGGAAGAGGGCAAACGGAGTCGTAGCTATTCTTATAGTGACTACTCCGATTCAGAGGGTGACCGTCCCCGTAAAGCTGGTTAGCCTTGTTCAGTGATGGTGCTGTTCTTCGTTCACACCCACTGTAGGACGATATGATGAAGAGGATTATGATCGATGGACCCGAGCTGACGATGTCGGGCGCGAACTGTCCCCGTATTCTGCGGTTATGAACCGCGACCTTACGGGTGACGAAGCCTACCAACGACGTCTTGCTATGTCTGAAGACAATAGGCTTCGTTCCGCAACTCCACCTGCAACTGAGCCTGGGCCTGATGAAGACTCGTTTCTTGGACTACCTTCCAGCGGGTCTGTGCCTCCTCCAGCCACAGAAACTGGAGACGAAGCATACCTTCGTCGTGTTGCAATGTCGAGCCGCCCAGCCCCGCCTGTTGCGACTCCCTCCCCACCTCCGTTGGCGTTCAATCCGTTTGCGCCACCGACCTCTGTCCCGCCACCCCCTTTGGGCGGACCCCCGATTTCTGTCAGCATTCAGGACAAAGTTAAGGCTGCTGCCGCCGTTGCTGCTCGTTTAAGCGCATTAGCATCGACCTCCGATGCTCCAGTTCCTGCGCCTGAGCCGGAGGAAGAGGAAAGGTGCGAACATCTAAGCCTTCAATCACTTTTAACAACCGAGTCCTGATTCTTGCTCGAAATCTATTAGGCCTGATTCTCATGGATTCGCGGCACGTCTCATGGCAAAATGGGGTCACAAAGAAGGCCAGGGTCTGGGTGTTGATGGGTCGGGCATCGTCAACGCGCTCACAGTCGAGCAGCTTGCGGAAAGAAAGAAGAGCAAAAAAGGGAACGGTCTTACTCCGGTCGTGCCAAACTCGAAGGGTATCGGTGTGGGGTCGAAGATGGCGGGGAAGATTATCAACAACAATGAGGATGCGCGCTCCCGCGAGGACCGTGAGCGGTTCGGGGAGCCCAGTCGTGTGGTCATGCTCACCAATATGGTCGCGCCTGAAGACGCTAACGATGATGAATTGAACGGCGAAATAGGTGGGTCCTACTAATTATTGTGTTGAACATGCATGGCTAAGCAAAAGTTTCACTCCGCAGGCGACGAATGCTCAAAGAATGGAACGGTCCAGCGTGTTGTCATACACCTCATGGACCCGCCGCCTCCGTCTCGTGCGGATGCTGTGCGCGTCTTCGTTATGTTCGCCGGTCCCGCAGGTGCTTGGAAAACTGTTCACGAATTTGACGGACGGTTCTTCGATGGCCGAGCTGTGCGAGCTCACTATTACCCTGAGAGCCTGTTCTTGGCTCACAAATGGGACGCTATAATGTAATCAAGTGTGGCATCCTTGTGTGTACTATTGTCTTCCTCCGAACACGTTTCTGCAAGGTCCAGTTCTTGCAGGAATTTGATGTGCTTTTTCATTTGCCATTTTTGCAAATTTTATTATCAGTCAACATAGCTGCACACAATGCAACCATGTATGTGGACCTGATACATGGAAACAAAGAGCGTTTAGGCACCAGGATAGCGCTATTTACAAAGTTGTGTCAATCACTCGATATTCATGAGTTTACGTAATTTACTTGTGTGAAAATCTGATTCATCTGAATTCCTTCTAACTACAGTGACTGACACGAAAGACAAGTCTAATAGACACGCTTGAAGGGAGGGACAGGCTTGCACTCGTTCTCGTCAAGCGTCGTATTAATGACACGACGGTACTTCAGTTCAACATCGGGCTTCGAAGGATCGGGCATGAAGCTAAGCGTGTGCTTCATCCACTTCTGGTCATCACGCTTGAATGGAAGAAAAGCCATCAATTTCGTCCCGTAACATTCCAGCACCGGAACATACCTCGGGGTAATCCTCACGGGCATGCGCACCACGGGACTCCTTGCGGGCAGCAGCAGACACGATGGTTTGCATCGCGCACTGAAGGAGGTTGCGGAGCTCCAGGGTCTCGATGAGGTCGCTGCAACAGAAGACATCAGTTGTCTTCTATTCAACTACGGCGACAAAAATAAGATCCTCACGAGTTCCAGATCATGCTCCTGTCCTTGATGCCGACCTTGTCGTATGTGCTAAAAATCTTTCGCACTTTCTGGACGCCCTCGTCAAGGGTCTCTTGAGTACTAGAAAAGGAGATTTGATGAATTGATCGCTTTGCTTGGCGAAATAATACTTGACATACCGGAAGACGGCGGCATCACTCTGCATAGCCTTCTGCATCGCGAGCCTGATCTTAGCAGTGGGTTCGGGGCCATCAGCGGTCCTTTACAAACGAAGACAGAAATTAGTACGATGAGCAGTAGCGCCGAGATGTCGTGAACAACGAAGCACAAAAATGCACCTGATCTTGTCCAAGAATTCGACACTATTCAAACCCGCATCTTCAGGGATGCCTTTGTGCGGCTCGCCAGGCGTAAGGGTCTCCTTGATGTGGTGCGCGCATGCACGGCCAAAGACAACGATGTCCAAGAGCGAGTTCGCACCAAGGCGGTTGGCACCATGCACCGAGACACAGGCCGCCTCACCTGCAGCGTACAGGCCAGGCACAATCTTGTCGTTGCCGTTTTTATCAATAGTGAGGACCTGACCGGTGTACTTCGTCGGGATGCCGCCCACTACGCATACAGTTGAGTCATCGCAAAATGTGTGCAGGTCATTGGCCACTGACTGTTGTAATGGACAGTTGGAAGTACAGGAATGGGCTCCTTCGTGACGTCAACGCCAGAGAAGATGGCAGCCGTCTCAGAGATACCAGGCAAGCGCTCTTGCAAGACCTCAGCGGGAAGGTGGCTGAGCTGCAAATAGAGATGGTCCTTTTCAGGACCGACACCACGACCTTCGCGAATCTCGATGGTCATGCTACGGGACACGACGTCACGGGATGCTAGGTCCTTCGCAGTGGGAGCATAACGCTCCATAAAGCGCTCACCCTCCGAGTTGAGGAGGTATCCACCCTCACCACGGGAACCTACGTTAGATCAGAATGGTATGTGAATACCGTGGTAAACTGCGCACCCTCGGTGATGAGACATCCAGCGCCGTAAATGCCGGTTGGATGGAATTGCACGAATTCAAGATCCTGCAGTGGCAAACCGGCACGAACAACCATAGCGTTACCGTCACCGGAGCATGTATGCGCCGAAGTACAGCTGAAGTATGTACGACCATAGCCACCAGTGGCCAACACTGTCTTGTGTGAACGGAAACGATGGAGCGTACCGTTTTCCATGTTCAGGGCTATCACACCAACACACTCGCCGTCTTGCATGATAAGATCGAGCGCGAAATATTCGATGAAGAAATTAGTGTTATGGCGAAGCGACTGTCCGTACAGGGTGTGCAATAGAGCGTGTCCTGTACGGTCAGCGGCCGCAGCGCAACGGTACGCTTGGCCACCTTTACCGTACTTCAGCGACTGTCCACCGAACGCACGCTGGTAGATTTTGCCATCCTTCGTTCGGGAGAACGGGACACCGAAGTGCTCAAGCTAAACGAGAGGTCAAAGACTTTTTCAATGCAAACCACTGAGACTAGATACCTCAATAACTGTGTGTGGGGCCTCTCGGCACATGTAATGGATGGCGTCCTGGTCTCCCAGCCAGTCCGAACCCTTCACCTAGAAGGGGATCGGCAAACATCCTCAGTAATGAGATGGCGATTGTGCATACCGTATCATACATGTGCCAGCGCCAATCGTCTTCAGTTATGTTCTGAAAGCTCAGAATGAGCAGGAAGACTAGCCATATTGCCTCAGAAAACACGAACCCCGAGCGCTGCATTGATTCCTCCCTGAATGACGGATAAGCATACGCATATACTTCCAGCTCGAGCAAGGACGGTACCTGAGCAGCCACAGTGTGACTTCGTGTGGGGAAAAGCTTCGTTATACATGCCGTATTGAAACCGGCTTCCGCAAGGCCAAATGCGGCTCGCAAACCGGCGCCGCCAGCACCGCTGAGCTACCGCATGAGACTTGTACAAACTTATGGACAGGGGGACACACACACGACAACTGCATCGTACTCATGCTCGATGAGCGGGTACTTGCCGGAGGACCAGGACTGTGTGGGCGGCGGGGTTAGTTGATGTGTCTAGGCAATGATGGGGAAATCTGGCTGAACCTGGACTTGCTCAGCCCGTAGCGGATTGGAGGCGACAACCCGGTGGGCAATCGGGGACGAGTGGAACGGTCGCTGGGACTGAAATCGCCGGAACAATGTGCGCTGCACTCTCGACCTGAACATGGTCGTACGAGTTTGGAGGAAGGAGTAGAAAGGTTCAATAGGTTTTGAGCGAGGCTGAACGGAGTGCCTGAAGCCAGCGACCAATCACAATGCCCTTATGTCGGATGTCCTTCGCCTCCGGGTAATCTCGCCGCCAGATTGCCGGTCAGCGCAATATCTTTCAGCAAACGCAAAAACCGTCGAAATTACTTAGGAAGGCAGAAACAAAGCATTCTGTATCTATTATATGTACACCGGGATACGTGCATCCACTGGAATTCCAGTGGAGCTAATTCCACTGGGATCCGTGTGGGTCAAACTCTGGGAAACCAGTGTCGGTTGTCCTATCAAAACCAGTGGCTCTGTCACTGAAATCCGAGAGGAGCTTCCACTGGCGCCCCAGTGAATAGACACAACGCTGATGGACCATACTGAGCAATTGCACGATGAGTCAACGAGCGAATCTGGCACCTCACCGAATGACAAAAGCTCAAAATAACCAATATATTGCTCTACTATAGCAACCAGGTAACACTGTAAAGTCACGAAGCTTTCGTATGTAAAATATACGCTGGATAAAGTACAATAGTATAGATACGATGGAAAAGGCAAATGAGTGATGTCGACGGTCGGGACGTCGGTTGTGCGATCGTACACATTGTCGTGCGGCCATATGTGCAGTCATGCACGCAATCGTGCGGTTGTGCATGTCGTCGAGCGGTCGTGTGCGTGGTCGTGCAATCGTGCACGCGGTCGTATGTGTCATCTACACGTCGTCGTGCGACTTTGTGCATGGCCATGCAGCCGTGCACATCGTCGTGAGGCCCTGTATGTCAACAAGGTGCAAATAACAACGGAAAAATACTCACCTCGGCTCTTGAGCGTTGCGCCGAGCACTTGAACGACTGTAGTGGTCGTGGTCACAGGCAAAGTTCAAACATGTTGACTTCGACTTAGAGTTCGACGGCAAAATCCGAGCTGCTGACTCATTTGCCTGACTCAGATGCGGACTTCGCGAAAATTTGGCAAATATCAGTATGCTGAACTGTGGATTTCGAGGTTGGTCGCGAATATTTTGATTAATATCTGTAATCTACATGTTCGACATTCAACTCCTATAATACTTTGTCATTGCTGCTCTCATAATACCATGCCCGTTCTAGTCTTTGAGCAGACCTGTGACTGTGAACACGGCCGAGGCCCGAGAGCCATATCGCGGGGCCACTGACTCATCCAGTGGAAACCAGCGGTTCCACTGGATTCCGAGTGGTTTGATGTCTGGTTTTGATAGGACAACCGACACTGGTTTCCCAGTGTGAAATCTACTGGATTCCGAGTGAAATTGCTACTGGATTCCAGTGGGAGGATTTTCCACTGGGATTCCAGTGGATGCACGTATCCCGGTGTATTATAAGTCTGGCCGCACTCTACCCTGTCCATCCTCTAGAACTCTCTTAGGCCCCTGCAACACGCCCAGCGGGTCGTCTAACCACGTCTGGGTTAGACGTGGCCGTGGTCCGTGTACCCTGTCCATCCTCTAGAACTCTCTTAGGCCCCTGCAACACGCCCAGCGGGTCGTCTAACCACGTCTGGGTTAGACGTGGCCGTGGTCCGTGTTCGGTCGAGGACAATCCAGGTGATAACGACATGGGCACGTGCTGGCCACACCCGCCACCGACGATGTCACCCTTCTGGTCACGTTCCGTCGAGTCGTCTTGCAAAGGTGACCGTCGAAGCGCACGTCGGGGTAGTCCTGCGGAGGGAAGCGCAGAATCCGAGTGGGACCGAAAGGACAGCCCTTGTACCCGGGGAGAGCCAGTGGGAGATGTTCCATCGTTTTCGGCGACATGACGAGGGCTTGCAAGTTTTGTACTATCGACGGTCGTCTTCCCACTGAGAACGTCACGCACATGCGATAGCGAGTCGAAGGCGAGCCCATGATCACCGTTCGACTCATCACGTAGCTCGCAAAGGATCCAATCCAACGAGCGGCCCAGCCGTTTGTTGGTTGCCTTCAACTCTGCAATCTCACTTTCCAGTTTGCGCTGGTCGCTAAGCACAACCCAGTCATCATCCAGTGGGAACACGCCAGAAGAGTTATTCGGGGAGCGGACCAGCGACGCCGCAAAATCGGGTATGGTTTTCTATATCAACATTAGAGGCAATTCTTTGCCACTTCCACACAAAACATGTCGCACCTTAAGTTCATTGACGGCGCCCATCAGTGTCTTGTTAATTCCTTCGCCACGATCCATCAGCCCGCGCGGTATTAGATCGGGTATGTTATATGATGCGTTGCGCGCATGCATCAATTGACGATGCTGGGCGATCGCACGCTGAGATGGTCGTGTGATGGGGCCAGACTCAGGTGCCTCCACGACTTCCAGAGGAATGTGAAGAATATTTCTGTTTTGGATCGCTAACGCAACCCCAGTGGACGCGGCTGGCGACACCTGCAGTGTGACTGCTTGCTGGAAAAGAAGAACGGTATGGGAATGCGAGGCGTCTACCTCAGTTGGAGAAGGGTATCTCAGCAGCGTTGTCAGCTGTGCGGTATAATCGGCAGATATCACTGAAGAGGTTGTCAGCATATGTCGGTCCGTGGTTGAAAATTATCACTCACAATAGCTGCGTACTCTAATGAGCATGGCGACGCATACCCAGAGCGCAAGCTTCAACGTTGGATCCTGCGCAAACAGCCCGTCCCAAAGACGCATTGTGTCATCCGTGAAGCCGAACTCGCGTGTGAACAACAATCTTAACCAGCGTCTACGAAAAAATAAATAAACGTGGCTTCAGCCTGCATCAAGTATGACTTACGCTCCATATAGTTGTGGCTCAATGCCCGTTCCCTTCATCTCCTGCCACAAACGCGGGTCAACTGCTCTCAGAAAAGATGACTGGATTCGATCACAGTCGGATACTACTGGGCTAACATACGGCTCCAGCTGCAGTTGTCCGTTTTTCAATCTAACTGCTGCATCCACGGTCTGGTTCTGTAGTTGAGGCTCTCTCCATTCGTACCATCGTGCAGCACCCTTCATAAGAGTCCCGAAAAGCGCCCATGCGTCTGCAGCTACCCAGTTGCGCGCACACAGGTCTTTGATTGGTGCATCTACGCCTTGCTGCTCCGCGGTTATGGAATCATAGTGAACGACATAATAAATGACGGCTAATAGCTCATGCATTCCTAAGAGAATATCAATTAGGATTCTTTCGGAGGGCTGAAGAGACGCATCTTACCCTGTCTATACCCAATGGACGGATTTTGGGCTGAATAAATATAGAGTATGGCCGTCAGTTGTTTTTGCACTGTTGCATCGTGGAAGAAAGGTATCTCTGGAAAGCTATGCGATGATAAGCGCGAACATATAGATGATAAGTGAAGTTATCTACATACGTCCGTTCGACATCCTGAGAAATCACCTTACGCTGTTCTACTGACGCAAACCAATCTGTCCATGGATTCTACAGAATGTCAATGAACATGTCCAGTGGCTCAACACATAAAACTTGCCTCGTTGTGAAGACTCAAAGGGTTATTGAGCTCCAAATTGGTAGCCGCCGGGGAACGGTTCGCGCGCGGGGTTTCGGGCTGCGAAGGGACAAAGCCCTCTTCATAACTTCCATCAGGCGCCTTGAAATGCCTGTGCAGCAGATCGATGTACTCCGAACGTTGCGAATCAAGAGCAGGAGGTTGAGGGCCTAGCGCGCCAGGCGTATCCAATGGCTCCGGCGGAATGAGGAAGAGCTATGCGCACCGTGTTAACTCATGCATGACATTACAACATCGCTACTACTTCCACCTTCCAAGCAAGACTCCGACCAGGCATAGTTATCTCATCGTGCGACCTTGCAGTAGAGAACAGTCGATTTGAAGCAGCGAGTTCTTTCAATTTCGAGAGACTGTGTCCAGATTGAAAGAGCACGCGATATGCTTCCCTAGAGGAGCCAGCGCACTGGCGTCAGGTGCCTTCACGCGTCCGCAGAAGCAGAAGAGATATGGACATTAGCTGGAATAATGAAGAACCATCGCGTATCGCCTGCATCGAGGAGCACAACGTTGAATGCCAAACAGTCGACGTTGCTCTTGGTTAACGTTCACGTTAAATAAATAAGTAACTGGTCGTTTAGCTCATGATGCATGACGGCATGACCACTGCCCAGTTCGAATTCGGCAACGTGATCGTAAGTATGAAAACGACCACCGCTGTTGTACTTATTCTTGTCCACATATTTTTTTCGATTGAAGGTGGCAATGCGAAAGGTAGACGTAATTACAACATCACGACACTGTTCCTTCGCAAGGTTCTGGGCTACATAATTTTGTATATATCTGTAACTTGATAGTAATGGTCGACGGGAAAAAAAGCTTCAATAATAAATGGTTAGCAGGAATTCGAAATACAACTAATGAAAGCCGAACGCATAAAGGGAAACACTAAGATGAACGCGACACATAAAAATACAGTCAAAAGGACAAGAAAGGACGGCCAGCGATGACAATTACATACACATAATCAAAAAAAAAAAAAACCTCAGAATTATAGAATGCGCACCGCAATCATCACTGGTTGAGAGTATATTCTGGAAAAGAGTACCACGATGCCATATCCTGGCCGGGAATCTCAGCATTTTCAATAGTATAATAACTGTGATCGTCCTGTTCGACGGTCTGCACGAAATGATTCATGCTGAAGTTCATATCCGGCTCGCCGACGCGCTGGAATATGCCTTCGGGAATATTTCCGAGTGTGGTATCGTCCGCCTGGGATGTTTCGAACCCGCCATCGAAATGAGCGACGTCGGGCCACGACGCCTGATGTGGCGGCGACTGTCGGCGGTCGTCATTGTACTGGGCACAGATATCGGCGTCGCCTTCCGCGTCAGGTTCAGGTGTAGTTCTGACATTCTGCTTGACCAGAAGCTTGTGAAGAAATCGAGCATACTGTGCGGCCATGTGGCGATCGTTGACGGCCACCTCTCGGGAGCTCCAGGTGTTTATTAATTTCTGGACGATATTGACGATGGTTCGCTGCTCATCTTCGAATAACAGGGGAAGGAATTTGGGGCGAAGAAGCTGTAACCTATGTCAATCATTTGGACAAGCAAACAAAATAAACACCTGACTTACATTGGTCAAGAAGGCGGCCGCAAAGGAGACAAATACAAAGTTGGCTTCCATGGCGTATCGGAGCTGGCCGGTGGGAAAGAGAATCTCAAGCGTGATCTGAATGACCCGTCTAGCTGCGGATATGGCCTCCCGAACGATCGGTGAATCGCGAGTGATGCCCGACTTCACGGCATACGGGAACGCGATGGCCAAGACAGTCAGACGAAGGTAAGACGTAATGCTGTAAATCTAATGTAAGAACAACATTGAGGACAAAAGCATCTACCTACGCCCTGGTGTTGTTGCCACGATATGTGCACTCGAGACTCGCTTGAAATGACTGTGAATGGATGTTCTTATACATAGGGCAAGGTACTTACGATAACGATATAGCTGTTCTTGGTAAATGACGCTCCATTTATCCATTTCTTCGTCGAGTTTGGATGCCGTATCGAGTGCCGCCATGATAACGTCGACTTTCTGTGTATACAAGTCACGGTCAATTATGCAGCCTGTCGGATAAATTGAACACGAACCCCAGTCTCGACGTCCTCCAATAGTGAGTCCTTTTCTCCGATAGTGTGTTGCCACTTCTCCATCAAACGGAGGAGACGCGCGTAAGCAACTAGGTGCACGTCGTATGGGAGACTCGTGTCGCTATTCCACCAGTTGAAGTGCCAGCGAACCAAGTAGTCCTCATGTCCAACCATTGAATGGCGTCCATATTGCACAGCGTGCGAACCATCAACGCAATAGCAGTTGAACCAGGTGCGATACCAATTGTTGCGACTGCGTGGCGACAATCCCGCCGGAGGCGGATGATGGAGACCCAGTTCAATCGCCATGCTATGTTTTGGACGATTTCTGTCACATAGAGTACACCTACATACAAGAGACACACGCACCTGACCCCGACGCCCATAAGCAACCACTTCCTATCTTTAAGCCATTTCTTCTTCGGCTCGGAGTACACCGCCACAAGAAGGTACGCCTGGCATATGTCGATAGACTTGGTACCATCTGCGACACCTTGTTCGGCAGCTTGCAAAGTTAAGCCCCACGCGATAGGGTAAATATCAGATCGCAACTTGTAGTACCGCGATGCAAGAGTGCAGACTGTGAATATTTGATTCGGCGCAATGATAGTTACAGATACGCAGACTACTTACTGACTGTAAACAGGAAAGGAGACGTCCAGATCAGGCTCTCAGGGGTGTGTAATTCGGAGTCCAGGATAGAAAAGTGTGGCTACAGAGCATGTGGTGTTGGTCTGAGGGATAAACATCCACCAAGTTGCTCTTACATTCACTGATGCAAAAAAGCTGGCGAAGGTTAGTTTCAACGTACAAACAACGAGCTTGCTCACATTTGAAACAGTTCTTTGATCTCTTCAGGATAGAGTTGGCAGTATCTGACAATATCAGGGGGGATCAAGTCTTGCGACTCGGAAAATGGACCTGCTTCCACCGCGCTTCGTGACACAACTTTCAACGAGGATGACATGACGCACCACAGCTGAACGCCGTCCGTACTGCATCTTCAAGGGATAAGGTTGTTGCTGTTACTTGACGATTTGAAAAGTAGTAGTCTGAGGGGGGGCGGGGCGGGGCGGTTGAACATATCCAAGAGCCAGTCATGGTCAACATACCTGAATGAAAAGAGGGATTCCCTTGATCGCTGTCCACTTTACTGATCAACTGGTCAATCCTTTTCTGCAACTGCTGGTGGTCGAATTGAAGCAACAGAGATTGGATCTGCGTATCCTGGTCGTAGGATCGCCCTTGTAGATCTTCATGCGTTCTGTCGAATTATAACTTAAGTAAAACGACAACGAGACAAACGAGCAACCGCCACATACGGAGCGGGCTTCCTTTTCTTCCGTGTTCGCGGGACACATGGAATGCTGCTTTGCACGCACCGCTGACAAGTCTTGTCTCCAGCCTTGAACTCACAGCGAACCTACACGAATGCAATGTTTGGTGGATTGTTAAAAAAAAAACAGATGACTCACCTTCAATGATTTACAGTGTACACAGGCACCCGTCCTGCTGGGGCGAGGGTCAAGAGGGAGGCGAAGCGACAGATTTCTCACGTACAGTCGCGCTCGGCCGCCTGTTGTATCTCGATCACCCAAACTAGCAACAATTGCACCGGACTCACTTTTGGATAGACCGGATTCGTCGAATGGCCGAACATCCTCGTCAGATGTGACGCCGGGCATATTTTCCAATTCGGAATGAAAAGAGTCTTTAGCTCGCCGCCATATAACACGGGACCCATAGTGATTCATGGTGCCGTTGTGCGTGGAATGAACCGGTGGTGGAAACAAAGGCCAGGACGGGAAGATAACATGAACGTTGGGAGAGAGATCCACGTATTTGAATACTAGAAACTTACATGTTTCGTCGGCAAGTCCTCGACTCCGTTGGAATAAGCGTTATCCAAGACCAGATGGGATCGTGCGACACGGGGTACCTAGCAGCTATCCGACAAAGATGGGCCCTTTTATCATCTGTGTGGCACATCAGTGATGGAACTCTACTTGGCAAGGCCGACCCGTTGCTTGATCAAATCATCACGTCGGGTCGGTAAGTGCTTTGTCAACAACTCTGCAAGAAATCGCGTATCCAATCCGCGGACACTGCCTGCCCGAAGTCAACGGACGCTTCGCGCGTAGCTAGACGGTCCAGCAGAGGCACTAATCACGGGCATGCGTGATACACTAGAATTGCCTTCAAGATCCAAGGCTCGAGTGCGATGCCACAGGATGCACGATTCAATTGTCCTAAATTGTGAACAGGCGTTTGAGATGTTTCTCGTACCGCAAATAAGGCAAATACAAGTACTTATATCTTATAATGAACTTAGTTGATAAACGGAAACTGACGGTCCCATCGCACGCACACGCAGATTCTGAGGTAGGCCGCACGACGATTCATATTTCTTAGGGACATCCGATGGTGTCGTCGTACTACAAGAAGTTGGGAGAGGACACGTTAACTGACCGTCGGGCCCGCCGCTACAGAGACATCTAGGATCCTGTAGAACATGAGTGAACGCGCGAGAGATAGGTTGCCCCCCAGCTGCCGCAATGGTCTGCCTCTCAGATCTGCAGTCCCAACGCTGTCGTGATCATGGGTCACTGCAACGTCTCCCCGACCTCTACTTTCTTGGCAAATGTCTTGAGCTTTTTCTTGGCAGATGTCTTGAGCTTTTTCAGATTTTCATATATAAGTCGAAATATGGACTCACGCTACATATCTGAGGACCGCGACTGTAATGTTCATTGAAGTTTCTAACTGAAAGAACTTTGACACATGTGTCGATTTATTGCCTGAGAGTTGATATCCCTGGGGTTTTTGAAAAAATACCTGGCCCGTACTCGTCTATGCGCCCGACCCCTTTGCGATTCGGAAAGTCGGTGTTCACTCCGATAATCGTCGCATATGTGCTGATTCTGATGACGATACCGTGCGCTGAAGTTATGCCGTCGAACAAGTCACGGACACGCTAGAACAGAGTTACACACCTATCAAACCGTTCAGAACGTTCAATCGTCGCTGAATCATGCAACATTTCGTGATTGCGCACGAAGCAGCTTTTTGACGAGAGGCGCGCAGGTCGGCGGCACCAGGTGTACCACGCGTGCAGAGCTCTAGCGCAGCTCGGCGAGTACTTCGTAATCTCACCGAAGCTAGACGACGATTCTGATACGGCATGGAAAAACCTCGCCTGTCACGGTCTCTTGTATCCGTCAGAATGTGCCACTGTGCCACTGTGCAGGCCTTCGGACGTCCTCAGTCTTGCTATTAATATTCGTGTCCATGATACCCGACGTTTATCATGCGGAATCGTGTGCAACGAATCAGCTATTGTCAACTGTCTTCTGGGTCAGGTACTCATTGAAACGATCTCGTGTTCTTGATGTTCTTCAATGCCACACGCAGCGACAGGAATGCACGCCTCTTTGGGATGGCTTTCCTTGCCATGCATGAGACCTGCAGTAAAATTTAAAGTACTGACGGTCCGGCAGATTGAGTTAATCAATGCTCACCGCGCTTCCATGTACCCTATACCTGTCCCTTGAAAGCATATAAAGCGGCTGTTTTCAATCGTCTTCTGTGGTCCACGACGTTTGCATGGCAACGGCGTTGAGCTCAATCGTATAGTTGGCAGGATGTTCAAGTCGAGTCAGACACCAGAAAGTAAATGGTCTGTTAAATAAATGGACCACTCTCAGGATGTAGAAGAAAATCGGAGCATTTTCACATTCAATTTCAAATCCTGGAATTCATAGTTTCGTCCGCGAAAACAAAGGATTCGAGAGGAGAGGCAGAAAGATAACCACTTTCCGCCAGTCGGAATGCCTCCACCAAGCTGACTCGACGGTAAGGTAGCGAATCGTAGCCTCGTTGAAGGAGTTGACCGACTTACTTGTCATGGAATATCTAAAATGGTGCATGCAGAAAAATTTCCGTTCAAGTTACAGACGGAGAAGAAAGTCAATTAACGGGCTATATGTGAGTTCTTAGACAACATTCACCTGCAAAATCCTTCCAATTCGACAGTCGCGATGCAAGGCATATTTCCTTCCTCCGGTGTTCGCGCACGCTAGTTGTTCAATATTCATTGCCTAGGTGTTGCGGGTATACAACCTCATCGGCATATTGGAATACTATTTTGGATAGTCATTCAGTTAGTAAGCTCAGCAACTTCGTACCTTCCTCGTGTCGACTACAAGAAATGCTCCACTCTAACGCTGTCCATTCCAGATCGTCGCTAAGCCTTCTCGAGCGCTTGGTAAGCTGCCCATACTCACGGTCAATGGGTTTGCCGGACACCAAGCACGGTTTTGTTGGAGCGTCAAATGTCTAGTTTGTGCCCTACAATCACAAGAAAAAAATATTTTGACTGTTTTACTGTACATACCTAAAGAGCTGCTTGCTCCATGTAATATAAAAGACAACTAGCGAGAGGTCCACAAAACGAATTGCCTAATGTAGTTGAATGACATTTCCTGGTTTCACGGTTTCGAGCGCCGAGCGTTGAACGTTGGACGGCTTAGAAGCAGCACCAGGATCACTGAAGACCTCTAGATATATGTAACAACAGAAAAGAACTGTGCTCACTACACTCGTCCTTCGCATCCTGAGCCTGAAAGCGGAAGCTTGGCAGCCAACTTCATCGTACACAAACAATGCATCCCGTGAAAAAAGGTTTTTGCGCATCGAAAAATAACGGCTCCGCACCAGCAAGTTCGTCTGGTAAATAGTAGCCAGAAACTATTAATAACGGCGCATAAACAACGAGTGGTATGAAAGCTACTGACAGTTAAGAGCATGCCGTCTGCCCACCTCGCGAGGCAGTTCAGAGAACAGCTTATTCAATTGTGTCGCCCAGTTTTGACCAGGGACCAGTCAAGCTGGAGATGCGTGTAGCACCATGCCCGATGTCAACGAGAACGGTCATATTGAATGGCAAATTTCCTGCGCGCGCGATGTGTGGTGGGTTTTGCCGACACGATCGAACGAGGATGAGAAGACACCAGTCTTATTAGAGTCGGGGCGTCATAACCTTCGTATCAGTGACGTTATTGACCGGCCTAAGGTCTGACAACAACATGCCGCAAATAACTTTGTAAGGCATGGTGCTATCCGAAGGCAAAGTAGCAGCGAATGTGCATTTGTCGAATTGTGAGATAGTCACGGATATGCTGAGAACTTTTGGGTGGAAAACTGGACAAACAAGTATGGTTCAACTCACTAGAATTATCCGAGAACCAACGAGACGACTGAAGACCCTTCTGATTTGATCGTCTTAAATCCTTTCATAGGCTGTGTTGATCTCAAGCTTCCGCGGACAGAAACAGCCTTCTGTCCGATACATTCAATGTTATTTCCGTCAAGAATCCTCGAAAACCTTGATGACTTACTCAGGCACGTCAGGGCACTTCTTGCTTGCTATGGTAAATTGCCAAAAAAGCCTTCACGGAATTCCTCGTCCGAAGTCTATTGACTTTCACTCGCTGCAGGCAGCCTGCCACCATCTCCAGCTTCTCATCGGCGGTCCGTAGTCAGTATGTAGGGTAATAATTACCCCAGCTCACGACGATATCGTGGTTATTGGGAGCTTGCCTGCCCATCTTATTGGAGTACGAAAGTGCTTTGATCCACAACATGCATGACCCAGCTCTCGGGCAAGTGGGCCAAGTGGCTCGATCTGATTAGCATTGTCGATAGCAAAAAAAAAAATGTGAAGTACTTATACGCTCATACACAAGCAGGTTCCAGTTTTCATAGGTGCCTCAACACATACAAGACATATTCATGTGTCCAGTTAGATTGGCAAACAGCACGTCAAGAATGCAAAGCACCACTAGTGACACTGAGACCGCTTCCTTAGACATTTGGCAGGCAAGCATGGAGGGAGCTGGCTGTTCTCCGTGGAACGTGGAACCAGACAAGAAAATGATATTGGCATTGAAATGCAAACCCGAATCATGAATGCACCAACAAGAGCAGTGAGCAAGCATAAACTTGCGGAGCAGTAAGACAGGGCTCACAGACCGGTACACACAACAATAGCTACTAGGGAACATGGAACTTTCATCGAGGCTGCAGCAGTTATATGGCGAACGGAAAGTTAGATGACTGGATCGGAGAAACCCACGAGTAGCAAGCCAAAAAAAAAAAAAACAACATCCACTGGAATGCAGCAAGAAATGACTCGAATATGTACGCACATCGCCAGGACAAGTTGTAACGAATACATTGTAGTGATATCGATAGACGATAGACACATACACAAACCACGAGTCGACAGTGCAACATGAATTCCAAGTGATCTGATCCATGGCAATGTGTTCGCCGCGGATTCAATAAGCCATCAATGAACTGTACAGTTTTCCTTCAGATTGTCCCACGATCACTCTCCCTTGGTCAATTAGCGCTGTCGCCGTCTGTCCCATTGTCAAAGTCATGGAAAACGACCAGGCAAGTATCGTGGACGTTGTTGGACGTAAAACAAATATTTGTGCTAAATGCTGTTATAGGGTGTCCTCGTTGATCTTTACGTCCCGCGCAAGTGCGCCGCGACTAGTCAGCGCCCTTGTCTTCTATGATCGTGTATTGCATTTTTGACCGCTCGTCTTTCAGACCGCCTCATCACATCGAAGGACCACGCTTCCGTCCAGATCGTTGTCGCCGATGTAGATGCCAATGGTCGTGCTCTGAGCACGTCTACCACTTTCGCCCTTTGCGGCCAGGTCCGCTCCCAGGGGGAGAGTGATGACTCCATCAACCGCCTCGCAACGAAAGCAGGTCGTGAGTATTTTGTTTTATTATTTGGCTTTCTTTTTCACTGTCCTTGTAGTGTTGAGAAACGTCTGGTCATACCAAAAGTAAACCCTAGTCTCGCGTCCCGTTTTTGCGGCTCTGGCCGTTGTACTTGCATTATCTCTGGCTTTTGTCATACTTTATAGATGCAGCTTCCATGTTTCATTTCCGAACCAAGCCTGCTACCGTGAGGAGTTTTGTGCAATGCTTTCTGACAGCACGGTGTTCGATTTCTTTCAAGACAGACGCTGAGCAAGTTATGCCACACGTCCGGTGCACAGTCTTTTCATCTCTTTTCGTACAGCTGACGACCTTCTCTGGAGGATACGGTTATACGCGCAAGGTCAACGGTTACTATTAGAACCATTGCTGTCTGGTATCTATTGTGGCGAATGACATCTAGCACGTTGCTGTCTATGACATGCGATATGACGAGGAATTAATGTTTTCTGCAAAACCATGTCTTGGACAATATCTTACCCTCCCATGCCATGGCTATAGTGCTTGCATCTGGCTTCGTTCTACAATAACAAGAAATGTGTTGTATTTATTCAATGGTTTACTCAAGATAAATGACTCAAGATGAATGACTGACTTGATTCGATCGACCCATGACCTCACGCGTCGTCAAAGTCACGCGTCGACGCGTTCACAGTCAACTACTGTTACTACCATCACCATATTCACGACTCGCTGACCTCGACATGGACCAGAACGACCCTATCACACAATTTTTTCCCGACGAAGAGGATGTCAATCTGTACAACGTGTTAAACGTTAAAGAGGATGCTACTCCCGATGAGATCAAGAAGTCGTATCGTCGCCTCGCACTTTCGTGTCATCCTGACAAGCATGCGAACGCGTCCGAAAGCACTAAAGCCGACATGTCAATTAGATTCCAGCAAGTTGGCTTCGCTTATTCCGTTCTGAGCGACGAAAAGCGTCGGCAACGATACGATAAGACAGGGTGCACAGATGAGGGTTTTGAAGACATTGCTGGGGACAGGGGCTGGGAAGCGTATTTCGAAGAGCTATTTGACCGTGTCACGCGTCAGAAGCTTGACGAGATGAAGGTGGAGTACCAAGGTATGTGAAACCATCGCATTGTTATGGCACAACTAATCAACGATTTCAGGATCCAAGGAGGAGATCGCAGACTTGAAGAAGGCTTACAATGAAACTGACGGTTCTTTGGACGAAATCATGAACCACGTTCCGCATGCCACTCATAACGATGAGGAACGGTTTATAAGCATCATTTCAAAGCTCATTGCCGATAAAGAGCTTTCCTCACGTTCTACGTGGCAATCCAGCACCACGGATCCCAAGGCGAAGGCAGCGCGGAAAAAGCGCGGCGAAAAAGAAGCAATGGAGGCAGAGGAACAGGCAAAGAAGCTTGGCGTCTGGGATGAGTTTTACGGGAGCGGGAAGACGGGCGAGCGGAGGGGGGAAGGCAAAGGCAAGAAGAATGAGGCGGATGATGCCAACGGCGAGGGCGACACGTCTGCGCTGGCACTGTTAATCCGAAAAAAGCAGAAGAGCAGGGATAGCTTCTTTGACGGACTTGCTGCCAAATACGCAGGTTCGAAGCCTCCTAGGAAAGGCAAGAAGCGCGGTCATCCTGATGACGGCGAGGACCCAGCACCCAAACGAACCAAATCGAATGTGCCGTCGCCACCCGATATTGATGAAGAGGAGTTTGCGAGGCTACAGGCAAAACTCTTCAAAAAGGACTCCGCACCTGGTGGCAAAGGCAAGAAGAAAAGTGGCAATGCATGATGCTTGTTTTGCACCCCGTCGTTTCGTGGTTATTTATAGGCTTTAGATTGTTTATTCCGTGGACGTATGCATATAGCATATATTCTCAGATTCTAAAAGAGAGTCAAACGAAAAAAAAAAATGTAACAGCAACAATTTATGAGTATTCCACAGGATGGCAATGGGTATATGTACGTATGAGAATATTGCTTAGATGTAACGAACCGAGTCAATGCCTAAGCTACGACGGGCGTGGATGATGGCGACCAGCTCCTTGATGCTTTCTTCCAGAATGACCACGTTGTCCAGCAGCTGCGAAAGGCTGATTCCTGCCGGCCCTTCAGCCTCAGCCTCTTCCACCTCGTGATGCTTGCGAGAGTCTGACTTGTTACCCCACGAGGCGTTGAAGACGTCCTCGTCTTCGGGGGTCCATTTCGTTGACTGCGACGGCGTCCATGTACTGCCAGACAGACCGGGAGCTACCAATGGTTCGACAACGATCGCACTTGTTTGTTGGTAGTGGTGACCAAAGGGACTAGCGGGCAGACCCTGCGACTTGTGTCTCGGAGAAGCGGTCACAGGTGGTGTCGATGGCCGAGCAGGCTTGGATTTCTTTGGGGTGAGGTCCGAGAAGAACGACACAAGGCTCTTTTGCTTGGGCTGATACGTTTTATAAGGTACCTCGGACGCGGCCGTTGTCCGCGTTAGGTCATCGATATCCAAGACCAGCCCAAGTGCGTCAGTGAGATTTTCAGAGAACAGCAACCCTTGTCGGCGCTCCAACAGGAATTGGTCAAATCGATCGACAAGGCTGCGGTACCGCTCCAGCTGGGCAACGAGGGCGTGGAAGATAGTGTACAATACGGGGCGCGACCTATCGTCCATGGCCGAAGCAGGGAGACGAATAGAATTCGATGACAATCGTTCTTCCACTTCAAAGTCGATGGATCTGTCATCACCGTCGTCGCCGTCTGACCACACAGTCCGGAGCCCGTTTTCGGACCTGTCGTTCTCCGAGAGAGAAAAAGTAACGAATCCCGCCAATGAGCGGTCCGGATGAATCGCTAGTGTTGAAATTACGCCGGTCAGTGCGATGTTGAAGTCTGGTGTGTTTGCAAAGAATTTTCGTAGAGAGTCAAGAAGGATGGTGATGATAGGGTCGTTGACATTTAGTCGGTGTTTCCAGTGTTTCCGACTCTCGACGTCAACGTCTGCCTGGTATGCCACCTGGCTTTGGATGGCAATCAACGCGTCGCCTAAGTAATTATCGTACCCAGTGCTGAATGGATCTTCGTTGTGCGAAGGATCAATGCGGGAAATGAGGGCAGTGTAAAGATCCATCTCTCGTTCATGAGTAGAATAGGTCGTCACGGGCTGATAAAAGAGCGATGAATTCGAGATGTCATAATCAGCATCTATATCGTGAGATGAAGGAAATTCTGTCGAGTCGTCGACGCCACCAATCGAAGATTTTCCCCCGGAAACCAGCGAAGGCAAAGGAAAATTTGTCGCATGGGGGTCACGAGTAACAATTAAAAGCATTTCGATGCAAATCTGAGGATGGTGGATCAGCATTGTTTGCAGGAGCTGCAAAGCAGATGTCGCTGTGGCTTGCGATTTCGACTTCATGCTAGACTTCAACAGGTCCTTCAACGTAAACCGGCCCATAGATGTGAAATAGGCCGTCTGTCGTCGTGTGTCCGGCGCTTCCAGCTCAAGAAGTACCATCGCGCTGCTCTTTCTCCGCATTGATTTGGTTTTCTTATCGACCGTTCTCGACTGAGGCGCACGGCGCTCAGAAAAGTCGATCGTTGAACCGCGGCGGATTTTCGCAGTAACCTCGTCGTTATCCTCACTCATAAGGAACTGAATGAGGATATTGGACAGTGGGCCCTCAGGAAGCGTGCGTATGATAGCCTCGATATACGACATAACCGCGACGGCACTCCCATCAGCATCCGAACACTCGAGAATGGATGGATAGAGCACGTTCTCCAAGAAAATGCGACGCACGGCATCCAGAATCGATTGCACAATGGCTGACCCTACCATCAACGACGCATCAGCCGTCTCCTTCGCAGAATTGCGACGCAAGACATCCTGCACGAACTCGAGCAACTTCATGAAATGATCTAGTCGCGACTTGAAATCGGGGTTGCTCGCGTCTTCCACGCCCAGCGCCCGAGAACGCTCTGCCTCTTCTTCCCGCGACACTTTTTCCTCTTCTGTCTCGGGACTGAGACCGCCGATGGTCATCAAGGTGTTGTTTTCCTCTGCGGCGGTCGGCTGTCTGAACTCCAGCTTCGTCGGTAAAAGGGAGTAGACGGCGACGAGGCCGGCGCCCAGAACGTCGGAAAAGTCGCCGTCGAGGATGTATTCTGCAAGAGCGAGGGCAGAATCTCCAGCAGGATCGGTATACGCTGTATTTGACGAATGAGAGGAGCTGCTGCCTGCTGTCACAACTGGCGGCTGGACAGTGGTGTCTCCGGGAGACATGGCGACATCCATCAGAAACAACACTCCAGCGCGAGCGAAATCGCCAATTTGACCCTCCCGATGGACGAATCGAAGAAGGTAGTTGAACAACAGAAACTCGTACTCCGGTTTTTTTGTCACTGAAGATGCGGGGGCTGATTTAATTGTTGCTTGTGATGGGGCCGGAGACGCAGAACGTTGACTGCTGGCGGATTCTTGCGGCATAGGCTCATCTTCTTCATCCTCATCTCTCTCATCTTCCTCGTCCACAGAGAACAAAGGACCAGAACGATACCAGTGCTTGTCGTGGAAGAATATCATGAGTAGTTCTCGATACGTCCGAATTCGGCTACACAAGATGCAGAGGAGGTTGACCACTGGCAATATAGTGAGCCAAGGAGTCACTGAACGAGATGGGAGCAGACCCACGATCTTCCTCGTATTCTGAAGGCTGAGAACGAAGAGCATCACCTGCCGCGCCCATGGCTTTTCCTCTGCCGTCAAGCTGATCTTGTAAATCATCGCCGACACAGTTGCGCAACAGCCGCAGCACAGCTCTGTGTACAGCAGTCTGTACCAAGAATTGCTCATCGAGAAGAACAACCATGTTCTGAATTGCGCGCAATACTTCAGCTTGGATTCCCGACGGCCTGTCGGATTCACTCAGTCGAACGAGGATTCCCAGAACATCTATGACACTTAAGTATAACCACAGGAATGAAATAGAAACGCACCATTCTTCAGCAGATATTCCATACATGCACCCGCAGTCCTGTACATGTATCATCAAATACTGAGGAAACCCATTGTGAACATGACACCGACCCCTCCTCGGTGCGCGTGGATTCCCAGACTAACGAATCAACCATAGACTGAAGATGCATGGGGACATCGGTGGCCTTGATTCCTCGGCGTAACTGCCTCTCATCAGGATGCTCGAGCGTATTCTACGATCTTGACATGAGAAGTGTGTGCATTTCTGAACAGTCGGGCCGTGCCACCTTGATGTAAATCCAAGAACGATGAAACTGCGTTACATGGTCGACAGGCTTCGGCGGGGAAGCTCGTACACCCGGTCGAAGGAATTTAGAGAAGTAGTCCATGCCGTGCGAATTGCACTGGACGAGTTGTTCCCTCGACAAGAACTTGCACACACTGCCTACGCGCACACGTGATCCCAGCGCGTCAATCCCGAGCGCGATTTTGAGAAGGCCATAAGTATTTTGAAGACCTCCGATTTCTTTCGAAGTCTGGAATTACATCTATACACGGTACTTACTGAAAGGAAAACCAAGCCTTCTGGCCTCTCAGAGTCTCACATCCCATCCATGTAAGTATCTTCAATGCCGAATGAGGCAGACACAGCGAACTCCAAGCCTGAATCCTTGATCTACTTATATGCATGCTCTCATCCACCAGATTTACATAATGTACCACCGCTAACGGAATAGCACCAATATGCCAGGTCGGCGGTTACTTGGCACGATCTGCCAGGGCCCAGAAAATTGCAGTCGTCTACTAGATAGTTTTCTACGGTTTCATCCACGCGTCACCCGAGTCGCTTGTCGTCTGAATCGTAGTCCGGAGCTTGCAATACAGGACTCTGATGAAAAATGTGATCACCAATGGTATTAGTGTCGGGAAGTGGAATGAAAGGCGTGTCCAGGGGAGCAAGAGCTAGTCCCCAGGGAGTAAGGAATTACATCCAATCCTTTCAACCAGCATCCAAGCCTTAGCTTCAGTCGCGGCGTAGATCCCAGGAAGTGTAACTTGTACTGGATCTGATCTGACATATAGGCTCGAGACTGTTTTGTCCATCGGTCATGCATATGTGTCATTGACCGCGTTATTCCCCTGTGCCCGGCAAGTAAGTACTGAACGTTTTCAGTTGCTGGAAGGATGCAAGATGAGAATTCAGCAACGCACCCGGGACTCGCATCAGGCTCAGTCGAGCAAGTAGCCCGTTCCGTGACAGTCCTCTTAGTGAGATAGTTTTTAGAGACTGACGCACGCTGTCGACAAGGCCATGAAGTTGAGAACGATTGTCGGATGCTATAAGACCGTTGGGACATTCAGGGAGGTCTTCAACTGTGTGCTGCGCCAATGTCTCCCCGGTGCTCTCGTACAAGGCTGCGTGATGGTGATACTGGGGAAAGAGGTGCTAAATTTCGCCCGAAGATCATTGAGGAAGTGTGAATATCTGAAACCGAAAGGAAAAGACAGTATTTACCTATTAAATCCAGAAACATGTGTAATAGGAGGTGTCTACGTGGGCCATCTTGTCCGCCCATGAAAAGAAATAGGATTTGCTGATTTATTGCAGTCAATTTAGTGTTGTGAATGTCGTTAGATACATAGCTGCTCCCGGCTGCAAGCGGCATAGATCTCAAGTCGGCCTCGGTGGGTTGAGTCTTGCTTCGGAACCAACGAGAAAGGGAAGAAAACACGGCAATCAGCTTGTGTGGAGATGTCGTGAAGCTTGAAAAATCCTCAAAATATGTGGGTATTCGTCGTACTACTAAAGATACTCGTAAAGAAACCCCTACAAGAGAGTCGGCTGTTGTCAATGTCAGGACGCAGAGCACTCACAATGGTCGTTATACCTGAGGTCCATAAATACAAGGAGGGTGAACTTTTGAGGGCTTGCGAGACAAAAGGCTGACTTCTTCATTCATACGGACATATACGCAGCCCATCTCCATGAGCAACGTCCGGCTACCACACTTCTGTTCCATAATATGCATTGTTCATAATGCATTGACATCGCCACCATTCTGCAACAACCATCGGCTGCGGTCTTTCAAACGCAACATGTATCATTCCCCGAGAAATGTACGGTTGGATATGGAAAAGACCACATAGAAATGAAGGCAAAGATGATTGTATTTACTTATGCAAACCACACTGAATACTGAGCGATAATGTGGTGAGAAGGTTGCGGACGCAGCACGGGATCAGGTTGAGCACGAAAGAGAGCCTGAGAGAGGAGAGAATGACAGGGCGCAGGGAGAACACGACGAGTAGAATGAGAGAGCGCAATGGCCGCCGGAGGATACGAAGAACCCAGTGTTGATTCGGCAAGGCCACAGGCAGACGGAGCTACAGACTATATACCTACCGAATATCTGAGACGTACATGTGACAACAGGTAATATGACAAGAGGCGCGAGGAGAGGGAAAAAGTGGTGAATGGATGTATACATGGATGTATCGGTACAATGTCCATGAGGCTCCGCCACAGATACCGTGGCGACGCACGGCGATCAAAGCAGTGAGAACCCCGATCATACAATTTGCACCCCTCCTCCACAACTGAAACCACCTGCCAGGCACCACCAACTTCGCCAAGTCCCGGTAAGAAATTCATCACAGTAGTGAAAGTGATCTGGACGGCCGTGAAGAAGGTATAAAAACAGTATATAGTATAGATCCTTTCAGTATAATGAAATAGTGTGTCCCGTCGAATGTTGGTACACGAGCAAGATTCATGGCATCCTGTGGATGGTATCATGGTCATCTAACTGAGGTTATGATATGGTATACTCGTCCCAAGTGAGCACCCTAGCTGGTATACGCTCCAACGACGTTGCCTTAAATAGTTGTGCAAAGAGTGCAGTCGAAGGTAATTATGTCTCTGAACAAAGCGGCTATACATGGAATAGTCAATACTCCGAGAGGGTGACACGGTTCGTGGAGACTTACGCAACACAATCAACGCTAACAAAAAGCCGACGATGACGACATAGACGATCGAGTACTTGATGACCTACGTACAATAATCAGTAATAGTTCAGTATACATCACAGCAAAAAAAACTCACTATCCATCGCCGTTGTCTCTTTTGTTTCGTCGAGAACAGTGGTGGCCGGATCTGCTTCGACGGCCGTAACCACACTACAGCGTATTAGCGACAAAAGTAACTTTTGAGAGATCATTAACTTACACAACATCATCGAGTGTATCGTGTTGATAAATGGAATCAATAGTGGCGGTGTCAGGATAATGAGAAGAACATGTGCAAGAAGAAAATCAGACGTCCACAAGGACATCTCCACCACTTTGACAATGAATTCACGAGCAGGCTGCGACCAAGCGGATGTTCCCAATCCTCGCCCATACCACTTGCCGGTCCACCATGCACGATTCGTCTCGTCGTGTTTATACTCACGCGACAAGAAGACTGCGATCAGGAACTTCTGGATGGCCCGTTGAACTGCAATAATGCAAATCAAACCCAGCACCGCGTGGGACACATTCCAGAGCTCGAGGAACCACTATGCAGTGTAAGAAAATGATTTAAAATTGTTGAAAAGAAAATACACATACGAAGAATTCGAAAAAGGCAACCATGCCCAATAGCGCGCAACCATGGGCAACTGCCGCCATGACGGATCCAAACTTCTGCCATCTCTCAAAGATCGGACCCAAAAAGAGAGATATAAGGAAAAGAACGAGGAGTACGACAGCATTCCAAACTGTCGGACCGATAGCAATGACGGCAATTCGAATGAGCGGACTGGGATTGGTCGTTGTGCCCTCATTGAAGGACTTGACAAACATGTACGCCACAATAAAGATGATACTCAGGCAGCTGGGCAAAATGATCTCGGAGAAGAAAACCGTCTTCCACGTCGCACGAGGCGTATCCCCGGAGAGTTTCTCGGACGGGTGACCCAACTTTTTCTTCTTATAGCCAGTGATCATTGTTCGCGACAGTCGGCAGTAGCCGTACCAACTGCTGGCCTTCGTGCGCGAATTGCCTCGCGACATCCACCGCAGGAACTCGCGATAGTCGATGATGAAGTCGGCGAAGGAGAATTGGTGCGGATTAAAGACAAATGGGGCGATACACAGCGACAGCACAGAGAACCAGAAGTAAATCAGATGCGGGATCCAGATGGATATGGTTGCGTAAAGCAACAAAAGCAGGTTCCGCATGCCCACGTAAATCGAAGGACCAGCGAATCGCGAGTACAGAATGGAGAACGACATTCGACTCGTTGCAAAACCACGGCCTGTCGCGATGTAACGAGCACCACCGAACGTCATGTTACTAAGGATGGCTTGAGAATAAATTTGCGTGGAAAAGACCTCGAAAATCGGCGAAAGGGACAAAAAGTGTTTCCCAAGACGGGCCAGTGCTTTGCCCGTACCACGCTCAACCAGTTCTGAAGAACAAATGTTCAGCATAGAAGTATACATCGAAGTTCGAATCGCACCTCCTAAGAACAGCGGCAAGAAAGCAATGAAGAACACCAAGAAAATCGATATGATGCATCGTTTGATCCATTCGAACACAGGGACAAGATCGTAGCAATTAGACTGCCCGCTAACAACATCGCCATTGGAATCCACCGTACAGATATCCAGTTCTGCATTGAGCGTTCCGATGTAAAGCACTTCCAACAACACATGAGTAAGCTGTTGAAAAACGACACCATCAGAGACGCACATGTAATCATAAAGACCTGGATGGAGTAAATGACGAGAATATTGTTGATGTGGAAGCCGGGATGGCCGTAGTAGAATGTCAAGAACCGATCAATGGGCAATTGCGTTCCCAGGTAGTAGTACTCGCGACTGAGCATCTGCTCACCCATACCCGTACCGATTTTTGTCTGGAAGTTCAAGATGGTACCGAAACCAAGATCACGACCTTTCCCACACTGGTAATATTCGGAATGCTTGATGCGCCCACCGCGACCGAAGGCGTTCATGCCGGCGAAAATATCCTCGTTGAGATGTAGACCCTTCTGCGCCTTTGACACACCCCCACGCGTTGTCATGAACGTCGCATTCAAGAAATCGGGATGACCGTAATGTAGCTTGCCGCCGATCCACGCGAGCGCACGAGCTGTGAGCGTACCGAAAGTCTGCTCCTTACCGGCAGCGATATCACCAAGCACACCAATATTCTCTGAGAAAATGTACTCGCGGGTACCTACAATGGCGACCGGAGCCCGATTGAACTCCTTGTGTCCCCACTGCGCATATGGACTCTGACTCGAGACAGAATACTCCTCGAACTCTCCGAGAATATTTCGGATCTTGAGACACTCTTCGAGATAGTTGTCCTGATTGGCGTCGATGAGCTGCAGGTACTCGCCGCGATAGAAAATGATTGCATGGTTCTGGTTATCCGATTTGCCGTCACCGAGAATAGGGTTGCCAGGCAGCTCAACGCGGAACTTCGGCTTACGTCGTCCAGTACGCTCGTCAAATTCCGAGTGACCGTCAATCAAAGTGGAGAACAAACGCGCTTCGCCGCCCTTCTGCGTGGGCTCTTCATCCAGATATGCGATCTGCAGGTCGGGATACGCCCGAAGCAAGAACTCGGCATTCTCCTGCTCTTCCTTATTGAACTTGGCGTATCGCTGCATCGCGACAGTAAACTTGAACTTCCGTCGGGCCATGCGCTCCAGCTCGCGCTCCAATCGCTCGGTGCTACCACCAAAGGCATGAACAACGTCCGGACTTTCTACGCGATAAAGCAATTTGATGGCCTTCGAGTAGTTCATCATACCCGACACCGTGCGATACAACGTCTGCGCCCGAAGAGAAGCCCAGATACGCGTGCGAAGAGTGTACTCCGGAGACGATGTCTTGAAACCAATGCAGTAGAACGGCAGGTCATCCGCTTTCGTCCTCTTCTCGTTCACGGGGCTTCCGCCATTCTCTTCAGTTTCTTCCGCCAAAATTTTGGTGTCTCGGACGAAGTTGTCCCACTCGACCGGATGAAGCTGCTTGAGATACTCCAACAATGTGACGCGGGTATTCTGGTCCTCCTCGCGAATGATTTCACGCAAACTGAGGAGAATCTTTTCTGAGTAATGAGGAACAAGCACCGTGAAAGTAGGCATGGCGTCGACGGGGATAGGTTCCGGAATGGCAGTTGTTAAGGAAGAGGCGAAGAACGAGATACGGCGTTCTGCCTCACCACCCGGGGGGAAGAATTTGATGTTCGAGTTCTGGTTCATAAAGAATGGCGGTGCACGCAGGGTACGACGACCGTCCTTGCCATCTACCTGGTGGTACAGCAAACGCTGGACGTGGTCAATGGAAAGAAGATGCTCGCGATACATGGAAATGATAATGGCATTCCAGACTTGTGAGACTAGGACCTTCAACACCATTGAATTCACATTCTCCAACAAAAAGTGAAAAATAGGGAAAAACGTACCTTCGGTTTGTACTTCACATCCATCTGATCCGTGGCGAGGAGTTTCGCATATATCCTCTTCGGCATCCTCGTAAACACCTCCGACCAAGGTGTCCAGATGGACAAACCGAGACTGAATGAGCGTCCGATAGAGAAAATGACGATCCAGATGATGTACCACAGGTACGTATCCAAGAAGAACAGGATGAGATCCATGACATACATGATCGCCAGCGCGAACGGGATTTGATTGGCGCACAGAGCGTCCCCGAAATACTTGTCGCTACAATTCGACACCTTTGCACGTGCCATGACCGAGATCGGACTGCTGAACGACGTTGTCAGGAAGAAGTACGACTCCACGAATTTACATCCGAAAACGAGGACCCAAAGCGTGACTGAAGCCATACGCGCGGACCGCGGGAGGGAAGGATACGATGCCGTGAATGTCTGTGATGCCATATACTTCCGCGACTTCCCAGCGACGCGATCGCCGAACATGCGACCGGACGGCAAGATCGCAAACGTAATCGTTACAACCACAGAAATGAAGAACTGGACAATACCAAGAATGAGTGGAATATTTCCAGCACTGTCATTGCCATCAACCATTGCGATGTAGAGCGTGGGACCGGTGGTGAGAACGAGAATGACCAAGAGGAAAATGAACCGTGTAGTGAGGTGCGACGCGTTGTTCCAGGTGGTAGGAATGTACGAAAATTCAGCAAGCGTCGCGAGGATCATGATACCCGTTGACACCGTGCCGCCAAGGGCGACTGCAGACCATGTCATGGCAGCTGAAGGATCTGACGAGCCAGAGGGAGCATATACCTTAGGCGAGTTATATGCCGTATAGAAAAAGTACATGGAGATGTGAAGAATCCAAACGCGATTAAAGTTGGTCATGAGGTGGAAGGTGGAACGTTTCTCGAAGTACGTCTTGAAGAAGACACGATTCCAGTCGATCTTCTGGAACTTCATGAAACGCTGTGCCGGAGGAACATCAACGAGTCGCGTCTAGATGGTGGATACCATAATCAGCGGACATAACAGAAAGTCCGGCTATCGTGTACTTACATGATCGTTGAGGACGATCTTCGCCAAACCTTCAGGATACCAAAACAGCTGGTTGATGTCGTCATAGCCAACGATCTGGGCGTGGTCTTTCTCCTTGCGCACAAACTTACCATCGACGACCTCATAACCTTGATCACGCATAAAACGATACAAGGGCTTGATGACTGCGTGCAGATACAAGCCCTCGGGCACAGGGTCAACTCTGTTCTGGCATTCCGGGCTGCGGTAGTAGTCGTCGGCGCATTTGAAGATAAAACAGAGGCATTCAGGCACGAAACGGACGTTGCCAGCCTCACCCCAGCACAGAAGGTAGAGGGCAATCTGACGGAGACGATCGTATTGGCTCATGTTGTTCATGGCATTGCGCCACCGATTGAGTGCGCTATCCAACGACTTGCTATTCTTGGCTCCCTTCACACTCTTCAGGCGTTGCAGGCCAGGGTTCTGGGACTGACCGACGGCATCGTCAAGATTCAGCTGGGCGGCGAAGTACCACTTGCGGTAGTTGGCGTGCTGTCCACCGATGTAGTCAGCATGGAGGGTGAGTAACGCTTGGTTGGGGGTCATCCGGGAAGCACGCGAATCCAGCAGGTGCATCAGGAAGTCAAACTGCACGATACGCGTTCAGAAAATGGGTGACAGACCAAAGAAAGCCCTTACCATGTTGCGCATAGAGTCACGCTGGAAACCAAACTTTTGCGTCAAGTCGAGGAATATATCCTCGATCTCTTCAGTCGACATGGGTATTTGCCGATCTGATGACCATGCAGGATATGGCTCGGCAGGACCTGTGCCGGGATCTGCGAAGGGCGATATGGCGGGCTGAGACTCGATGGATGCCGCATACCCGCCTGGAGAATACGACTCGGACTCGTATCCTGCACGAAATCAAACAACGTTTGAAAAACTAGGCAACAAATGTAGACAACAACCAACGCACCGCTCTGATCATACTGCCCAGGCGAGCCAGCGAGCCTGGTGGTACTGGCATTGTAGTGGTCTGGGAGGTCGGGCGCAGGGTATTGTTGCAGGTTGCCGTATGGCCGCCCGGTGCCTGGAGGCCCGTCGAATGGATTTTGGGCGTACGACATTCACGTTGAAAGAAAGAAAATAAAGAGCGACAGAGTTATGAGACTCGCAAATTAACCAAAACAACTTTGCCAGCGTCAGCGTTGCTAGCAAAGTCGGCGTTGGCGTGACAGGCGTGACTCTCGCAGTGATTGTCATGGGGAGGACCACGCGCTCACGTGCGATCACGAAAGTCCTCGATCCCATGCATATTTCTCATTAAAAACAAAATATACATATAGGGCTACGCTTTCCCTACCGTCTTGCGCCACTCCCCCTCCACCTCGTGTAGCAGCTCCTTGCCCGGCACAACACATCCACCGCCGTTGCAGCCATAGTCTTTCCTGTCCGCAGCGCGAGATCATGTTCCCGCCGCCGCAGCCAACTCAGGAGTGCGCCGTCTCTGATGGGATCGAGAAGCCAGGCGAGGGTGACGGCAGCACATAGCTGATGTCTCCTGGTCCATCGACGCGTTCGTTGCGCCGCGGATGACATCGAACTCAGAGATCGGAACCGTGTTCTGCCCTGTGAGGCGGTTGAAATAGTGTTGATAGTACCGCGCCATCGTGTAATTTGGCGTGTGGTCCGTGTACCTCGTTGTGGACGTGATAATGAGCTTCGCTCCGGACGATGCAGCAACAACGCGAGCACATACCTTCTCGAGTTCCACCAAACGGCACTTGAGTTTGGCGCGTATGATGAATACACCAGCGGTGTATTCGTGGATAACGTTAGGCGCCAGTCCACCTGAGATTATATGGCCCTGAATAATATCGCCGGGCATTGTCTGCTGCCGCAAAGCGGACAGACCATTGCCTTGATAAGACCGTCTAGTGGGTTAATCTAGAGATAGACTGAGCCATGAATTCAGATCTTGTACAATGGTCACTTACGCCTTCCCTTGGCGCGGCGGCAGTGTGCGCCTCTTTGCCAAAGTATTCGACCTTGAAACGATGATAGGCACAAGTTGTCACGACTGCGATGTCTGCGACCTCGCCTGCATCGAACGAGTTTCGTATAAACTTGAACGACAAGCCTCCTGAACAGTCCCCTGCCTGGATGGGCTAACATGGATACGTTGACCAATTTGTCTATGTATGCTCCTGCCTCAAGCAACTTGATCTTGCCACCTCCACCTTCCTAGAGAGCCCATGAGCAAAGACGCAACGCTATGATTCGAGATTCACCTCTGCTAGTGTCCCGAAGAGGATGACCTTGCCAGAGATGGCCCACTTCTTTACAACCGCCGCTGTGGCTAGCGCCCCGGCCAAAGATGACGTCGCAAAGAGATTATGACCACACGCATGTCCAATATCAGGTAGACGGTCTGGTACAATTACCTTAACATGCAGGTGACTATTCAAATGACACACACCATACTCCGCAATGAACGAGACGACTGGACTCCCATTCCCATACTTTGCGATGAAGGCTGTTCCAATGCCATGCGCACTGCGAGTGACCTGGAAACCCACTCGTTGTAATACCTTCCAGCCCTCTTGTGCTTCGAGGAACGTACAGAGCGTATCATGTGCAATGAACTCGTGGCAGCCCAGCTCCGGATTGTCGTGAATCCTGCGGTTGGTGGGAAGCAGATTCAAACACAGAATCCGTGTAATCAGAGAGGAATTCAAGGCCATCAATGGCCGTGTGGGGTGCTCTTCCTGAGCATCGACGACCACCATGTCTTTGTTTACGCACGCAATTGGGTCCTTATGCTCCCCACGGCTCGAAGTCATACCAACTCTCCACATCGTCTGGGCATTCGTCGATTTGGAATGTACCGTCGTAGGTGATGTGATGAAGATGGTTGGCCGTCCAGGTCTAGTGAGATAAGTGCGCGCCTTCGATGACAGCAAGTTGTGGGACGCAGGACGCAAGATAAATGTCTATTTGCTTCCATGACAAGCCGCTCTTGACCGATTTTACGTGGACGGCGGGTTTTCCGTGACACAAGAGACATGTCGCCTCTTCGAGTTTGCACAGTCACAAATACGGCGGGGGCCGTCGTCGCCGTCAATGAAGAATAATAAAGTGTTCGGTTGAAGAAACACCCGATTCCAGAACAGGTTACGCGTTGTTATAGTTGTTATTTGGCTCACGTTTAAGTCACGTGATCGCGACAATATCCTCGTGACTCAAACTTCTTTCTTGTCAATATTACTGTATTTATTATTATAAACAATGGGTGACCCATGGATATCCGATAATTCTTAAGCTCACTCCGATGCGTGGACAAAAGTAGTACCATTCGAAAGTTGTTTACTACGATATCTCATCTGCAGAGTTTCAGAGCATTTCGAGCATTTTTGCGCTGTCTGTGAGGCCAGAAAGATTAGTGACTTCGGCACCGCCGGCGGTCCTTGGTGCCACTAAAGGAAGGAAGAGACAGGGATCCTAGGCCGAAAACCGCATGACGGTATACCAGTTCACACAATCGGCGGTCTATAATCAGCGCTAGCGGTCATCAGCGCGCGTGCCCAGAGCACAAGGCTGCCCATTTGGATGGATTGTCCCACCAAACCGATTGGCGCACATCACCGTGTCCGAATCTGCCTTGAAGAGGAAGCTATTCTCCTAAGCATTTCACTCAGCAATGTCGCACCTTAATAATCCAGGAATACCAACGGTCCATCCATGTCCTTTTTACTAAAAAGCCCTTTGTTCGCTACTTCAACGAGGTTGCTAGCCGTGTGTAAGCGACCCTCGCAGGTTCGTGGTTCCGCTCGCCGTGCATTTCAGGTCATCCGTCGCTCATTTGGTAATACTTATGACCCGGTGGCACTATAAATCCTGCTGGATTCCGATACTCTTGCCGCCCTGTTTGCCTTTCAGACGACCCTATTCTTACCTTCCGCACTTCGTTTCGGTCGACGCCGTTATCCCGTTGACAACAACCACGATATGTCTATTTCGCGAACTGTGACCAAGAAAGTCTATGCCGCAGAAACGCCAGAGGTATGTGTTCCGCACGTTTGTTGTTGATATTGCGATTGATCAGTCGACAGGGAGATGGTGTTGTTGTGCGGAGGAGTATAGGCTCCATGAGCTTAAGGCAAATCAATCCGCACTGCGCTATCTTGAATGGCTGCTCACATCGTCCCAGAAATCTCAGTCCGTTCTTGATGCTCGACCATTTCCATATATCGCAGGGCGGCGTAAGATCTTCCCTCACCGAATCGATAAATATAATGCTGACAGTTTTGCAGTTCCCTGACCATCCGCACAGAGGTCAGGCAACAGTTACTTACATGCTTGAAGGGTAAGCTTGCCCAATACCGTCATTCAGATTGGCTATCTAACGTCACTTCTGCTCCAGTACCAGCCAACATGAGGATTCGGCTGGCCACTTTGGCACTCTTCGTGAGTGATCACAACATCTTTCAGTAACACACCATCCCCATATGTTATTTCCAGAAACCGGTGGCGTACAATGGATGTGCGCTGGCCGTGGCGTCATTCACGCAGAAATGCCCGTTTTGAAGAGTAGGTGACACGACAACGTCTAGTACCCGCTTCTCCTCATTTCCTTCACAGAGGGAGAGCCGGAGCCTGATGGTCTGCAGCTTTGGATCGACCTTCCTAAGGAACAAAAGATGCAGGTGATGAGAATTACTCTTAATAGCACACCCTGCTTCCTCGTTCAACTCGCAAGGCTGATGGCGTGCTCAGGAACCTTCGTATCAAGAACTCGGGCCTGAGGGCATTCCGACAGTCTATCCCCAGGGTGAAGACGGGCCACTGAAAATCAAAGTAATCAGTGGCATCAGCCAAGGCGTCGAGTCTCCTGTGAAGCCGCAGGGTGGCGCATGGTACTTCCACGTTATTTTTAACAAGACCGGCTCATGCTTCCAGCCTGTTCGTAAGTCTGAACGAAGTTATGCGTGCGACATTATGTTAATATCGTTTTTACAGCAGCCGGCTGGACGACCTTTATCTATATCTTCAAAGGTTCACTTATGATTGGCTCCGATCCTACAGTGCACAATGCGCATCACACGCTCGTGCTCTCCGACGGTGCTGAAGAGAACGGTATTGCGTTCACTGCAGCATCCGACAACGCGGAGTTCATCATTGTACGTACAAGCACCGAGTTATACTCTCTCACTACACCTTACGGGTCCTGTCTCATCTCCGTTTCAGGTGTCCGGTGAGCCTTTGGATCAACCCGTTGTTCAGTATGGCCCGTTTGTCATGACATCGAAAGCAGAAATCCAGAAGACCTTCATTGATTGTGAGTTGAAGGTCCATTCCGCACTATGTTGCAATAAGACTGACTTATGGCATACAGACCAAATGGGAATCAATGGCTTTGAGAATGCGCATACTTGGCAGAGTAAGATTGGCAAGCAGAGCGATTGAACTTAGTTGTATTAGCGCAACGTTTTACTGCACATTTATATAACGTTTGTACGACTGGGAGAACTTTGTATCTACGAAGACGCGTAGTACCAAGGCTCGAGCCACTATGCCACCCGTGATGAGGAGGAAAACTATCTTCAACAGAAAACATACTTTTGGTGCATAACAAATGAATAGTAAATCATATCCATTATATAATAATTGACGCGAATAATTGCTGCGACGAGACAGTATGAACATGTATGTGATAATTACAGCGATAGATAGATATGCCCAGGAATTATTTATGAGAGGCTAAGGCGGCCGGAGATGCTTCGCGTGGACTTCGCCCGATCGATAAGTGCTTCGTGTCCAGAACGCACACTCGTGCTCTCGTTTTTCCTCATAAATCAGTCAACTAAGACGGTGCGTAGTATACATCATCCAACAGCGAAAACGACGAGCTGCAAGTCTTTTTGCCAGGGAATTTCTTCAGAATCGAGGGCTGTATTGTACTGTCAGAACAATGGCCCCAACGAAAACATTGCACGCCGAACGCTTTCTCGCGGACGAAGGGGCTCCTATATGCGGCATGGACGTCCTGAATGCGTTCCAGCAGTTGAGGTATGCATTGTGGTTTTGTTGCTGACGCGTTTGTTTATGTCTCATTGGACCGGCAGCGAGAAGGAAAGGTTGTATACCCACTACGTTACCCAGGCATGCTGGGCCGGCGCTGAAATTATCCGTGGTACGAAGCACAGCTTTTAGCGGATCGAGTTTCCCCCTCACACGGCCAAAAGAACAATGGACCCCTCGGGCCCAGTCTCTTTATGATCTCATATTGCTAATGTTCAGCACTTCCTCCGGAGATCTGGCCGATCTCGACGAGCTCCATGCGAAGTCGGGTTTGCTGGACGGTGATTGGGAAAATCTATTGCAATATACCACGCAGGTCAGCACTACTGGCCAGTTATACTATTTTATAATTAGTTTCAAGCCATACCGTGAGATAGTGCTTGTCCAATCTGGTCAACTTCAAGACGTTCGGATTCACCAAATTTGTTCCCAGAGTAGACGCTGACAAGTTCGGGGCCGTCATTAAGGTATCTGCGAATGCAAACAAGGCCGAGTCGCTCTGGAAAGAGGTAAACGCTCTCGCTAGATGCACTACACTTGTCCCCGGCGACAACTGACCCAGTTGCCTGCACAAGCTTAAAGATCACATTTACACCCTTTCTCCAGAGGCGAGCTTGAGCATTGGAAAGCGGTCACAAGGACATGTGTCAAACTACTACCTCGGTGTGCCCATCACTGACGATGAGGTCGCAGCCGTGCAGGACGCGGCGGAGGGCTTGGGCATCGACGTCCTGAACACTCGGTCAGTATGCATTTTCCCCTTAAGATCTGTGCATCTCACGAATAACGCCTCTCAAGCGTGAGAAAGAATGGTCCCAGTGACTTCACCCTTCTCGTCGCTTCGGTAGACAAAACGAAGTCCTCTGTACATTCGCTGGAGAAACTCAAGCTCACCATTGAGTATGGCGACTTTTCTGAGCACCTTGCCAAGGTCAATGCGGCGCTGAAGGAGGCACTGAAGTACACCGCGAACGAGCATCAGACGAAAATGGTTGAAGGTTACATTGAATCGTTCCAGACGGGCTCTATTCCTGCGCACAAGAAGGCCTCAGAGGAGTGGGTGAAAGATGTCGGTCCCGTCGTGGAATCGTACATTGGCTTTGTCGAGACTTACGTCGATCCATATGGTGGTCGTGCAGAGTGGGAAGGTGAGCTCCTGACTGTCAGAAGGATAGATTTTTGTAAATGAGTTATGGCCAGGTTTCACCGCCGTTGTGAACAAGGAAATGAGCCAGAAGTACGAGATACTCGTTGACAATGCGCCGGAGTTAATCAAGGTCCTACCGTGGGGCAAAGACTTCGAGGTCGACGAATTTAAGAAGCCCGACTTTACAGTCTTGGAAGTCGTCTCGTTTGCCACAGGTGGCATACCCGCAGGTATCAATGTATGATCATTAATCACCTGTGCTCTATACATCCTGATATCCGTACGATGCAGATCCCTAACTACTTCGAGATTCGAGAGCGGACTGGCTTCAAGAACGTATCTCTGGCTGTATGTATTGTTCAACAGTTGTATCTCAGTTTCCGATGGTTATACTCATTATCTTATAGAATATTCTTGCCTCGAAGGCTCCCAGTTTGTGTCATTTTCGATATATTGTTTAATCTTACTGACGCGAAAGCATAGATGAGGAACTCACGTTCGTTCATCCAGACGACGTTGATCTCTACAATGCGTGGGACAACCGCGCCTTCGAACTCCAGGTCGCTAATCACGAGCTGTTGGGACATGGCTCTGGCAAGCTTTTCCAGGAAAATGCCGACGGGACGAAAAATTTCGATCCGAAGAAGATCATCTCTCCCCTTACCGGCGAGCCGATGTACGTCTAACTTCCACCTTCCTGAACGTTTGACTGACTCGATGGAAATATTAGAACCTCATGGTACAAGCCTGGTCAGACGCCTGACTCCGTGCTTGGCGAGGTATCATCATCTGCTGAGGAATGTCGTGCCGAAACCGTCGCATTGTACCGTGAGTCTAGCCCATTTCCCCATTACTATAGTTCTCACTTGTTTTGCAGTCGTCAGCAATCCTGATATTCTCAAAATTTTCAACGTTTGTCACTCCGTCTTAACTTGCATACGAACTTGGTGACAGATGTTTTTGTGTAGTACACCGACAAGCAAGAGATCGAGACTGTCCAATATATCACTTTCCTGCTCATGGCACGCGCTGGTCTTCGCGCGCTCGAGTTCTACGATCCTGCCACGGGTAAGCATGGTCAAGCGCACATGCAGGCCCGGTTGGGTATCACGCAGCATCTCATCCGCTTTGGCATTGCACGGATTGAGGAGGTCCGTGGTACTGACGGTGTCCTCGAGAATCTCTACATTAGGGTAAGTGGTGTCGCCCTTTTGCTGTCGGGCCAGTGTTAGTCTGAGGGGGATCACCGCATAGGTCGATCGCCAGAAAGTCTTGACAGAGGGCAAAAACGTTGCAGGCAAGCTGCTAGTAGAGCTGCAAGTCCGCAAGAGGTGCGCGCGTGTGACATTATTTCTTTCTTGAACACCAAATTCGCAATATAGTACTGCGGATGGCGAGGGCGCTCGAAAATTCTATACCGACTTGACGAAGCCATCCGAGCTCTGGCAAACCCAATACAGAGATGTTGTCTTGCGGAAGAAGCAGGCAAGTCTCGCGTGCACCCGTATGAAGTGCATGCATAGAATATTTAATTTGTTTCTGGTCTTCCAGCCGCGCAAAGTCTTTGTCCAGCCGACGATGCATATTGTCAATGGCAAGGTCGAACTGAAGGATTATCCTCTGACGCACGCCGGCATGATTGAGAGCTTCATTGACCGCAGGTTGTGACTATTCAAAGTCAGGTCCCTCTCCATTTGACCACGTGGAAAAAAGATTTACATAAATGGCTCTATCCGTAAGTCGTTGTGAAAGGAGGTTACTTAGCGTCGGAAGAAAGATAAAGGCAGAAAGTTTAGATCAAGGCGTGATCCACAATGGCCCTACATGTATAATACAGCGAACAAGAGTGAATCTAGCAAGGCTCCCTATCATGGTTAAATTCAATGCAAACATTGCTCACGGGCGTCTCTAGACTAGCGACGCGGCTGTACAACAGGAGCAAGTAACAATTTGCCACTTCGAAGGGCCCTTGTCACAGGACTAAGGCGCCTCATGCAAGATGTAACGACATGCGGCTGCCTGACCGTATTCTAATCAGTGATTAGCAGATCATCTTCGCTGATCCAACAATAGTGTCTACCAAAAGACATGAAAATAATGCCCGTCGGCGGGTTTCGAGGCTTGATACTTTCAAGAAGTAGGCGGCACAAGGAGGGGGAGAAGATCAGATACGAGGATGTCAAACGGGCTGGCCCAGTACTACAACCCAAAAATTGCATCTATTTCACAGAGCTTTTTCTTTTTCTTCTTTTTTGTCTTTGGAGGATCAACATCCGAAGGTTTGCGCTTTTTGGCGATACTATAATCGGCGGAGGGCTCCCTGGATGTGTCTTCTCGAGAAGTTTTGACCTCGATTGATTCTGTTGTAAATCATCAACGAAGGCAAAGGAAAGGACTCATTGTTCACATACGATGTTCCTGAACAGTCAAGCGGTCAGAAACGGCAAGAAAAGCGACTGGAGTCGAGTCTCCTGTTGACCGATGCTCGAGTTGGAGTTCGTCGACAGCGATGCTGGTGACGATATTTTCATCGCGAATTACGCTAACTCCAACGTCGTCTTTGTCGTCCAAAGAATCGGGCAATGGAATGTCATGTGACGGTGCTGCCTCCATAGGAACTGACTGAAGAGGTACAGGCTCAATGTTCCCCACCGATGGCTTCATTTTTAGTGCTTTCATAGGCTGTATTTACAAATGTGAGCAACTATCTCGTGGACCTGACTAGGAGTCAAAACTCACATTCAGGACTTGATATAGACGATGAAATAACGTCCATCCATTGAACAGAACATCAGTTAAACTGTGCGTGAGTGTATCCAATCTACAGGTGATAGCCACTAAAGTCAATACGAGGTGCAAAAATGCGCCACCTTGCATCGCTACAAGCAATACACTGAGGTGTAATGGATTAATGGTATTACAATGGACTTGAAGAGACGCACGTACCTGTATGCATTTCTCAGTCTTTCACGGCCCTTGAGGTACAAAGGGTTCAAAATACATTTGCCACGCTCTCGTGAGGACGATGTACGTACCTTGAACAGTAGTGCCAAAGCTGCATCGAGTCTTTCCAAAACATGGTGAACTGTTTGCTCGTTCGGTGTGCATGTCCAAGCACCTCGCAATGTCTTCACGCTACGTGTGTTCAGCGCTTGTTCAATATGGTATTCGCGGTCCACACACCTGACAGGCGATTCTTGGCCGTAGAACGAATATCGCATAGCATCGAGCAGGGCAGAGAGGCCCATCTCGTCTAACCGCTGTGCATATCTTCTGACTTCATGGACACGCTTCCAAAACAACGCGGGACGGTGCTGATTTTTGCCTTTGTAATATACCCTCTCCAGCAATCTCAGTTCGTGGTGAAATAGATCCAGGTCGGACTGCAGCTGCCGACAGCTGGTTTTCAAGTCTCTAAGCAACGAGTCGATGACGGAGTATGCTGAAGCTGGCAAAGAGGCTCTTGAGATGAACGTTGCAGCTGGTTTCTGACGCGTGCGGGGTCGTGCGACTGCCATGGACGACTCGAACGTGATGGTGGAGGGATGGTGGTCGACTGTCCAGTTCGACGATCAAATCCTGTCACCGCTGTCTTGCACTGACTCCGAAACGACGAGCGTACCTCTCAGTCCTCTTAGCTTTGGTTCGCGACCGGTTCTATAATAAACAAGTTATTGGGATTCACACAATTTGTGGACGCCATGTCGACACCAGGCCAAGATGCCAAGTTCTTCCAGCGTGGCAAGATTGAGGTAAGTACGCGGTGGCTGTTTATGTTGCATACAATGTCCTATTCTTGTTGTAGGAGTTTCGCGCTGAACTGGCCGCTGCCGAATCAAAAGACAAGAAATTTGTGAAGCGGAAGACAGTCTTGAAGAAGATTGTGGCCAACATAACCATGGGAAACGACAGTCGGTACAAATCCTTTTACGATCCAAGAACGGTGAATGAACCTCACGTCATGCACGCTTCGTCCAGTGTCTCCTCTATTTCCGGATGTCGTCCAATGCCTGGGCACTCCTTTGCTCGAGATTAAGAAGAGTGCGTGTCACACGGGATTAACATGAAATGTTAGATACCGATATTTGGCAGTGGTCTACCTCTTCCTCGTCAGCTATGGCAGATCAAAGCCCGACCTCATTCATCTTGCAATCCCCAACTTTGTTCAGGTATGCTCACGGGCATTTTGTACATTACTGTCTCTCATGGCTTGCTTACAGGATTGCAATGATCGAAACCCTCTAATCCGTGCCTTAGCGATCCGCACAATGTCATATATCCCACTTCCCGTAGTCACCGACGCGTTGGCCGAGAGTCTTCGACATTGTCTGAAGGATCGCGATCCATACGTGCGCAAAACAGCTGCAATCTGTGTCGCAAAGCTCTACGCGGCAGATCCTCGACGTGCAGAGCGGGGACACTTCGTGGAGATGCTTCGCGACCTCATCCTAGATCCTAACGCTACTGTCGTCTCTAATGCAGTAGCCACACTTACCGAAATAGGCGACCGCCAGGATGGTGTGATATTCAAGTTGAATCTGGCAACAGTGCATAAATTGCTTGCTGCTATGGAAGAAAGTTCAGAGTAAGTGAACATGACTGCTTTGACGTGTCGATCCTAATTCCTGTAGGTGGGGACAGGTGTACATCCTAGATTCATTGCTTCGCTTCGTTCCAGAACGTTATGCGGACGCTGAGGATATCGCGGAACGAATAGCGGTCCAATTGCAGCATGGAAATTCGGCCGTTGTCCTCTCAACAATTAAAGTGCTTTTGTATCTCATGCACTATATGGAGAATCGTCGTCTAGTTCACCAACTGTGTAAACGAATGGGATCGCCACTTAGTCAGTCGTTTCATCCAGCTGGTCCTGGGAAGCTTGTCTGATCTCTTCACAGTTGGGCTATTATCGTCAGGACCAGAGGTTCAGTATGTTACCCTCCGCAACATCCTTCTGATCATTCAACGACGCCCGGATGTTCTGAAGAATGACGTCAAGATGTTTTTCTGTAAATACAACGACCCTATTTATCTAAAGCTGGCGAAGCTGGAAATCATGTATCGTCTTTCCCATTCAGAGAACGCAAACGAGGTCTTGGCCGAGCTGAAGGAGTAGGCACTGACAACAAACTGAATAAGCCTGGACTCACTTACAAGACAGATATGCCTCGGAAGTGGACATTGACTTTGTGCGGAAGGCGGTTCGGTCAATAGGCCGTCTTGCGGTGAAGGTCGAATCTGCAGCGGAGAGCTGCATCGAGACTCTCCTCGGCCTCATCGACACCAAGGTTACTTATGTGGTGCAAGAGGCGGTTATCGTCATCAAGGACATCTTCCGGCGGTATCCCGGCAAATACGAGGCCATCATTCCCACATTATGCGAGAACCTGGACGAGTTGGATGAGCCGGAGTGCAAGGCCGCCATGGTCTGGATATTGGGCCAATATGCCAACGTCATCGACAACGTGCACGAAATCCTGGATGATATGGTCTTCGACTTCCGTGAGGAAACCGTCGAGGTATCGCATTGTCATCATCTATGAAAAAGACCTATTCTAAGTTTGTCTTCCAGGTACAGCTCGCGCTAGTGACTGCTGCCGTCAAATTGTTTGTGTACAAACCTAACTCAGACGCGGCAAAGGATCTTGTGCACAAGGTGCTCAAGTGGGCGACGGAGGACATCGACAACCCCGACCTGCGGGATCGCGGTTTCATGTATTGGCGAATGTTGGCAATCAACCCTATCGTTGCGCGAGAAATCGTCCTTTCCGAGAAGCCGCCAATAACGACAGATTCCGACCGTATGGATCGCGGTGCGTTGGACCAATTGTTGTTGCACACCGGCACGCTGGGAAGTATATACCACAAGAATCCAGAGGTAAGTCAACACCCACTTGGATGTCTGCGTAATCTCATACTGGTGTCTGCAGACCTTCATTCGACACGCTGTGAGCAAAGCATTGGTGGACAGTCCTGCGATGAACCCCGCGACGCGCGCAGTGCTTGTCCCTGCCACTCGGCCTCAGCTGCCCAACTACGCCATCGTGAACGTGCCGGGACCAGGGCCGACGGAGCCGCGCAAAGATGCCCCTACTCCACCCACTGAGGTACCACAACCGACGTCGCCTGTTTCGCCCGTAGATAAACCTGCCCCGCCACTACCAGCGGTGGAGGGAACTTCCCAAGATGCAGACAGTATGGAGGAGCTACCGGCAAGCAACAGGGCAGCTGATGACCCATATTCTAACCTCGATGGCGCGTTCAGCAATTATCTCGCAGACGAGCCACGACCGATGGCAGCGAATGCGCAAACAGACCTGGTAGATTTGCTGATGTAATAGTAGTTAGCGGATGGCATTGTTCTATATATATTCGCCGTCTAGTGGTTTCCGTACTCGTAAGAAACTGTCCCTCCTGATTATACAAATAAACCCGTGAACGTATAAATAACTCATGAAACGATGTTCTGGATCGCGTTAGCAATTGTCGACCGCTTTTTTGGTCTCAATGAATTATAGTGCTGACAAAGAGATAATGAAATGAATGCTTTATATAGCACGCTTGCAGGCGACATACCTCTCCTAGGCCATACATACGTCGATGGTAACTGATGCGCACGACATTTTTACCGTGAAGATCACCATCGTTGGGTGTTCCCGATGGGTTGTGGACAACGATAGGTGGTTTTCCATGTTGAAACACGTGGATTGGGACATTATAGGCGCGACTAAGCGCTAAAATCTCTGGTTCTCCTCCCCACGCACCAGTGTCGCGAATCGATGCGCAATAATGCTGGAACTCGCGTGGGCTCATAATACCAGAACCGCCTGGTTCTGCGGATGGAAGAAAGGGAAGAAAGTTATCAGGGTGCTCATAAATGTATTGTGAAGCCGCTGCGCGGACAGTCGCGTAGTTGGCGTGTGATGGTGGCAGCAACGATAGTAGAGCTAGTTGCTCAGCGATCGACGAGAACAAACAATGTCCGTCAGGCCTTATCTGCAAGATGACATGGATGGAAGATCGAGCATGTCAAGGGACTGAAAAAACACACCTCGCTCAGCTCCAGGTTGTACTGATCGCAGAGACGATTGATCTCGCGTTCCTCGGCCTTCGCCTCTTCTTCGAGCTTGGCATCGGCCTCGGGATTATCTGTGTAATGCTGTTGCAACGCTGCTGCCTTCCTTGCCTGCGAGAAGAGATATGGAATTGATATTCGTGAGATGACGAGGTAAAATTCTTTAACTTGTCGGGCTATAAAGCGAGCTTTGGGGTCCTTTTTGAGTAGCGTTGCAGCAGCAGGCTTGGAAGGATTGGATGGTGGATCTAGTGGTTTACTATTCTCCATCTCGTGTAGAATGGTGGCCGACTCCGACTGCACGGCAGGGTCGCGCGAGTCGAGATGGGCGATAAGCTCATTCAGCAGGTCATCACCATCGTCGACGTGTGGGGGAGGTAGGGGAGTGGGGTTGCGTGATGACTTCTTCGACTTGATCTTCTTGGCCATTCCAGTAGATCAGCAGAAGAAAATAGAAGCAGCCCACGAGACAGAGTTGCAAAGCAAATATCAAAACACCGTAAATGGTGGCACAAGGATGTGGACATCTTATTTCTCAGCTCGATGAGTCATCGATTCACTAGTCATCGATCGCGTTTCACTCTTTTCTCCTCTGTGAATGGTTTCTGGAGCACAACAATGCGCAAATCGCACGACTTCTACATCTAATGTTATTTTTGTACGTATTCCGATCCCCTATAGCATGTATCACGGCGTACAAATGTTGCGAAGAACAAGTCAGTTGAATGACGGTCGGAAAATACCCTTCGCACCGAACCATTGGCCCTGGACCATGTATCGCCAGTAAACAGCAGGGAAGAAGTCCTTTTTCAGGTGGTAGAACAGTCTGTGGCTCTTGGCCTGATCAAGGAAAGAGAAAGTCTCCTTCGGGATCCCTGCGTACTTGAACTCCGCCAGCATGAGTTCACCATAACCCGTCAACAGCTGCAGTTGAATGACATCAGTCGTTACATCCATTCTGAAAAATAAAAAGGCACGTACCGGGCAACTCGTATAGCCGTCGTACACGGCGCCAGGTGCGACATTTCCGGTGGTCATGACGGAAAACAGGTTCTCCGTAAGAACAGGTGCCTGGGCAGTGATCGCGGCAATCGTCTTGGACGTGGGCAGTGAAGAGCAATCACCGAGAGCGAAGATGTTGCCATAAGCAGGGTTGACGTGCCTCAACGTATCCTGGTCAACGGTAACCCAACCAGCCTCGTCTGTAATCGGCTGTCCCTTCATCACACTGAGCGGACCCATAGGCGGTGTCGCATGCAGAATGGTGTACTCCGTATCAACAATGGAACCATCTGCTTTTTGGAACGTCGCGACATGTTTAGCAGCATCAATAGCAATAAGGTTGTGCTGAAAGTAACCGCCGATGTCGCGTTCCTTTCGTAGTTGGTCCAGCGCGTCTGAATATTTCTTCACACTGAACATGGCGGGAAGACCGGTATAGAAGTCGATTGTTGCATTATCTAGCCGCTTGGTGCGTCGAAAGCGATCCCAAGCCATCCACATAATTTTCTGGGGAGCTAAAGATGGACAAAGTTAACCTATAGGCACAAAGTGATTGAGACTGCCGACAACGTACCCCCTGCACATTTCACAACACCTACAGGCTGCGTGAAAAGAGCTTTGCCGGACCGGAAACTCTCGATGTTACTCCACACTTGCGGGGCAGTGTTGTACGAGTAGATAGACGCAACGCCTGAGCGGGGATCGGCCAGAGCTTCTGGGAGGCCCTTGATACCTCCCCAATTGATTTGCAGGCCCGTCGCAACAACCAGTGCATCGTATGAGACCTTCGAGCCAGAGGTAGTTGTCACGAAAGACTCGGTCGGAGTGAATGCTTTGACATTTTCCTGAATGTGGGCAATATGTCTTGGAATGAGCGATGCCATGGGCCGCACAGTCTCCTGGGCAGTCTTCAAGCCGGATCCGACCAGCGTCCTACAGTACATAGGATGAACGACAGCCCGATAACGCAATTATTGGAACTCTACGCACCATCCTGGCTGCAAAGAACGTTTTCAGTGACCGGTAGTTGAGAAGAACATGTCGGAGATGACTTACTTGATAATAATGCTCCGTGGCGGCGTCCATAACAGCAACATCGCCATCGTTGAGAGCCTTTCCAGCTAACTTGAAGCGATTGTAAATTTGATTTGCAACGGAAAGACCACCACTGCCTGTTGGGGGAGGAATAGGAAGTGAGTCTGTTGGTCTAGAATCGACAGCTGAACTGACCGGCTCCGATTACGAGGACTTTGAACTTATCCTTCGACGCGTTTTTCAGCGCGGACACGGCGAAACGTGCAGAAGTAGGGAGCATGGAGAAGATGAGTGCAGAAGGAAAAAGAGGAAGGGAAAATCCGGAGAAGTTATAAGATGGGACATCGTTAAACTACTACTAGTTAGCTCTATCTTTCGAATGAATGTCGTGATCATGGCCAATGGGGACACTAGTGATCGATCGGATCCCGTGCCGATTGCTTCCTCCACACACGTGATGCGCTAGCGACCGTCGCGTTCAATGGCTGTCCTGGATTCTTTGGCATCTGTCTGTCATCTTAACGCGTTGCTTTTTTTTTACCTTTGATATAAAACGTGCCAGCTGGTCTGGACACTGTTCTATGAACTACTACCCTCCGCGCTATCCTCGTCCGCCGGCGGACTCCCCACCTCCTCGTCCGGTTCGCTCCTCGCGTCGTCAAGCCGCTCGCAATCAGACCCATTCGGAATTCACATTCTATCCGATGGTTCAACACGTCTATCATTCGGAATTCCCTCCACCCCCGCCTTCTCCAAGCACAAAGTACAGTCAATCCGGTCGGGCGGACTATAGTCGGCTACCTCAGCCTGCCCGCTCGCCCGCGAGATCTATGAGAAACCACCATTCCAACTATTCTCAAGATTCGACCTTATCCGCAGAGTCCTCCAACAGTAACAGTGACTGGCGGGAAGGACGGTCTTGGCGAGAACGCGACATGCGTCCCGACGAGGCACGTACGCAGTCGCTGCGCCAACGTCGTCTCCACGCTCGTGGTTGGTTCTCTTGCTCTGTGGTGTTATGCATTTGACCCTTACCATGTTCGCCTGCAAGACAACTCTACACTCTCAACTGATTCGGAGGGTTCCGGCGTATGGGCTACTGTCACCAACGCCGCGAGCTATCTTTCCATTAACGTCGGTAAGGCCTGGGCGCATAATGTTGAAGCAGATGATGGGCAAGGTTCGCCCTATTGGTGTGAATTTGGATATGTCCTCACTGCATTTACACAGAAACCCCTGTTGATAAGGATTCTCATCTCATCCGTACCATGAAGGCGTATCATTTGGCGAAAGCTAAAACCCGAGCAGACTTGCCCGCCTGGCTCTTTGAGGACATCGAACGCCACTCTACTTCGTCGAGCCCGGCGCGAGGACGGTCATCCGACCTTGAGCGTGTGCCTAATCCAGTCTCACGTCCTAGAGGTCTTCAACGTCTTGTCGACGCTGATGAGGCTTCGCCGCAGTCCCTACCGCCTCGCGCTGTGCCCCGCCGCGATTACGCTGCTGGACACCGTTCTACAGATAGGTTACGTGCTTTGCGCGATGCACATCGCGCCGGACGCCTCTAAAAACCATCTAATATCCTACCTTGACACTGCTATTATATAATGGTATCGTGGAAGCTGCATAAGAATGCGCTGTATACAAATTCTGGTATACCATATATCACTACATGTAAATGTACATTTCTAGTGGTCGCGTAAGTACGAAACAACGGATCGTTCAAATTCCTAGCTTCTTGGTTGTGCAGAGTCAGGGCATATCTTCCCATGCGTCAAGCACCTTCCTCGTCGACTTAGCGAGAAGCACCTCTTTGCCGGACGCGTCACGCATGCTTTCGTGAACGCGTTCGAGTGTACTGCGTGCCTTCTCTCGCACGCGCACCATTTCAGGCGCAGCCGGCGCCACGTTTCTCGTGAGCTGCATTAGCAGTGAGCAGACATTCACGCGAATTTCAACAGGGTAATTTGCTGGATTATCGACGTTGCGGAGAACGAAGATGAGCATGTCAAGCGTGCTGCGCGGCACGTGTAGACGCGGGCGAGTGTGCTGAATGGGCGGCGGGGTCACAACAACGGGCGAGGTCTGCCCGCTGTCTGATACGGACGAATGAGAAGAGTCTGCGACTGATTCCAGGGATGTCGCTGAAGGCGGAGGCGGTGGAAGCTCGGGTTGCAGCGACACAGTAATAGCACGCAAGACCAGCACAGCTGAATACCGGCAGTCAGACCCAACACGGTTGACAGGGCAAGAGTACGCACATGATTCCGGCTGTGTGCTCAAAAGTGTGAGTGCGACAACACCTTCGTTGATGAGAAGCGGATATTTCCCGCTCCTGGCAACTAAATCCGCCAGTGCAGCAACGTATTCAGGCGTCTGAATGGCAGTCTTGGCCGCCTCGCGCCGCTTATGCCTTTCTACCTCGTCGGTGAGTGTGCCTGATGGCAGCGGTACAGCGGAGGCAGGTGTCGACGGCGAGGGGATCGACCAGAGGGTCTTGACAACATTTACAAGAATCCGTGTTCCTTCACTTTTTATCGGCACGGAATCCGACTGTTTAACAAGGGTGAGGATCTGCGCGAGACCAGAGCCCAGAGGCGTATCGTTCAGTATAAACGCGACGGCGTTGGCGACTAGATAATGCTCAGATCAAAGAGAAGGTATAGATGAATTTCGCGCTCACCATCGGCGTTACACATGTGCTTGACGACGCTGATCGCAGACATCTGCACCACCTCCACCATGGCGTCCTTGCGCGCGTCCCACACGCCACTGGCACATACGCGGTCAACAATGCCGGCTTGCGTGAGTGCGCCATGGATAATAGACTTCTGCGATGATTGCGTGATGCGCTTGAGGAGTGCAAGCACGCCATGCTTCAATTTGATGTCTGTACTTGACGCTAAAAGGTGCGGTGACGCAAGCGTCGCCGCCAACGAGTGTGGTGGGGACACAATTGTGATAGCCTGCTGCTCTGTTGAACCGTCAACAAGGTTGAAAGCCGTGTCGATCACAAAAAATTCACCTCGACGTGCCAGGTTGCCGAGCGACAGAGTTCCACAAATCACGAGGTCATCGCGTTCGGCCAACGAGCCTTGGTGTTTCGCATCAGCGAGCTCCAGGTGCTCGACGTAGCCCTTGATCCATGCGACCATGCGTCCGACAAAGTCGCCACCATCCGCTGAATCATCCCACAGAACATCCTCGTTGCGTTCTTCACCAGCAACCTCTACAATCGCTTTAATGACGGCACCCTTGCATATGCCCAGGGTCTTTTCCTTCGCAAGACGATCGGCCTCGGGGAGTGCGTCTCGCCATAGCGGATGGTAGTCTCCGTGTTCGATGAAATCAAGCATGTCGGTGAGACACGCCACACCATTGTGTTCTGCCGGAAACTGAAAGCCGCGCGCGAGAGCGAGACGTACGTCTTCATCGTCAAGACACAAAGACTCAAGAAGCATGCAGCATTCCTCGACGACCCCGAAGTCCAGGGATAAGCAGTCCGCGTACATGTCGGACGTCGGAGGAAAAGCAGGCGTCAGATTTACAGGGAACGGTGCGACCAGTGTCCTGAGTGGGGGTGTGATGAAGGGAAGCACATCACTGTTGAACAGATGCAGAGCTGCATCGCATCATGGTCAGCCTTCTACACAAGTAGTGATAAGAAGAAAGAACTATTGGCGCACATTCATCCCTCAGGTCCTTCAGCTCGGTTATGGTTCTCCATGACCAACTCGAAAGACTACTTCGAAGCGACCACACATCTTCTGGATCCTCTCCGTGAGGGATAGCGGAGCTGTGCAACCATGCACCTGCGGGATAGAGAGCCGTGGCAAGCTTAATGATGGTCATCTCGGCTTGCAGGGATCGTAAACGCGTTTTGGCGAGATCTGTTAATTCTGTAAGCAGGAACGGTTGGTTGCAAGTGGTACGCACCAAACCCAAGACTTGCATTCAACAGAACACCTATCGCCGTCCGAGCCACCTTCAGGTGCGGGATAGAAAGAGGGTGCGGTTCAGAGTAGGGGGGCGGTGGAATTCTCTCAGCATATCCTTCTAGCAAGGATAGGGTGGCTTGTAACAGGCCAGCGTCGTGAATGAGAGCACGGTTTTCATCTGCCACGGATAAGTGAACTGGCGCTTTGAGATTGTGGGACAGTCTATCGTACCGTGGTCCATGCAAATGTTTGCGCAGACACGAAGGATCTCATAAACACAAGAAGTGTACGGCGCACCGGGTATAGACGTGCCATCGAGCGTCAGGGACAGAAGGAGACTCAACGTGCGGGGAAGGGACGTCTTGCCGAGATTGGTGCGATTGTCGACTACAGAGTTTCTGACTGCTGCGATAAACACGAAGGGAGCAGCCACTCACTTGGTCCATTGCGTGTTCTTAGCCCATTTGCGACATGTCGTGCGATGAGCGTTATTTCGTTCCAGGTCTCGCGATCGGGGTACGTGCGGACGCGTTCTGCCAATATTCCTAACTTCTCTGCCTGGGGAACGAGGTCTTCAGCATCAGCCATACTCCCTCCACTTGAATGCGTGTTAGGAAGGCACGCTAGCTGTCCGAAGCGCTGAGAACAACGAGAGTGTAAGGTTGCTTAAGGCAACAGGTGATTGAACTAATCGGCCTTGAAGAATTCAACAATTTAGTGAAGAACAGCTCGTTACACTGTTTCGGTAGCGAAGCAGACGGTGAGCTCGACTTTCAGTCAGGATCGAGGAGAACGTATCCAGTACAATAACTGTATCAGAATATATTCTGATACACGCACAACGAATCATGATAATCGAGGGAGGCAATACTGTTGACTCATATCGTGTCCGCATCAGGAGCTCCTCGATCATCAAGCAACGGTCACGCGTTGTGCAAACCGACTTCGCGTTTCCCTGTCTTTGTCTCCTCTGGCACGTCTCAGCCTTTCAACTTTCAAAATATAAACAATGCCTGAGCAGAAAGGCGAGTCACAATCTGCTGCGACGATCCCTCCTATGCTGCTCCCAGAGGCCCTGGGTTTCGTTCCCCAACTTCTGCTGGACGACATCACCAACATCGCCACCATCGCCGTTGACGATGGCATCCAAGCCGTCGAAGGATTTCTTCAGAATTGGTCGGATTCACGCCAGTCAGATGGCGCGAACGACGAAAACTGGGAAAGCATACAAGAAGAGACAGAAAACGGCCTCGTCGCGTTTACCACTCTTCTTGAGTTCCATCTCGACAATTCCTTTGATTTCTTTGGCGCATGGTGTCTACGAAACATATTCGCTATTCCTCCTGACCTTCCTTATGTTCTGCCACATCATGCGGGTCTTGATCTCACAATGACGCCCCAGCGTGAACAAGAATTGATGGATGAGATTGAAAGCCTTCGAAGTAAAATCGAGAACGTAGGGACCATCCCACATGTTTGCTCTACCGCAAAATCTCATGTTTGGTCCAGCAAAAGCGCGTGCGAAGACTGTATAAGCGAGCCATTTTAAAAGCAAGGGCACAGCGGCGGAGAGTTGAGCGCCGGGCAGAACAACTGTCGTTCCTTTCAGGGCCGACCTTGGATACGCTGTTGTCCTTACCCGACAAGGTGAAAATCATGCAAACGTCCATCCGAGATCTTCGCGATGTCGATGTATCCGGTGTCCTGCAGCGGCTGCAGACTACCGATCCTGGAAAACGACAATGGGAGTCGCCTGAAGGATTCTACCAATGGGCCTTAAGACAATCATTGGAGAAGCGACAAAGTGCCGCAGATGCTTCTGGGATGACGACCATCGAGCGATTAGCAGCGGAAACGGTTGCTGTAGGACCAGCTAATCAAATGGTGGAGGCTGCTGCGGCAATTGGGAGATTGCAGTCTGACCTTGGGGCCCAAAATCATCTACCAAATCATAGGTGCGCCCGTACTCAATGTCATTCCCACCTGAGCTCATATTTCTCAATCTTACAGCTCATGATTATATATTTATCATTTAACTGTATTTATCATTGAACTGACACCCATTCTGTATACAACGAATTTCGGAATCTCAGGTGTCTGGTTTTAGACGCGTCCGGACTTTCAAGCGTGCTCTCGCATGGATGGATATTCGGCATGCTTTGGTCGAGGCTGGCAATTATTTTGAGTGGCTTTTACAGGGCCAAAGCTGTCGCCGCAAGCCTGCGCTTTTTTTTCCTGTTTTGTTCCGTCATATGTGGCTAACCATCAGGCGATGTAGACCTTCTGAAAGATGTACATATGCAGTCGTCGTAAACACCTGTGCCAGGAGCTTTCGATTAATTCCGGAAAGGGTATCTGTACATCAAAGCAAAGCATGCCGTTAGAGTAGGCTGGTATACCAGCCTCTCCCGGTCGGTCGCTGCACTCCTTTCATAGACCATTAGAGTAGACATCCAAAAAAGGAGCCGTTCAAGTGGAATACGAGAATAATATGCTGTTCAAACAAGCTGAAATGGAAACACGACAGAGCTACACAACTGAAGCCGAAATACACCGTTCAAGTGAAAGTACGACAGACAAGGGTGTTCTCTTTGTGAAGATAAGCTATGTCTAATGTGGCAATTATCCCGATATGGTAGACAATCCGAATTAGGCAGTCTTACGTAATATCGTTCCTTACAATCTTCCGATCGCTTCCTATGCGCCTCAGCTCAATACATCTATATTGCTGAGGCGTAAGCACATCTGTTTACCTATTTATTTTATGTACTGACTATCCTGTAGTTATCTGATCTCGCCTACAGCTAGATACTAGCTCAATACATCTATATTGCTGAGGCTTATCTGATCTCGCCTACAGCTCTTTCACGTCGGCTCTGCCATCCCCGTTCACATCTAAACATCCCAAAGGATTCGGGATGTTGGATAAAGATGAGATGAGATGAGTCGGAATGTAGCCTGATCATGAGCGCTCTTGGTGTCCACTGTCCACGAGTGGTCATCGCCGTCTGACCAAACATGTACAAATGCCGATGACAACAGAGACGTGTAGGTGCTGGTCATGTGGACGCGTTTCAGCTTACTTCTTTCGTTCCGACCACCATCATCCTTTTGTAAGTTCAACCCGTCGTACGCCATGTCGCCTTTCACTGGGCTGTCGACGCTCGATGTCATTGCGGACGGACGGTACATCGAGGATGGTTTCGATCCACATCTGCTTACTATCCCCCAATTGCTGGGCATCTTCGGCTACCATGACCTGCGATACCCAGTTCCGTACACGAAAGGCAAGCTAGTCGACTTCTACAATGAGGAGTTCCGTCCTCTCGTCAAGCAATTCAGAAAGGAAAGACGCAGGAAGAACGCCGGTCCTCCTAGCGATAATGGTATTATTAATGGACTCACGGGGGAGCCTTTGCGTGTGAGTAGATTCCGTTTCACGCACTCGTCTTTCATTGTGACAAACGTCGTGCGTCAATGCAGCCCCCGACGCCTGTTCAGCCCGTAAGACGATCTTCCCGACGTATTTCGCGTGCCCCCACAGAAGAGCTCGCGTCTGAGCCTGAACACGAACCTACAGTACGAACTCGAATTCCTTTCATAGGTTTATATATATTCAAATATGATGCTCGTCCTGTAGACAAAACGCCGGCGGTCCTCTGTGCGTGCACGCGGCGTTAGATCTAAGAAGCCAACTGCTCCCCCCCAAGTTATGGAACAGAGCGAATCTGAGGAAGTCGAAGAGCCACTCCCACGCAAGGTGGGCAAGAACAAGAAGACTGTACGTCCGTCGAGCTTTATCTGGTTTCCTTTCCAACTAGCTTGTAAAAGTCAGACAGTGCGGGTACTAGTCATAGACGTATCTCGGTATGGACGCTTCTTTCTATTTACCGCTTCAAGTCTCTCATTTCTGGTGTGCAGGTCGCCGAAGACAGTGGTTGGGAAGATAATAACATTTTCCAGTCTGGCCCTGATTCATCATCTCCTGCTCGTCCTTCCCCCGCACGTTCACATGCGAGGAAGAGCTCTGGGGGTCGGAAGTCTGTGAAACAGCCACTGGTAGATGATTCTCCACCCCGCGCCGGCGTGGCCACTTTTCCGCAAGTCTCAAACTTTGAGCCTGAACTTCCTCCCCAGGCGCGTATTCCAGCGCCGCGATTTGTGTCCCCAGGACCATCACGCTTGTTGCCAGGACCCCTCCGGTTCATCCCGCCGCGACATTCGCCTACCCACACAACGCTCAACGAGTTCGGGAATACATCTGGTCATTTGCACCCCGAAGTTTCGGATGAAGTCATTGATCCAACCCAGGAAGCTGTCCGTTCTTCGCCTTTATGGCATGCTGACTATGAAGAGCCTCTTAAAGGCGGTTCGGATGACGAGGATGACTTCACTAAGCAAGAAAAGGTGGTTGCTGCTGTGTCTGATCGCATTGCTGAGGGAGGACGTTCGCCTTCAGAGGAATCCGTTGGTGTAGATGATGGGCGCTTCCTCTTTATCCTAATGAGGTTTGCGTGTTATATTTCCTTGGTCTTGACGCTCTATAGCACAGGCAAGTATAAGTACTTGTCGTCGCAAATAGGCTTCTGCGACGTTGGAAAAGACACGAATAGCTTCTTGGAGGAAATCCGAATCCAAAGCTCTCTACAACGTGAATGCAATGCCGCCAAACGCACTACACTTTATCCAGACGGGAGGGATGACATTCTTTGTCCGCTGCCCAACCTCATCCCGCGTCCAGACAGTTGCACACCTTGTCCTGACCATGCGACATGCACTCAGTATCACGTCACCTGCAACCATGGCTACATCCTCAGGACACACTCTCTCCTTCGTTTCCTGCCTCCAACGCCTGCGGCGCAACACGCCGCACCGTCTAATGCGACGACCCCTTTTGACGTTGCGTGGAAGGTTGTCCATCTCTTGAATGGGCTGCCCGGGCTTGGTAGTGTTGCCTTTCCACCAAAGTGCGTACTCGATCCCGAGCGTCGCAAACGCATTGGCAAGCTTGGTAGTGCGGCGGAGAGCATGCTTGGTGGCACCCGGGGTGAGCGGCTGTGTGTCGGAGACAAACGGTCAAGACAGGTCGTGAAGGATGAGGACGGTGGTGAGGCACGTCGTTGGGGGTTCGAGCTGGAGGAGTTCAGAGAGCGTGTCAAGGGTGACACGATTCAGAAAAATGCAAGTTTGTTTTGTTGCACATCCAGGATTGCATGCTTAGCTGTTTTCAGAAACCGCTTTCTGCGACATTTGATGATGAATGGACCGTAGCCATTCAACAACTGGTCCAATGGGGTGGTGTGATTGTTGGCGAAGATTCTGAGTATGTTGTTTGTCCGAATTATCTCTGAAACGCCTCTTGACCTTGGAACAGAGGAAAGCGCTACATTGCGCACAAGGCACCAACATTGTCCTGGAATTGTTATTTCACTGTGAAGGCTAGAGAAATGTGGGAGCGCGCCCGCATCACTGTGATTAGTACGTTTTTTTGCCGCGGCTCTTGGGATCTTTTCTCACAAGCCTGATACGAGCAGTTATCGCGACACTGATCCTCTCTGTCTATGCGTTGCGTTACAAGCGAAGTGAGCAACGTAAGGAGATGCGCGTCGTCACTGGGCTTGTTCAAGAGACACTCCAGCAGCTGCGCGCTCAGGAGATGGCGTTCCACACGGACCCGGTCTCTGTACCCAGCCCGTCGATCTCATCCATTCAGTTGCGCGACTTGGTTCTCCAGCACGAACACTCTCTACGAAAGCGTGAACGTCTCTGGCGTCAGGTAGAGCGCGTCGTTGAAGAGAACGCGAATGTTCGCGCGAATCTTGAAGAGACTGAAAATGGTGACGAACTGCGCGTTTGGCGCTGGGTCGGCAGCCCGGGTGTGCGCCGTTTGTCTAACGTACTGCTACCATCTCCGCCCGATTCGCCTGACAGTGTTACTGATGAAGCTGCTGAGCAGTCGGAAAATAGTCGATAGCTTCCAAATATTTGTATGATGCTATTCGTGAAACATGTTGAGGTTTTTGGAGCCTGACTTCCCTTCTATGCATGCCATTGGATCCTACCCTTCCCTCTGCCGTTGTCATTGCTCCTCCGATCGGAGTCACCTCTGCGAGCGTGCGTTCATTGTGAATGCACCGCCGCCTTTTTAGGAATTTGGAAAGTGTTAAGATGCCCCTGTCCGTACTCAAGACTAATACCTTTATCACGAACTAATGACCCCTTGCGGATGTTTCCGTGCATGTGACTTCATTGCGTGCCATGCCTATATAGGGTAATATTTCGAAGATCAACAGATCGCCAGGCATGATAGCCTCGTGCATGCGTCCGTTAAATGCGTCCGTTAAAATAGGAGGTTTTCGGATCGTTGACGAGGTTGTTTACGGCTGAGACCTGATCATGTGCGTGAGCGCTCAAGCTCAAGCCTCAGGGACACAGCAACAGATCTGAGACCTCGTTTCCAAAATCCCGGTTCGGGGCTGTTTTATCAGAGACAAGGTCGCTCGGTCTTGCCCGCGCCACCGTCATCGCCAAGCGTGTAAATTGGCTATCCATCCGATCGATCACTGAAAGCCTAAACGCGCACGAGCCCACTCACCTGAACACCTCAATGAGCACCTAGTCGGGGCCAAACGAGCCCAGCCAGCGATGTCGCTCGATCTAAGTATGGCCTGACCGCACCATGTCAATTGTGGGGGTGGGGTGATCGACGTGGTGCTCCGCGCACAACTGCACACAGCGCAAATTGCCCCTCAATCGAAATCGTCATTTGCAAACTGTTGTTCGAGTGTAGAATTCCACTTGGTGATCGGTTTTTTGCACTCAGAGGACATGTCTCTACTGCGGTCGGGCGGCGGCTCTCCTGCTTGTGGGAAAGTAGTTTACACGGCCAGAGGCGCAAGCAAAATCAAGGATTGGTTCGATAGCTGCTCGGTAGGATTTGAAGACCGGACGACCTACTATGTATCAGGTCAACCTGGTTACATGCTAACGCGCTAACGGCCAGCCCGCTACACGCTTCATAGAACGAGTCTCCATAGAAAAAAAAAGCACCCCCAGGCTTTTCATTAGCGTAGAGCGAGCTTCCCGTGCGCTAACTGACGATACAGCCGCAGGAGGCCGACATCCTGGACCTACGATAAGCATGAGACGTAGTGTCCGATTAGACCAAAAGGGACATCTCCCGCGAGCTTGAAATGTCGACTTGGATACGAACCGAAGGCCGATGCGAAAGAGCCGGGAGCGGGTGGTGTTGCGAAGTATTCGGACAGCTGTATTGAGGCCTCTCACGTCCGACTGCGCGGGAGCCCGAGCAAAGAAGGAGATGGACGCCGTGATCGAACGGGCCCGCAAGTCCGAGGAAAAAGAGAGAAAACCGCTCGCGAATTAAATTGAGAAGGAAATGTTTTCTATATTGGAAAGAGAACACTCGGGAAAGCGACGGAGGAGGCCATAATAAACGAAACCTTGTCGAAAACACGTACCTGACATTTTGAACGTTGTCCAAGAGCCTCGTCGATGAGCAACGGCAAATACTCATTTCCGCACTTGCATACAAAGACAGACAAAGAGAAGTGCGCAAGCCTGCCGCCATTGCTTGGGTGGGGTTGGTTAGTGTAGTCTTATCCGTTTGGAAGTCGGCGGCAGAAGGGAGTGACCTGATGCCGCTGCCGCCGCCAGCGTCTGGACGATGCGAGAGTTTCGGAGAGCAATACGCAGACGAACAAGACGAGCAACTCCGTCTGCGAGCGGACCGGGCTTGTGTTGATGAATCGGGGGCGCACTAGTGACGATAGCAAACGGCGGTATCCCCTCCCCTGGTATCCTTAGTCAGACGAGCCACTCGAGTAGAACGGCATTTTTCGGGCACTAGTGTGCTGGAGACTGTTAATATTATTCGCCAGAGCAACGTTCACCGTGCAGTCATCGACTTCATGATCTTTATGCTCCTCTATGTCAAGAGCGATCCCTACAAGTCGAGCAGACCAGGGATCGTGACAGCCCCGCGCCGCGGGTATGACATTCACGTCACAGATAGCAGCAGCTACAGATGGAATCAGTGGAACAGCAAATGTATACTTAGAGACAATTAGACGGTAAGGATTACTGGTGGCCATAGGAGTTACGTTGTATTGTCGGTAGCGGGGACGAGCTTGAATGCGAAGTCGGCGTATTGGCAAAGCAAGCATTCAATTGATGTATACTGAGACGGTCGCCAGTTACTGTGTATGGCGACCTGACACAAGTATCAGCACGCACTGTTCGTTAGCTAGTCTGAAAGAGAGCATCCGGCGACATCCAAAGAAAGGTATGTGAACGTCAGATTGCTTGCGAGGGGCGGGAAGAGGCAGTCACGGAAAGGGGAGAGATGGGGATCACATCGGGACACACCTCGCTCTGCATCGAACGTTCAGAAGCTCACCGACGCACGCTGACAATTCGAAGTCGAAAACAACGGTATACAACATGGCAAAGAGGATGTTGACAGTCTGGCTCGTGGCAATTTGTGGCGCAATTGAAAGGCAGCTGGGTATGTGAATAGCCCGCCGTTTGGCCATAACCCAGTAGCCAAGGTCCTCACTCAGACATCGATAAACCACCCTCGTAGCTGAAAAACAGACCACAGTTCTGGGCCAAGGTCAGCGGGGCGGACTGAGTGCTGCCCCTCCTCCCCTGCCCAGCCAAGCCAAGCAGGTCGGCAAGGACATGTTTCAGGAAAATAAGTATCCTGTAGATTCGGAGCGCACTGCGCTCGATTCGGGGTCAAAAAAAAAAGTCCTTTCGGAGCGCTTGCTGGCAGTCGCTGGCTCGAGCAAATTTCTCTTTTCCGAGTCGGTTTCGAGGAAAGCGGATCCCATCGGACGCGGGGTCGGCCACCTCATTGTAAACAGCTATCGCATAACCGTCCGAATAGTGTCTGGTGTGAAAAGTGAACCAAGTCGGGGCAAGCAGGCAGTTTTGTAACTGCTCTGGATCATCGCTGAGCGTGTGTATACAGGTGTACACAGAGAAGGGCTAGGATGTCAGACCCCGCGGTGTCGGTTGGCAATCGGTCGGTTTGAAGTCGCTTGCTGCTCACGCGAACGCAGAACAGTGACTAGGGAACGCTGATCCACATCACTACCAGAGTTTAGCAAGGAGATCCACGACCCGAGAAGCATTCTGGCGTTCGACGCGAACTCGCATATAAAATTGTACGCTTTGACGGCTGTACATTCGCAGATTACAGAACAAGACGATTCAAGCAGCGAAACGAGAGCGCTTCACATGTCGATGATCATCGCCTAAATAATCCATCGAAGCAGCTTAATCAACGGCGCCTGTCAACCCCGCCGGCGACGACAAATCGTGGTCTAACATGCCTTTTTTGCGACAACGTCTGTCCGGACATAAATCTATCAGCGCGTGTTGCGTTAAATCGATGATAAGTAGGTAGCTGCGACTTCCGAGACTACTACTCGAATAATGCATCGATTATGACTGGCCGTCGGCGCGACCCCACCTTCTCTCAGTTCAAGGACAAATTTAAAAGCAAATGAGCCTCCGGAGCTACTGATCACAACGGCCCATGCCGTGGTGCCGCCCTGTCGAAGTTCCTGCCGATGCCGCATACAACGACATATATTTACATCTCTCGGGCAAGACCTGCCAAAAGTACGATAGCAGCAACGAGGCAGCACGGTACCGTCGAAAACAACAGCGGTACAACAAGCAGCGCCATCACGTCGACAGATAGACAAGAGCTCACCCAGGTAGGTTTTCTTTAGTAAGCCAGGCCCAGCTTTAGACGCAGCGATGATCATCTGACTTGCAAAGTAGACGGCGATCTGGATTCTCCTCATAGCCTCGTGGCCAAGAGTACCTGAGTGTCTGAGATGTTCAAGCGCTCATACATGCGCACATGCTTCGACCGCCCTCTCAGGGCATCTGTGGGGTCGACGACGGAGGTTGGTTCAGCGAGCTCAAACGTCGTGACGCTAACACACGGCTAGGCCTTCGAACGAGCCTACTCAGGACTGCTCTAGCTAACCTGAAACTTCATCCTCAGACGGGTAGTGGAGGGACGGACGGGTGTGGAGTGTACTAGTGTCCGGAGTTCTGGTATACTTACCAGGCTTAGGCTTATCGCGATATAAGGTTTTGGGGAGCACAATTATAGGATACGATATGTACTGGACGACATACATGGTCTCATGATCATGCCCAGACGTTTATTATGGCGATCTCTGGCATGGCTCCGCGTGAACCCATGCAAAACAAATTGCAGAACCAAGCCGTCTACGCCAACAATATTGAAACGTTGAAATAGCGACACGCCTAGGGTGATGTCATAGCTGGCAAATATCCAGGCGCAATAGAGCGCAATATGCGGCAGCGCGTCCTTGCCTTGAGCTCGGAACGGCGGTCGATCATCGATAGTGCTTGCCTGCACTTGCTGTTCCCTACAAGCATCATGCCTGTTGCGTCCGACGACGACAGCCTCTTTCGCGAGTACTTGAAGAACCGGCAATTCCAGGAATGCGTATGCGCGCGTCATTGTTAACGAACAGGTGAGGATGGTACAATAGAATGTTCCTCAAAGCGGTCGTGGTCGAGGCACATTTTCCGGCAACACAAAGAGACCCTGATACTGCGGAGATTTTAAAAAGCTATCAGCTCCAAGAGCATCGGTATAAGTACTAGAATCGACGCGCTCGACCGCTCCTTGTCCCATGTGTCGATAGAGTCCCGCGTCCCTGAGGCGACGAACCTTGGAAAAAGGTAAGTTATCTGAGAGGTATCAAGAGATCACAGAACGCACCCGACCCTCCTGAGGAAATTTCAGTGCCATGGCCATGCAAGCAGGTTGCACGCACGATCTCGTTCATAATGGTATCATGAACAGCATCGTCTTGCTAGCCAGTTCCTGCGATAAATATGCAGTCTAGTGAAGAACATAGTGCCCTCCCTTGCCAGCTGCTGGTCACGACCTACCCGCGAGCTGCGGAGTTAAGCGAGGATATAAGCGAGGTGTAGAGAGATTGCTTCACGTGGGCGCGTTCAGGTGAGGCGCATCAGCGCCATCAGAGCCTAAATTGGTCCTATGACATCACCCTAGCGTCCTGAGGGCACCGAATGCAAGGCTGGCAAAGGTCCCCATCCTATCTGCCTATTCAGGTGCGACGTGTCGACATGGGTGGGAGCCGCAAGCCCGGGGCACTTTAGCGACGTGAGCGCATTGAGCGGGCAAAGATTTGGACCCTCGACCAGCCTGTCGGACGGAGAAGACATAGTACCGTGAAATTAATAGACATCATGTGTCGCAGCTGGCTAGTGCGCTTTTGTCCCCTGGTCTCTTTGAATTCGTCCGCAGCAATATTTTGGCGGGAGCGGATGGGCGCGCGCGCATATTTGCAGCATGTAACGGTCTATAGACCGCACAGGATATCCATCAAAACCCAATGGGCATCGTACATCGCAAGGGTGGCTTCGGCCGATTGCGATGCGTAATATGTACGTACGCGTGTAATGATGGGCGGGCTTGCAGAGGACCCACCAAAATGTCAAAATGGTCCTTTTGTCAAAAATGGGTTGTTTATCCCCATCACAACTGGTAGAAAATATGTTTCTTTTTTTTCTTCTTATTTTTCCATAAAATAGGGGTGAAATTTATAATATTTTTATCATATTTGTACCTAAAATAGGATACATTGCATATTTTAGTCAAAACTCCTTTCTTATTTCCCCACAAAATAAGGATGAAATAATATTCAACATACATATGTACTGTTGTGCCCAAACCAAATTTTGGCCATGCATTCAAAAATTTGGCCGGCACTGTCGACAATGACGGCGACTTGGTCAGCTGATCATGGATGGAAACAAGCAAGCAGACGAACATTCTGCAAATTTTTCTATATCGTTGCCGATATCGAACATGGAAAGCACACAAATATGGGTGAGCCAGAGAACGGGATGGAAGATACGTTTATGGCAAGCTAAAGGGCACTCGGAGGACGGCGTTAGCGATTGCTAGCGCACGTCATCATGTGGCCACGAGTTCTTGCATGCTCTGGATGCGCTGATTTTTTGCAGTTACTACTTTTTTCATCGGCAAGCTGAGAAATCTGTGACCGAGTCTGCCCGTGCGCCATTCTCGGGCCGAGCTGGGGAGTCGGTCAGGATGAAGAGTACCGAACGATGAGAGAGACAGTAGGGATCTGATAGATAGGGTATACGCTGCCCCAGTACACATCTATGTATGCAATATTGGACATGACCACTGTCATAAATCGATATCAACGTGGCCTCGAGCGACGTGTCCGAGATGTCGGCCAACTGGTTCGATTCTCCAATCGAGCTGGCGGTGACCGTGGTGTGAACATGGCCGCTGATGCCGGTGCCGGTGATACTTAGCAGCGCCAGCTCGAGCCAAGTCGCCTCATCAGATATACTTATGTTTGTGTGCATGCCTCCTTGTCCGAGGGCTTGCCCTTCCCGATCCAGGACCACAGATTGACCGGCACAGCTGTGGCACTATGGTTTCGGATCTCCGGCTAATTGAAAATAAAACTTTCCCAAATGATTTCCTTCTCTGGTCACTCCGCCCTACATATACGCTTGGCTCCTCCGTATATATAGATCCGTCGCCGTCAAAAGCTCTCCCCTTTCTCAGCGATCCCATCCACATCGCCCATGGCATCTCTTCCCCCACCAGACCCCAGTGCCCCCGTGGCTGCCACCACCACCACCACGACCGTCACGACAACGACGACGACCACCGCCACTCGACGCAAGTCAGACGACTCCCTCACTCCAAACCGCAAGCATAGGAAGTTGCTCAAGGACGGCAGTGGCGGCGAAGTATGGCCAGAAGATATAGAACACATCTTCGTCGAAGGCTAGTTCTGCCATCCCTATCCCCTGTGGCGCGCATCCACATCGACTCACATAACACTTCTAGGTCTCAGAGACTACTGGAAGTCGCCCTGGGCTACCTACACTCGCGGTCGAAGTCGCTGGCGGAATCAGTTTCTCGTCGAGCATCTGCACAAGGCAGGAGTTGAAAGGTGAACCGCCGCTTCCATTCATTCTACATCACAGGCATGTGCGTCGGGCGTAGGGTCTTGAGCCTTGCACACCTCGATTGCCATGTCCATCAGTGCCTTGCGCGTAATTATGAATACTAATCAGGCGATCCATTTAGGTCGAAGAAGCAGGTCGCAAGCCACATTCAAGTCTTGCGGAACATGTGGAAAGGCGAAAAAGGTGAGATTGTCATTAGACACCGCCTTCAGGCCCTCCACAGTGAGAGAGCTGCTATCTGATCGTCGATTTCCTACAGAGTATCAGCTCGTTGCTGCCGGCGACGAGCTCTTTCCCGATGGTCATCCCACCATGTCCGGTGGCGTCAAGCTCGAAGAGCATGACTCCCCTCTGTCCAATGCACCACTCGTCACCGGTAGCCCAGACACGGACATGAGCCACCTCTTCCAGCTCGACAGTTACCATGATGACTCGTCCGACACACAGTCGCAGTCGCCCTCGCCCCACTTTATGGTCACAGACATCGGCCTCCACTCGCCCTCGTCGACCAATTCCTCGCCGATGAGCACTCTTTCCACGCTATCCCCCATTACCACCCTGTCGAGTTTGTCACAAGACGGCGTCTCCACCTTCACGCCTAGTCCCTTGCGTCCGCGTGCGTGCACGGCGCCATCGCAACACTCTCCGCTGCGTAATACATTCACTCTGGACGGCCATTTGCCGGATTCACCCATGTCACCATATGCTACGGCCTCTGAGGCTGGCTCCACATCGTCCTACTTGCCTCAGCACCATCACAGCTTGAGCACCGGCGCCGAGTCTTCTTTGCATGCCGGGCCTGGCACACAGCTGAACCAGGTCACGGCAGTCTGTCTGACTGCTGACGGCATGACACCGTTCACTGTGAACACGAAGGCTCTGGATGCTGTACCACCGCTCGCCCCGTATAGTGTCTCTCTGAAGATCAAGCTGAACATGCCAATCGTGGGTGACGCGCGCACCCCCGTGACGCTCCAGGGTTTCCACGGCACCCTGAACGTAGCCCACATATGGTCTTCCTCCGCCAAGTGCATCACGAAGGTGTACTTGGGCCCCACGTGTATCTCGGAGGAATCTGCGGAGCTTGATGTGTGCAGTATCGAGCAGGGAACCGTGATTTGCAGACTCCCGGAGTCTCATCTGACGCGTTGCCGCTGGTTGGATGCGTGTGAGTTTCTTTCCATCTCCTTATGTTTGTCAGTGCCGTTTTCCCCTTATCGGTGCGGCCGTGCCGAATTTTAGGCTTAAGGCCTATTGTTGTGCGGTCGTGTGCGTATATAGTCTGACGGAACTACCAAATACGGGGAATCGGCGTGACGCGATCGGGAGCGCTAAAAACACAGACGCTAATTTCTTTTTTGTTTCACCAATTATAGCTTCGCGGACGATTATCACGCAACAGATTGTAGTGGACCACTACGCGTTCGCGACGGTTGAGTATCACCTGGAACGCACGTCATATACTGGCATGCCATCTGCTGCGCTGGAGGGCTGGCGCAAACGCCCGCTACTCTCGACCGCGCCGGGTCACGTGCCGCATCACCATTGGCGTCACTCTTCGCCCGCTGCCTCGCCGATATCGCACAGCCTGTCCCCTCCTGTTTCATATGCCCCGTACTCGTCGGCGACCGGGGACGGGGGCTTTCCATCGGCCGCGATCACAACTTCCTTGTCATCGTCGTCGGACGCGCCGTCGTTTTCGCCGTACGGCACCGTCGCAGTTGGGGCGCACGCATCATCGGGAGCCGCAGCACAGTTACACCCAAGATCACAGCAAATGTGTTCCTCGATGTCGTACTAACACGAGGGAGCGGCCAGTTTATCTCTCCTCTTCCCTCTTTTCCTTCTAATCTTGTTTCACCCCGTATTTCTTGCCTGTCGCCCCACTCACCTTCGTTGAATTATTGTGCTTGTTGAAAGTCCCGGACACTGTGTGACTTACGGACACTCTCATGAGCATGTATTCTTGGATCTCTATATGTCTCTCGTACACGCACACAGCTGACAAACACATCCGTTTGGTCCGTCTGTTGGAACATTGGGGCCAGTGAAGTATGTAACATAGTACTTGTAAATCGTATATACCTATCGTGTCTGATTGTAGCTTTTCGTCGATCTGATTCCGCCTGCGATCCCCTCCCCCTTAAACGTCGCGTATACATAAAGATGCGCCGTTTCTCCTTGTCGTTCTTATCCCGCCTCTTTCCTCTATCTATCTATCTATTCTGCCCTCCGTTCTCTCGTCGTGTTTATCTTATTCTTCATTACTCACGAGTTACGTGGATAGCTCTTGCTGACGTCGTCCTTGTTTTTACCTCTCACCTATTGACCGGCCGTGTATAACTACTACACACACGCACACAAATATAGACAACTGAGACCGTGTCAAGGTCGCTCGATTTTTTTTTGAAAGGGTTGCAGGATTTAACAGTCCGCGGACTGTTGCGAGGGCCGCACGACCTAGCAACGTATACGTATGCATGTATGTAGCAGCTAACAGACAGAGTACTAGCCTGTGAACCGCAAGGTGTGTCGCTAAAAAAAAAAGGGCACTAAGTACGCGCAACCATGTTAAATAGCTTCTGGGCACGGGCTCGCACGTCCGCGTGCCAATGTGAGGTAGCCAGCTGCCGAACTTCCCAGAAGCTCGTCGCAAACGGATTTGCAAGGTCAGGATCATCGATATCAGGGCGATAGGTTCCACTAGAGAGGGCACGGCCACCACCACCACCACCACCATCATCATCATCGTCAGACAACAGCATCGCGAGCAGTTTTGGCTGCTTCGCGATCAACCTTTTTTCGATGAAATCTAGGGTACGGACGACGACTGCCGGCGGCCAGTTAAGTGCAGCTGTCAAGAGGCGCTTAGCGAATGCTGCGGAACGCTCGCTGCCTGTCGACCCGGATCCTCGCGGCTGGAAGGCGATATCAAGCGCGCGAAACAGCATATCGGCGATAGAGGCACGCCGTAGATCCCGCGAAGGTGGCAGTTGAGCATCGATGTCGGGCATAAGGCTCAGCGGCATTATCAAACTGTACAATCGACAGAGGAAAGCAGTGAGATCGATGTTGAGCGCTTCGCCTGTGCGGATTCATGAATTAAGACGTTTGAGCGGATTATACTTGTTGGCAAGCCAGCCCTGGCTCGCCCAACAGGGTAATTGTGGGCGCTTACCTTGACCAGAGAGCAGTTCGAAAGCGGTCACGACACACAGAAGCCGGAGATGAACAGCGCTGATAGCCCGCTCCCGTGAGCCATCTAAAACGGGATTGTCTTCATCGTCGTCTTCGCGTGCCATGAGATCCTTCAGCACTTGCATCAAATCACGGAAGAAATCGATGTTGACCATATGAGCAAATTTGGCTACCCCCCGCAGAGCGGCCGGAAGAAGGGGTGTGGGTTCGGGGTTTTTTAGAATCCGGAAGTAGATCACAAACAGCAGCTTCAGTGTTTCTGTTTGCTGTTGTTCGTACGATCGTCAGACGTGCGCGCAGTGAGCATACGACAAGACGACGAGAGAACAACTCACCCTTGACGCTCGCTCCTCTTTGTCAACATCAGCCTCGGCTTCGCGATACTCCTTCTGAATCTCCTCTTTCTCCTTCAGCTCCTTGCGCGCTTTCTTGCTCAAATGAGGTTGCTCCGTACGTCTACCCTTGGCCCTACGTGCCGCGCTACGTCCCTTGGACATCGTCTTCGCGGGCGCTTCCTTGTCCACTTGTGACTCTGAAGCACGAATGCCTAGTTCCCGCATCAGCCGTAGATGCAGCAAGCACGACAGCACGTTCGGGTGGATATTGAAGTGTTTCTCCTTAATCATACGATTCAGCAGCCGTACGAGCTCGAGTGACGCCTCGCCGGTGAGATCGGCTCGGAACACCTTGATGATGGTGTCCAGGCAGAGATCTGAAGCCTACGCAAACGAGCGGTTCAGCGGCCAATCCGAGCAGGATGAAACGTGAAAACCCACGAACCGAATCCCACGATTTTTTACTAAGCCAAGTGACGACACAGTTCATGAGGTTCGTCCGAAAGTTGAAGTGCGTCACAGCTTGCAATAGAGTACACATGCATCGGAGCGCATCCTGGGCAAGTTCGCTGCGTGCTGTTGCATACAAACTATGTCACTGAATAATCCAACAAGACAAAATATGCGAACCTTTCAATTCGGCTTCTAATAGTTGCAAGTAGGATTGATACACTCCGACGAGCCCTTGTTCCCACTCACGTGTTCGCGCGACCTGTTGGCTGACCTTTTCTGCTTTTTCCTTTTCGGTTAATTCACGAATACGGTATCCGGGTACGATGTCCTTGAACACAGCTAGCTGAGAAAGTATCGACAGCCGACGTATAAGCGGGTCGTTCTTGACAGGTTCAGGACGTGCAGGGGTCGAGATTTCGGACAGGGAAAAACTATGCAAACGTCGCAAGAGACCCAACTGGAAGAAAGGCCGCGGCTCAACCGTCGGTTGACCGACGATGTAAAATAACTCACACTGTTTTCTAGGTCGCAAACAATGTCTTGACAGATGCTTGCAATTTGATTTTTCGCGTGCTGTATTCGCGCTTTCCGCGATGATTGGCCGATGACGTCTGTTACAGCAGGTCGACCAAAACGAGCACCTGTGGCGACATCTTCCACATGCGGTTGGGTCTCTTCCGCGACGGCAGATTCTTCAGACTCCGTTGAATCCTCAGCATCGTCACCGGGGAAAGGAGCCCGTTGTCTTCCTGTACCTTGTACAACACCGTTTGCAAGCTTGATAGGCAGATGTGCGATGGTCCCATCCTTCTGCGGCTTCCAAGACGCGTCTAGCTTCCGTGGGACGGTTTCATAAGGCATCTCGGTGTCTGGATCATCGAGGCTATCTTCATCTGCTGAAGCAGCAGGTCCGTGATCATCCAGGTCGGACATGCCCTCTATGCCAGAGGACCAAGACTCATAGTCGTCGTTATCGTCGTCGTCGGAGTTCATAGACGGCAGATCATCAGTCTGCCTCCTCTTGCGTATAAGCTTAGTCTGCTCATGAAGACGCATGATTTCCTTCTTACTCCTGCACGCAGTAATGAAGGGAGGAAGCTGCGAATGACCCCACCACTGACCTGGAAATGGCAATTTTATCTAGACGGCCCAGAAATGCCATGGAGTTGCCATATTCTTCGACAGCTTCAATATCCTGGTCGGAAAGCTTCGTGTCAGAGTCGCCATCATCGGCATCTGGGATAGGAATGAATTTTCTATCCGCAGCCTTTTCTTTCTTTTCCGACTTCGATCTGTGTCTGGGAGGTTTTGCAGCATTAGGCTGAGCGTTGGTGATCTTCCGCTTCTTGGAAGGGCCCTGCAAATTATGTCAGAAATTTTCAAGAAGGAAAGCATGTACGTCTATTCACAGGCAGAGATGGTCCCGAGCGTTTATTGTTGGGCTTGCCCATATTATCGAGGAGGAGAAGTGGGAGCTTTCATTGAAGCCGGCGGCAGCGCAGTTTCCCGTCGTCGATCATGGAGACTCTTGATCGGCGATCAATGCGGGAGCAGATAAGTTGTCCCCGTCTCAAAGACGGTGTCGATCGTCTTGTTATCGAACTAGAACCATCACGGTCATGTCGCCGCCGTCGCAACAGCTTCGCTCAAATCATGTCCTCCGTCCTCACCACCTCAAATTGTTGACTTTGTTTATTGTTCTTTTCAAGCCACGCGACAAGCACGCGCTTCCCCTCGATTTCCAAGAACAGGTCTACGGCTTGCTCTTACGCGAAGTGTCAGAGGTCCGACTCGTCATGTGCTATGGGCACGCGTAATTTCTGCTCACACGTCCTTCAGGTTGCGAAGCCAAGATCCAACAAAGAGTTTGTCGATGAATTTAACAAGCTGTCTGACTCTGCCACACCTCCCCCCAAAGCGTGGCTCAATGAGTGGAAGGCCACAGTACGTTTACTGACGGTCTCTGTTGACAGGAATAATCATCACGTGTGTATTTCATTAGGAAGACAAGATGGCTGGTTCCGTAAATAGCATGATAGGATTTTTTTCTCGTCCGTCAATCAATTGACATTGCTATCCGGATTATCGTTGAACATCTCCATAGGTATTCCCGCCCTATATCAAGACAAAGTGGACAACATCGATGTAATTAATTCATGTCCCTTGCCTTTCTTATTTGTCTTACTTTCTTTATAAGAGCTCAGAGAAGCCCCCCATGGTAAGTAGTCAGGGTGCAAGGTAATGCTTGGACTTACTTCGTTTGTCGCAGCTGCCTCGATCAATTTTTGGATTTTTTTGTCGTAAATGCTACGTCAGTTTTTGCAAGCTTGTATATGTCGCGATTGCTACCCTGCGAGAGAACTACATTCGATGGAGAGACGACGGCGAGGAACAGCCTGGTTACGAGCCTTTCGAACTTATGGGTATGTCTCTGAAATAGCCCTGAACGAGCGAGCTGATTTCTCTGTAGGTCAAAATTTACTGTACAAGACACGTGTTGACAGAAAAACATGGGCGACAGCAGATCCATTAGAAGAGTACTATTTCATGCAAATTCGTGCCTTCTGGTCATTCACGGATGTGCCAGAGCCCAGAAAAGTGACCTAACAGGAGACGATCTTATTACATCTGAAAATATCAGACGATTTTTTGAGCAAAAATTTCACGATGGAAATGACTCGTACGTGTATATTTCTCGTGAATTCTATGCATTACTTATTTGCAGAGGTTTACGCCAACACGCAATCTTGAACATCGTGCGAATGCACTATGTTCGCGAAGAATATGATGCTGCCCGAGAAGTAAGTCATTTGTTGTTACAAGGTGGTGCTCTTGCGATATCTTTGAAGTTTCTGCAAGAAGCTGTGACAACAGCTCGCACTGAGGGCGACAAACTCACACTGCAGCACTGTCTTGCGTAGGTCACCCATTCCGTCTTTGTTGATTGTAGCGTAATCGCGCTTCAGATTACTTCGACGCCTTCCGTCGGTTATTCCCAGCCATCGAGTGCCACTCAATGAAATCCAACCAAATATCGACCCACTTGATGTTCTTTGCGACGTCAGAAAACTAATAGATGAACGCAATGTATCATAACATGTCCGTTCACACAGCGTCGCGCTAATCAGGCAAGTGCAGGAGCAACCGCTTAGCGCTGCATTCGAGCGAATCGTGCAAGCCGTCGGCCTGTATGATCACTGGCTTGAAATCAGTCCGATGAACGTCCTCGATAAGGACCAATGGGCTTGCCACGCCGTGCAAGCCATCACCTGGACCATTGCAGGTCTGTCACTTTTCCGTTTTTGACTTTATTCTTCTGAATTTCGAATGGCAGGTTGTCCGAAGTTGGCTTCGATCGAAGAGGACATTGTTCTCGCCTTTACGGAGACAAGCGCAAACGATAACACGCGTTTGACACTTCTCCTTAATCGCGCCTACCGAGCAGCCCGGCAGGGTCACTACCAGCATGCGCTCTCCATACTTCTGAATCCCGACGTTTGGTCCGATATTTCAATGAGAGATTATGGTTCGTGGGCTCACGAGGTCTGGCACATTCTTGCATTGCGCGCAACCCGTCGGTATGCATCACGACTTTTGCCTACGGCGTTTCCTGATGGGTCGGTCGTTTAAGCGGTCAGGTACGGGTCTTTCGCGAATATTTGATGCCACGCCGCCCGGCAGGAGATTTCACTCCGCGCACGTACATGTTCCATACCGACGTGCCAAAGGCGCGTATGGGCCGCAGCACGGCATCGAAGATTCGAGACAACTTGTACAGTGTTCTTGAGATGCGGGTCTGTTATTCCTTTCTTGATCTCAAGAACGCACGTCATCAACTTTCTGATCTTTCTAGGAACGCAACCAGGCGTCCATTGCGATAGAGAAGCTTCTCGTCGCCTTGTGGCACTCTGAATTCTTATGCCATTTCGACGAATACCGCACGGCAATGATCATGCTCGCAGATGTGGGCATTGATTTCGGGATCGCAGTGCGTAGCCAGCAAATTTTGGAAGAGCTTCTGCCTCAGGTGAGATGAGTGAGCTTTGCGCACGGTTTTCATTCTGACTGACATCCTTGTCAGGTGCTGGACGGTGATAACCTCGAGCAGCGCGCATTGTCGCTTGTTTCACTCGCACGATGCATTCTAATCACAGACGACAATCATGATGGTGAGTTCTATATTTCCAAACATATCCTATTATCTTTCAGGCGTAAGATATATATTTTATTTCTTTTCTAGTGAGCCTTAGAAGGCGTGTGGTAGACTACCTGCTCGCGGCCGAAAAGGACTACGTCACTCTGGAGATGTACTGTCAGGTCATGGACGTGCAATATCTTCTTGCGGTCGTGTACGATAAGTACAATCAGCCGGAGGAACGCGACGAGGCTGCTCTTCGACACGCGGCGACGGAGGTACAGATGGATCGATTGGAGGCCGTCGTGGAGGACGAAGAAGTATCCCAAATCATGGAAGTCGTGGGAATGGTCGGGGTTCGTCTTGCCGCTAGGGAATGAAGTGTGGTTTGGTTATCCATTGCATGTCAATTGATAGATTTGTATGACTTTCCTGTTGAAGAAATCAAAATGGTTGATTTTGTAGGCGGATGGTTTTTCGTGATGTTAATGATTAAAATCAAGTGCATAGTATGAAGTAGAGAGCGTGTTTCGTATATTGAAGTCCAATAGCTTCCCTTTGTAGTTGAATACGGAACATCCCGTGTAGTGTGCGGATGTAACCACCAACATCTTCCGGATGCCCTTTTCCTCTCAATATGCTTAGTGCTAGTGGTGCGAGGATGTTGTTCTGCTGCAAAATTCGTGTGGGTGCAAACTCGCCATACAGGGATTGAATATTATAAGTCATTGAGGTCCGTTTGCATTCGGCCCATTAATTGCTACATTATGATATAAATTTACAGTACTTATTTGCTTCATGTCTGGAGGTATTCCTATGGTGTCGGTATATTTTTTGGCTGTAGTCGACGTAGCGGCATCCGACTGAAAGGTGATGCCGGTGCCGAGCTCGGAGTATTACACTGTGATCCGGTTAAGTTGAACGGAAATGGCGATTACACTAGTTGGCTATCAGCGTTAATTCTTCAATTCGTTGGCGATGGACGAGACAGTGGAAGAAGACTTTTCTAGTCTTCCTATCCCTGAACGGCTTGCTCACAAGAGTTGGAAGGCACGCGTCAGCGCGTACGAGTCGCTGGCTAAAGCTTTCGCTGCATCGCCATCCGAGTCTGACCCCGTCTTCGCGCCTTACAAGTCCAACGGCGACTTGGTCCGCAAGATCGCCTGCGATTCCAACGTTGTCGCTCAAGAAAAGGGTCTTGAATGTGTTCTTGCTCTTCTCACATACGGTGGACTCAAAACAACAGCAACGCGCGAAGTGCTGGTCCCCGCCCTCGTTGACAAAGCCCTTGGCTCGACGCGTGCTGCCACTAAAGCACGCGCGACGGATATCTTACTTCAATACGTCGCCCTAGAGGATGATGCCACGCCTGTCGTTACGGCACTAATTCCAGGTTTATCCGCCAAACAACCGAAGACAGTTGCAGGATGTGTGGCTGCTCTCGTGCGCCTCGTACAGTCGTTCGGAGTGCAGGTTGTTCCACCGCAACCTCTCCTCAAAGTAATACCCAGGATATTCGCGCATAGCGACAAGAACGTCCGTGCAGAAGGAACCTCTCTTGTTCACGCGCTCTACACGTACATCGGGCCAGCTGTCGAACCAGCCCTTGCTGATCTTAAGCCTGTCCAGCAGAAGGACTTGCGTGACGCCTTCGCAACGCTTACTGTTGGTGCCAAGCCAGAACGACTGACCCTGGAGGGCGAGCGCAGAGCTGAAGCTGAAAATGCAGAAGATGCCGCTGATGCCGACGCAGAAGTTGCCGACGAAGAGCCTGCCTTTGATCCTCGTGCGTTTGCCGAAGCGATTGACGTAGGGGAGAAGCTTCCCTCACTTGCCCCACTCGCGTCGTCGAAGTGGAAAGAGCGCAAGGAGTTGCTTGATGAGCTGTTGGCGTTACTATCAACGCCCAAAATCTCGCCATCACCAGCGCTCGGTGACCTTGCAAAGGCGCTTGCAACACGCGTAGAGAAGGATGCTAACGTCAACTGCGTTGTCGGTGCCGCGCAGTGTATTGAGGTGGGCGTCCAGACCCCCGCGCGCATGTATTTGCGCTAATCGTCTATTCAGGCTCTATGTAAAGGGCTTGCAAGTGGTTTTCGCTCACGCGAGACAGTCGTACCACCTATGTTGGAGCGTCTGAAGGAACGCAAGACCCACGTGACCGACGTGATTGGGGCTGCCCTCGACGCAGTGTTTGCTACTGATCTGTGAGTTGATTTTTCACGCGTTTCGGTGGCGACCCTGACCTCCCACGATGCAGCACTGCATTATCAGCACTCATTGGTGACATTCAGCACGCATTTGCGCACAAGAATCCTCAGGTGCGCGAGGGTACGCTTAAATACCTCGCGCGCTCCTTGTCAGCCGCTAAAACCAGTGTTGAGGTTTGTGCTTACTGCCTGTTCTATTTCGTTCGTTTGACGGTTGCCCTGCAGCCCAGTCAGATTAAACCTCTTTCAGAGTCTTTGGCTGGATTGCTCGAAGACGGATACGAGGGGGCGCGTAATGAAGCCGCCTTATGTTTAGGTAAGCTTCTTTGGATGCATTCGTCAAGATCCAATTCATTATCACCATCAGGCACACTTATGAAGATGGTGGGCGAGCGACCACTGAACCCTGTGATGGAATCCCTACAAGACGTACGTAAGGCCAAGGTGCGTGAGGCGTACGAGAAGGCTACTGTCAAGTGCAAGGCAGGCGGTATTGTACCAAAACCACCTCCCCCTGCGGCGAAGGCACCACCATCGAAGAAACTTCCACCCAGAAAACCAGGTGCAGCAAAGAAGGCGGCTGAAGAGGGCCCCGTTGTTCAAGATACCCCAACACCTCCAAAACATGCACCACCTACCCGATCCATGAAGAAGCCAGATGCAGATGACGAAGGGGACGCACCCTCGCCTCCCAAGACACCTGCGGCTGCTAAACCGTCTGCTTCAAAGCCTCCAGCGGCGAAGTCCGCTGCGAAGCCTGCAGCGAAGCCTACAGCGGCTGCTGGCAAGGGCAAGGGCTCCGTTGTCGCAGCTTCAGATGTCTCTGTCAAGTTTAAGCATACTCCTGAAGATGCCGACACGCTTGCGGTGGAACATATGCCCGCGTCCATTTTGGCAGACCTGGCTGACGCGAATTGGAAGATACGCTTGCAGGCTTGCGATGACCTTCAAACTTGGATTGTGGACGAATCCGGTCTGATGGAAAGTCAAGGAGGGCGTGGTGCACTTGACGCCGAGGTTGTTGTACGCGCGATAGGGAAGAAGGGCTGGGCGGAGAAGAACTTCCAGGTCTCCGCGAAGTTGTACGGCGTGTTGACCACGCTCGCGGGTGCACCAACGTTTGGTCGCTCGTCAATGTCGCTCGCCATGCCCCATCTGATCGAGAAGCTTGGTGACATGAAGCTGAAGAAGCCTGCAGGTGACCTGCTTGCACTGTTTGCGGAGAAAAGCAGCTTGGGCTTCGTACTAGGATCATGTGGGTACCCTCTTTGTTTATAACAGAGTTTGAGGGTTCTAAGTGCTATTTCCATAGCCTATGCGCCACTTGCCAAGCTAAAGGCGCCAAAAATGCTCGCGGATGCGCTAGGTTGGATAGACTCTGTTCTCAGAGAATTCGGTGTTCAGGGCGTCGGCATGCGTGATCTGATCGACTGTCTGAAGGTTTGTGCTTGGAACATTGGGGTCTGTCACTTCAATAATTGGCTTGCATTAGACATCGCTTGGAAATTCCAACGCTGTTGTTCGAACTTCTGCCACCAAGACACTTGTCACTGTGCGCTTGTATGCTGGCGCAGACATCTTTTCACTTCTGGAAGATTTAAATCCTCAGCTGATGGCAACTATCCAGAGCGAGTTTGCCAAAGTTAATGGAGAAGCACCACCCGAACCCACTCGCAAACAAGCTGATATTGTAGCCGGCAGCGGAAGCGATGGAAGCGCAGGTGGCGGCGGTGGTGTCGGCAGTGGTGATCCACTTGAGGAACTTTTCCCGCGCCTGGAGATCGATACGATGCTGAAAGGTACAACGATACTCGCGTCAGCGAAATCTGATGCCTGGAAAACGAAGAAAGAAGGTCTGGAGCAGCTTCAAGCGGTTCTCGGTGACCACCCACGCCTGAAGAGTGGCATGGGTATGATGTTTATGTTCTCCTTTCTGGTGACTCGATTGATCAAGTAATCTAGGGGACATTGGGCAAGTGCTCAAAGCCCGCGTCGTGGATTCAAACAAGGCTGTTCAGGTGCTTGCCCTGGACATAGTAGGTCGTATTGCGACGGGCATGGGAAAACCGTTCGAGAAGCAATGCCGCTTGTTTGTGCTGCCGATTTGCACATGCTTGACCGACCAAAAAGCAAACATTCGTAATTCTGCGTTGGCTGCGCTTTCTGCCATCGCCGAAGCCTGCGAAGGTTTGGAGCCTATGGTTCCAGGGATCGCAAGCAGCCTCGAGTCATCGAATCCACTGCAGAAAGGCACCTTGCTAGGGTGGTTAGCGGACTGGTTTAAGAGCGAGAAACATTCGAATGAAAATTCGCTCGATATCAGTGGCTGGGTTGGTCCGATCGTCTCTGCTCTCGATGATCGCAATCCAGATGTGCGGAAGGGTGCACAGGCGATGCTAGTAACGCTTATTGCGTCGGCGGGCTACGACTATGTCATGCATCAGACGAATAGTCTCAAACCCGCATCTCGTGCATCTGCCGTGCCTCTTATCCAGGCGGCAGCGGCTAATACGCCTGCGAAAGGGATCAAACCTTTGGCTAAAGAGAATAAGCCGCCCACGTCCCTAGTCAAGGCGAAGGTCCCCTCCGGGGAAACCAATGTTCCCACTCCGCCTTCACCTCTACAAGACGACGCGCCACCGCGAGCCAGCGTCGATATCCCGAAAATTACTAGCAAGCTTGGTGTGCGGAAGAAGTTGCCACAAGCACAAGGCCACACTCAATCTGGTTCAACGACGAACGGCGGTGCTTATGCGCGTGCAGGAACGCCCGTTGATGGAAGTTCGCGTTTGCCTGGACTAGCGAAAGTCGGCGGTATTAAGCGGCCAGGTGTCCTGGGCGGTCGCGAGCGAGGGTTGTCTAATGCTTCTCCTACTAACGTGTCGCCAGCCGTCAGTGCCTCTACGACGAATACGAGCTTTCACAGTGCGAGTATTGAAGGAAAGAAGAACCGCATCGCGCGAGAGCGAGATATAAGCAAATGGGTGAACGAGGGTGGTGCAACGCGCAAAGATCTCTTTGAGCTTCTTCAGGTCCAGTATGAGGCTCCGGGCAGTAAAGGCGAAGGGCCGAACGCTGGCAAAGCTCTTGTGGCGAAGTTGTTCAGCCGCGACCACAATGCTGTGAACGACCACGTTGCCGGATTAGCCATGCTGGCAGAGTTGTACGACAATGCATCGGCTGGAAGCGATGGTGAGCAACTTATTCTCTCACGATCAATTATCGGATTTAGTGTGCATTCTTGAATAGACTCGTTAGAAGCCATAGCCCTAGCAAATATAGACTTGACGCTGAAATATGTTTCAATCAAGGTTCACGAGCCTCAGTCTAATCTAGTCTCTCGATGTCTGGACGTTGTCGAGAGTGTGCTGGCATTCCTCAAGAATGTCAACTATCAGTTAATGGATGGCGAGGCACAGTGCTTTATTCCAACAATTGTGCACAAGGTGAGAAATCTTGTAGCTGGTTTCCTGATCATTGTTTCTCAGCATTCTCACAGCTCGGAGACGGTCGTGAACCAGTCCGTCTGCGCGTTTCACAGATAATTCAGACATTGCGATCCGTATACGCGTATTCTCGACTGTTCCAAATGCTTTTAGATCACGGATTGAAATCCAAGGTCGCAAAGACCCGGCAAGGCGCTTTGGACGAGATGGGTGGATTGCTTCAGAAATGTGGTTCGTGATTGGTTTGACACATATCCAGCGTATTGAAAATAGTTCAAGGCATCGGTGCTTGTGAGCCTGCAAGGGCGCTTCCGGCAATTGCTGCAATGATATCGGACAAGGATAGCGCTGTCCGAAAATCTGCCCTTGGAACACTCAGTGACGCCTACGCACTGGTTGGCGAAAAAGTGTGGTCTTTTGTTGGTCCCCTAACCCCTAAAGACAGAACGCAACTTGAAGAGCGGCTACGGCGCGTGGCAGGTCCAAGCGTTACGGAGGAAACCCGCTCACCACTCAGCGCACGGGCAGGTGCTGGCATTCCACGTCCCGCATCACCTGCCAGTCGTATAGCAAAGCCCGGCGGCGTTACAACTCCGGGTGTTCCTCCATCTCGTCTTGCCCGACCAGCGTCCCCCGCGATGACACTGAGATCATTATCTCCAACACCAGCCTTTCCTCGCTCTGGCTCGCCAGTTTCTGGAGCCTTGCGACTCCCCGCACCGCCATCTCCTGGTGGCCGTTCTCGCATCGGCCTTCCTTCCAGATTGGGTCGTCTCCGTTCAACCATTCCTAAACCTGTCGTGCCCGTGGAACTCGAAGAGTCTCGCTTTCAGGAGCCCGAGCCGACAGAAAGGGAAGATAATAGGAGTCCCGCATCCGACGGCATCACAATTATCATTTCGAGCATTCTGAGTAGCGACCCGACTCGCAGTGTTGATGCCCTGAAGAAAATTCAGAAAATCTTGTCTGTAGGCGCGGACGAAGGTCCATCGTCTCCTCAGTATCAAGAACTGGCGGAACATACCGAGGGTCTTATTGAGACCATTACACTGCAGATGGCACACGTGTTTGAACGCCCCGACGAACTGCTCCTAGACGAGAACTTCCGCCTTGCCAAACACCTAATTCAGACCCTGAATAATTTCTGTGACCATTCCATTCTGGTAGAGAATTTGACGGTCGACATTCTTACTGCATTACTCGAAGAATTGACCTTGAGATTGTTGGAGACCGATGACAGCACGGTCAAGAAGGTCAAAGATTTGTCGAGATTTATCAACATGATCATCCTTCGATTGTTTGCCACAGGGCGACGTATGTCCATCTTTCGGTGAGCTCGCGTCCGTAATCGTCATCTTATTCCTTGACGAATTTATGTCCTTATCAGTGCACTGTTCTCGCTATTGCTACAAATTGTGAAGCCATTCCCGAACAACGGAACGACATCCGTTGCGAAGGAGGCGCGAGTGGCGGAGTTGGTTCTGAAATGCGTCTGGAAATTGGCCCGGAATATACCCCAAGACCTCACGGAACGCCACCTTGACCCCGTGGAGTTATTCCCAGCTATCGAGTACTTCCTACAGTCGATACCGCCTAACGAATGGCGGGCTCGAGCTACGAACAAAGTGCCATGTGGGGATATGCCACTGCGAACCATCAAGGTCATCATTCAGCATGTTGTTGGTGAGTTGGTTCGGATTTTGGACGGATAGGTTTATGTTAAAGTGCTTCCAGCCCATTACGCCGATGATGTATACGACGTACTTTCTGCTGCTTTTGACGACCCCTCCGCAACCATTGTATACCCCTACGTTTATCGTATCTTGAACTCGACAACACGGGCGGCCGCCAATCCTGAACCCTCACAGCGAAATGGCAGCAACCGCGATCCACGCACGGCTTCACCAGTTTCCAGCCGCCCGATGTCGCCACAGGAAACGGTGTCATCCGCTGCATCCTTCAATCACCGCTCCCCAAGCCGTCGTACCAGCCCGGGCTCCTCCTTTCACGGTGGCAATGGTACCTCGCCACCAGTTGAAGAACCCGACCCTGATGCGCAACTTTTGGTTATTATTGGTCATATTTCAAGCGAAACCACTGGCGCGCTACATAAAGAAGGCATCACAGAACTACACCACTTCCTCAAGGCATATCCTCATAAACGTCCTCGCGTGGAAAAGATGCTAGAGTCGACAGGGGCAGCATTTAGGAAATATATCAACCGGGCGTTGGCCAGTCGTGCGGCTGAAGACCAGGAGCGAGACGTTGCGGTAGCCGACACGCTATCGAGTAGGCACTTTTTCTCTGAATACGTTTTCAAACTAACGCTTCGGGATAGAATTAGAGGCGAACTATCCGGGAGCTCGATCCGGGTCTCATACACCAAATACAGATCTCTCTCCACGCTCACACAATCGTGAATTATCGCCCAATTCAATAAGAGCACTGCCGGACAATGCGACATCAACGCAGGATAAGCTATCGAGGCTCCATGACATCTTCCAATATCGATCAAGTACCTTGAGCGCTAGCTCCTCTCAAGGACGGTCCACACCCTCCGCTACCAGGACTTCGCTCAGCTGAGACGGGTCTCAGTATGTAACCCATACAATATGCATCTTCCCTTGTTATTTTCCCTTCCATCTTTTTGTCTGCTCATGCTTTGAACCTGCATTTTGTAATTCCATTGTGATTCGTATGAGCATGTCTATTGCGTCCCATCTCCGACTTCGTATTTTAACGAACGTAACGTCCTGCGGTGAGTGTCGTTACCACTGGCTATTGCTGTGTAAGTGCCAACCAGGATGCCAGTTTGCTAGACATCGACCACCACCAATGCGAGGACGCCTCTGCAGAACAAGAGCGTACGCTTATTGAATAGGTCAATCTCGTTGTCGCCATGACCGTTGGCTGTGAAAAGTCTTGCAAATTGAATGTTGAAGTTGTCGTTCAGATGCTTGCTTCCGAGGTGGAACAGGACCCCGGAAAATACACACAGATCCCTCGTCCTTGTGTCGGACGAATTTTCGGTTTTTGGTGCCGCAGGCCAGATTTTTTGGCGGACAAATGGGGGCGGTTTTGGCCAAAAATGCCTCGTACAGCCGTCGGACAAACACCTGGAGACCTCTGTGAAGGTAGTGCCTTCGCGGCGGCGCGACTTGTGGCATGTGGCAGTTCGGGCGACTTCATTCTGGATCGAAGTTACATGGATGTCTTCACCTCACTCCATTTCGAATTTAACAAGATCACGGCTGTTCACAGGAGCTCGCGTGAACGAAAACCTCAGAGAAACAAATAAATAAGTGTTTCCAAATACTTTTTTTTGAAGCTTTTGAAGTGCAGCGTGCGGGACAGCAAAGCTGTCCTCCCGCGCAAGCTGTTGGAAACCCGCAGACGCGGGGGGTCTCACCCTGCGATTTGGTTGCTCTCCCGAGGAAATGCTGTTACGCGCTGCCGCTGCCGCGGCTCGTGTGGAGCTCAGCGCCGTTGTATATTTACCATTTGCCGTTTGTAAACCCATAATGACACTTTCATGCCTCTATGAGCCTTATCTGTTTCGCTCTCTAGGGCGCCTCTTGGCGCTAATATCCACTAAAACCTCGGGACCGATTATCCAGTCGCCCGAGAGGTTTGCCATATTTTTTAAATTCCCCCCCCATGTTCTTAGGACCATCTTGGGGTCCAGACGTCCAGGGCCCGTCTGCCGTATTTTAGACGATGTGTCATCAATCTGTCTGATGCAAGCTGTTATTTATCATCGTAAGCCATCTGTTGTGTATCTCGGCTTCACTGTGCCACTTTGATTGTCCTCAAACTTAATACGTCTTTCGCAGCGAAGCCGCCATATCAGGTAGGCAGCTTCTGAGATGAGTATTAAGAAAAGTCTCGCGCCCCCGCGCTGCCTTTGATTATTTTCGTTTGTGGGTGCCGCCAATCCACATGCGAGGATGTGGCCGATATCGAGGGCCGGCCACTCGCCCCCCTTTTTCTCCCACAGTCGCTTGGCCAGGTTCCATAGTTGAGCCCTTGCTGCTGCTCTACAGTCAATCGAGCGACTCCTCTACATTGCAAATCGGGCATATTCCCCTGTCTTCAAGGTTTATAATGTGCCTCCAGAAGTCACCCACTTTGTACGCGTTATGTATTATTTTCCATATGAAGATCCTCACCTTTCTAGAGAAGGCATCGTCCGCTAGCGACTTCCATATTCTCTTGTCTGATAGATCCTCCGTTCCGAGTGTGGCTGCCGCCGCTCGTGCTTTGTTCATGTTTTCGCGGGTTATTCTCCACCCTTCTGTTTTCTGTGCTTGGTTTAGTTAGGGCACTTAGTCTCGCACTTGAAATTTGGAACTCAGGGGGGATTTCGGCTGAATTCAATCTCGTTCGGGTCGTCCTTTTCCGCACCTAACTTTGCTAGCTGGTCAGCGGCCTCATTCCCCACGATGCCGGCGTGTCCCTTGACCCATTGTAGTCGGAGACGTGAGTTTCGCGTTCTTAGCAGCTCTACTATTTTTTTGAAAGACGGCCCGTTTTCAGTTTGTGGCCATCCGTAGTCCTCCCATCGCTCCAGGTGGACCGTCAGACCATTTGTTACATATTTAGAGTTGGATATGATCAGTGTATCTTCGTGCGTTGGGTCGTTTGCTGTTACCCACAATATAGCTGTGATTTCTGCTGTTTGATTGTCTTGGTGCGCGCCGTTTACCCGGATTGATTTGTTTCGTTGCGCCAGCTCCTGCGCGGGCATTTCTTTGCCCGTTTCCTAAGCATGACCCATCTGTAAATATTTCTTTTTTTTCCAGGTTTCTTGGGGTGTGCGTGGGCCTCAGAGCTAGTGTGTGCGAGGGGTTGTTCCCGTCTGTGAACATGCGGGACTCGGCATATTTCAGTGAGTCTTTTGACTTTATGTTCGGGTCGAAGATTATTTCCTCGTCATTTTCCTCAGCTGTCCTGTCTTGTTTTTTTCTGATCTTCACTCAGGTGTTTCCAAATACTTAGATGTATGAGTGCGAGGCACGGACGCTAACACAGAACGAGGTCTATTTCAGCGACAGATTCACCGATGGGATCTTGACCACGCGCATAGTCAACGCAAGCCAAGGAGCCCGTGCGAACACTTCAAGGAAGCACACCCGCCCGTAGCACAAGCGCTTTCCCTATCTATTTTTTTATCCCGCCCACCACACCGCATCCTAAATTGTTACCAAAAACCAACGGTCACTCCTTAGTCTCCAACCTTTGCTACACCGCGGGGCTCACGCAAAGCTGGAGGGGGCCTGGGGAGGGATCACTACTCAGCGCACCGTCACCCTTCCAGAAGGGCTCGCCGAAAGTCCGCGAGCGAACACGATGATCGATCCCAAGTTCAAGTACCTTGACAGTCCGCCCGCGGCCTTTGTCCATGCACATGCCTTTGCAGCTTATTTACCGCCAAAGCAGCACACACGCTTGACGGCATCATCGCTGACAACTGGCACCTCGAATTTCTTGAGCGGCCGTCGCACATGCACGTTGGCGTTTGCTGGATGAAGTCGTGCAGAATCAGTTTCACGGCGTTTTGTGATACATACTAGTAGCTACAGATGATTGAAATTAGTACTCAATTAGTTCACCTTTGGCAACCCCCGAGCCTCTAGACGTAGATCTATGTACTTAGATTCCACCACGCGACAGCTCTCTACCAGTCTCCACCATTGTAAGTTAACTGCAGTACATACAACGTATACAACCTTCCGTAACGTCGGTCTGCAGTTGTAGATTTAATTTTGTAATAAAGGTGCGATGCCGAGGAGCCGGGACTCAACGTCAACCGTATATGGCCCAATATCCAATGAAATATAAAGTTGAGCACCCTCTTCCAGACTTTTTTTCTGGAAGCAGGGTGAACCCCCCTCCGTCGTGTTGCAGAAGGACCCCGGTCTATTGGGGGGGAGCCTCGATGTTTTGCCGGACACAAATCCTCATTTTGGCGCCGCAGGCCAGATTTTTTGCCGGACACAGATGTCGGAAATGGCGCTCAGGCTTGATCCACATGACGGACAGGTGGTGGGGAGGGACATGGGGCTTGATTCCATGCCGGACATGGTCGGTGCAGTGGTCAAGTGGTCAGTGGTGGTAGCTATTGCTTGATAATACTCTGAAGTTCATATTATTTCATGACAGAAATCAATGTCTTCGCGTTGTATCACGACTTCGCACACACAGGATCATCGACAGGGAGGTCAAGCAGTCATCTACACTGGTGACGGTGCTATTCCACATGCTATGCCGCCTACGTTGCTTCTCCAGCCTGCATTCAGCCGCGCGACTTTTTTTCCGTGTTACGGTAGACGACTACATCATTTTTAGCTACTTGTAGATAAATTTGAAATTTTTTGAGCCTCGATCACAATGCCGGACAAGTTTTCGCGGAGCCGCCGAGCCCTAGCAAAATGCCGGACAAGTCCGCCGAAAACGCGAATTTTTGCCGGACATGGGCTTCCCGGATCGCGATCAAAGCTCCCCCCCAATAGACCGGGGTCCTGTTGCAGACTACTGAAAAACTGGACTATCATGGTGAGTCATCCGGTCTGACGGTAACAACAGAAGTCCGGTTACTACATATATGGCATTGACACTTGGTGCTCACGTACTACGCAGTACACTCGGGGCAACATTTCTGGATTCGTCTGCTGGTTTTCGAGGGACGTGTGTGAGCATCTGGCGCCGTGGGCTATCATATCTGACCGGAAGATTGTTAGATTTTTCTTCACACATTTACTACCATATCGAGTTTAGAGATAGTGGCGTATGCAGTGCAGTGACTGAACCGCCGCGCGACGTCGAAAAAAACTGCAGGTTAGTAGCCATTGGTCTTGGGGTGGAATTGGGTTGAATCTTTTGACTGCGTTCTAGTGGCTTCGCACGCGATGGTTCTGTCAAAGCCCGCTCGGCGAACTTCGGTCCCAGGTACACGGCTACCGATGGTACATGTGCACTCCGCAAGTCTGCATCGTTTTCTAGGTTTCATCCCATACATAGATCAGGTTGGACAGGGGGAGCCCAGATCACAGTCAAGATCGCGACTGGGAGCAGATAACTGGCAGATATCGTTCGAATATGTCTGATGCGCAGGTCTCTATCAATAACCAACACCTTAAGATAGGAATAACTTCTAGTGAGCAGAGTTACCCCTCTGCTCTTCACTGCTCCCCTTTATCGTTCGTGCATTCAATAGGTCTGAAGGAATGGGTCAATTGGCTTATGACAAGACTTTTCTTTTGGCGGCCTGGATCGAGGTGAAGTCGAATGTAGCGGCATCGTCGATATAGCCGATTGATACAGCTTCATAGGGAGTTTTGTACGGTCGGCGCAGCATCCACTAGTATCCATCTACGTTTGCCTCAACTCATCCCAGGTTTTTTGGCCGCCCTCTATGCCGCGACTATGTATATCGCCGTTGGCAGCACTTTCTTGCGGCACGACACCCACGGAAATGTGCGCATCTTGTTCCACTATCTGCAACGACGACCTCATAAAATTATTACCAGGTCTTCACAGTCGTCTCTACTGTCATGTTCTTCATGGCCACTTTCCACATCTCGATCACCTGCTATCGCATGGTTGAAGGGTTCACGATCTGGCCGGGTGGGCCAGACGATTATTTCACAATATTGAACCGTTGGGATTACGTCCTGAAAAATGTCATCTACGCCACGCAGGAAATGCTGGGTAGCGCGGCCTCCGTAAGCTGACGTTCTCCGATTCCTTCTAGTGTTTTTACTCAAGCTCCTGAAAGATATACCGGTGTTGGGTACTATGGAATCGGAACTGGAGGGTCGTCGTCATACCGTGTCTCTTGCTGATGGGGAGCATGGGTCAGTGACACGATGTTTCATGGATCGCCGTAGGGGGAGCTGACTACTACTCTCAGTGTCTGGATACGGAACGTGCGCTCTGTTCGCGCAATCCGACATAGGTGACGATGTCTTCCAAGACCGACTGAACACATGGATCCGGACCTTCTTCGCTGTTGCGGTCGTGCAGAATATCCTGACGACGGTGGCTATGGCCGCGCGCATCTGGCTGAGCCACAAGCGCACAGCGAAGTATTATACTCAAGGAAAAGCCGTCGTCGGCGTCATTCGCGTTCTCATCGAGTCTGCCGCTCTCCAGCTCATCGCTGAGATAATACTACTCGCATTCTATTGCTCAGACCTCAACGTGCAATATATCATGATCGAAACCATAACACCAGTTGTGGTGAGTGGGACGTCGCAACCGCAACTTATTCAGCATCCTCCGTTCGCTTTCAGGTTGACAGCTGTTTCAATTTTATAGGGAATCACATTTAACGCAATAACCATCCGGTTACGACTGCGCCAGATGAAAAAAGAGTCCGATCTGTCCACTCGGGGCTCTTCAGGTCGCGGAGTGCAGAACACCATTGGCAGTATGCCCATGCGCCGCATACATGTGAACATTACACAAAATGTCGAGAACGACGGGGACATACCACTCGAGCAGACCAAGAGCTACGAGGTCAATTCTGATGTCGCGTTCGCGAATGCCGCGTCTGTTGGAAAGGGCGTTGCAAGTTTATCTTAGTGTCTGGATAGCGTCTGGGCAGGAACACCATACGGTGTTCCGTCAAAGGGAGATCATTGTTATGGTATTTTCATGATGTGGGACAGTGGATCAGTGTGTACATGTGCTGTTTTTGATATTATTACGATATTCCCTCGTTCTCGGTGATTGGTACAGCCTGTGGAAACTCCACCTCATTAGTCAGGGGCTTTTATCGCACGCCGGTCGCGGCCTCGCCAGGTGTCATCTCATGTATGGTCTAATTCACAGTACTCCGAGGGAAGGACCATTGGCATGTTACGACAGGGTGAGTTTCTCTTGTCTACTGATCGTGATAGGACCTGCCAAATAAGGTATGGACGAGAAAGGTTATCGCTTGGTCTTGCCCAGTGGATTCATGTCTCATGTCAGCGCCACACTAGGCCACACTCTCGACAAGTGTGGTGGACTGTGATGGACGTTTCGTTTTCGAAGCTTCGGCTGGTACTCAAATTATCCGCGTAGTCTCGCGTAGACCATAATATATAGGGTTTTTGAGGGGTATTTCAAGCTGAACCCTAATTTGATTATCTGATATGAGTCCACATACTGGGATCTCGGATTTCGACAACAACTAAGTATCAGGATTGACTTGCCAAGCTGAACTATCCACGACAAGCATATAATGATGGATAGTATCTATATATGTCTCGACTGCTCGATGAAGTATATAGCGGACAGATGATTTTAAGTACGTACCGAGATTATTGTAAGTATGCGAATTGTACAATTATTGCATCATGATGGAAATCAGTTGCTCCGTCACAACTGATATCTTCCATTTTCAAGGTCTTCCATCGATATCAGGCTCTAATAATATGAGACTCCATCTGATAACATTCCGTCAGTGCAATATTGACCATGCCCATGTACACCCAGGCTTCCGACCAGTGCCAGATGTCCCGACCAGATTGAGTCACCCTTTGGGCGGTTATCACAGCACATTGATTTGCCCCTGAAGTGCCCTTGAAGAATTTATCTAATATTTATTCCTGCTATATTCTTTTGAGTGCTTGAATGTATAACTGAAGACCTAATAAAGATTTGCCATTACCTTCAACATGATTAACTCAAATGCTTCTCAAAAATTCTCCATCTACAGCAATAAGTACTATGTAGTACATATGTTTTGTCATTGCTTCACTGAGAAAAACACAGGATATAGCACATGAGTTGTGGTGGTAGACCATGGGCCATCACTTGGCTTCATCAACTGTTATACTGGGGAATAAGCATCTACTGGAATTCATCTGGGTAATTTCCGAAAACACCATATAGGAGCGAACTCAGACAAGCAAAGTAAGGAACTACATTTCTACTGACCCACATATAGCAGCAAAGTAATTGTACATGAGTATGATAATAGAGATGCACATATGCGTATGATAACTCACCTCAGCCAATGTGCAAAAGCAATGTAAGGGACTGAGGGAGGGAAAAAGATACTCGTAGGGATTCATTGGATATTACGCGCACGTGGGCGTGTCAGTCACGTGGTAAAATCCAATTATGGAAATCCAGTAGACTTTCTTCCCATAGATCCTGGTGCTTATGTAACTGAGGTATAAGAGAAACTGTCAGTGGCTCCCGCTATTGCAGTCTCATGTGAATGTGCTAACAAGTAAAGGAATATCTGAGTAAGATCTCAGCGAGAAATAAATCACTGTATTTAGCTATCTAATGAGTGAAGATACATATGAGTAGGCTAAATAGAAATCAGCAACATAAATAAATCAATATAACGAATGTAGAATGAACACTACAAGGTGGCTCGAGAATACGAAACATATGGAATTGAGTCATAACTGAATAAGGAAGTAGCTACTATATAAGTAAGTAGTGTCAGCGAGTGGTCATGGCAACATCGATCGAGCACGAGTAGCAGTGATCGATCGATAGCAAGCGTGGTGCCTGAGAGCCTCAGGCCCAACTTCCCTTCCGCCGCCATCCTCCTTTCATCTTTTCCCTCTTTCTTTGGCTCTTTGCTTCGTTCCTACGCTCGTTACCTGGCTGACTTCGGTGTCGAAAGTGTCCTCGATTTTCGAGGTCTCTGTTTCGTCTTTCTCCCTGTTTCAAACGATGCAAGTCGCCCGCCGCGAGGACATACACCGCCGAGGTGGCGGCATGATTCACGGCAGAGCTCCCCAGCTCAATGTTCGTGTTGACACCAAGACGAGTATGTACTCTGGGTCTTAGAAATGGTAATTCTCGTTGATGAACGTCATCGCCCAGCGACTACGGAGGCGGCGGACGAGAAGACGTCGACTGGCCGTACGGCTCAACTAACGACGCTTCACATTACAACTGATCTTACGTTGGCTGAGGCTACTTCAACATCGGCCACCACTGCGACAACAACGTCTTCGTCTACGTCCAAGCGATTGACAACCACGTCGACGACCGCGTCTGCGTCATCGACAGATACCGCCGCCAACACTACGTCCAGGTCCACTTCGTCGTCCACCTCTACATCCAAGACGACCTCGTCTTCGTCCATTTCGACATCATCTACCACCACCTCCACACTTACCACTGTAAGAGTTGTTCGCACACGAGCATGTATTTTGATAACGTACTTCCTTCTCAGAGTTCCGAAACTAGCACTGTCGATTCTACGGCTTCCACTCATTTGCACACTACAATCACGCAGACTGCACATTCTAGCCTTGCTTCTTCTGCTACTCTTTCTAGCTCTGCAGCGGCTTCTCCCACTGCTTCGAGCTCTAATAGCTCCATTTCCGCCGGTGCCGTTGTCGGTGCTGTGGCCGCGGCTATTATTGGCATCGCTGCCCTTGTTTTCGGTGTCACATTCATCATTGTAAGCTTATCCAAAATGTGGTTTTGTGGCTCTAACGTGGAAAAATACTATAGCGTAAGCGTCGTCAAGCACGAGATGAGCAGGCCTTCAACGAGCAGTTCAATGCCCCGAATTTCCGTCGTTCTGCCGTGAAACTTGACGACGACTCGAGCCCTTATCTTCCAAGACCGCCGTCTATGATCGAACGCCATCTTGCTTCTCCGGCGCCTACGTTCGGCGCATGCTACGCTCCCGGTGTTGCGCCACAATCGTATGGTGATTGTGCTACTAATAGCTACTGTGAGAATGCGAGCTACGGCGAATACATTGCGCCTGAGGGCGTCCCTGCTACACCTGCGTCGCTCAGTGGCCCGGCTGTGTCCATGGCTGGTACTCCTGTCATGGGCGCTTTTGGCAACGAGGCTTACGTTCAGCAGCAACCGCTAATGCGCCCGCCATCGCAGCAAACCGTCTTGTCCCACACTTTTTCGCAGCGCGCTAGCTTGATGCGCCAACCTTCGCAGGTGTACAACACACCGCCGTCGAACGCTGACTATGTGTCTATGGAGCGTGCGAGCATCGATCCATTCCGGGCTGTGGATGAACCGACGACGCCAGGCACTGGAATGCCCATAACCCCGGACAGCAGCTCTGTGTTCATTCGCCCGAATAGCAACATTCGTGCAAGCGTCGGCCAAGCTAGGAGCCCGCGAAGTGTTCGAGTTAACAGCCTGCCCGCTGTTGACGAGCATCTATTGGTTGATCCTGATGCCGGTAATATATCGACGATGCCTGTCAACTCCGGCGTCCGCCTTGATGAATTCCCAGCGCCACCGCCAATGGCTCACACTCAACCCTTCAGGCTCAACAGCGGCGCATCGCAGCCATTCTATCTGTCTGAGACCCAGCCGCTTCGTATTGATTCTCGGCGTGTGAAGTCACTACCCGCCCCCCCAATTACTGAAGCTGGTCCTTTTGCCGCACCTGAGGCTGTTGAGGCACCTGCTTTCGCTGCGCCGGAAGCCTCCGTCTTTTCACCACCTGTTATCACTTCAGACATACAACGCGTGTCGAACGCACCGGTCCTTCCTGAGATCCAATTGACAACAGATGATTCCTTCATGTCGACTGATTACTCCGTGCCGTCTGTTTCCACGGACTCTGTCCAGAGTACTGCCACTCCTGCGATCGTCGCGACTAGTGAAGCCCCGGCGGCTCAACAGTTCGTCGTGCCTGCCTTTCGAGCCTCCACTTCCCCCGCTACTTCTGTGCCTGAAACCGACTTGTTGACACTGGCCGAAAATCAGAAAAAGCGGGAGACTGCGTACGATATGGATAACGCCTACGGCGGTATCTAATTTTCTTCGTCAAGACGCGGCGGTTGTCGGTGATTTGTGGTACTTCATTCTGCGACGTGTCTGAGGCGCGAGTTCGACTGTAGGTCTGTGGCCTGCTTCATTTCCATATTGTCTTGTTTCGAAATGTGCTTTATGTGCTTGACAGTGACTGTGTGTCTCTGTTCGCTCGTTTCCCTCCCTTCTCTTCGCCTTGTCTTTCTTTTGCCTTTTTCATTCATTCTGCTCATTACAATGCTTCTTCCGTGTTTTCTGTGCCCTGTGTTCGATGTTGGCATCTGTTCCATTTCTACCAAACATCCACTTTATGACGGATATTTCGCATTCAGCACCTCAGTTTGGTTACCTTTTTCTACAGTTCGTGGCCTATACCCTACATGCGAGCTCATTGGATATAGGTTGCTATACCTTACACATCTTCCGTTATACTGATGAATTCTTTCTCTTCGCGTGTTTTCGCATATGCGCAAGCCGCATGTCCTTTGGCAACGCGAGCCAAACCTGATTCATTGCACATGATCATATATATTCTTGTGCGTGAAGTGTTTATCTCTTATGACATCCTATTTTATTTTGCAACAACCAATTTGTCTTGCATACTTTTGTAGCCTTCAGGCTTATTTAGTGCTTGATCCTGTATCTCAAGTTATTTATTGTTTCAGAGCAGAAGCATCTGATATTGGACAATTGTTATTGACTTTCATAAGGTTTCTGTTGGACAGACTTGATTGGACATGCCAGCGAGGGCGATTAACAAAGCTCTTAACGGAAGATTTGCGCAGATGGAGAGGGATGATCTGCAGACTGACGAGTCCGAAGGTCGACCCCAAATCCGAGTACGGGAAAGTGGGGTCTATGTCTAGAGGTTCGGCAGTTGCAATAAGTGAACTGATTGAGTACTAATTTATTCATTTGTAGTTATTAAAAAACACCGTGAAACGGATTCTGCAGGATTTTGTCCAGGAAACGCTACTAACGTGCATGCATGTGCAATCCGATGACTCGGAACATTCAAGGAATTTGGGCTGCGAGCTGCGAGCGACGATGCCGTCAAGGTCGCGTGCTGCCTTAGTGATACATTATCTGGAAAGACATGTGCGTAGCGTGGCAATAGATGACGGAGAGAAAGGCAGCCCTTTCGAGAAGATGCCCCAAAGGCCGCAGGCGAACTATTACGACATTTGGACCTGGGATTGTGTTCGCTTTTTGCGAGAGCCCTGTGATGTGGCTCTCGCAAAAGCGAACAGCGCAATATCCCTTCCCGAAGGCAGATTGCATGACTCACCATGATAGGCAGCCAATCGTTTCGTCATAAATATCCCGTCCTAAACTCCGACGAGCAGGCCGATCGGTAAACCTGATCGCCGTCTGTCGCTAGCATAGACCCCGTTCCGTGTTGGCGCACTAACCACAGATCTCAGGTACTGCGACGCTACTGGTGCACAGACGATTTCAGAGAATATTTCAGGACCTCGTTTGAGGGCCATGCGCGCTATCATGTACACACGAATCCAAACCAGGGAAAAAATATTGACGTAAGTACACTACGAGAACAAAAAATGACATGCTAAGAGCTCGACGAGGCCGTATAAATGACAGATGGACGCAGACGAGAAGAAATAAAAATAAAAATCAAGCAAACCGTGGTAAAACAGCACGAATCAACTCTTTGATGCACGCCCTTTCTTCGCCTTCGATCGTGACACCTTAGTTTCCTCTGCGGCTCCAACGGCAGTCACGGCCCCTGCCTGGCAAGCATCCTCGTCATTGTCGTAGACATATTTCTTGACAATGACATTTTCTGGAACCAATTCTCCGAGTGGTTCCACGTTTGAGAGATTGCCCATGGTATCTAGAACAGTCGCCTATAAGCTATTGTTAGATGTTACGACCAACAGCCTGAGAAAATGCAACTCACCTTGGCAGTAGGCGCAAGACAACCTTTGAACGGCATGCCAATGGCAATATTCTCCTTGGGGTCTTTGTGCTTCAGCTTTGGAGGACGTGGTTTAATATCTTCCAAAGCGACTATGGTCGACAAACTCCGATCCCACTTGACGTGTCGTCGCTCCGTGGTAGGGCCGACATCCTGAAACGCCACTTCATCGGCCTCGTTCCATTGCAGCGGTCGCAAGCGCTTAAATGGTCGGTCGGGACTCTCATAGTCCTCGTCCTCACCCGCTCCACGTTTATATTTATGAGTGTCAGGTGTGCTTTCTACACCACTCCCATCGTCGAGTTCTAGGTCGCTATCACCACCGGCATCCGGTTTAGAGCTCAGGTCAATGGAACCGTCACTGGTGTCATTTCGCTGAGCTCGACGTTCCGCGCGTTTCTGACGCTGCTTGCTGTGCTCCGCTTCTTTTTTCTGGGCAATGGTCTGGACTTTGACAAGAGGACTTTCCGGCCGATCCCCAGCGCGCCGTATCACCTCCGTCTCGAGCCGTGCTACAACATATACTTGATTCTTCAGGGTATTTGACGAGGTCAGTGCGCGGAGGGCAACTGCACTCATAAGGGAGAACGGATCAGAAGATTGAACATCGTGGCTCCGTCGTGCAGAGGTCTTGGGACGCGGTGTAGTCCTGGGCCGCCGGCCAGATACTTCAGAACGTGCAGACCTGTCTTCGTGCGGGTCTGCATGTAAAGACACCGAGGGAACCCCTGCATAAAATATGGGTTTGCGCGAGCGGGTGGTGCGGCGCACAGCAAGTGGTCTAGTTGTTTCGAGCATGGGTGGCACATCGCCAGCGAAAATTTTTGGAACAGACTCCTGCGAAAGGCCTGTGACTTCTGAATTGCCAATAGGCTCGATAGGAGTTCTGGGCGATTCTGGAGGTATAGGCGACGAGAAAATATCAACGCTGATTAATGGAGTACTCTCTGGAGGGCGTGATGAATCGGAAGCTTGGGGAGTAACAGATGCAGCAGTAGAATCGTTGACAACCTCTTCAGAACAAACAATTGATCGGGGCTGAGTGCTGGACTCTGAATGCGAATTTGCGGGCGCTCGACCAACGACAGCAACAGGTTGATCAGTCACGACGCACGAATGGTTGTCGGCAGGAGGATCGGAAATAGATACGAACTTGAAGCCCTTGGACTCGAAAAAGCATTAGAGCGAGAATAAGAAAGGGAACAGGCGCAATAGACACTTACTACCTTGCTTTTGCTCGAACCTGCCTTCGTCGTTGGCCGAGCATACGGCTTGCGACCCAAGCGAGGTATTCGTGACGTTGGCTGACGAACGACGGAAGACGGAGCCCTGGATGGCGTCTCCTGCGGAGCCTTGAGCAAGACCGGCGACTTCAACGACAATAACCTCAATGGAGTTGCTGCGGATAATTGCGCGGAGACATGTGTTTCTGTCCTGGGTGGAAGATGCAGTGGCACGTCTGCCACTTGAGATGGCCTTGACTTTGGAGGTGCACGGAATGGCGTTGTGCGCAAAGCGGTCTTCGAACTGAAGTCAATCACAGGCCAGGATGCTTTGGCATTTGAAGGCCCTGCGCCAGACGACGAAGCAGATTGAACACCATCCTCTTCCTGAACAGGAACAAGTGGATAAGGTAACGTCGTTTTCTGGTACCTGTTGCTAGAAGCACTTCCTGGAGGCTCAAGGCTGACACTTCTTGGAGTCTCGGCACGGTCATCTTGGATGCGCAACGGCTCAACGCTTGCACTCCTTGCTCGATTGGAGGGCTTAGTGCTTGCCGCTCTCCTCAAGGCACTCACAGTCCCCACAGCATCGTTACAAGGCTCGAGGCCATTGCTACGGCCGGGGGTTGTGGCATGGTCAGGTGAGGCGGACGACGATGACACGATTGAAGCTGGCTTGGTGGTCGTCTTGCTAGGACTGCTAGGACGCTCCGGAGGACCCCCACCGAGTCTTGCCCCACTTTCAATACGGAACATGAACGCATCGCTACGCACAGGATTTGCATTCCCTAGCTTCGAGGGGCTAGCCCGTTTGCTTGGGGTGTCTAATCGACGTAAGGGACTCTCAAACCGTTTCGGTGCGCTCCCTCCCAACTTCATAGGAGTGCCAAATACGACGGGAGTACTTTGACTGGACGCCGTGCTGGACCCGTTCAGGCGGAATCGGAACGAGTTCGTTAGCTTTGTCGGAGAGAACCGAATTGGTCCTTTGGTCGCTGTTGCAGGTGTGGCAGAAAGTGGTTTGTCCTTGGATTCCGGTGACTCGTCACGCTGGTGCACATCAACAAATGGATTCGAGGGATCGTCAACAATTGCGAATGGAAGCTGGGTAGATGATGGGACTTCAATGTGTTCTCGTTCCAAGCTAGATGGCAGACCGGACTCGGTCTTCCCGGATTTTGGTGAATCACTGATAAGTAAAGGTAGCGTGTGCAGTGTATCTGCGGTACTGGGGGACAGAGATGGCAGCCGCGGACCTTCCTCTACGCGCTCGTGCCTAGAAGGGGAACGCCGCCTCGGCGTCTCTGCGACTGCCTGAGCACGGACTGGAGATACAGACCCCGTTCGTCGCAGTCGTTGTGGCGTCGATTCCAACTCTGCTATGGAACGTCGTCTTAAGGGAGACTTGGACCCGTCCATGGATGTCTGCCGCTGTGACTCGGAAGAACGAAGCGAAACTTTCGGGGAAATACTTCGGGAACGGCGGAACGCTGGCGACGGCGCGTCCACTTTGGGGAGAACGATGATACGGGACGTGTCGCGGGCGAATATATCTGCATCGACGCGCCCACTCTTTCGTGAGGAACGGGGACGGCGCTCTGTCTCATTATCAGCAAAGCTTGTGCCAACTGCGTGCCCTTTGCCTGGACTCTGACTGTGCCTTCGCGCTCTGCCTTCCCGCTGAGGGCAGTGATCGATCTCAAAGGGAGTGACGCTGCGACGCGGTCGAGTGGAGCGACGTGGAGAGGGATGCAGTAAAGGTTGGGGAGATGACCCTTGTACTGGCTCTTGCGACAACCGAGGTGATCTCCTCACCGGCACTCTTCCCGTACCAAGAGACCGCCGTGTGGAACGGCGAGGTGCGACAGGCGGTTCCGCAACCTCCACAGACAGACCAGGCGATCCATGCGGCCGCCTATCAGGAAAATCGGCGGGAAGAAGTGATGGAGAACCCGAGAGTGGAGGCGGTTGAACGGCAAGAATGGGCTCTGAGGTATTTATAGTTGTAGTCGGCGGAGTGTCATCGGTCGGCGGCGACTTGAACGACTGAGTCGCAACGGTCGGAGGGCCCTCAATTGCAGCCCCATCCTCAGAGAGCGGGCTGCTTGATGTAGCAGCAGTGAGGGCAAGAGGCTTGCACTCGAGATCATGGCTAGATGGTTCTTGTGTCAGTACCTCTGCGTTGTCAGCACCCTTGTCTGGATCGAGAGATAACACAGGCACAGATGATGGAGGCCGAGTCGAGGACAGACTAGAAGACAGTGCGGCGTCTGCGTCTGCGTCTACCAATGCCGCATCGTCAATTGTAGCCTCGGGTATTGGCGTGTCTAGATCATGGACCAATTTAGATGGTGCCGGATTTTGGGCACAAGGGGAGCTAGAGCGACTAGCAAACATATCATCAAGCACATTTCCTATCGGACTACTATTTGAGTCCGTGCCGCCAGGTGATGGAGGGGGTGAAGGATTGCTAGTGGCCGAAAGAACGCGCGAGGCGAGTAGCGATGGTGTTTCTTCAAAGTTTCATAGTCATTGATCAGCAGAACTTCCAATTTTCTGATTCACACCTTCAAAAAAATCCTGGCCATCGTCTGGAATATCTGGCGTATTCGTCTGTACACTCCGAAGGACATGTGGCAAGCCTGGGGTGTGCTCAAGACCAAGAACAGAGAAGCGTTTTTCTGGCGAACGAAATGCGCCCCAATGGATGCGCGCCGCGTCCGAATTCACTTCATCAAGCGACGCTGGGCTCGGCGGCACCGATTCTGAAGCAGTCGTTGGTTCAACGTCCATTGCGTCGTGGTGAAACTTGAAAGCGAATGAAGGTCAACATGAACTACAACCCCTCGTGATCGTCTTTTCCCACAAATTTGTGGTAAATGTTGAATGGTTATTGCCAAATGTGGACAGAATTAGAGGCAAATTGTAAAGAACGTGATCGAGATGCGACTCAACGTACGGCCATCGAACGCGGTGACCGTCAGCGCTTTGTGTCGATGACTTTGTGGGCGCCTCGAGTTGCCACTGTTCTCACGGTGCCTTCTGCATTCGGGGTTGGCTTGTATGAAACTACGCGTCTCCGAAGTGCGCCAGTGATTAATTGATTGTTTTGCACAGTAATGACAATGCATGAGGCGAATTACACTATATCTCTTGTACAAACGTGTCCAATAATGAACGTTTCAAACGCTGCTCAAAGAAATGCAAGGGAAATTTGAGAATCAAAAACCACTGACGGGAAGAGATGTAGAGAACCAACGAGAGATGCAAAAATGCGGGAGAAAAAGTTCGTGCAACGAGAACAAACCTTGTTGAAAAGTCCGGATGATTGGAAGAGTGGATGCCAATATGCTGCGTAGAAAAGAATCCATGGATGTTAAATTATACACGCGCGGCGTCTCCACCAAGAGTGTTGACGTCGGGCGCCGCCGGCTGCTGCTGGAGCGAGTTGTATAACTACTGTGATCAATCAATCAAAACAAACGATAATAAGGCACATCAACAACATATACCTGGTCCTTGCGCTGCAAAGCACACATAGCCTCTTGCTGGCGCATTAACTCCCGACGAATCTGCTCGAGATCAATACTGGAAAAGTCGAGGTTCAATATGCCTCCAGATCCCGCACTGGTCCTTGCGGCACCCGTACCCGACGGTAAGGACCGGGCAGCAGGATAATTTGGGACTGCCTCTTCTGCTTTGACCACTTGCGTGCTATGTGCTGGCTCCCGCGGAGCCATAGGCACCTTCGGACCCGGTAAAGACGGAGCTGCAGCAGGAAAACCATGACTGAAAGTTGCACCGTCAGCAATAAACGAATCTCGTGCAACGTTGCATGACATGGAATCCGAGGTTGACGCGTCGGGAGGAGTCACTGCCATTGATGAATCAACAGTGTTCGCAGGTAAGTATATTGGCCTTGGCGGAAGAGTGGGCGAAAAGAATGGAGCCTCCTCAAAGCGGCGACGCTTCCGCTCACGGTCGTCGATGTTATGAGAGGTCTCCGTCGTATGATCGTGAACACAGGCTAAGGAATTAGCGATGGTGCTGTCGCCCACTCTTTTCGCTATATCTTGTCCTGAGTGTCTATCAAGCAAACCATGGACGCCACCGTGACCACGCAAGTTACCAGCGCTCCCAGGGTCACTTCTGCGGCCTGATTCCCTATTTGCAAAATCAAGGGAGCCAACGGCGTGACCGCCATGCTCCTGACCGATCTTATAACTCGTCGGTCCTTCTACGTCGTTCACGGGACGCTTATTATATTGCTGAGGCTGTGGTTGATATTTCTGCTGCTGGTTTCTCCACTGCGCCAATAATTGGTCGCGAACCTCCTGCTCTACACGTCGGTTTATCTCCTGATCGACGCGGCGTGCGACTTCGCGGGCGACCTCAAGCTCAATTTGGCGACCCATGTTGCGTTGAAGCTCTTGTTCCACACGACGGCCGACTTCCTGCTCAACACGCTTGTTCACTTCCTGGTCAACGCGCCGCACCATGTCGTGTTCGAGATGCTTGCACATGTTCTGCACGTCGTCGAGTACACACGTCCAAACTTCCGTCCAGACATCGCAGATCGCGTCCTCTTGAGCTACTACCGTGGCTGCCGCGGCGTCGCGCTCATTTTCGGTCGTATGTAGTGTGACGCTGATCTTCTGAGATAGCACCGGTGAGACCTTTGCGAGGCGGTCGGCGACCTGAGAACACGAGACGAGCTGGCGCTCAGCATGAAGCCGCGTATCATGTGCGACTGTTGAAGCGTGTGCGTGTCTACCCTAAGATTAACGCAAGAGTGATTGGTGGAAGGTGTATTGCATCACGTACTCGGCAAGCTTTCTAAACAGCATCGCGAGCTTTCCCTCCTGTTCGCTGCGCCTACGCTCGGCGTCTTTGCGCCGACTATTCTCGCGGTCATCACGGCGGCTGTCGTCGCGAGCGCGATAACGTTCGCGATCGCGATGTCGGCTCCCATCGCGCTCACGCAATGTTTTTTCTTCATCCTTTCCACGGCGCTGTCCATCTTTCTCGCGACGTTCACTGTCCTCGTTGTTTCGCATGGATGTCGTTCGGCTATAAGAGCGACCACCATTATTGTGGCGGCCGAGCTCGGTCGTCACTTCTACACCATATTCGAGCTCTACGTTACTATATGCATCATCAGCACGCGGACGGGTAGCAATAGAGCTGCTGCTACGAAACGGATTGTTGTTATTGTTGACCTCTTTATCTATCGTAAGGGGGCGGGGCCCTATGAAAGAAGCATTATCTGGGGACGGGCTGTCGTGTGAGATATTGTTAGAGAGACTGTTGTCAATCACACGTTTTGCATCATCCGCGTCTTTAGCTCCACCCCGTGTGGACTGATTACCAAGGCTGGAGAACAATTCGTTCTGCGGTAGAAGGGGGCGACGAAATACGTCCCTGGATGTGGAAAGCGCGCGCTGACGAGGATCACGCGTTGGCGTCTCTATCAGGCGCCCGCGAGACAAGGATTCATGACGCTCGCGCGAGAGCGATCTACCATGACCGTGACGCTCTTTAGATGAGAAGCGATCGTAAAGCGACGGGCCACGGCGCACGTGACGCGGTGAACACGACTGTGGAGACATGAAGGAATGTGCACGACCCCGCGAAGAAGATTCGTACGGGACCAAGTCGCTGGTTTTGTTACAGCCGCCGCCGTCATTGTTGTAGCGACTCTGATTCTTCCGTTTGTCCATAGGAAGGGACGGTGGAAGCCCAGGCCAATTCGGATCTGAAGGATGCACAAACCTACGTATCACTTGAGCAAGCCCAATAGGGAAAGACAGATACAGCGACTTGCCGACAGTGACTACCGTTGGTGCAGCCAAACTTTATGCAATTCCCGGTGTTACGGTCGAAATACTAACGCAGAATGCGTCCGGATCAACACCAACATACTCAGTCTGAAAGCTCCAGTACACTGACACGACATTGGAATTTCTTGTAAGGGAGAGATTGTGCAGCAGAGTGCGCAGGCCGAGTGCCATAGGGGCTAGGATTAGACATCGTGGGTACCTGGTCGATGGATGGCCCTGCTAGAAGTCCTTGAATGACGCACGACACAGATTGCTATCCAGGTGGCAAGCGTGAAGAAAGGGTGTTGGGGGTATACGTTGATGTCAAGGGAATGCAAAGTCGAGAAGGGGAATGGAAGGATCGATTCGCGCGACTTGCACGAGAGTACGCGGTAACGCGTCTGGATGACACCTCTTATTTGAGCTGCGCGAACGTGGCAAAGTCTGTCCAGTGGAAAGAAAATACAGGACCCGGAGAAACGAATGGAAGAATGGGACAAAAAAAACAGGCAAGCGTTGAAATTGAAACGTTGAGACCGAGTAATGGTGCGATGCCGCGGCAAGCCGCAGTCCGCGAATTTGCGAAGCTGTAACGCGAACTACAGCTCAATACATGTGGCTGGTTCCAACTTCAAACTTTCGGTGCGTAGACACAAGAAACAACGACAAAACGACGTTAAAGCGAATCGGAACTGAAGTACTGAGGCCTGAGGATCATATATGCACCACATACATACCTCAGCTTACGCACACACTGGCACACACACATACACATACAGTCATCCATCAGATGCACGGTCCTTTGTATTTATGCCTCGGACTTGTTGCTAGAATAAAATACATATAAAGTACTCTGTGTCCAACCCTGGGCACATTCCGTGGTCCTGGCATTGTGCAGTAGCTGTATATATGCTTGCGACAGGCCAAAATGAGTTCAGAATCGAGATAGAAATGGTTCCGCATCTACATCGGAGCCGTTTGAAACTCTAAAAATGACAGTATATGTATAGACATTTCCATAGAACACATGGGAATACGCAGATCTTCGCTTTCCCAAGTGGTTGTGGCATGGGACACTTGGAGAGGAGTGGACCACCGAGTGAATGAGACGTGACCTGTCACATCATGCTGATCTGATCTGATCATTCGCGCTGAACTATTTCCCCATATGGCAGCACCGGTTCGGGACGAACACATAGCCGGCGTGACGTGACTTGTCTCATCCGGTAGGAGACACCATTTTGAATGATGCAGCCCCGGATGCTCACTTTCAAATGAAAATTTTATTGATACATAGCACAAACCCATTCTAAAAGCCACTACTCCTGCTCCGAGGGTGCCGGTGAGATTTTATGCCTGTGTTGAATCCGAGCCTTGTCTCGATTTGGTCATCTTGTGGTGGATGACTGTACTGTTTTCCTACATCTCTCAAAGCTTAAAATTCCACCTGCGAGTGTTGCTCGGCAACCAATTTTCCGTCCTCTCAGCTTCAAAGTTGCGCCTCCGACGGAGGCGTTGTAAGCTTATTTCTCAAACTGTAGGTGAGCTGCATCATAGCAGGATTTAACTCAACACCTCGGCCACCGAGTAAGATGGAGTCTGCGCCTTATATACAGCCAACGAGCAACAGAATCAGGAACTCGGGGTAATTCATCTTTCACGCATACCCTTGTCTTCGCTGATTCCGATTACCTGTTTCGCGTGTATGATGTTCTGGACGACGTTGGCGGCCATACTCATAGCCAGCATGCTTTTCCGTTGGACAAGACGGGAGAAGACGGAGGAGACAGAGGTACACTACGCTGCCAAACCAGCGCTGCTCACCCTGCGGTCAGGAGAACACGTCTCCTTCAAAGACTTCGTCGAGTCGAGATGTAAGAGCTTGTATCGACCGTTTCGCCCTGACCGATGGCTCTTGAAGTATCCGTTCTTCCTGTGCGACCGCAAATATCATGCTTATAAGACTCAACAGTGGCCACTTGCAGACGTTATACTGCGTCTTCGGAAATTTCGAGAAGGTCAACCAGGTCGACTACAGACGGTGAGTATTTCGGTCGTCTCAACTTTCTTGAAGACTGATTCGTGGATGTTCGTCTATTCCTGCGGATAATAATCACCTAACCTCGTCCTGCCGCACGACACGTACCTTGGTCTGTTATCGCGTTATAGCACGTTCATCCGTACGCGTGAGGGTGGAACGATGTGAGTACCCTTTTCGTGCGACTTCGGAAATTCCTGGTCTGATCCAGTGATCGCCCTGCTCCCCGCTGCATACGGCTTCAGTGGTCTTGACTGGGTACACCGCCCTCACACTGATTCTCTCCCCGACGATACTCCCATTGTCGTCGTCAAGCATGGCCTCACAGGTGGTGAGTAATGTATATGCGCGAGTCGGAAGTAGTCTCAACTTGTGCCCATTGTCTTCTTTCCACAGGCTCATATGAAGCCTATGTAAGGTGTATACTTGATCCTGCGACGCGTTCGCGAGCAGAAGGCGGACTTGGCTATCGCGCAGTCGTTTGTAATTTTCGAGGGTGCGTCCTGCAGTTGACTGATGTGACTCGGGGGTTGACAATAGTACTGTTGTTTGCACGTTATCACGTCTTGGTGCTGCTTGCCACACATTATTCTACATTTAGATGTGCGGGCGTACCCATAACCTCATCGCGGCTGTACTCTGGTGAGGCGACGGATGATTTACGGTATGAGACTATGTAGGTTTTTTCAGATGCGCATTATCAACGGACGAACCGGGATTCAACTGAACACCAATGCAGGTACATCAAATATCGTTACCCCAATGCGCCCGTCTTAGGGCTAGGATTCTCGCTGGGTGGGAACGTGCTCACTAAGGTATGTTAATACTTCTTCGTCGGTATTATTTCGATTGGAATCCTGACGACGTGTTGATGATTGTTTTAGTACTTGGGAGAAGAAGGCTCTCGCTCCCGAATCGATGCTGGATGCGTACTCGGATGTGTAAGTTGATGATCTTGTTTCTCTCCCCTTGCTATGGTTGACGCATGATAGCCTTGGGATTTCGTCGCGAACAACATTACGCTAAACAGCACGCCCCTTGGAACGTACGGGTACTCCATGGGCATGGGCAAGAATCTGCAAAATATCGTTGGCCTGCACGCAGACAGTCTTACGCAGATCCCGCCAGTCCCACAAGGGGTGGCAGATGCGGGTGCCTCGACCGATCCTGCTAATAATTTGTCTTATCCCCTAGGGAGAGCACACGCCGTGGCAGCAGCCACGCGTTCCGCGCTCGCACTCCGTCGGACAATGTTCGGGATGGACTTGGGACCGAAGCTTGTCGAGTTCGATCAAACGTTTACGCGCATTTGCAGCGGCGGCGCCCCAGGCGCGCCTTTCCAGCCGGGATGCCCCCACGGCGGAACGTGGGACTCAAATCCAAAGACCGACTGTCTGATATCATACGAGGAAGGCGCACGAGGTGGCTACCATGAGAACGCCGTGGCGTACTATCGAAACGCGTCCTCGTTCCGCGCTGTCAAAGACATTCGCGTGCCCTTTCTCGCCATCAACGCGGCGGATGACCCTGTCGTAACTGACACTCCCTTACACACTCGAGATCACACATCGCCTCGCCTAAACGACGCGAAAAAAGGATCCGAAGGGCATACGGCGTCAGGTACCGCTACACACACAGATGAGGACACCCGTGCTGCAGCGGAGAACGGCTGGGCTGCACTGGCACTGACACCACACGGCGGACATCTCGGTTGGTTCGAACAACGTGACGGGCGGCATAGTGGGTTGCGTGCGAGTGGTGCAGAGGGCCCACTTGACTCGGAAGATGCTATTCGACAGGAGAAGGCCAGACAACCGCAGCGTTGGGTCCAGCGTCCCTTGCTCGAGTGGTTGTGTGCCATGGGCGACGAATTTGTCCGTAAACCCAGTGGTGCAGTAACGCCACCCAACATAGATGCAGTTAGCGCTGTAAAAGCTGCAGGTGTTCAGGATAGCGGTCCGCGCCGCTTGTATGTTGATGACGCAGGTTGGATTTGCGAAGCTGATGGCCGCATCGACATCGCCGTGCGCGAGATTAGTGCGGCGAGTTTGCGTGCAGAGCTCGACGAACGTGGCTTATACCCCGAAGTTTGCTTTGGCGAGTTTGGGAACGAGGTAGGTGATATTGGAGGCAAAGCCAAAACAAAGGGAGTTTTTCAGGGCCTCTAGGAAGGCGAGATCCTACATAATGAAGTTGAGCCGGCTGATTTAGATAATCCATGTTCCTCCTTCTACATAGAATCATCAATACAGTATATTTTCGTTTATGTGTGATCCTTAGAACTTAGTGCTGCTGTTGCGAGCGTAGTTTCTTTATTTCGGCCTATATAGACACTAACTGTCAACGAATCAAGGAAATAGCACACAGTGTCGTGTGATCGTGTTGATGTGCGGGGATCAAAACAAAACTTCCGCTTTCAGACAGACTACCCTCGTTTCCATACACTGCAGTTGTTGTCCGTCCTGGCAACTACCAACGATACTTCCAGCACTCGGCCACGTAGAGCTAGGTTTCAGGACGACGAGCATCGCCAACTTGTCGCTGGAGTGACACACTGACATCCTGTGGTACTCAAAGGTCCGAGTCAAGATGTGTCTTACCTTCCTCCTAGCGGACGAATCCCAGTACAGACGGACATTCGGAAAGACGAAATCAAACGCAGCATCGTTGAATTGGAATTCTCAACACTCGTAGCCCAAGTGCTGCCACGTCTTGAGGGTCGAAATATTGTTCAAAGGATCCAGCTTGCTGCTCTGAAGCATTCGCTGACCACAATGTTCGTCATTGCTTGCGATTTAAGTGCACTCCCCAGAAGAATCATATTTAACAACACATAAGAATGTACGTACCCAACTGTAACTTGAGCAACTTTTGTGTCTCTTGGAAGATCCACAATCCTCGTGAACCGCTTAGACTTCAATGTGTATGTATTTCGAGGTACGTGCGTAATCACACAGAGCAAATGGAATCTCGGCTTCACAACATGGCTATAAGCAGCTAAGCTGCCGCAATGTATCTATGCGTGTCGCTTTTTGATCTTCTGTGCCAGTTGAATTTTCTGTCGAACCTGATAGAAACCGGTCAGTCTCAGAAAAGTAACTGTTATAGAACTCTCAAATGACAAAAAGGTTCTTCAATCATAAACCAGAGGGGTTGAAGGAGGACAAGGAAGAGGGTTGACTTGAAAGACAAAACATACATGTGCTGCGAATGACACGCGCCACATTTCAGAGCGTATTCTGCGCCGTTTGGGTCCCCGCTTCTCATGGCGCACTTGGGAACGGACAGTTGCGACTACTTTATTTGTAGAAAGAATAGCCCTGAGTCGCTTCACACCGCTGCCCAACGAGCCATACTTGACGCTCACGCTACGGCCTATGCGGTTACGATGAGCATCCATAGTATGTCAGACACCGCCTCACCAGAACATAGGCAAAATGCAAAGCGCAACATACTATATGGAGCAGCCAACTCACCAGAATAAGCATCCGCAGGAGGGAAATGTGCTGCAATAGCGAACGCGGTCTTCGATTTCTCCGCCCAAATTTGATCTGGCGAACGGTTGTCGGCAGTGGGGGGTGGTGCTTTCTTCGCACCATCTTCAACTGCCGCTTTCCAAGGATCTTCTGTTGCCCCATGTGCGCTGGGAACAGTCAGCCCAACCTTCCATACGTTAGAGGAGACTGTAGTTTGGGGTGAGGCGAAGTTCGAGACGTTCGCAGGGGGTGCAGGTGGCGGTCCACGTTGATTCAGAACTAGTGATGGTCGGTAATATCGACAAGCCGCGAGCACACGTGCTGAAGACCTCGCACTTCTTACCACGAGCATGGTGGTGGGAGGCAAGGTGCAATCCGGGGATATATGGCGACTTGAGGCCTGCTCAATTCTAAGTATTGACCGGGAGCACCTCACAGACGCCGAGACCGCGTGATTTCCGTCCGTCCGATCGATCATCGAGTGATCGTGGACATTCAAGATTGCATGATTGCGACGACGGCGACAGCGACGTCGACGAAACGCGCCTCGCCACCATGTCCTACGACGTGCTACTCGAGGAGTTCGAAGTACGTCTTAGGGCTGAAGCCTGTATTCGACTATTCTTCACTGTCGTACTAGGTGCTCGAATCAATATACCCCACAGAGCTCTCCAGTTCGTACCACCTGCCAGCCTGCTCACCGGCCCACATGGCTCACTCATCCGCTAAGAAATATCCGAAAGGGATATTCAGATTAATGCGGAGCCAGACGACGTTGGCGAAGGTGCTGAAGTCCGTGCGTTGTCTGTTGTGTCGACACTAGTACCCACAAGCTGACTTTCCTTTTCGTACGGCTGCTCATCGACTCGTTTCTGCATGTTATCGGCAAAAATGATCAGTGAAATTAACACTCAAGGTTCATTACCCGCACGAGTATCCAGATGTAGTGCCCGATCTCTCATTCGATGTCATTGAAGGCAATTTGAATGACAGCGAGCTAGACGGTCTGCTGCAGGGCCTGAAATCGATCGTATGTCCTTTCTCTTGCTTCCCTCGTGTGTTCAATGCTGTTTTGAGATGTCCTCGTTGTGTATATGTAACATGTTTCGTACCTGCTCTGCTCACGCACAACCTTCAACACAGAGTGAAGAGAACCTTGGCATGGCAATGACCTTTACACTCGTCTCTCATCTCCGCGAACGGCTTTCCGAGCTCGTGCGGAAGCGCGAAGGAACGCGGAAAGCACGAGAGCACGAAAAGGAACGACTTGAATTGGAGGTGAATGCATCGGGTACATGAGAAGTCCATCGCTGATATCATATGCTTTAGGCGGAGGAGGCACGTACGCGTGGAACTCCTGTCACTATCGAATCTTTCCGCGCCTGGAAGGCCGCTTTCGATGCAGAAATTGCAGCGAGGCAGGCGAAAGAAGACGAACTCCGTTTGAAGGCTCTCACACCAAAGGAGCGAGAAGAATGGAAAAAAATGCAGGGTCGTCTGAGTGGTGAGTTGTGAAGTTGTCGCTCAGACATGCTCTAGAATCGCATTCCCGGATTATCGCACTCTTCTTTCTTTATTTTGAATTCCTGCCTATATCGTTTCTCTTCCTTCACGATTCGTCTGTAGCTTATTTTTCCGGTTTCGCCCAGGTCGCCAGTTATTTGAACGGAATCGCAACTTGGAAGACGAGTTGCTCATGGAGGAGGGATCCGTTTCCGTCGACGCTAGCGAATACGAACGACGTCGTGAGGAGGAGGAGGAGGAGGAGGAGGAGGAAGATAATGAAGAGCATTTGACATTTAGCGACAGCGACTGAATTGGAGAGTCATATGAAAGCTGCTTCCGATTGTTGGTAATGTTGTACATTCCAGTAGATTCCAGTAAGCGGGTCTCCAATGTTTTGCATGGAGTCGTCTGATTTGAGCACCGACAGACTGTATTTTTACATGTTGTAGACTATGGCCAGTATCCCGTAACTGCCCGCAAAGGGAGATGTTGTCATTTCTTGCTGCTGCACAATTTCTGTCTCTTGGTCCGTCATAACGTGAACATCTCTCCGAAAAGATGTTGGTCGTATGTCCTCGGCCCGTGCTTCCTAGTTTTCTGGACCGGAACTCGAATTGTGTGTGTCTGTTATTATGCATTTTTTTAGACTAATAACTCGCCTTGGCCTGTAAAACCGTAGCCGTTCCCACTTTCTTCGATGGATTCTTTCCGACCCTGTGCAGTACTCCAATAGCACGATACGCATATAACCGTAGATCGTCTTCTATTCGGACCCTTGAACGCGGTATGTGAGATGCTCTTAGTGGTGTCGAGTCCGATCCTGCTTCCCCGCCAACTTCGTTGTATATCTCAGAAGTGGGGCGCTGTGGACATTTGGTAGCGTTATGCTTGTTTAAACAAGCTTCTTCATAATCTCGTGGCAAAGTCGGTCCACTTTTGCGAACACTCAAGTAAGTCGTCGATCCATGACCACATAGAATTGCGCGCGGAGCTCCGTCGAGTAAACGTCAGCGCATGACGAGTTTCAACATTGGAAGGGTAAAAGCATGGCGAAAAACTCTGCGGATTCTCGTCCCGTTCGTGGGAAGGCGGACGCAAAGGAGGTCGCCACCTACAGCTTCAAATATGCCTCTTTGACTCGCTTCCTAGGTCGCATGCCTGTCATGGGTCGTGCGATCCATGATCACGGCGTGCTGGGCCTCGACAAGGTTTCGCCAACGGCTTCTTCGCAATTCTGGCCACCATACCAGCCGTACCGCGGCGTAAGCCAGGCTCGTACGCTGTATATGAACCGTATCCTTTTACTCCGTAAAGCAGTTCTAACGGGGAATCATCCATGTGTCCCGGCGACTGTCAATCAGGTGGCAATTGTGCGGCCTCAGACACCAATGAAGATATCTGCCAGGCTTTCGAGTCTCTGGATGCGACTTACCACTTTGACCAGTAGAATTTGCGTCCGATCCATCTCTACACGTCTGAACGGCGACCAATAACTGGAACATTCATGCAGCACTTGCATGTTTCTCTCACAGCAAACGGGAATCTACTTGGTTGCCCCAGTGCCTCGACCGTCGGCCGGATACACAGTGGAGACTCACGCTCTCTGTCTGGACCACATTTTGGGGCAGATGTCGTAGGTGCGCAACTGTTATATTGACTTCACCGGCTGCTCCCCACGCGAGGATCGGACAGCGTGAAGATAAGGGACACGACCCCCCTGCACTATACGGACAACTTGCGCAACAAATGGACCTTTCCTCCGGACTACCGGCTGTTACGAGACCTAGGGTAGTGAGCGCCGGGGTCCAACGCTGTGGTCTACACCCATGCCTAGCCCTTTCCAAGGGGTCGTGCGACCACTGGAAGGTTCCTTCCTGCACCTCCACGTTTCCGTGATAATTTATTGCTCTTCCGTCACAATCTATCCATCTCATGCCGTACATGTCGACAACGCCGATGTCGTGCTGTTGCCATGCAGACACTAATGACTGTGAATATTCCTGTTTATCACAATGGATTCGCACCAGTCCTCGCCCGGCCGGCACATCGTCGATTCATCCCTGTCTGCTGCTCAAGAACTATTCTTGTAGTGGAAACGCCACTTCTTCTTCATGGCTTGTAGGACTTCGTTCGTGGCTTCAGGAGTGCTCTTCTGCTTGTTCTTTTTCACTAGATACTTCGAAGAAGGGATTTACGACCTTCTTTCCACGCTGCTGCAGACATTCTTTTCGGGCGCAGGACTTACGATCGAAGATTGCTGTTTGTCTGAATCTGACAGCGCCGTTGATATCGACCACAGCTGAGCGCTGATGCATGGGCTGAGGAGCATTGAAGGTATCTAGTAGTTGTAGAGCCTTGGCGCATATAACGGCACGATCAAATTTTCAGCATTGAGTATTAATCCAGCATGGCTACTATGTAGGTACCTGTAGAAACAGATGCTGTCACTAAAGGGACTCGGAACTAAGTTGTGCTGGGCGTCAGCCGGAGAAGGCATGTACATAGTAGATTCTTGTTAACCTTTTGGGTACCAGATGAGACGGTGCTCGGGCGATCGTGTGCCTCAGGCCGTGTCAGAGGTGGGCCGATTGGCGTGAACAGGGTAGACGAGCAGCCGGAATAAGGCTCCCCAAACGCCTACGGTACTGTACTGTATCCGGCTGCCACACGTGTGTGTTTCGTGAAGAGGCGTGGCGGCTTCAATCCACTTCGCCGTGAACGAGTGGCGCACGCGGCACGTCGCGTGTCTGTCCTGCAAACCCATTTAAAAATGGGCCTAAATTCTCTTGTCGAGACTCCGACTCTATTGCATCCTTTGCTCATAAACGCAGGCGAATTTCCACGTCCACTTGTATAGTTTATAGTGCGTGCTTTGTCTGTCCGAAACCTTACTATCCTTCGAATCTCACCCCAGCGCAAAGATCCCACTAGCTGGTACCTCTCCGCGCGTTCGGGTACGTTATAGCTGGTCGCCTATCGCCACCCACAACACGCCTCCACCGCCTACTTAGAGCTTCGACAACAGTCAATCAGATTCCAGGATGTGTCATAATGTGCGCGAATCACGAGCGTCGAACTGAATACCGAACTAACTGCAGGGTTGCCGGTTTTACGTTTGTCGTCGATCGCCACGGCAAACACACACCACAGGTCATTGACGGACGCTACTACGAGATATGCGGACATTTCGATGCGATGGCGACGTACGTACAGGACTGCTTCCGCGACAACTGTTTGTTCAGTTCGCGGCATATGCATCGTTTTGGTGAGTTCGTCGCCTCTACTCACGCTCTGAGCAAGTCCGTTCACCAAGCGCGCGCATGCAGGATGCAAGTCGCAGGGGTGCATTCGCATGATGGCTCCCCCCTTGAAAAACCCAATTAGACGCAGCCCGACGAGATGCCCCAATTGTATCTCCCGTGACCGTATTGGCACGCTGGGCTTGCACTGAAATCGCGCGCGGATTGTCGCGGCGCCGCCACAATGCAGGCATGGTGGACGTTCATGGACATGGTCGATATTAATTATACTTTTGCTCGGCAATCTTCTCTTTTTCCCTATCGTAAACTCAGTTATAGTATACCTTCCTATGATACTCACGACCCATATGTATTATGCATATGCTTATATGCCGCCTAGTAATTAACGCGTCGACCGCTTAATGGTCGCGAATAATGCCCAAACTCTATAGTTCAGAGAGACGTCGAACAAAGTGGGCGCATTATGGGTGGCGGCAAGCTCAATACAAGCAAATGGAAAACGAAGGAAGATGTGAAGCTTTGCTGAAGGCCCGCCTGCCGACCAGTTACGTTCAAGATTGGAAACTCCGGATTCAAAGGCCGGTTCGTGATCGTATATGAGTCATTCCCATCAACAAGCTGGGTCACGTGGAACTTTTTTGATTCACCTATACTAGACTATAGACTAGAAGACGCGCCTGCACATACTGTGTACAGAACATAGTGTCAATAAATGGCGCGTTACCGGACTCTTAAGTAAACAATGTGAAGTGTTAACGACTTTTGGTGGTCGTGTGGTCCTGAAGTGAGGATCTTACTCTAGTTGTGTGGGAATGTTGCAAGGACAAACGACTAGCTCAGTGAGAAGGATAAAAAAACTTGTGTCTGGGAAACCTTGCTGGCCACACTGCACGTTGTTCGAATGAGCTACTCTAAGGATATATGGAGTGCTCCGGCTAGCCACTACCATGTGCTTTTGTAGAAGAGAAATAGCACTGTGAAAAAATTTCCATCCTTTATATTTCTACCCAAACTATGATACAACATGATGGACCCACTGAAATCTGTCCAGGCTGCCTGTTTTGCATGATGTGGGTTCCTTGTTTGGTGAAGGTCCCATTGGCTTCGAGGAATTTCGCTAATGCAGATATGCCATTTCCTTATCCAGGACAACCCTGAGTGATACATGAGTGATACATCTCTCGATACTTTCTGCAGTATATGTAGATCTGTGCGCACCATACCGCGGACAGCTCATGCAGCCGCTACGAATGTTTTCTCTTGTCTGTACTAATGCTCCGCGCACGCGCAGTTGCCACTCACCACCGGCCCTAACCATGCTGAGAGTGTCGTCTTTGCAACTGCATTCCTGACCACAAAAATCCATAGGCGCGCAAAATATCATGCAGCATTTGTAAACCGTACAAGGTGCCACTGACAATTGCATCATACTTCACCCAGCAAACGATCCGACCAGACTGATTTAACATTCACCTGTTCGGCTGCTCTTCACCGAACCCGGTTGACGTGTCCTCGTATGTCAGGGCAAAAGGCATTTCAAATGTTCAAAGGTACTCTCTTTGGATATATATTAAATGTTGTTTATCTTTTCTGACCGAGTTTTTTTTCCAGTTTGAGGCCACGTGACCGTGTTTTGACCCCTCGGTGCCGTCGCTTAGATGTGGGCCAGCGCGCAGGGCCGGCTCGTCCTGGCTGGTCCAAGGGCTTTGTGCCCATATCAGGCTAAAGCGCTCCTCAATGCCATCCTCTATTGTCCGGCCAGCCAGTTAGGGATTGCGATATAAAATCGTGGCCCATGTTTTCCGTTGCCCACTTCAGTTTCTCTCGCTTCTTTGCTACGGTACCACATGGCATCACTTCTCAAGTTTTTCTCCATCGGTGGCGACACGGCTGCCTCTCCCCCTCTCGATTATGGTCGTGCTACTGAAGATCTCAGGTCATATCTACGCACCAGCGCTTTGCCACAACTCCTCCTAGATCGCAGCGCGCCAGAGCTCCCGCCTCCCGGACATAAGAGTCACTCCAACGCGCTCGCGGTGAGGGCCGAGGCCTATAGAGACCATTTCCGCGACGTCTTCACCATCGATAAATCTCTTGATAGGCTGGTCACTAATTGTGCGTCGCTTTAGCCAAACATCACGTATTCCTGGGGCTTTTTAACCATATATATGTTGTAGGGGTAAACAACTATGTGCCGAGCGAACCTATTGAACAGGACGACATGGATCCTCTCTCCGGAGAGGCTCTCACGCTCCCTCGCGTTGGTCAGCATGTCCCTACGCCAAAGCGGCCGTCCGATCTCAGAAGGTGATACTTCGCCTATCATATCTACTTCAAAGCTCACTATCCCTGTACAGAATGACATCGTGGATTGAAGGTTGCTAGTTTCCCGTGGTCCGCCGGTTTAGAGCTGACGAATGACTGTTGCGTATCCAGACTTTCCTCTTATGACTGCACAGCGCGTGCTGCATCTTATCTTTCCCGAGGACACGCGCGACTACTCATTCAGATTTGCTGATGAGACGCACCGCGAACCTGACTTTGGCATCTTCTCCAGTTATCTGTGGAGTACGACCCTTGACATGGACGGAGTTCTTCCTCACATACGCTCCGAGTTAGAGGGCCGTCAGGTACTGGTAGCCGTGCAGCCGCCTTGGGTTCTTTCCGATGCGGATATGGACGAATTCGCATCGGCTCGACGTGTACGCCTGTTCCAACGAGCCTTGTCATTGTCGTGCTGTGCGGACAACTCACGTTTGTGATCATGACAGTTTCCTCGGTCCAAGGGCAAAGATTGCGCCTTCCCGGCGGATCTCCAGAGCAAAGATCGAGTCTGGGCCAAGGCACGCCATGTTTATGCCCTTTTTTGCGACGCTATTGGTGGCTAACTGGAGCACTTCAATAGCTTTGGGATGCCTGTGTGAGTCGGAACACTCATTGGTTTATCCTGACGAACTACAACTCGTGGGTCTTTGGCGGCTTCTCCCTTGGTGAGTCTCGTTCTGTCTCGTAGCTAAGCGGCATTCAGTCCCATTTTGTTGACAATACATTTTTTTTTCGTTCGAAAGGGTGGACTACCGCTTGGATAAGTGGCGTATACCCGGAATACTTCTCATCGCCCACAATTCTTGAATGCCTGGTTTTCTGGCTTGCGTCCGCAACTCAGCTGCCAGGAGGTGTGACTATCCCGAAGGTATGTCAAGAGCCCAAATGCCTTCGGCCGCCTCAAACCATATGCACCGTATATGATTTTGGTGCGGAGTGCCACGACGCCGCCGTGGCAATTGCCAATGCTCTGTGCTGATGCAGCGGATTTGTGTTCTTTACGTGTAGGTCAAAGAATGTCTCGATAGTCTAGGGACTATCGTTGTACCGGCCGGTCTGACTGACGTCCCCCCGTCTGTAGCGTCGTCAGAGTCCCATTGGGCGGTGACGGCTGACGGTACGTGGTCTAGGCATTTTTATGTAGGGAGATACGGCCGTACTCACTCCATTCTTCTGTTACTCTTACCTGTTCACAGACGTCGCATCCTCCGCCGGCGTCACGAGCGTGTCTGCAAGCACTCATGTAGCTACTCCGCTCGAAGTGTCGAGGCTGCAATCGTGGCTTGCCGAAAAGCAGACCGAAGAGACCTCAAGCGTGGCAGCGTCAGCTGCTCCTCAGAGTGAAGTCGAGACAGCGATTCCCGCGAACCACAAGCCATATTTGTCTTGTACACCTATAGGCACTCAACCGGGGCAATGGGTTGCGTAACATGGGGTATCAGGCTCCCACGCGGAGTTCTTTTCTTCGTCAACCCTTTGTTCATCTCGAAACCATTCATATGTCGTGAACTGTCATACATTCGTGACGGAACCTTTTCGCCTTTTCCCGTTGGTGCTTAGCTTGTGACGTACACGCTGGTAAAGAATCAGATTTCTCGTACGGTCAATAACATGTATATCATTTGTACACATGCTTGGAATCTATCTTATTATCGACGTCCAGACCAATCCTCTGTGTTCGGCGTCCTGCCCCCATCCGTGGAAGGCGTCCTGCCAAAGTCCCCACCACGCCCTTCTATCTGTCCGCCTGCACCAATACTGGTCTCCAAGTCTGGCCATGGTGTGTATAGAGGAAGATGGTTGCTCACTGATGTGGGTGGAGAAATCTATGAAGTGTTGACAGCTGATTGATGTGGGAGCTGAGGAGAAATTGACATACAGAGGTAATGGCGCCCAAATGTCGCAGCTTTTCCGGATTTTGACACCGGTAAAATTCGAGCAGTATGTTCAGAGCTTCTACGAAACCGTCGGCATAGGAGGCCATATAACAATACCCGAAACTTACCTGCTACGGAGTGAAGTTCGACTGGTGAGAACGCATAGTGTTCAACCACGAAACGCGAGGCGTCGGGTGATGGTGGTTTGTGTGTAGGGGGTGTTGGTAATGATGCAGATGGGGGAACCGCAGATAATCGAGCGTCCAAGGAGCTCGAGTTGGGTCCGTCGAAGAGATGCTGTGCTAGTACGTAACACGCCGCTGCAACGATTTGTGGCGGGTATAATATGCACAGTGGGGTCCGATATCTACGTTATTAAATGTCGGCATATTTCGCCTGAGATCCATGAGACTTACGAGTCGTGCGCAAATGTCCAAGCATACTCCTCCAGCAATGTATGGTCTTCCTCATCCTTATGCGCAATGTCAAAGATATCGACCAGCTCCGAATGAGGGCTTTCAACAAATAAATCGAAGCAAAGAGCTTCTAGAACATATTCTTCGACACGTAGAATCATGGATTGTGCTTGGGCTAAATCCTGCACGCTGAGTGTATTTTTCTATGAATAGGATTAATTAGGCAATATCTACCTTATTGTCGTCGGCAAATTCTTTGAGGTCTATCTCCGCCATTTTTGAGAGATATATACGAGCCACGTCTCGCAGCTTTCGACCACACTCTTCTGTTTTTGTGGCAACGAATATACAGGCAGTAGCCACCTCCTGTAACGGCCTTCGTAAGAACGAGAAAGGAAAATGAGGAGGCTACGAACCTCTGGCCAGAAGTCTTCTAATGTATAGCGCATGTAAAATCGATGTAGCCACGTCGCAGCGGTACAAAGAGCAGACATGGGCCTTCAAACGAGTGAGAAAGAGTATACTTTCCGGTAGCATGGGTTGAATCTTCACATCTGCAGAGACAATCCAAGGCGGAAAGCGAATTCCACACCGCGAGCTCTATCAACTAGTTCGCGGTCCAGTGGACATTGAGACGGTGTATATTTGAGGGCTTCAATGGGAAATAGCCATTGGGAGTCGGAGGACTTCATTTACGTCGGAGATAGTTAGAATCGACAGAAGGGAGTCGCTTGAATGCGTCAATCACGCAGTGACTGCAATTTCGCCGCAATTTGTGGCAACGTCGTATTCGGAGCTGAGAAAGATGTTGAAGCAACCCAAAATCTCAAAAATAAACGGGGTTATATGGTCTTTTCCTCTGGAATTTTAGGAATGTGTCTGCGAATCGGACGCAGGGAACATCAGAGGCGGTGAAGCCTAAGGCGACCGAGGTCGGATTTGAAATTTGAAATTTGAACACCGATCAGCGGGCCAAATATGTATGTGTGAGTCACTCATGATCTATATACAGGATCAACGAAGGCCCCTTGAGTTTGGAGGACTGGGGGGATTCCAAGTGGAACTAAGGTAGAATCACTACCGGACTCCGCTTCAACCAGCGGCTTGCACAATAAGTCGTGACCTGGAAGTCGTCCCGTAGTGAAGAGCACGCTATGTAGTACCCGTACCGGTCACGGACTGTCACGGATTGCAACTTCAGATGATCCGTACCCGAATCGCCTGATCCGGATTGAGACCCGCAAGATATAAAGTTGCCATTGGACCGAAAATGGCTTGCTGCCGGCCTGGCGCGGGACGGTTTACGCGGGTCCGAAGAATATTGCTCGTCACACTGCACACTTTTTCGAGATTGGAGTACAATGGACAGAACATCGAGGGCTACGACGTGTATCGATATGAACGGTAAAGAGCTCTGGTTGGCGGGTGGATCAATCATGGAAGCGTCGCTTGGGTCACCACAGACCACGTCGGGCTCAGCTTCGTTCTGAGTGAACTCGGTTGACTCTTGCCCTGCGTCCAGCGAACAAGAAGACGAAGTATGTATCGGTGCCGTGATATTACGACAGGCTCGAAATATCTCACGCCCACTTTGGCCCCCAATCATGTTATTTCCTGCTCCCTGTCACCTCACGTTGTCGAGCAAGCGTTCTTTTGATCGCGGTACGCGACTGAAATACCGCACAGCATCGCTATGGCAAGTGAATGGGACGGTAGATGTTCTCGTGACTACTCATCTTACTGTGTAAGGATGACATCTACATTTGTTTACTTATGCCGTCTGCATGAAGGTACTTCAAGATCCATTCTTCGCTGGAGCATTACCTACAACGCCTTTATATATTGCGTTCAATGCATGCATTACGACTAGGCGCGCCTCCGTCTTTTCTCGTTTAAGGCCAGATTGAGCCACCACCCATTTGGCCCATTTTGAGCCGCGTTGTTACCCTGGACCTCGAATTTCCAGCTTTTTGAGCCGCTGAAAACTTCGGGCATCAATGCATCACGTGAGTTCCCGTCCAATTTTGCTCTTAATTTTTATTTACATATATTGTACCGTTGGCTAGGTGTTTTCTCTTGTACTTCTACGCATGTATAAATAAGTACCATAAACAGGACAGCTGTCTGCGACACCAGTTTCAACCATAAAAGGGCTCCACATTTTGAGCTCGTGCAACCTCAGGCCTGCTTTGAATTTTTGGCCGTGATTGAGCCATTTTTGCTTGATCGGGATCCTCAGCCAGCCGGAGATGGCTTACGCCTAATCGTGGGTTCTTGCTTGCCAAAAGCTGATAGGCGATCCATGTTATCAAACTTAACGACAACTTTCTTTGACAGACTTCGCTATCAAGGTACTGCCGCTTTTGTGCTAGGATTTCATTTTACATGTCAAATACACTGCTACAGGTTTAGTCAGGTGTTGACACTCGGGTCACTGAATTTCTGTAGATGAAGATGGCACATGCCCTTTCGAATAGCGAACGGATTCACTGATGGCTGCAAGCTGGACACAGCGTCTGCAGGTGGCGGTCAGTCTGTTGTGGAAACTGACGGCTTATGGACGCATGTTGGTGAGTCTAACCCTTGCCCATGAATATAACGTGTGACGCACTATTGCCAGCAGGTTTTACTGCAATTCTTCCCGCAGTCAGCCGGGTGCGTCACGCTGAACTTGCAGTATCGGTCTGCGCAACGCATCTGAAAGAAAACTGTGTCACTTTCAAAGCACACGTCCTTTATAAGTCGAACCGACTTCTTCTTCGGGCTATGCTGGCGAGTTAGAAGTGTACATTTGGACGACAAAAAATCAGTGAGACACACCTGCATGGCCGCATGACCACATGAGTAGATAATTCTGATCCTGTAAGTCCAGGCGGTCAGATGTGGCGTCCGCACAACACCACTACGGTCGTACGCACTGAAGACGTCGGCACATTGATGAACAGAGAACAGAGCTTCAATGGATAACAGACGTCGGCTAGTAGAGAAAGAGAGGGCGACTTTGATTCTTTATATATGTGCGCGGCGTAGTTTGAGAGTCGAGATATATGCGTGCGCGAGGGGACTACTTAGCTGGCCAGGCATCTAAGAAGTTGTTGCGAATCCAAGATCCAGACAGCACTGTGTTGCCTGCCTCTGCTAAATGCTACTCCCGCTTGCATTCGCCGTTTCTAAACCCGAGCTTCGATAGTCTGGACTTGCACCAGAGGCCCATCGTTGTAGCATACCGCGCGGTTTCGCGAAGGGAAGAATAGGAAAACCATCTCGATGCAAGTAGATATGGAAGTGACGAACCGCAGCGCTAGTAGGAATGTCATCGCTGGACCAGATTCCATGACATCAATAACACATGGGCCACGGCCCACTTTCTGGCACAACACACAGTGCAAGAGGCATTTAATCCCCACAATGCGGGCTTTTCAGTGGGATCGGCCTCGCGGCGGAAGTAAGTGGCACTAAGATCCAGACTGAGATTTGCTTTCCCAGATCCAGGGTCGTGACAGGCTCGTGTCGCGGTGTACATGACCGCATCATCTGCATTGACATACTAGGAAACGGACCACAGTGAGTAGCTTGAACGGAAAAAATATCATAGAGATTTTTGAGCTGGAGTACACAGACTACTTTTCATCCCGCGAACATTCCGACAAGGTAGGTGCTAACCGCGTCTGGCGTAAGAGCACCGACGTCAGAGAAAACTAACGAAATAAGGTCCGGACTATAATGTATCAGTTATATCTTGTATACCCATCGCGGTGCTCACACACCGAGTATAGTCCACCTCCGGATTGTTCTCTGCAATCTGTTCTTGCGTTATACGTGCAGCATGGGATGCGTCTGATGACGCTGAGGTCGAGTTGCCTAGGGGTTGGAAGGCCAGAATTCGGTCGTTGTGCGTCGGCAGATCGTATTGGGATAACGGGAACAGCCGGTGGAATTTGTAACTGGCGTGAAAAAAAGAACCATGTTTGGAATCAACGCATGCAGAACATTGAACGAGATGCACCTCTCTGCCAAAGCGTAGAACGGTTTGTTCGCCGCTTTCGCTAGTATTGCAATTTGGTTGCTTCCAACCGCATTGATCAGTCCTCCCGCCTCAACCACCGCCTCCGACCCTACCAGTACGAAGTCGACCTTCTCTACGGCATTTAAGAGACAGGGCAAATCCTACATCCAAGAATTCGTACCCATGACATAGCTGACGGCTGAATCAAGGCATACGACGGCGGGAATACCGGCAGCCCTCAGCGCCTCAGCCGTTTTGATTCTAGCAAAATACATCCCAAAGTAAGGTAAATGGCGCCGACACGTGTCCAGAGGCTTCAAGGCTCACCCCAGCCCTCGTGGACGCGCTTCTGTGACAAAGACCGATATTCGCTTACGCTCATGCGCGGTCAAGAGAGTTTGAAGTACCACGCGAGAGTATGAGTGCGTGAGAATCACAGAGTTGTCTTTGATGAATCCGACCGCGAGTTCCGCGATTTTCTGACGATATGTCGTGGCCTCTTGAAAGTAGACCTGGCTTTGGCGGATTAACTCCTGTTTTAGGTCATGGAAGCTCTACAGAGGTAGATGCTCAGGGTCAACGGTGAATCTTCGATAGAACAGAACAAGTGTACATACAGTAGAGGCCTGAGGAAACAAAGTGACAAATTCGATGAAAAGTTCACATCCGGCGTTCAAGCTGATGGCGTTGGCCATGGAATTCCGCAACCTCTCGGCGCCAGCTTTCAATTCCTCACCCAATTCGAACATGGTTCCAGCCTCAGATTGACGAATGAGCTCAGTTAGTGCCATGATTGCTGCCAACGGTGCGGATATCTGTATCACAGATAAGATATCTCAAATGTTACGGACAAAGCTTTAGGGAAATGACCTCCCGATTCTGGCAAATTTGCTTGTAGCTTTTACATATATCAAACGGCTCTTTGCTGGAGGACGCCTCCATTTTGAGCGATTCCTACGATTCCAGTGAAGAAGAGCAGAATAAATGAATACTAGGCGCTCAACGTTGCAACGCTCAGCGACAGCGCTGGGGTGACTTTTCGGAGTCAAAAAGTATAAACACAACGCGAAACAAAGTTACAACAAACGGAGTCATGCTGATCGATCGCATTTCCACGGAGCCGACTCGTTATCGTTGAACCACGGCATCACCACAAGCCCGAACGGCGAGAAGCTGACATATCGCCCCGGCGAGGGTATTTCCCCCGCAACTTACTAGATTGCTAGGTGTCCGTGGCCAGCTTTGCAACCGGGGCATCAAATCAACAAAAAAAAAGAGAAGCTGCCATGTCGCAAGTGAGTGCAACATTTTCACTGCTGGTAGTGTCATGCTTCACGCTTTCTCAAACTTCCTTTACGGGGCAATAAAATAAATTATATTCGTGATAAACAACCTACTACTGGCCCGCACCAGCAGGCGTTAATGAAAAAAAATGCGAGGTATAATGTGTGGGTTGATCAAGAGATACGTGTCGGCTTCGTACCCAAATGAATGGCTTTTTAGGTTAGAGAGTCCAGAACGTAACTGTTTCGGCGAATCCGTTGATGTTGTCTGTGGCGCTAATAACACCAGTCTCATCGACACTGAGCATCGACGTGGATGCAACCGTGCTAAGGCTAACAATAGTGATATTGCTTGACGTGGAGGACACGACGTTTGCAATCTGCGGCTGGCAATCATAGGAGTCGAGACAGTTCTGAAAATGAGAAATTTCTATCAGAAATCTTGCGCGACGCTGTGTCCCGGGACATACCTGAGAAAAGTCAGAGTAAAAACTGTACAGGCCAGCACCATAGACCAGGATGTCCGACGACCCGTTGATGTACAACGCCCATGCAGAAGTCTGGGAGCTCGACAACTCAGGATCCTCGTAAGCGCTCTCAACACTGAAGGGGGAAGGCGCAGCCGGACTAGGCTGGAAGTAGGGCTGGAGAGGAAATCGCGAACCACTCAGCCATCTGTTCAGCAAGCTGATGCACGAAACGCGAAAACTCACGGTCTCTGTCTGGATCAGTCCCATATAGTGGTTCTGTGCCCCCTGCAGATTGTACTGGTAGAGCACATGGTGCTCAGCTATGAGAAAAGTGTCACGTCAGTAAACTGTAGCAACCACCATGCAAAGGCTATCTCATATTATCATTGAGCTGAACAATAGTACGCACCCGCTGGAACAATTCATAATGCAAAACGCAATTCATACGAAAAAAAAAAGATATAAGCAAGCCATGCGACAAACGTTCGACGATAGAACCACTCTCACCTGTGCCGATCATCCAGACTGGACCCGCAGATTCCGACAAAATGCCCCGTCCGGAAAAGAGCGAGATCATGGTGTAGCCGTCGCCATCCAGATAGTGATCAGCGAGCCAAACCCATGTACCTTCCAAATACGCCGTCGAGCCTGACGTGAGGTGAAGAGCAAGGAATGCAGCCATGCACGAGTCGCTCGTCGTCCCTTCTGGGCACGTCTCTGGGTCCAAATTTGTACCCTCGGCTAAAGAAGTATTGATGATGAACATTCAAAGAACAAGGACTGCGAGGCAAGAAGACCGGAACTCGTACCTCCTCCAATCCTACGAACGGCAGGAAATTGCCATCAGATCTCCGGCAGGTTAACAAGCAAAAGTGACAGAACGCACCTTATGTGCGAATCCCACATGCCCGCGCCGGCCTGGGTATCGTCCGGCTCGGCCACGTTCCACTCCACAATAATTGCACCGGCGGAGGGCCCGACGGTCGAGAAGATCACGTCCGTAATCTCGGTGACACCTTGGGAGCCCTCGTCGCCCACCTGCACGACTACCTGCGGATTTGTGGCGTCCTCGAAGGCGCTTCCGGAGCCTGAAATGACGGACCACGCCTCGCCCACGAGCTGCGTGCCCGCGGGGATTGTTAGCGTCGACGTGACAATGTAGACACCCGCGTCCAAGAAAAGAATGTTGCAACCCGAGTACTAGGTGGAGCCATAAGCGAGGACCATCGATAAAACACACAAGATTCGTTAGTAAGCAGACACAAAGAAGCCCACAGGCAGGCGGTATGTAACGCTCACAGTGTCGAGCCACGTCTGTAGAGCCTCTGTGTCGTCTGTCGAACCGTCGCCTGTGGCACCTTGGTTCTTGGCGCTGACGAACTGATCGACGGCGTAGTCCGCGTATTGCGGGTGACCCTTCCCGACTATCTTACCAGTACTGTCGAGGAGGACGCCCGGCTTGTACAAGGACGAGGTGGACGCTTGCTGATAAGTATATGACGAATCTGTGCCGGAGTAGACGTTGCCTTGGACCCAGGTGTCAATGGTGGTCGAACCACCGTCGAGAATGACAGTGCCATCGGTAGCAGATACGGCGGCCCTGATGAACGTAAGGTACGCCTAAGCTTCATTGGAAAATAAAATCAAGAAATGAACTTCGTACGTGGATACGCTGGAGAGAGCAATGTTGTTGAGTACGAGGGAGCCGGCCAATGAAGTAGAGCTGTCATCGGAAATGCGAAGGAAGATGGGCGTGTTCGAGACAGTGGCATCGATGATGGCCAACGCGCCGACCTACACAATATAACTTTCAGAACAAAAATCACTCCTTGAAAACGGCTGATACACGCACCGACTGTGTCGCTTCCGTTAAACCGCCTGTAGCGAGATCGAAACCGACAGTAGTACAATCATTGATCTGCACGTCTTGGAACGTCCATCCCTAGCCGCCGCTTAAATGAAATCTAAACAACATTGTCGACTACACGCGCTTACCCAGTTCCACAACAAGTAGATGGCCGTGATCGCATCGTTAATCGTGACGTTTCGCACTGTGAACCTGCGCAGGTGTCGGTTATCTGCAAATGCACTCTCTTGGCAAGAACAACTTACTGCTGGTTGCCCATCCACATTCCATATTTACCGCCGTTAAAGACCATGTCGCCCATGAATCCTCCGCTGTCACAAGTTCAAGTGGATGCACGAAAGACCACAATAAATTTTGATATATACCTTCCATTCTCCATCCATATTCCTGTTTCAAAATAATCAGATGACCTAGCATCTTTGTTGGTACAGTGTCACACACCTTGCTGGTCAGTGTCCGAATCCGTAGACATCTCGAAAACAATGTTCACGAGTGAGGTTGCCTGGGCCACCTGCCAGTGAATCCCAGTCCCTGTATTTCCTATCGGGACACTGCAAACAAGCCCTTCAGCCGCCGAACCTCCACCAGGCGCACACTCAAAAAAACCTACTCCGTCACATCGATGATAAAATTACGGACTGAGCGGAAGCTAATTTGCGTAAATGGGCATCAAATGAACAGAAAGGATGGAGCATACAAATTATTCTGATTTGTATACCATTCCGCACCATCGCCGCCGTCGATATACGGATCAGCGTCGATGACGGCAATGCCAGAGAAGGAGGATGAAGCTTTGATGGTGGGCGGTGAACGCGCATCGCCGATCAACTGAGTGTAGTAGTAGGCGATGAGCGGGGAGGAGACAAGATAAGTGCTGGGCGAGGTTGTTACCATAATACCGCAAGGGGACAACGGACCTGAAAGCTCACCCTTGGGGGAAAAATACGACAGCTGGCGTCGTTCTGTGTGGAGTTACGGTGTGATTTATGAATACAATAATGCCGGCCAGGAACATCTTACGTTGAAGAATTGCACCCTTCACCACATCGACCGCCAGAGCTTATGGCGGAGCTGCAACGGGCTTAGCGGGCTAGAAGGCAGGTTGGAATGGTTTTGGGGAGCGCACTTTATGGCATCCGTGTCATCCGTTACGCCATCACCGGCTGCACCGTAGTCCTTGACGTTACGGAAAACAGCATAAGAGGAGTTCCCACTGTACGGGGCACTGCCTTGATGGGTTATAGATTCCATCCAGAAGGGGGCGCCAGCCGTGGCGGATGGCGTGGGAGGGCCGGTGCATGTTGACCTGGGAGATACGGGCGACGCGAAAGCGTGTGAGCAGATGAAAAGAAGGAATATCAAAAGAGAGAGACATAGACGCCATGGTCGTGATGCCATGGTCGCGGTTTCCAGCACAATCAAGAAAGAAAGCAAAGACTAGACACAGTAAGGAAAGACAAGAAGGAAAGGACCCGGGCGGAGAGGTATGAATGCAGAGATGAGGGTTGATGGTTTGGCCACGACATATTTATAGCAAGTCTTTTGTACGTTGCAAGACCTCAAGGCCGAATCAGATTCATCAACGAGCTGCATGGCTGGCATGCCGCGTGATGTCAATGGAAACCGGTCGGATGAACGGGCTCTAGCCATCGCCATCTCATCAATGTCAGGGGCGCGTGTTAGTGATCATACGGATCACACCACCGCGATTCCACAGCAACACCAGCTCCCAGTCTGCATGACTTCTTTCAGTTTGTCCCAGCGCCACGAAGTCACGCGCGCAACATTATCCAGAAGAACCACACCGTTAAGTAATTCCAACACGCTGTCTTTTTTATTTTCATCATCTTCCGTTCTCCTAGCCTTTCTGTAGAGTACATTACGTCGAGACAGAAATTTAGCACGCGATCGACCTGACAACGCCGATCTTACTACTATTCTTAGGCTCTCTTGTTTGACAGTGCCTTTATCACGTTGAACATCACCCTCATGTTTTCGCGGCCTCAACTCTCGTTCATGTGTTGTACTACTGCGGTAGTGACCACTTCCGTCCTCTTGCGCTAAGATATGGGCTCATTTTTTCTGACAATTATCTGATGTAGGTCTACTTCCCAAGTTCCAGCTGCCGCAGCCCTGTCCTCGCTCTTTCTCGATGTTCTTCACGCCAAAACGGAACGCCTCGACTTATGATACCTATGACCATGAGAGCTACCTTCTTTTGTTCCGCTTGGACAACATAGTGCAGTATATATTCCAAGGAAGACTGACCGACACGACGCGCACCGGGCGGCAAGTGTTGTTGCCAGTTTTGCCGTTGCTGTTTTCTTGGCTCGATTTCGTCTGCATCGCTCAGTATCAGCTGAATGTGGTAACACATGAGATGCATGAAACAACCAATTTCGATTTTTCAGACGAAGAAACATACCCGGATGTCCGACACGTTTCACACACTGAAATACTGATCGGCTACTAAGGCTCTCTAAGGCTGAGTACTGAGTACTGAGTACTGAGTTATTTATTTGAGTTGGATTTGCAAGGTTCAACCATGTTGGTATGACAATGAGCATGCCGCTTTCACGACGTGAACATACGTGGTCTTCCGCTTAATAAGGTGACCTATTTTTCTTTCTCTTGTATTTATCACATTCACTTGGCCCTCCAGCCGGAAAGCCCACATTGCACCGCAATGGCGAGTTTGAACAACACCGTGCGGTTCTGGGGCCTATTGAAAACAAAAAAAATGTCTCTGTGCGGGTTCTGTGCGTGCCAAATCACAACGGCTTCACCGAGCTATACCTTGAGAGCCGCTCGTACTTGTCAGGCCTTCTCTGCGGACGTTGCTGTGGTGCTTCGTGTCTCTCAGGTCTAACCTTGTTATCTTTGACGACTGCGTACTACTAATCCTGTTCAGACCTGTTGCCTCCTGTTACCAGCTGTTCTTAGGGCACAGATCTGGGATAAACGCTGTTAAAACACACTGACTCCTTCTGAAGAAAGCTTCCTTTTGGTCCATTTGGAAACCAGGCCGACGTTTCCGATGTCTAATGTGGATGAACGATCGGCATAACCTCTTGAGACCAATATCTACCAATATTCGACGCCGCTTTAGCTTGAACCCCTCCCCATCCTCTTACAACTTTCTAGACATGAGGGGGCGTGTTATCACGGGGAATCGGCCAGAGTCCCAGGAAGCTGGTTGCTGCTCCTCACCTTGCACTAGCCTCGAAGGTTGTCACCTCCGACATACTCATCGATTAGACTAAGCAACGTGCTGGATTCATCGAAATCCATCCATCACGTTCTATTCGACGCCATTGGTGGAGCGTCCAGTTACCTGTTGTCGCCGATGCCGTTGCACATGTCAAGTCCGCTCTTGTGACCATTTCCATCGTTGGACATGAGCATTCTGGTTGTTGAACATGCTATCCATCGGCGGATCGCGTCTCCCGAACCAATCTTATCTTGTTTGTCTTCTTGTGGTTTTCGGGTCGTCTGATGCTGGCTCTGCACTAACGGTGTCCAATTCGCTTTTCTGCAGGATTCGATCGAAAATAACGGTGCCTTTTCGAGCGGGCCGTCAGGCTCTCCAAGAGGTGCTTCGCGATTTTGCATTTGTTGTTGGTATGTGTGTATGCAACAGCCTCGAAGACTTGAAGACCTTGAAATCATTTCTCTCGCTATTTTCTTTTTGAGGTTCCATTTTCACCGTTTCCGTGGAAGAACGTCAGCTACATACCAGGGTGCGTTTCTACTGCATATCTGTTCAACGCAGCTTTCGGTTATCTTTCGCCGGCACACAGGTTAGTAAGCGTATTTGCATCGCTGTCATACGTCTCTCCCTTGAACCCGCAAAGCGAGATACGCAGGAGAGGTAGTGGCATGTATTCTTCCCACCCGCCTGCCACTGGTCCAGACTACATAACATCGACCTCTGGGGAGCCCATTAAGCTAGTCCCCCATAGTCGAACCCTAATTACGAGACGCCAACGCACCCCACCCTCTGAGTCTCTACCGTTAAGTATGCTGTTTTTCACAACGTCCTTCCCAGCCTGGATCTTGGGTTATGTGTTATCATGCCATCTTGGAAAAGAAATGATGAGCCTGTAACTATACAATAACGCAGGCCGCTCGACCGACATCCATTTTACATGAATTCGATGTCAATATATGTCTGCTCTCTTATCAGTACCCATTTTGTTACGCGTGCGCAAATTGGTGAGGTACGCATTCTGTATGTATCCATGTGCATTATGTTTTCTCCATATTCCGTTTCACACCGACTGAATACCAGCGAATACCACGGCCTTCGTTGAATGCTTCAAGCTTCATAGCTCGAGTTGGCTCGCGTTGCGTTAGAGGACCGTCAATCGGTACTAATCGATCCCTAGAAACGAACGCCGCTCAGGACGAAAATGCCGTGAAGCACGGTGGAAGGCAAGATGCTTTGAGCGTTCGACAATGACATTGACATGGCGGCGATAATCTTCAGCCGAGTATAGCGTGGTGTGGCATGCCTAATCGGAGGGTTAACGGCCTACCTGTTGACTCCTGTTGAGTGTCAGCGACGTCGCCAAAATCTGATGCTGGCCCTGAAATTAGCGCCTTTGCAATTCGCGATTATATCTATGCGTATAAATCGGAATGGAATGCACCACTCTGGTCATCTCCGCGCGTGCATTGGCGGAGGTGTTTCGTCATCCCTTCCAGGCCATTGCCCATGTATAATCGGTGAATCCAGTCGAGGCGCCGCGGACCGGGTGAGGAGCCCATCTTATGACAGGCTCTATTTCTGGAGGCGCGCTTGCCATATAACCCGCCGCCCTGCTGACGCCACGATATTCACTGAGTATTACATTTTCAACAAATTGCCTTGTAGATCTCGTCGTCATTATGACTTCGCACGATATGCATCACGTCCGGATACCAAAAACAAAAGAATCCGAACGGACGTCGCTGACGCGGTACGATCAAAAGTACCAGCGCCTGAATTTGTCTGAAACCGAAACCGAAACAATGAGGCGCGACGGTGCGTTGTAACTTGTGGAGGAGAAACGAACGGGACTTAAACATCGGATCATACGGCCCCATTCGGCCGGAACAATCTTGTCGGGGTAATGATTCTGAAGCACTGCGATAAGTCCTGATAAGTCCCGAATCCGCGGAGTCACGAGTCTGTGTTTTTAGTCCAACCAAAAAAAAAACGTCTAAAAGACGCGAATAGACAAAATACCACGTTACTACTGGTGCCGGCGCAAACCTCGCTCTGCTCACGAGCACCGACGATTGGGATCATGTCTCTTCGAAAACAATATGGACGCCAGCAAATCGCTCAGGCTCGCGCGACGGGGTGAAACGGACTGGAGGGAAACCGAGGCCGGGCGCGGGCAGCCGGGGAGGGGGGCGCACCCCGGCGGCGTCTTGCCTCGTGTTTTAGCCCAGACGCAGCACATTCAACGTTCAACATTGACCGGCTGGTTACTATAGTGGGCTCAACACTTGTCCGCGCCATATAAAAGCCACGCGCCGGCCTCTTTTTTTTTCCTATCTTATTTCTATAATATTGTCTTCTTTCTCCCTTCGTCCCCGTCGCTGCCTCCGTCGTTGTCGCTGGCGTCTCCGTCGTGCTCTTAAGCGTTGTTGTCTGGATACCGCGCCCCTCGCAACCGGTGAGCCAGCTTCGCAGCGGATCCATCCTGTGCACCGCAGCTCATGGATCCCGTATGCTAGTCTCTTATTTTACTTCTCCATTTTTCCCTTTAGTTTTTACACCATTCTTAATGGCGCCCGGCAAGCCGCAAGTCTGTTTTTCCAGCGACGTCCGCAACATCGACGACTGGGCTCGTCGTACATCCATCCCCTTGACGACCGCTGATGCCATGGGTTCAACATACGCCCGCGCGCACCGCTGGTTGCAGCACCTGAAGGACCAGCTCGTTCGCCATCACAATTGGTCCCCCGACCCGTCGTCGGACCCTCGCATGCTCTTTTCGCTCCAGTCCTCGTCCATGTGGCGTTCCAGTGTTGGCCTCCCCGCGGGCCCAGTGCTACGCCTCCAGCTACCCATCAACGTCAGCTCGTTCTTTTCCCCCGAGCGCCGCGTGCAGTGGCAGATGGTCTTCCATTCGGACATTTTCGAGTCTATCCGCAAAATATGCGATCCTATCAATGATATGCTCAACCTCATCCAGTGTCTCATCCCTGGTCTTGTCACCGTTTCGTATGAAGAGCGCCTGCCGGAGGGCATTTATCGCACCACGCGCGGTCTTCCACCGCCAGCTTGGGTCGCAGCTAACGAAGCCAGACTTGTGCCGATCCTCGGCCAGACCCATTTCAATTCCCTCCGTCGTGCCACCGCGAATACCGTTGCAGCCTACAAACTCGAGGTCATCCCGTACAGTAAATGATTGATATCGCCGCTCAGCCATCACGGTCTCCCATTCGTCTCCCTTCACGCCTTGCAGAGGCTCAGCGCACACACCCTGATCGGGACACCCCATTGGGATATCCAATGCGTCGATATCACCGTCCTATGTGCTAATTCAGACTGACAGTATACTTTCTACGTTCCACTTTGATAGTCTACTCTATGTGACTGCGCTTTTAATGCTTTGCTCTTCTGTATCGCTGTCAATATTGCTCTCTATCGCACAGTGTTCACATCATAAACTTAGCTACTAATCTTCACATCACATTATTTCCTGCTTTTCTCTCTTTGTTCATTCCATAGGCTTTTTATTCTGTCTTCCCGTTGCTCACCTGTGTGGCTCTGAAAACCTGCTAAGCTCTCTACTTATAGATCTGATAGTTCTCCCGAGCGTCTTCGATTCATTTCCTGGATGTCGATGGTATTCACGATATCTCCATCGTTAATTAAACCCTCTTATGTTTTTGGTCCTTTTCAAGTCCTACCTCTGCGATATGCTCATAATCTGGCGCGCTGAGCCGTCGCGAGCCTATGCACGTGCACAATAGTTTTCTACTTACCCAAGCGGCTATAATGTTATATTCTCATCTCTCCATTCTGTCGTGATATACCAGCATGTGCTTGTTTGGGCCCCGTGAGCGCCGAGCATGTGAGCACTATTCAGTGTGAAGTGGATAGCAAGGTTACTGCATGTGGACCGTTTTGCTCTCGCCTCGAGGCTCTCACTCGCCGAAAGAGGCATTGAGCGGTCTTACTCAGTATGACTCACTATGTTTGATCCGTCGCGATCGATAATTTCTCGCAAACGGACATCAACAGACACAACAGGCGCTGCTGTCGCTGCTCGACATTCTTGCTTCCTACTTCCATTGCTATCAGTGAATGCTCAAGTCATTCCTGAAGTCTACTATACCTTGGCCTCAGTTTCGAATATTCAAGAACATGTCAGCTGCTGTCGTGCAGTGCCAGAGCGCCGAGTGCCCCAATGGACATCCGCCGTCTCGTCTCGAATGTCCTACTTGTCACAAGTCCGCTTGCAAAGTTTATCTTTCTCAATTCACGTCCAGCTCACACTCTCCGCATCGCCCGCTAGGCTGGGTATCACTGGCTCCTTCTTCTGCGGGCAGGAGTGTTTCAAGGCAGGATGTAAGTCTTCTGGATCGTTCTTGCACGTGTGGGAGTATTGATGCTGATGCCGTTCTGGCAGGGGCAAGCATCTCCCGCATTTTCGTCGTTGGGCCACCGTAGTTACAATTGAAGTGTCTTCAGAAAACACACAAGTTAGTCCATGCACTAGCTTCAGGGAAATCAACGATGAACGAAACTGATCAAGGTGGGCGCGTCAATCGTCTTATCGCGACATTAAATTGTGACATCGAAAACGTTTTAGCGGACGCGTATAACCCGTTCCCGGCGTTTGAATTTACGGGCTCGCTGCGGCCCATGTACCCTCTGTCGGGGCGCCGTACGGTACCAGGGCATATTCCGTTCCCAGAATACGCCGTTGATGGTAGATCTTGCTTGGCACCCATTCGGGCATTATTTGTAAATTTTAACCAAAGTCCAGGGAAGCCCATGTTGGAGATGAAGCATGCAGGCCAACCGCCGCGCATTCTCAACGTAGGCGAAATTGAAAAAATGCGTACCGTGTGCCGGGTACGCTCACCCCGCGTTCTGTTGGTCAGCCGGTCAAGCTCATGTACAAGGACTGTCCACACCCCTTCTGCGCCGTGCTTTGCGTAAGTAGCTCGCGCGAGAAGTTCTTGATATTGCAGCATCGCACGTCAAGCCTGGCATCACGACGGACGCGCTGGACGAGATTGTCCATAATGCCTGCATCGAGCGCAACTCGTACCCGTCACCGTTGAATTACCGCGGTTACCCTAAATCCGTTTGCACGTGAGTCTGCATTGCTAACTACGCATGGGCGCCTGCACAGCCATCTTTATTCTAGTTCAGTCAACGAAGTCATCTGCCATGGCATACCCGACAGGCGAAAACTAAGAGATGGCGACATCGTTAACATCGGTGAAGCTTTTTTACGTGCTGTTGAACTCAACCGTACCTAATTTTTCATATAGACGTTACTCTTTATTACGATGGTAAGCCTGGCTTTCTTATGATTACATCGGATATTAAGAGCCCGTCCAGGTTTTCACGGTGATGTGAACGCGACCTACCCAGTCGGTGACGTCGATGAGGATTCTAAGAAACTCATTCGCACCACCCGCAAAGCGCTTGACGATGCGATTGCAATGTGCAAGCCCGGTGTGTTGTTCCGCGACTTAGGAAAAGTCATGTGAGCAGACTTGCTCCTTGAAATCGTGATGGACTCAATATTGTGGTACCTCAGTGAACCGGTTGCCCGGACCAACGGCTGTTCTGTTGTGCGCACGTACACGGGACATGGTATTAACAACCTATTCCACACCACCCCCAATATCCCTCATTACGCGAAGAATAAGGCTGTGGGCACTATGAAACCCGGCATGGTAGGTTTTATATGGAGGTTACTACGTTTTCGAGAGTCAAATGACAATAATGTTGTTAGCTCTTCACCATAGAACCCGTATGTATCTTTTGCATTCTATTTCTCCGTCCACCCTGATCATATTTGCAGATGATTAATCTTAGCCCTAATTGGGGAGATGTACACTGGCCCGACAACTGGACTGCTACCACCGTCGATGGCAAGAGAAGCGCTCAGTTCGAAGAAACGCTGCTGTATGCTTTGGTTATTTATTTTCCTTGGCAATGCATTGACATTTTCAAACAGAATTACCGAGACGGGTGTCGAAATACTCACGGCGGGCCAGCCGTTGGAAATCTAGATGAATTTCGTGCATTTCCGTGACAATACCATTTAATAATTACACACAACAATCATAAAAGGAAAGAGTGAAGTGCTACACATCATAATGTCAATGTCGTCCATCTCACACCATGTCCACCGTGTCCTTCACATGTACCCGAAGCATGCACGCAGATGTCTGGAACGTTGTTACTTATAACCCTTTACGCTGCTCTGCTTCCTGGTTCAGGTCAGACGTCGCCTCGGGAAATTGCTCATGGCGGTCGACGGCCGCGATACGCTTCACAGGAATCCGGTCTGACAAACTGGGCTTGCGCACGCGGTGGCGCAGTGGCGAATCATGCGTCTCCCCTTCTGTCTCACTCTCCACGACGATGGGCGATGACATTGCAGACGTGGACGTCGAAGATGCTGGCTGGGGTTGAGGCGGGACATTGCGCGTGCGCAACTTATGAAGGTCCGCGTACGAGCTCTGACGGCTGCGTCCATAGCCCGTGGACGACTTGCCTTGCACGAGCCCGAGCACGTTGTCGTAGTCCCCACCGTCCTCGTCGTCCGAGTTGTCCGGCGACGCGGTGTGACTCGATGGATCCGCGTGCCCCAACCACGCACTTGTGCCACGCTTCGCGCTCCGGCTCCATCCGAACAGGCGCTCGTCGAGCCAGGTCATCGGGTGGGTGAGTCCCAGTCCTGGCGCGTCGACCGCACCCGCACCGCTCTTTCGCCGCCAGATACCAGGTGTTCCCGAAGACGGTGGTACGCTGGAGGACGGGATTGTGATTCGGTGCTGTACAAGAAGGATGCATGGCGTCAAGGCACATAGTCGGCATGGTCGAGGCATTAAAAAGGCATACCAAGTCGAAATCTTCATAGAGCTTTGGTCCGAACTCGTTGATGACGTCTGCAACCTGGTTGGCCAGTTCCATACGCATTATTTTGAGGCGATCGAGCGACCGTTGCTGACCGGGGACCAGAGACACGATCAAAGGCCGAATGGACCTGTGAACCCCAGTTGAGAGACGTATTTCAGCCATATTAGATGATCAACAAACTTTAGCACATCCATTCCTGCTTCACCGAATTTCAAGGCGGCGTAGCTCATGAAAGGTAGCGCTAGCATAATCGCGAACGGCATTGCTATGCGCCACTTCAATGGCGCATTCACTCTGATGGCAAGCCACGTCGCCACAAAGGCGTAGAAGCCATATAGAATGGGTGCGAGACCGAGAGAGATTAGAATTTTCCATGTCGCGAGGACATCTTTACCCGTCAATTTGACCTGGGACGCCGCGAGAGCCTCTGAAGAACAAAACGTCCAATCAAACAAGTTATCAATATAGGATGACAAGTAGGATAACAACCTTTTGCCTTCTTGCGGGACATGATAGAGGCGATAATGAAGATTGGACCATTCAGAATGGTGCCTGGGAGAGCCAAGGTCGTCCAGACTAACAACAAACCCAAACGATACAGCAGCAGGCCCAAAGTCTTCCAAGTCGCCCTTTTGGCACGTGGCACCTAAGCACATCAAGTTAGCCTACTTTCCCGTAATGAGAGTATGTCTATATCACCTGATGGTCGCGCAAACCCAGATCTCGAAGGAGACGATTATATTTTAAAACATCCCTCTTGAGCTTTTGCACACGCTGTTCATCCTTAAAATGCTCATAACCTTCCAACAGCCGGCGGTTCAGCTCAACGACCTGGCCGAGCGTAAGGTGCTGGCCGGGCGTATTGTACAAGCGGCGAACGGCCTGGATGACCATGAGCGTGTCAAAGTCGGGCGCGCGGACCGTCACGGTCTTAAGCGCGTCGTATATAAGGTCGAGCAGCCTGCCGACAGCCTGGCGCTTCTGCGCGTCACCCTGCTTGAACATTTCAACATACTCCACAGGCACGTCCAACGCCGTGCCAAACTCGACGACGGCGCGCGAGCGGAAGCGATGTGGGTGAAAATACGAGAGGCCGACGGGCAGGATTTTAACTTTCAGGTTTGGTTCGTTAGCCATCGCACCGAGCGCCATGATTGACACGCCGGCCTTGAATGGCAGAAGGTCCGAGCGGTCGTGGCTACCGCCTGCGAATCATGAGCAATGGAGTTAGGGGGAAAAGGTGGGAAAGGAGAGGAGGGGAAGCGTGGGCACACACTCGCCTTCTGGGAAAATGCCGACGCTCCCGCCGTTCGCGAGGCACCGGTATACAGCTCTGTACATTTCATGTTGGTCGACATACGGCAGTTTGTTGAATTCAAGGCCTCCTGGGCTCTGAGTACACACTTCGCGAATGCGCGCTGTGCCCTTGTCGCCGCCAAACTCTTTTTTCACACGCAACTTCGTGTCTGAAATCACCTCGACGACCTCAGCCACGGGCGAACCGACTGATTTGGCGAGCATGATTTGCATGCGCGGAGTGAAGTCCTTCGTAAAGCAGGTTCCTTCACCAAGAACGATACAGGGATCATTTGACGACAGGGACACACGCCCTGTTCCCGACTTAGCGTCGTCTGCTGCACGTACAACGGGTACTGTTCAGATGATTCCGTGAGATACTGAGATGAGAACATGATGGGATGATACCGACTGCTATCCATGCAGCGTGCGAAAAACCCAACAGCCTTTCTCTTCATGCTCTTGGCTGCTGTAAGAAATCTAACGCGTCTGTGGGTCTCTTTGTGTACCTCCAATCTGAATGCAAGGTTGATTTCAAGACAAAGTCTTTTCCCTAAGACCCGATCTGCTCACGCTAAAAGCAACGGATCGAGAAACTTGGCTCAAAGGTCAGCACATCACTTATAAAGCTTCATGCGCTGCCCTCACCTGATTGTGGTGAGGTGCACCGACGAATATGACGGGACCATCTCGTGGTATGTTCCAACCACCTCGTGGTCTGATTTCACGAAAGAAGAGGGAAATGACTATTCGCCAGAAGAATATGGCCACTTCGTAGGTGACCGTGGACGGTTCACTTTGATAAGATTTCTTCACGTCGACCATGATGATATGAACGAAGATAGGCGAAGATGGAAATACAAGATACGTTGACCGAGGAGCAAAAAAGACGTCCACTTGAAAACGTAGCAAGTCCAGGGATGGTTAACCACACCCGATGCTGGAGAAACTCAGACTACTACTTCTGCTCGCTCAAACATGGATTTTCGACCAACGAAGTGGTCTATAAGCCGGCCAATGGACGATCTGGAGTGCAGGAGGATGGTGGTAAAAGCCAAGGAAGGAAGAACGATAAACGCGCGTGTCGGAGTGGGAATGACGTCCGGATCTTCCCCGATCAGGTGTGGCAAAACTTCCTAAAAAGTTAATAAACGAGTCATTTACCGTGACCGCGTCATATCAATTTAGCTGGCAGAAAGTGCCTATGGCTAGTGCAGAAGCAGAAATCGAAGATCACTAGTAGTAAAAATGACGCCAAACTACTATTTAGCAGCGAGAGAGCTCGGACATTGACGGTGTTCAAGCCGATCACCATCTGCGATCGATCGCCCGACTCACGTGGTTCAGGCCTTCAGCTTCAGCTTCGTTAACGTTCAACGTAGTCTCGGAACCAGACTGTCATCACTTCCCGATTCGGGTCCCTGGTGCTGACAGTCTGGGTGCTAATCCGGTACGTTGCAGGCGACCTCGACTATCAGCCTTCCCGCATGCGGTCAGAGACCCTGACTCACTTCAAATGCCCTTCGGGCTGTCCCTCAAAGACTCAATTTCTGTCTCTTATTTGAATATATTATAAAGTAGTTGCACAGGCTGTATATACAAAGATGCCAATGTGCAGCTGGTGGTCCGTGTCGATCGATTTGGCTTCGAAGTGCGTGCAGTGCAGATGGGAAGTGAAGATCAGTGGTGGTCGCCTGCAACTCTACCTGGATTAGCTCGGAGACTGTCAGCATCAGGGATCCGCATCTGGGATTGATCGTCTGGTTCACGTGGCTCAGGTTCAGCGTTCAGCTTCACGCGTCCACGCTTGCCTGACTGTTGTTGCTTGATCTAATCTTGAACAAAAGGCATCTGCGAATGGACAATGCCTGTGATCAGCGCTTCTGTTGACTTCTTCATCCTTGCTGCATGCCTCTCCCTGGCATTCATCGTCTACTCTGGTGGATTCTCCCACATTTTATCTGATTCTTCTGGCACCTTTGCATCTCCTACATCTGCGAAGCCACGAAGACGACGTCTTATTGCATTACTATTATTCGTACACACTCTATACATCTTATACCAGCTGCTGGTCCTGTCGCCACAGAACCTATTCACCACTCTGAATATCTCTCCTACCGCACCATCGGAGAAAATCCGAAAACGACTGCTTGAGAGTGCCAGTAGTGCTGGTGCAACTATTCCAGAACACCTGGAGGCCCTACTCAAGCGCCTAGGTTCACACTCCGTCAGGCAGCTCTACTATGTGTGCGTCTCAAGGTCATATCCTTTGAACACCATCTCATTTAACCCATTCAGACTGGGGCACAATTCCATCGCTGAATGCGAGCACTGTTATACACGAGAAGACTTCGCACTGTACCATTTCGCCCATTTGTTCACGGAATACGTGCGTGAGATCGCAGTCGTTGGGGTGCGTACTGATGCGGCCCATACTTTTACATTCTCACGTGTCCGTCCAGCTGGTCACAATACGCGGAACAAACCATGAACGATTGCGCTTCGTAGGGCTATCAGCCCTTATGTTTGCAGCCATGGCCGAAATATACTACGTCGGTGGCGCCGTGTGGCTACAGTCACTACCAATGGGCGAAGAGATCTCAGTATGCTTTCCTTTCCGTTCACAAGATCTTGTCGTTCATTCCCGCATAATGTCTGACAGTTTCATTTCGTTGTGACCGTCGTGCGACGCCTCATATTTCTTGCCCTGCCGATCGTACTGCACCTTTGGCCGCTCAAGTCTCGCCCCGACGCCACGCGCGTTGGTGAAGCATTGCAGCACACGCATGCAATTCGGCAGCTTGCAACGAAGCTGCGTTTCTTGCAGTACCTGAACGGCGCTGCCATGCGGATACCGCAATTGCGCGAGAATGTGGGATCCTGGTGGACCGAAGAGGGTACGGAGGGCTTGTGGATTCGGCAGGATGAGGAGGTGCAACGCGTCGCGCGAGGCGTAGGTCTTGTCTATGCAGACGATGAAGACGCCGCGGCAGCCTCCAGTTTAAGAGCCAAGGCTATGGCGGTTGTTAATGTGTTCTGGAGTACCTTAAATATGCAAGCAGCGTCCGGGGTTCAATGACACGACACCAAATGCCGACCTTCAGCATTCAGCCAATATTGGCGGCGAATGTACACGCAGAATAGAATAGAGGGTCTTGTAAGATGAAGGTAATGTATCAATAGGACAACAGCCACTTCAAAGTAGGGTGTTCAGGCGTCTACATAGTAGAGATCCATTGGCACTGAAGCTCTAAGAGCCTAGGAAACGATAGATCACGATCGCGAAACAAAACACGTTGCATAGGTCCACGAGGCCAACTGCTGCAATTTTTGGTAAGAACGTGAGCATCGATGGTTATGTGAAATAAAATACTCAGATACTAAGTTTATCATCGGATATATAATATACATGACCTAGTCATCCAAGGGTGTCGATAGAAGGATATGTTTGGGCATCACATTTGGGGGAATATGGTGAAGAAAAGACGTGAAAAAGACAACTTCACGCATTATGTACAATGGGGGACGGGGCAGGTATGCAATGCACACACGTGAAAAACGAAGATACGACATGGAGATATATACACAAGCATGCGGCAACAAAGAAAGAACTGCACCAGAATTGGCTCCTGTCTGGCGTCCGAAAGAAACGATGATATAATGAGCAGTGCTCAAAAGATTCAAATGCCAACCCTTTATTTCACTCGATCGATATTTTCGTCGCAAGTTGCGAGCCGCCGACATAGTTCGACGAGTGGCGTTGTTCCATATCGGCCGAGGATTCTTTGCCTTTCCCTGAAGAGGAGTGCGTATGTAAGTACGCCGGCCACTTTCGTCTACCTACGTGACAGAGAAAAGTTAAATTACCGAATATCTCCAGTTTGACCGTAGCATTAATCGGGTTGTAAGACCCACCGTGCACTTTGGACGCCTGCAACCCGCGATCGAAGTCCGAGAAGCACCGTATGCCGACACCGAAGGTGAGGAAGAGGAGCAAGAACGCAACAACAGCTGGGATAGCAATATGGATACATATGAGTGCAGTGGATGAAGGTGATCGACGCACTGAAGGTGGTGAGGGTGTCCCGCGTCGTTGCGTATTCAGCGCGTGAGGACGGCTCGAAGAATCTGACGAGTTTATACACTATGTACAACATCGTCGGTGTTGCTTCGCAGTACACGTCCGAGAGGAAACTCACAGACTCGAAGAAGAGTCAGCTGATACGCCGCAAGCTATGAAACAGGGACTTACAGTAGGTCATAGCCGCCAGCATCAAAACTTCAGATGTCGCCATGATCCTGTATATGTCACAAGTCTACACTCGAGACAGTAAACAGATAAGGGAACAATTTCTTACCACTTAATTTCCCTTTGCACAGCAAGACCACAGAGAAACAACAGAATCAAGACAACGGGAATAGCGGCAATGGTAACACCGAATTCAGCGGAATTTCGGCTCAGAACCAATATAAGCAGCTATAAGAATTAGTTGCTGGAGCGAACGTGCTTCGCTAGGATCGCACTCACTTGCATGGTGACACCAACGAAAAAAAAGAAGTCAAACTTGAGAAGACAGATCATAATTTGGTACCACTGGTACATGCCTGCCGCCAGATGAACAAAGTAGTGTTAGTGCAGATTGAGATTACTTACTCTTCATCTTTGGATTAGCACCGACAACATGGAAGATGGCCCAACTGCACACAATGAGTAACGAAAACTACTGGAAGAGTACGATCACTCACCCGAATTCAGCATACAAATATTTGAAACAGAGGACCATGCCAAACCATGCAGCGCCAATGACACACGGCACAACGATGAGATATGGTTTAACTTCCGCCCAAAGAGAACCCGAGCCGTCGCAAGTCTGTCGCGGCAGGTCAGTGAAGGAAAAGAGGGATACACGATGGACGTACTGCTTTCACAAAGTTTGTCGCACAATCTGAGGCGCTTGACGTGACAAGCGCGGTATGAGTCTGCTCTACTTGCAGGGCTGCCATGACAACGAGCGCGAGATGGAATACTGGACAACGTTGGCGATAATATCAGAAAAAGCCGTAGAAACACACATAGTATTCCGATGAGTTGGATGACGTTCCGCAACCGTAACGCGTCGAATGCCATGTACACTTCAAAAATCCTGAGGGCTGTGAGGTTACCCTCTAGCGCAGATAGGAAACAGCTCACTCTGCAAACGCGAACAACGCGAGATAACATGGTAATGTCTAAGGAAATGAAGATATGGCCATGTTCGTCTTCAACAAAGTTACATACCTTCAGACCGCCGGAGAAAGAGACTTCATTAACGTCGACCTGGTGGCATGTATTACATTGAGCGGCTTTTTTCACCGTATATCGCGAAGCAGAACTCACGAGGCGGAAGGTAATTGCGATCATAACAAGGACCACAATGCCCTCTGAACAACATGGTTTACACGAATTGTCGGTGAGCAGTGAAACAAGCGAGAAGGTGGAAGAACTGACGAAAGGTCACTATACTCGGGACATCAATCAATGCCATTTGAACGAGTACACTTAGCGCACTCACATAATGAGACAAACGCGCGCTGAGCATTGGTCGCCAACAACGGCTCCCCAGGCATGGCGAAAACGACAAAGTGGAGATGGGGGTTCGAGGAAAAGTTACAGCAAACCAGGTAGAAACTCCGGGGGCTATGCTGGGCGAGGGCGATGCTGGTTGGATCATGATCATGCTGGGGCCATTTGACTTCACATAACAGGTTGACTCAGAGATGCTGACAATCTCAAGCGTACATGCATAAGAACAAATTTTCAAAAAATTGTTTTCATATTGGACATCTTCTCACAACCTCAAGCGCGTCTTATGTACATAAATAAAAACATCCTAGGCATCCATAAGAGGACATTCTCAATTTTTTTGTTTTGCCAGTTGTGTATGTAACAGACCTTACTTACCTCAATAACTCGACTTTCACCCGAAGAATCTTGTAGCGGACATCTTCTCGTTGCATGATATGTATATGCAATACAGTGCATATATGACAAGCCTAGTAGTATTCTGTATTATTTAATTAGTGCAGACTTAAGCGGGCTTGCGGTAGTTAATGCCAGCGCCGGCCTGGTTGACGGGGAAAACCAGTGTCTCCGCGATGTTGACGTGAGGAGGACGCGACGCGGCCCATACGATCTCCTCTGCGATATCGGCACCGGTCACTAGAATTGGTGTCGTTGTCAGATTTCCGTACTTCCACTTCGAAGCATGAAAACGTACAAGGCTGAAGACCAGAATACACCTTCCCAGCGGCTTCTTTGTCCCCTCTAAAACGGACAATAGAGAACTCCGTTTCTACCATACCTAGATAATGGAACCAATTCAAAGTAAGAAGAAGTGCAAAGGAATATAGTCGAAGGATGGGAAGCTTACCTGGCTGAATCTCCGTCACTCGAATAGGCGTGTTGACGAGCTCCCGGAGGATAGATCCCTGCATATGATAAGTATGAATTTACAAAGAGCATGATTATGTGGACATACCGTGAAGGCACGTACGGCATGTTTAGTAGCCGTATAGATTGAACCACCGGAATATCTGTGACAAAATCGTTTGAATGACAGACGAGATGAAGAAAGGCTACTGACGGCTCCCGGCCGGCGACGGAACCAAGGTTTATGATGTGACCTGAATTTTGCACTTTGAAGTCTGTCGAGCAGCTAATCAGAGAAGAGCATCACAAGTAAGTGGGCCGTATATGCCTGCCTCGGATGAGTAATTGTGTCATGGAAATCAGTCCCAGTACGTTCGTTGCGAACATGCCCTCAATGTCAGTGTCGGCAATGTTCCCTGGTCAACCTTCGTCAATCGTCGAACGCGCTGGACGATCTGCCCTACCAACCTGCATGCTCGACGCCAAGGACATAACCAGCGTTATTGACTACATGCAGAAATCAATTTAAGACCGAGCACACTTAAAGGAGAGGGACTTGACCAAGGATGTCTACTTTACGGAGCTCACTGGGTACTTTGTCCCAGAACGCCGCCACCTGTATCTTATCTGACACATCGAGCTGCACTTGCGCAAACCTCCCACCCTGAGGAGGTGCAGCCTCTTTGTATGCGACTAGGCACTCGTCCGCAACCTTCTTCAAAGCATCTGGACGGCGCGCCACTAAAATGACGTTCGATCCTGCCTGTGTTCAACGACATGCGTGTGTAGGAGAGTAACCCGAAGTCCAAGAGTGCGCAAAATTCAGATAACTGTCCGTCGATCACAAGGAGATCGAAGTCCAGACCTTTGCGAAGAGGATGGCAGTCGCCTGTCGGTCGAGGGAGGAATCAGTGAGGTTCCGTTCACCAAGTTTCCTGCGACTCACCGCGCCGATACCGCTGCTGGCCCCAGTAACAATGACCGTCTTTCCAAGCAGGCGCGATGCGTTGAAGATGGATGACATGGTGAGGAGATGAAGGCAGGTGAAGAGAAGAAAATCCTACAATAAGAGTTATGTACATATGTTGTTCCCCGACGGGAACGCCGATTGCGATCTGTGTTCATTTGTGGGTCCCCGCGATGGCAACATATCTAGCTCATGATTTCAGAATATTCGTCAACGTTGACTACCGTTTCAACGAAAGCATCAACGGCGATTGTCCATGACAGCCAACAGGAATGACAACAATAGCGGTAGTGGCGTTGCGGACCCGGAGGAGCTGCGTTGGAAGCGGCTACTGGAATGGCTTCAGCAGCCATCAGCAGATTCGGGAACTTCGCATATAGTCATACATCAATTATCAAATCGAGCTGAGACTCCGGGCTATTATGTGACAACATATGACAATATGAGACAACAAAACTATTTCACCATTCTTGTAAAATTGTATATTCCTCTTATAGTCATAAAAGTCATGTGAGGTACTTAATACCAGTCTTATGTTCTATTGTGCAGAATTCTGAGGAAAGGTGTAATCCATTCAAAATACATGCACTGATAAGAAATAAAGTCTTCTAACATTGTATTGTATTTCTCACGCTGGTGGAAATATGCATTTTATAGTACTTATGCTGCGGCAGGCCTGGGGAAGCAGACATCCCGATGAATCATATTCATTGATTGCGCACGGTTACCGGAGATTGAATGAATCGGCAATTGCCGAGGCGCAATTTTGTTGGCGCCATTCACAAGTATTCGCAACTTGTTCCCTATCACCTTGTTCCTTCTTCATTTGCCTACTTGGCGCATCACCAGCAGTTGTTCATTCGTATTCACGCTGTCTCTCGCAGTGTCTGCTGGGAAAGGTGTGTTTTCTATCCACTTTTTTCTATCCATACTCGAGCGGTGTTCGGGACGTGTCACACTGCACATTAGTAACCTTAGGTGAATATATCCACACCTTTGGTTACAATGCTTAGGCAGTTCATGCATGTTTGAGCTGCATCCGGGGCATATTGCACCTTTAGACTGTGCGTTTGCAACCTCAGGTGATATCCACACCTTTGGTTACAATTCGTCAGCGGTTTATGCATCCTGCGGGACATGTCGCACCCCTAGACTGCGCGTTTGCAACCCTAGGTGATACCCACACCTCTGGTTACAATGCATAGGCAGTTTATGTGCTACCTGTGATCCAATGTGCAAGTTCGTTGCGATCATAGGACAATTGTGGGGCGGGCGGCGTGGATGAGTGATTGGGTTCCGTGATGCAAGTCTGGCCGAGAGGGGAGTGTGTCGAACCAAAATCACGTGACCGCATCGAGTCAGGTGCCACTGGCTGTCTGACTCAGGAGGCTCCGCATCGAATTCCGTTTGTTTATTAGTATATTTTTTGTATTGTTTGTATGCTGTATGTAGTAGTATACGTCAAGGAGTGAATGTCTTTCATTTGTCTTATGTTTGTGGTGGTTGAATGGTATCTAATGGGCAAGTACTGCTGTGTGGCTATGTATATGTGCATATAGGGTTGCATATTTCTCGAAATTACAGAAATATTATAACCATCTTATGAGATAGCTGCCAACAGTCGTAAGTGATAGACCGTTTCGAGACGCTCTGAGACATTATGGGATTTCCCACAGGATTTTACCTGATTATGCCCCCCACATCAAAATATGCCCCCCATATTGGTCTCATGGGGCTATTTGAGGATTGCCCGAATTCGCTGATGGCGTCATGGCGTCGACGTTTCGAAGATCCAAGTGGAACGACGAGTACGACCAGGTGTGTTTCGATCCTGTCGTCGCCATTGTTCATATCGATAACAGTATGTTGGATGGACGACATGCTGACCATGTCTTTCAGGCGCCGGCTATGGTCTGTTCGCGCGCTTCTCGTGCGCACCGTCGTCTACGCTCTTTGAAATCCCGGCCACTGCAATAATGTGCACAAAAACCTTAATACCGCTGTATACTTCTTCTATGGTCTCAGCCCTTTCTGCCGTCCAACTCATATCCATGCATATTTTTCTCTGGCGTGCTCATCCTTCATCTAGAGAATCACCCGATGCAGCCTTTGGTCCTTACATCTCGGTGTTACCCCGAGATTTTGCATCGCATCCTCTCTCGTGGATTTGTAATCAAGAGCACGAGGACTTACTCTCTTGTTTGCCAGTCTCTGTGCGACATTTATTAGACAGGCTACACGAAAGATTTCTCTCGGATTGGTCTCGCATTGCCAATTTTTTGGTTTGTAACAAGTCGTTGGGCTGGTCAGCAATTTCTTACCGACCCCACTAGCAGACACGAGATGGACTCTGCGATCATATTGGGCCAAGAGATAAATCCCACTATCTGTGGGCATGGCTCAATGGTACCCTTTACTCGCCATTGTATGACTGTATGGTCATATCTGTTGCGCTTCGACAGTGAACACCCGTTGCATGTACTACCAGGTAAAGCTTCGACGAACCGATCCTGACAACTGCGCCCTGTGCCCTGTCATGGATTTTGCGAACCACATGCCTAATGTCCCGCACATGCTACCACGCCGCATGAGGGAATTTCCGACGCGATCTGGCTTGGTCTTCCAGTCATCTGCAGGGACGGAGACTCGCGCAGGCGAAGAACTCTACTTGAGTTATGGCGCACATTCTAATCGAACCTTGTTCGTCGAATACGGTTTCGTGAATGAAGTGTCGCAGGCGGCTCTGGAATCCGGGGCCGTTGATGGCGAACTAGACATTCAGCATTTCGTCGAAAAGCTCTTCGTAGAACTGGGCACGTTAGGCAATTGGATGAGGTCGATTTTGGAAGGCGAGGGTTACTGGGGGTTCGTTTTCTTCCTCATGCATCATCTGCTTCTTTCACTGTACATGTGTTCAAAGGGACTGGACGCTACACTCTACACCAAATCCGCATCCCTCGTTCCGTGTTATGGCTGCTCTTAGACTATTCCATCTGGTCTCGCAGGTACCTTCTTCCTCAACAGAAAAACAAGCGCTGCAAGTTTGGAGAGATACTCTCAGCGGAAAACGAGATGCAGTTTCATCTGCCAATGAGCAGGCGTGGCGAGAGACACTCGTGTCCGTCTGCGAGGACGTAAAGCAACACACTGTCGATGGCATGCAACGAACAAATCGCTTACGCCATCCACCCGACATTGACTGGCGACCGTGGATGCAAGCCAACATTCATATGCTATGGCAGGAAGAATTCTTTGTTGCGGATGCTGTGCGCACGACTACGCTTGCAGGAGCTGATTTCTGAATTGCATGACGCATGAGAAACGCCTTACGTTGCGGGCTAGATTGTACAGACTAAGAATAATATACAGGGGGTAGTACAGCAGTCGTAAATTCAATGTTCGGGAACAGAAAACTGGGATGAAGAGACTCGGTGAACCGTGTATATTCAAAGAGACTATCTCGACGCCGATTGTCGCTGAGAGACGATCTCCGCTATCTACTTGAGTCCATTAGGTCGCGAAGATTCTGAGAAATCTCCGGTAGTTTGACGTTGGACGAGCTCTCTGTCGAGCCCGTGCGGCGTCGTAGTTGAGCATCACTGTTTGGAAGTGGTAGATTCTCGGCGCGACGGCGGTCAATGTCCGCGATGAGCTGCGTGAACGACAAAAAGAGAACTTCGGCCTGCGCTAGTGTCGAATCCAGTTCGATCGTCATGCTCAACTCATTGCAATACTGTTCGAAGGATAATTAGCTCGTGACTCGGCTTTTCGTGACGAACGTTGTACCTTCAATATCTCATCGAATTCGACAAGATAGCGCAAGATCATGTCACGGTGCGATTCAAGGATGGCGAGTGCGACGAATAAGACAAAATTGATGTTGTAGTAGTCTGTCCATAGCACCTCCCATAGTTTGAGAACGTCATCGAATGAAAACTCTCGCTTGAACGCGATGAGAATCCAACTGAACGTATGTATGGTCAGGCACCGCATTGGAGGTGGAAATCCATCGGACATACCGGAAACAAAAAAACAGATTGAGACCATCGACTCCCTCTGCAAAACGTGGATGAGGGCAGCTACTGTACGCCGACAAAAGACACGTACCTAGATGTCTATATAGTTCAGGGTCCATGACGGCAATGAGATCGCGTAAGGTTGCCAGTTGTTTCTGCATGCCACTTTGATCTCTCAGAAAATTCTGTTTCTGCTTCCCGTGAACAAGCAAGTCCTGAGAGCGTTGAGATTTGACACACCATCCGGTTCATCACTCCCACAAAACACCAGAAAGTCAGTTCTTCGTCAGCACCCATCACAACATAATGTGGGGCACAGAGATCGGACATGCCCTGGACGTAGCCTAGACAAAGCTTTCGTTGAGAGTGTTTATCATGGACGACGAGAAGCTGACCAACCGAGTTCTCCGTCGTAAAAGTTGTATGTCAGCAGAATGCCAGCCAGGCAGTCGGTGTGGAAATTACTCGGTGCTTGGGCGCCTATGTCGACGGTCTGAGGAGAAATGGTACTGTATCGCCATGCTCTTTCCTCTTCTTCTGACAAGCTCGCCACCGGTGGCGGCGTTGAAAATAGAGGTATAGAACGATCTGTCCGACGACAATCTACATCGATCCGATGCCGTTCCTAGAAAATAAATTTGTCAATACAAAAAAAGTAAGACGACAAAGATATACCTACCTCAATGACGTCCGGCTTGTCGAAAACCTCAGGAACACCGCACCATTCGTCTCTGATCTGGTGATATCGCTGTCTGGGCATCTCCGTCAGTATCTTGCAGAATCATTAGTCGATCTCGACCCACTTCTTCTCTCCCCACGCTCGATCTCTCTCCTCCTGTGTTGTATCCCATTCATAGACATCCAGCAAAAATGGCCATACACGCTTCCTAAGCGTTCCATCAGGGCAGACACCACGCCGGAACACCTCCCGCTTCATTTCTTCCTTCCTGATCTTCGGCTTCCCAGCAGTATCAAACCACTTCTCCCACATGTGCTCGTCGACAGGGTGTATCGGATCGCGAGACGTTTTGGGCGTGGGCAAGTTGGCCGCAGAATGCAGGAGCTCAAACACCCCGAGACTCGAGGTTTCCTCAGAACCGACGGACGCCTGCGCTTCGCGCTGACGCGCGCGCTCGCCCTCTTCAGCCACAATGCGCGCCCACCGTGCCAAATACACGCGCGCGCTTTCGAATTCGCCAACACCGCCCTTCTCGACCCAACTTCCCCACTCCCACTCGCCACGCGCGCTAACAAGGCTCTTCACGGGATCTGGCAGATGTGGTACAATTGGCTTTGCGAGGGGATGCGATAGGATATTCTGCGCTGCATGACGCGTTGCACGCGAGATGTCGGCGAACGACTGCAGCAGTGCCATGCGTGCTTGTGACGGGGAGTCGGATGTGGGGGACGTCGGCGGGAGAGAGCGGTGGAGCACAGAGGAGTGATGCGAATATGGATTGGGTGGTGGGGGATTCAGAAGCGGACGAGGACGGCGGTGTGCGGGAATAGGTGAGTGAGAGTTAGCAAAAGAGGACTGTTCAAGAATGTCGTCCACAGCATCGTCATCAAATATCTGAGTTGAATGTGTCTCCATATCCGCACGCGACGGATCAATAAGGAACAATGATGGTTGTAGAGTTGAACGAAGAATGTGCGCATATGAACGCAAACGAGCCAAAAGGTCCTCGCCGCCCCATGCTGAACTGGATTTCGATGCGGATGGAGGAAGCGGAGATGGCGGAGGCGGATAGGTGGTGATGCTGTTCCGATTACGGGGCGGTCTGGGAGTAGGGACGGTGATTGAGCGGGATTCCTCATCATGAAAAAATAAGACAGGAAGAGTGTCGCCGTTTATAAGATTTATCCGTATAGACCCGTCTGTCGTGGAAAGCTTGGCATAAGTCTACCGTGGTTGAATGATAAGGACAATGTACTTACACCATGAAGATAGTGTTGGTGGGGTGACGACCAGAGAATATATGGACGTCAAAGGGACGGAAAATGCGTAAGTCTCGGGACGCGGTGAAGGGAGATCAATAAGAACCACATCTGTTATCCTGCTGTCAGCATACACCTCTCACGTCAAAACCAGTATCCTCAGTACCTTCATCCTCTTCATCGAAGGCAGCTTGCGCTTCTATTCTGACAAACTTGTCCCACTCAGCAGTGCCTTTGTCATTGAGGAGCGTTTCCGGAATCCACGCAAGAAGATAGATAGGATTGATCGCTTCCTGTTGACGAGATGCTTCATTCTGAATATTCCAAGATAGAATCACGAGCTTACACGTTTTACGAGGGCTACGAATCCAGGGATATTGTCGCGTGTGTAGGCCGTCGGATTGACGTAGACCTTTGATTTGCTGTATACGAGACGATATCTGTCGTCCTCGAGCTGGGGCACGACGTGCGGCACATCGTCATGCTTTATCTCTACCATTGAATCTGACTAGAATGACAGGCAGGAGAAAACGCCATATTTGAGTGGGCTGGAATCTGCCAGGGTCATTACGAAGACATACAAGAGTGCCTGAGCTTGAAATCAGAGTGTAGGATCCGTCTGTCGATGGAGAGGCAGACTTGCCCATGTCCTTTGTATTTATTGCTTGATATAAATGCTGTGCCAGCTGTGCCGCAGGTGCATCTGGCTAGTTTGCAAACGCCCGCCCTCGAAGTATGCGGTTAACGCAAATCCAATACGATGCAGGGTGCACAAATCAGGAATCGATGACTCATTCAAGCGGCTAATCAGGAAGGCCACGTGAAGGACCTCAGTATGTACTACACAGCAAAATCTGCCGGTATTGTATTTGCACTTATATTTGCCACTGTTTACTCTGGAGAAATATTTCTGGATGCTTGGGCTAAGTAGTATTCAGGTCTGAATAATATTCGCTCATCTCGCCGGGCACTCTGCACCAGCTCTGCAGACCGATCAAAGTGACTCATATAAACTCATTTGTGTGGCGCCTGCATTGTCCATGTCATCACAGTTATCCTCTTTCTTCCATGAGTATGCATCTCTACACTGATCGCCTTTATACTACTAGATAGCAACAAGCAATACGGCCATTTTTCAAGTGGAATGTTGTGGGACCTTTGCTTGTTTCTATTAAACAAGGTGCTACTCGAACGCTCCTATTGATTTTCGCTAACCTGCACTGTCATTGTAAATAGACAAATGTTGTGACTATTGGCTTCACAACGCTAGTTTTGCTCTACACTCGATCCCCAGGTGTAGCTTATTTTACTGCCGGCGCCGTCTTTTGTACCCTGTCCGTCAAGTCTCTCAAGAAAATCATTCGGCAGCCAAGGCCCCCCAATCATATGTCTAGCAAGCCTAGAGATCGTGCGGCCTATGGGTGCGAAGCGGTAGATCGTCCGTTGCTACTTGACTGACTACGCCGTTGTAGCATGCCCAGCACGCATTCGGGTGCCATCTGCTATTTCGCGACCTATATCCCCTTAGCTTGCATGTATTTGCCCATCCATCCGACTTTGCCACAGAACTACATTATCGTTCGCGTCATACCTCCATTTGTGATTATCCTGTATGCGTTCGCCGTTGCGTGCTCACGCGTGTGGCTAGGCAAACATACATGGCCACAAGTCATTGTCGGCTGTTCATACGGCATTGTATTTGCACTGTTATGGTATTCCGCTTGGGTTCATGGTTTGGAAGGGCGTGTCAACGACGTATTGCACTCACTACAAGAGCACCCATATTTTATTTGAACCTTAATCCATACTTACCCCGTCTTTTGTAACTGCTCATCTACATATGTGGTTCGTTGTCACAGGCATGTGGCTTGATCCATCAGAGAGTTCGGCAATTGCCGAAAGCAGCCATTTATATTCCATGGGATTGTCTGACGCTGTTTCTTCAGAACCACTACATATGTGTGTTCTCCGGTTGGTGGCTCTGGGTGACACCAGACGATCCGACCGCGGGACACGTACTTCGTACGACGGTGATGCAAGTCTCCGTGCGCGGCTTCAGGCATACGGATGTGCGCGCGACGAGGATGTCTGTCGATGTCTTTCGGTGCGCAAGGTGCTCATATCACTTGGGCCCACTTTCGTTTTTCTTGCGAGCGCGGTGTTCTGTGGGCACTTGAGAAAGTTGACCCGATTCTGTTGAAGCTGAGTGGTCATGCATGCTCGCGAGTGCTCCTTTGTTGCTCGCGAGCAAGCCGTCGCCTTGCGATGACGCTGATCATGCTCCTCTTCAGCATGAATTCTCGACGACACGATGTCGTCGAATGTCCGAAATGGACATTAGCACACGAAATGTGCTGACACCATGTGAAGAGATTTGCATGAGCGCGGGATGAGAATCGCCGCGCAAGGGTTCGAGAAATTGACCCTTACCAAGCACAAAGAACTTCGTGCTTGTGCATCCGCGAACGCGGTTTGCAGTGGACATTGGAAGCAATGTTCCACATACGACGTCCCTGAGGTGGCCGTCGTGTGCAGCCCAGAGATGTGCTGTATGGCCGTCAACACTGACGAGCCATTGCGACGCCGGATAGGTTGTTGCTACTCATTGTCATCACGATGATTGGTGGAATTTCTGCCATCCGCATGGTGTACTTGCGGTGTGTACCTTCGCATAGAAGGTTGCACTCGATCTTCAGGATCTTCGCTTCAGGCGGTGCTACTTCAGGTAGCCTACTATCAGTCAGTTCTTCAGATGGCAGCAGCTCAGGTAGCTGTGGGGCTATCCTGGTTGCAAGGATTGTCGTCGCGACTTCAGTTGTGATGGTGGTCTGTGCAATGAGCTCCGCACAGTATGTAGTGGGTGTGTAGAGCTATGTAGTGATTGTTTAATGTGATTTCTTTCAGTTTTACGCAGAGATGGGTGGTGGAGAGTTGAGTAAACAAACCTCAGATAGATTTAATTTATTTATCGTCGGGGTTGGGACGATCGCGCCTTATTTTCTTGCCAGTAAAAATATAGTCATCACGATGCTGAGCCACTTCTTCAAGGTCAGTCAGCTTTCGTTTCAGTGGTATCTGTAGCTTTGGTCTCAGTACTGTCTTGCACATTCCCCTTGCTAACCTTCGCAACCTCACGACCGCCTGCAACCTCACGTCCATCATCCTCGCGACCATGTTTGGGCTCCCCTGCATGCTTGATCGTTTCCAAACGCGCGAGCCTGCCCCGTTCGCGCGTGGCCATACTATTCCACTCTTCCTGCAAGTGAGCCTTGAGGATCGGAATGTTCTTGAACTCAACATTGCAATAAAAACACTCAAGAGGCCCTTTGAGCAGCTTCTCGGCGCGCACAACGTCAATATTGGAGACCTGACGTAGGAAGATTTCATAGAACATCTCCAGATTGCGGTCGTGATATACGCACGGATTCGAAATACGAAGGCTCTGCGTCGAACCAAGAAAGTACGTCGTCGATGTCGAGAAAAAAACCGAGTTTTGGGTGGAAAGAGTTGTAGTGTTTCTTGTTCTTCATGCGATCTGAACACAAATCTGCAGATATGACGTGCAAATGGAGGTGGCTGGGTGTAAAGACGGCCGTCGGCTAACAGTAACTGATAAGTGTATACCACAACGCACTCTATACTTGGTGCGCTGTGGAATCCGCACCAAACAGGCCAAACAAAGCCATAGCGTTTTCGCATTTCCTTCTCAATTTCCTCAACGGCGACGACGGAGGCTTTCTTCAGAGACACAACAACGTCCTTGGCACGCGCTTTGTCTGCTGAGATAAGTGTCGATAGCGTTGTATAGTCTTTCAACCGCAGCGGGGGCTTAGGTCGGGGTAGGATGAGTAAATGGAATATGCTCTTCTCGTAGCCATCGAAGATAGTCAGAGTATCGGAACTTTGAGAGAACAGAATTGAGGAGGGCAGTGCCGCTCCCTTTTTCACGTAGGTTGTGAACAATGTTCGCCAGGACATGGCGGTGATGATGAAACAAGGTACTGACCGCGTGATCGCGTGAGGTGATAGTGATGCCCGATAATGATGCCCGTGTGTTCGACCCCAAGTTGAGTTTGATGCGCCTGCCTACTCGGACTGGCCCTCATGCCTCGTTTCGCGCCCGCCCGCGCTTCTCCTCCACAACGCCAGGCAGCGCTGCCATCATCCGATGACCGTTCGAGGACGTCAACGCTTTCGGTGTCGGAGCTCGCCAATCTCACGCCTGCTGACGTCGAGCTTCTAGACGCCGTTATCGAACGCGCGGGCCCAGATGCCAACACATTCCTCACCGTCTTCAAGGCGTACAACGACGAGCTCACTGCTCGTGGACTCGATCCTCACGAAGTTATCTACTATGGCAAGCTTCTCAAACTCGGCACCCTCAAGGGCAAGAATTGGCGCGACAAATGGAATGTGGTTAAGTCACAGTTTGGCTATAATGTTACCCGTTCGCGGGCGACCTATGCCCCATCAAACGTGACCTCAGACGTATTTTATGAAGATGAAGAGGAGGAAAATGCCACCGATATCTTGCCTTCAGAACTGCAGCGGCCCTTGCGTCCCGTTCAGTACGCACCGTCTACCTTGTCCAATTCACTTGGACTAGAGTTCGACGACTATCCGCTGCTTAAGCGTCCCAATCCTTCTATATCGTTGTTTCCATCTGCTATTAGCTCGGACGAGGCACCGACACGGCCGCCCTCGTATCGGACAACACCTAGAGAGCCTTCTCCCACTCGCGAGCAAGCCCTGAAGGCACCTAGGCCGATGCGTAGTGCCATCGTTGCGAAACAACCTGCTGTAGATGCTCCCAAACGGCCGATATCCACTCCGCCGATTACATCTGCGTCGGCACGTCAAGTCGTGGCAGCTGCACGTCAGCGCGCAGGAAGCGTTGTGAACGAGGACGACGCGTGGAAGAAAATCCGTATGGTGCGCGATGAAGAAGATGCTGCTCGATTTCACGACGATAAAGTGCTCGAGCACTGTTGGAACGTTTGGCGGCAGGGCTTACAATGGATACTTGTGCGTATTTTTTTATTCCTTGATCACGATACGCGCGCATCCAATCCACTCACGCGACCGCGCATCACAGACTACTGCCGACCAAATTGGGAAGGCACGTGATAACCTTGTGTTACGCGTGCACCTACAATGTTGGCGCGAACGTGTCGCCACTCGCCGTGACCTGCTGGCACGCGTGGCGCAGGTATCCAATGCTCGATGTCTCGAGCGTGCGCTCATTATGTGGCGCGAACGTCTTGTGGCCCGGCAGCAGGCTGCATGGCGTGCCTCTATGCGTGAAAAAATGAAGATCGTGCGAGACACACGTATAAATCGTATACGCAAGGAAGCATGGGCTAAGTGGCGTCAGACGTGGTGCGTGTGTTTGGCGAAACATCAACATGATGCACGCGTCATTTCTCGCGTTTTCTTGCGCTGGCGTACTCGTACTCTTGGACTTGAAGGCTTCGAGATGACTGCAGACGAGGCCTTGATGCGAGTTGACCAGAACAGGACGCGCCGTTGTTGGGAGGTATGGCGCAGTGCTACATACCTCAGAACTGTGGAACACAGCGTGGCAACAAGCGTTGACTTGCGCATCATGAGCACCGCGATGAGCAAGTGGGAGGCGCGCATGTACAATAACCGCGTCGCTGATCAAGTCTACAATCGCAACGTACTCAAACGTGTCATGTATTCGTGGATGGCGGCTCGCGATAGGATACGCGCTATGGAGAACCGTGTTGCCAAGCACATTGCGCGTCAGGATGATGTCTTACTGCGCGCTGTCTGGCGTGTGTGGGAGGCGCATGAGCGGGGGCGACTTCTAACTCGGGTCAAGGCGACACGCCTGCTTAAGGGTGTGTGGGCCACATGGTCTCGGAGAATACAGGCGCAGCGCAAGCTCGAAGGTAAGCAACGCGTCACTATCTAAGTGTCAAGCTCATCAATTTGGCAGCTCGCGCAATTCAATTCTCAAAGCGCCCTGGTTCCTCCACCTCCGTTACAGCGCTGCGAAGATGGCGCGATACTCACGCGACACATCGGAATGCACAGGCGTTTGCTGTACAGTACCACTCCGCGCAAGTTCGATACAAAGCCGTCATGCGCTGGCGTGCGGCTGCTCGTGACCACGCTCGTCAAGCTCGGCAAGCACGTGTTGCGCATAAGTTCTTGACGAAACGTCGTGTTTGGCAAGCGTGGCGCGAAAGACATGCTGAGCGACAACGCGAGAGGCGACTTCGCGACTTTGAGCGCACGAAAATGCGGACTGTGTTCCGAGGTGAGCTTCGTTTGTTTTTGGTCATTATGCATCGTCGCTCAACGGTCACAGCATGGCGCAACAAAGCTGTTCGACAACGTGCACGAAAGGCTGCTGAGGCGCTCCTCCGTGATCGAGTTGAGAAGGTATTTTGCCATCTACTTGATGCTAAACAGGCATTCATCTTTGCCAGCGCATGCTCAAAACCGCATTGGCGCGGTGGACTAGCCGTGTTATCGAACTCAAGCTACGCGAAATGGATACCATCCAAAAGCGGCAGTTCGCCGTCGTCACGTTTGTTTCCCTGCCCCGTGGCCAGAATCTATCGCTGACTTTCCAATGCCAGAGCTGCGTTCAAAAAATGGAAGGCCGTCTGCGTTAGACACGTCGAAGAGCTCAACCTCATGGAGAGCTACCAGTTTGTCAGACGCGAAGGTAGGTACTCGCCGTGCGACACAAGGCCACATCTCAAATCTTTATTTCCAGAAAACATCAGACGCATGTTTCATCGTTGGCTTTCTACTGCTCGTGCTGCACGGTATCGTCGCCTCACGTTGCAGGGCAAGGAGGAGGAAATGCGGTTGGCGACCATCGGCGGCGCCTGGGAGAAATGGCGTGACAAGTTTATCGAGGAATCACTTCGTGGTGTGGTCAGTGGCTCTTTGGTCCCTTTACTGACCACTTTCTCATTGACTTTATGACAGGAAATCGAGGTACTCACGCAGAGACGGCGCAACACCATATTCAAGGCTTTTGGCGTGTGGCATTCCAAGACTAAGGTGTGTAGATTTGACGGCAGTGCCTATGATCGTGTTTTGACAGAATATTCAACTGCTCAGACATTGCCCGCTATCCGTTTCCATGCGTCACATACAAAAGTGAAGATTTGGAACGTGTGGCGGGCTGCAATGCCACTTGGTCCTCAAGTCGTTCAAGCTCGCAAGTTTCACCGGAAGAATGTTCTATGTATGTTGTTTCCTCTAAAGGTAATCTTGTGCTTATACATTGTCATGAAGCCAAGTTCCTCAAGAATTGGGTGGAAACACATCGAACGAAGCTTGCACTGAAAGCTGTCGCGTAAGTTTCGTAATATCCATGTGAACGTCTCGCTCATCTATACATTGCAGCCGCGCACGTTACCTTCGCCTTCCGACCGCTGTGCCTCGACAAATCAACAATGTCCCGTCTTCGCGTCCCAGCGTCTTTCCCTTCATGTATGGCACAGCAGAATCGGAAGCGGACGGCGAAGAAGCCGAATCTGATGCTGCTGGTCCTTCAAATGCTACTCCCAAGGTATCATCCACAGTTCCCGTGGCCGAGGCAAGGGAAGCATCGTCGACCCCAGTAAAACCGGCATTCGGTGTGCGCCGGGGCCTGTCGAGCCTACTTGACCCAGCGCCCCGTGCCCGCCGTCCGATGAGCACCAGCCCCGTTCGTCCTCCACGCTCCACCACATCCCAGAGGCGCCCATTGTCCTCCATCTCGCGTGCAGCTCTTTCATCGACCTCACATGCAAGGGCTCAGAGAAAATCGAGTCCCACTCCCGCCCAAAGCAGTGCCGCGCCAACGGCATCCGTCATGAGCGATGCCCTAGACAGCCAAGCGCCGTCACGCGCTGCAAGCCGTACTTCTCTGCGGAACGTACGCAGTCCTGCTTCACGAAGAAGTGCGCGCAGTCCCACGGCACGGCGTCCGCTTAGTCCTACTCGGTCCGTCGCCAGTTCAACCGCTGTGGTCACAACCACGCGAAAACGGAGTCCAATATCTTCATCACGCAAAAGCCCCGCACTTACCAGCCCGACACGTTCATTGTTCAGTACTGTCCGGCGTACTGTAGGCCCGCCGAGTTTTTCGAGTACACGGCCCCCAAGCCCTGTCCGTCCGCCGAGTAGAAAGGCGACGAGCGTCACTTCGGAGGGTATTGCGTTTGGGGGCGAGAAGCGCAGTCGGTTGTGGATGGAACTTCATGAAGTCCAGCGTCGTTCACGTCCTCCGTCTGAACGTTCCGCAGGCCTTGGGCGAAAACTGTAGTCGCATTTTCTCGAGGCTATGGTCATGTTGATGTGTCTATTTATTTGTTATATTTATTTCATGTTGTTTGTGTATCCCTGTTATCTTGGCTCTCACTGCATCTGCATTTTGGCATAGTCAATCTTGTCTTCCCTTCAACAATTATGTATCTTGCAACTTTCTTGATCAACTGTTTTCTCAATTGTTGTACCTCAGAACTACCAAATGTAAACCTAAAAATACATTGACACCCCAAATGGATACAGGAACCAAAAATTGTCGCGAAGACAATCGTGGTGAAAAGGAAAAAAATTTGCGGAACTTGCGACAACCACCACCATGACTGATGCCACAATAGCAAACATCGCATGCAGGACCATCCAAACTGGTTGCCTGCGCCGCGGTCATCAGCAGTACAACACATACTAACAACCAATGGTGTGGCAACCCACTCATTGAGATCGCCACACCGCGTGTCGCCTCAAAGGCAGACACGGTGCTGCCTCAAAGACAGTCACATCTCCGAGTGCCGACCGTCGGGCCTCGGTTGGCATACATCGCTCAAAGCGTGTTGCCGGGAGTTATCTCAAAGACCTCCCAGTGCTACCAACCCCGGGTAGACACTCTAATCACCTCTCCAGGGTGCCACTTTCAGTGGTGCATACATCGCTCAAAGCGTGTTGCAGGGAGTTATCTCAAACAAAGACCTCCCAGTGCTACCATCCCCGGGTAGACACTCTGATCACCTCTCCAGGGTGTCAGTGGTGCAAGCAGCTCGAAGCCGCGCACCGCGAGTTGCCTCGAAGGTCTCGCAAATACTGCCCCAGTCAACCTGGCAGGCACGTCGAGCTCAGTGCTCGAAGGTGGATGCCTTGGAGACACCACCATAACAGGCTGGAAGCCGTCGTGACCGTGATCACCAGTGAGTGTTCGCACGGAATGCATAAATCCATTGCTCAGGCTGTGATGCGAAATCCAAACCAAATTTGGACGGAAGACGCGCCGAGCACGAAATGTTCTCGACAACGACGTATGTACCCCCGTTCAGTTGAGGGACGTGGGTGACCGAGTGAGATTCACACCGTATGCAACACCTTTCGCGGTATGCACTCTCGTACAAGCTAGTTGGCATTGTGCGAACATACAGACTTCGGCCGTATGGTCGGGGCACGTTTCGCCGCACCCCCGTGGGGTCAGGCTTACAACCCAGTGTGACCAGAAGTGGTCCTTTCGCGGACGCACTTCCCGAGAGCTTGTAGCCTCCCGGCAGGCATCAACATCCCAGCAAGATGCGGAAGAGGCTGCTACATGAACAACCTACTCAAGAGGCACCACAACGCCCTCTCGGGGTAAACAACCGCTTCGCTGAGATGAATTGATGTGCGGCACGTCGTCTGACGACGTGCCGCCGGTGTTCCTTACAGTCACACCGTGCAGGAAACGGTTGTAACCTGCGCAGCCGGGAACCTCGCATGGCAAACGGACGGGGCATTCTTCGGAGAAGTAACACCATCGCGCGGAGTTACCCACAAGGTAGGCACTCCACCACTCCATCGCATCCGCCCCAGTCGAAGCTCACACCAAAACTTGGGCTTCGGTGGTAATCGGCCGCTGTCGGAGGGGTCACCAGGTTGGAACGCACACAAAGACTTGCTCGACGATCGGAGGCATATAAGTATACGAATACGATAGCAAGCCACGGACGCTCCGTCTGAAGATCACCCACCGGAGAACATGGTGGTTCTGGAGAACACAACCGAAACTGCGTGCACGGCGTGACTCTTCTCCGCTCGGCATCTGCCGAAGATTCCCGAATTCAAGAAGATTCAAGACTTCCGCCTGGCCTCATGAGTGGCAATCCGACGATCCGTGAGCTTTAGCCTGAAGACCAGCTGTGTTCCTTCAGATTTCTTTCAAATGACACCATCATGCCGAAGCAATACTGGTGACTGACCCATTCTTCGAAAGCTGGGCACAACTGGACTGTTTCCGTGTGTCTGAAATGTCCATCGATCAAGTACCACTTACCTGATGGGCAGTATTCTCCTTGTGAAGTGTCGAGGGGCCGGCCAACTCGATGGTGTTAGTCTGTTTGGGCGCGTCGCCATACGCAACTATTTCTAGAGATACCGGTCATTGAACGAGATATTATGTAACTCTAGTGCCAGGAAGAACACACGACAAACGATGTCATTTGCCACTCGTGTGAGTAGACCTTTTGAGGCAACGTTGATCTCGGCTTCTGGGGGATGGTTCTTGACGACGCCGTTGCGGTTCTTCTGACGGTCTTTCCTAAGTCCAATGGTCATGCGATGTGTTGAGACATACGACTTGGCGCAGGATGGCGTTGGGAATGTGGATGGTACGGTTGGCAGCTCTTCGTGACTGGGGCCGCAATCTCTCGGCTGTTGTTGTCGCTACCTGTGTCCGCATAGCCGCTGCGAGGATGTACACTGCCGTTTATGTCCAAGGGATCTTGGGTAGACCAGGGCTTGTCGTTCGGATAGACTGAATAGGAGGGTACTACGTCTCAATATAGCATGGTCAGTTAATAGGCTTTCTCCCAAGCTCTCATGCATCTGCTTTCGGATTGCATGCGTATTACCCTTTCTTGACTATTGGTCCATCCTTCTTAGATGCTACCAAGCAATGCGTTCCAAGCACATGAGCTGGGGACGGTATTCGGGACAGCAGCGCAGAACAATGCTAGTCTGGTCTCGTTCAATGTCGCCTTCAGCAGGGCACTGTCGTTTTGTATCCCAGAGCAAATGGACTCTATGAATTCGGATTGACACTGATGGGCAAGCCCTGGCAAGCCGTCCCCTCAGTAGCTTCGATCTCTCAGACAGAATGCTTCTCGATGCCAGCTACTTCTCGTTCTTTCGGTGCGTTTCACGACGCTTCACTCGTCTCAGCCCGAACATGTACGTTTCAAAACCCTGAATGCGACATCTGCTTGGCTATTCTTTGATTCGTGCTATCCTCGTTGCGTGGCCTCCGTCTCGGTAGCGCTCTCGAAATTGACTTTATGACTATAGCTACGATTGGCCTTCCAGCGCCCGAAGGAGTAATGCGTGTTCTCTAGTCCACAAGAAGAGCAAAGCGCCTCCGTACCGCGTGGTTTCAGGTAAGGGGAACTCACTCGACGTTCTATAACAGTGGCGGTAGAAGGACGTGCGGTTTGGCGTCCACCTCTGAGAATTCGGAAGGGTAAGGTTACTTTTTGTCTTGTCTATAAAACGCCGACACAGCTCAGTTCGTCTGCTATCACTGCTCCAATGTCCCCGCTTCTATCCACAGTTTTCCCGCTCCTGTGGCTTTCCCTGGTGGTCGCCCAGCCGACGCCTGAGCGTCAGGCAAAGATATCTCAGGCCATTGTCGATGCGCAGAACCAAACGAAATTCGACTACGCTTCATTTGTGAACGTTTTCATCGGAACGGGTATGATGTTATCTTATGTCCTGAGATACTAGATCTAAATGAAGATCTCTGTGCAGACAACTATGGTGATGTTTGGTATACTGCATGTTTGGCATGTTGAATCTGGTCTGAACGAACTATGCTAGCCCAGGCGCCTCTATTCCATTTGGCATGGTGAGTTGCAAGTGTACACAGTGGTTGTAAGGTTCTTAAAACCAAGACAAATAGGCGAAAATCACCACAGATATGACTGGTTACGCTCCTTCTGGTGACAATTTCTCAACCAAAAAAGTTTATACGAGATCTCTGACGGTAAATGGTAAGGATACGTCACCGATGCGACCCAGTATATCCGTGGCCTTAGCCCTCTCCACGATAGCGGCACCGGGGCATCTGGTAAGAAGCCCTTTATAATGCGAAAACATGAGGATTTACATCATCCAGGCAGCTATGGTAATTTCGCGGTCATGCCTCTCCTCTGTCCCGATGGATTCGAGACGTGCGCTACACGCTATGCCGCTCGCGAGCGCCTGCGTCAGCCATACAGCGATGGTCAGAAAAAAAATTTTTTTTCAGTCGTTGATATTTTTCTCAATGCGACACTCCCAGACGGGTATCCCGGCTATTTTTCTCTGACCTTGAACAACAGCCTCAAGATGGAAGCCACGGCTACACGACGTGCTGGACTGGAGCGCTTCACGTTTCCCTCAGGATCGAAGCCGTATTTCTCAATCGATTTAGCTCGAGATCTCGCTGACACGTTCGCTGGTGGGGAGCTGGCCATCTCCCCCGAGGAAGGCCGAGTCACAATCGGAGGGCATTGGGGTCCCAGGTAAGCACACCACGAGTGCCAGCTATTGGAGACTTGGAGTATTGACGCAACTACTTTTTGTGTGCACTTCTCAGCTTTGGACCCAGCTCTTTCCATTATCAAGCATTTGCATGCTACGATCTTCTGAACGGCGGAAATCAGACGCTAGACGAGTATGGTATATGGCGAGGCAACGAGTATGCTCCATCTTTTTCCGAGCGTAGCTGTCATTTTCATGTGTGGCGCCAGCATTGGCCTTGACGCGAAAGGTTTGGGGCTTCGCTATCTCAACCTAACCGATAGCTTGATCGGCGACGATTACGAATCTGGTGTGCTGTTTTCGTATGCTGGCAATTACACCGAGATCATCCTTCGCGTCGGTGTCTCATTTGTGTCGGTCGACCAGGCATGTGCGAATGCCGAGGAGGAAACCGGTTCTGCTTCATTCGAAGAGATCAAGGCTCATGCGCGCGCCCTGTGGAACGAAAAGCTTTCCAGGATTGAAATCGATGTCGCTAATACGCCGGCTAATGTCTCTGAGATGCTTTTTTTTTTTATTCTTCTCTGTATCGTGCGTCGTTGACACCGGTAGGGTTCACTTATCTCATCCATATCTGATTCTCAGGCCGGAAAAAATGCAGAACAATGCGACCGGAGAAGGACAGGGACCATTCGAAGACACGGACGCGTTTTATTTCGATTCTTTATATTGCAGGTAGGACTAGGCTCGAATGTGACTGCAGAAAAGCGCTGACACGATTCTTAGCTGGGATACCGTAAGATTTCGTAGCATTTTTAGAGGCTTGAACCCAATGGCTTTGAACATAGTACCGCACGTTTTATCCTCTGATGAGTCTTCACTCTCCTGTGGAATTTGCGCAGATTGTCGACGCGTACATCGATGGCTGGCGTAAGCTTGGCTGGATGCCTGAGTGTCGCGGCAACAATCTGCCTGCGTGGACGCAGGGCGGCTCCAGCGCAGATAACATCGTGTCGCATTTCGCTGTTCACTACCACAACGAAGCGCGTGATTTGGGCGTCGATTTGGAGGAGCTATACAGCGCCTTGCTTGCTGACGGAGAGCTGAATCCGGCGGAATGGGACATCATGGTTTGGAATGCACTACTGCATATTCTTGATTATCAGGGATCATGAAGTTTGATCATTTTTCAGGGTCGGCAAGTCAAAGCTTACAAGTAGGTATTCCTGAGAGTTTTTGGAAAATAGAAACTCACCTCTGCTTGCAGGCAGTACGGCTACGTGCCTGCAGGAGTTCTCGACGTATCCAGCATCGGTCGCCAGACCCGCGAAGCGAGCCGTACATTAGAGGTGAGAGCTAAGAACCTATTTCTTTACCGACGACACGATTACGCTTTTTTTTTTCAGTATGCCTTTGAAGACTTTGGTATTCGCCAAGTGGCTCAGCTTCTTGGAGACAACGAAGGCGCTATATATTTCGGTAACAGGTCCTACGTAAGTTTCCCTTTGTTGGGAATGTGACATGTTCTGACAAATCTGTAGTCGTATCGCAATGTGTGGGATGCGAGTGTTGAGAGTGACGGGTTCACAGGTATGGCAAAGTCCATCTGCTTCCGTCACCACATCTGACAGGCATGGTGGAATTTCAGGCTTTCCGCAGAAGCGACTTATGAACGGTACATTCGTGTACAGCAACCCTGTGACATGTTCGCCTGTAGACACTAACGGCGTCGACTGTTCTCTGCAATCTGATAACGTTAACGGCTTTTATGAGTCTTCGGCTTGGGAGTATGCATGGTAGATTTACTTCAAGTCTTTTTACCTCATTCTTTTCACTGAAGTGATTTCCAGGTTTGCACCTCATGACACAGCGCAACTGATAACACTCATGGGCGGCAACGTACGTGGTTGGGTATCGTTCACTCTTTCCCTACTCACCGTCACTTGTGAAAAGGATACATTTGTTGATCGTCTTGACCATTTCTTCAGCGTGAGAAACATCATTATCGCATGTTCTGCTGAAGTCTGAGGTCATCTTAGACGGGATACTATCAACCAGGGAACGAACCGTCTTTCCAGGTTTGCGCCGCAAATGTCCTGCCGTTGCCCAAAATTCATGCATGTTCCAGACTCCGGTAGGGTATCATTATGCAGACCACCCTGCACAGTCTGTGGATCGTATCCGGGACATTGTCATGAACCAATTCAGCATCAGTAAGTGCTCATACTGCAGAATTGTTTTCTCCAGAAACAAGATGATATTCTATATGCGTAGCTTCCGCTGGATTGCCGGGCAACGATGATCAGGCCGCCATGGCCTCATTGCTCACGTTCCATTTGCTTGGTCTGTATCCAGGTAAGTGCACAACGTCTATACCTGCATGTCGACGACCTTCACATGGCCCCAGTACCATCAACAACGCAATACCTCGTCCTCTCGCCATTCATCCCGAAGTACACGATCCACAACTCATATATGAACACGAGCACGACTGTCACAACGATCAACTACAACGCGTCGTCGGTCCAAGCCACCATACCCCCAGGTACGGCAGCATATGTAGGCAATGTCACCGTCAACGGAGTGGCTAGTTCACGGTGCCACCTCGACTTTTATGACGTTTTCCGCGTGGGAGGTAATGTGACGATCGAACTTACCGCTGACAAGGATGCTGTGGATACTTGCGAAGGCTCGTTGCCGGAGAGTTTGTCGACCGGTGGGTTTTCACAGGCACGCTGATTCGGTAGAGTTATCTTTTCTGGTGTCGTGACTCGTATGAAGCAATCTTGTGCGCGTATATGTACCTTGTAATATGGCTCTGAAGGGATTAATGAGATGAACTGGCCAAAGAAACGAGCGAGAGGCAGCAAACTTGAGGATCTGGTTGCATGTCAAGAATACAGATGTGAGGCGCGAAACGAGAAAATAGAACGGTTTGTCCAAATTCTCCGCTTGTCAGATACTACGAGCTGACAAGCGCTGGGCCCAGAAGAATGAGAAGCCGCTCCGAAACTGCCACTGTTAATTAACATATCTTAGACCAGAATCCCATATGTATGACCACGGGCAGTTACCTCATTACATGTTCGTCACGCGTGGATGTAGTACTGCCAGCCAACCCAGTTCGCGATAACAAAGTAAGATCCAGTGGGTATCAGGAAAACGATCAGATATTTGTAGTGGGTGTCCGCCGCCAGCCAGTCCAGAACCTTGAGGGAGCAAGTCAATGGCAAGATTCCGCCCTGATTGGTGAGCAAACGCATACAGTCCATCCCGATTCAGGCAGAAAAAAGCCAAAGATTACCGCATAGCTCGATATAAGGAAGAAAGCAATAGTGAATGCAATGGTCAGGTAGCCTGTCCAGATATTAGGCACCTCCATCGACGTCTGGGACGTTGTGGGTGAAGCCAAGTGTCCTTTGACAGTGACCGCCAGCTGACGGGCAGACAGTTACCAAATATGGAGAGATCTACCGCATTTGTCCGAAGAGAGGTCACGGGGATTCATACTTAGGGCTGAAAGGATTGAGTTATACTCTATCTGTCTCTCCCACCTGGTAGTCTCTGCTAAGCCTACAAGTACTGCCGTAGAATGTTGAAGTCATGCGGCACTTAGCCGCGAAGCCAGCATCTTCTTAATCTGTCCGCCATCCACAGATGGCCCGGGAGTAGAAGCTGTGTTCGTCGCTTTTTGTTTTACTACCTACCCTGATTGTTAATTCCGACGATGGACTCAACTGGTTTTCTCTTCCCACTGAAGCCGCATTCCTTCAACGTACGGCTGCTGCGGAACTTGCGATAGATTTCGTCTCTGCTGCTCTTATTGTTTACAGCACAGCCTGCGAGGAGTCAGGACCTTTGCTTTTGTCACTGAGAATCCGTAGGGTCCCATGTCTGTTTCCTCGCCTGTTATCGGGATGATCTTCCGAATGATCTTGGATATGTTTCTCGTGAGGCAGGGCTAGGTATAAAGGCGCTCTCGCTCGTTTCCCTTTCCAGTCGTTCTGTCGTCTTCACATTATTTCTCCTGCATCCACGCCATCTATTTTGGCTGTATACACTTTGTCAATGGATTATTTCAATGATACACTTCCCTTCATCGGTTCCACTCCCCAGCTCCCTGTCAATGAGGACAGTCCATCTTACATGTTGACGTCGCTCGAGCTCAGCTTGTCTCTCAGCCTGTCGCCGCAGATCACAACTCCAGCAATAATGCGTATTGTATTATTGCATAATTTTCAATCGTGGGTCAGTTCAGCTTGCTTTTGATATCATTCAAATTGACGTTCATTGTCTGTGCATTCCTGTATATTCTTATGCTTTCCTGTTTTCTTTCCCATTAGAGTGAGTTTCCGGTGCACTTTTTGTGGTCGATACCATCATCGCAGAGTCCCGCCTGCTTTTCCCGATCTTTGCGCCCTCTGGTGGCCTCTTCATGAATCCCTCTTCACTTTCAGTTGTGGTCGTTCAGCATTCGACTAGAATTGTAGCTCAGTGTGCGGGCCTCTGTCCGGACACCAGCAAGAGTAGCAGAGATGTTCGTTGACAGCGAAGGGCAAAAATGTGATGGGTAATAGGAGGGCGCGATCGGTGTAAATACTAGCACACGCTTAATGTCAAAGTTTGAATTTCACACTTTTGAGTTTTGTATATGCCATACATATCCCTTTTCTCTTTTGCATTTTTTTTTGTATTTCATTTATACAATCTAATGCCCATCTGTCGGGGCTTCTTCGGAGTCATGAGGACAACAGATGTAATGCCTTCCCCTTTGCAATGGGACTCCTTCATTATGCTTTGGTTGCATCTAAACGTCTTCAAGCTTAGTGCACGGGCGGTTTAAGCGACGATATCCAGTTTTCTCAGGCTCAATTTCAGGATGAAAGGAAGGCAAAGTACGATCTCATCGCACAAAAAGAGCGCATGAGAATGTACGAGAGGAATCAAGGGGTATTCAATGAAGGCTGTCGGCGACCAAAAAGGAACTCCAGCTTGAGAAGACGTCTACGTCTAAGTTGTGTCTGTGGTATTCCTCTCTTAGATCATCTCTGCACTTGCACACAGTTTTCTCTTGTCGAGACCTAACATGTACGTGGAGTCGGAGTCGTGGACGCTTACCTCTTGCAATTTTTCTCCAGATATATCATGCATTTGTTCCAACCTCAAAGCATGCGGGCACATCTTCTGCAGCGACTGCCTGGGCGACTGGTTTACGTAGATGGTCATTGATCGTCACCAACAATATCCGGAGTGGAAACCCAGAAAAACCTCTTGTGACTGGTGCGACGTACATCCCTTCACTGAACTTTAGCTGCTTCAAGTGCCGTGCGGATGCCACGACAAGCCCGCTCAGCAATTACGACAAGTCCATTGTACGTACTTGCGCGGCGGGTCAATAGATGAAAAACCTCTTGAAGTGGTTACAAGAGTTCGACAAAGTCACAAAGTTGGATGGAGGAGGTTCTTCGAATTTTTGCTACCTCGTATCTGTCACGTCCTTGCCGATACGTTTTCATAAGAAATGGTAAATGAGGGTGTCAGTCCAAATCTGATAAAAATAAAAATGATGAAAAGTCTAAAGAATGCATCACGTGTGCGCGCCTGAGGTTCGCGGATCACGTTCCCAAGAGGGTGAGCGGTTGAGACCATCGACCTCATTGCCCGTCTCTTCCAAAGATATCATGCACAACGAAGAAGTCGTAGGGCAGAGTCCGTACGACCAGGGCTGGTGCGTAGAGCATCCCAGTGTCGTCTATCCGTGAATTGATCTTGCAATTGCAACGTGCAGCGAACAACCTACAGAACCTCAGCAAGGTCCCACATCTATAGAAGATGCACAACATCAGGGACTGTCCGAGTTCAAGGACGAGGACGAGCAGGCACAGCCGTCTGCCCAGCCACTTCTACTGCCGGAAATTGCGCAGTCCTCGAGCCTCGATATTGACCTGTCCGAGTTTATAGGTCCGTCCGAGTGCGTTACATCTCTCAGCTTACCACGAGTAGGACTGGACAGCTGACCGAGAATCACTGATTCCCACTGGATGCGTATGTGTGTACCAATCCGTAGGTCTACCGAATCTGCACCGGAGCAGGCGACGTCAAAGCTGCAGAAACGCGCATCGAATGTGCTGAAGCTGGCGGAGGAGAACGAGAAGCTGGTTGCGGAGCTGAAGGCTATGACGGACAGGCTGAAGGCTGCTGAGCGCCGGCGCGCGGAGTTGGCGAAGAAGCAGCAAAAAGTGATGGAGCAGCCCTCGCAGTGAGAACTCGACTCACCAGGCGTACCAACATGTAATTTCTACCACATACCCCTTTTCACCAGCCCGTGCAGGCCATGTCGACGACTATTTCGTGCTTTTTCCCCATGTACATTGACAACAAACACACAAAACGATTTGGAGTTATTGCATATAACAATATTTCGAATCCGGATCTTCTTAGATTTCTCGCCCTCGTTTCGTGTTTCGATTCGCATTCGAGGACCGACTCACCGCTAGTGTGACAACTGACAGCCCTCGCGGCGATGTACTTACGTTTCTAGATTGCTTTTATCCTTGTTCCCAACGCCCATCTCCCATCTGTCCACCTAGATTGTACGTCCCCAGTCTCCATTTTTCTCTCTCTTTCCATTGTCGCTGACGTCGAGCACGCAAGTTTTAGAAACATGAGCCAGAGCAGCCCCGCCGCCCGTCGTGGTTCCGCTGTCGAACGCCGCGTCTCCATGCGTCGTGGCTCCTCGCGTCATGCGTCCATCGATCCCCTGCGGCTGATTCCGATGGATAAGGCCAGCCACGTCGGAGGCACCCACAGTTTCAACGTCGTCTTCATCGGAGCCGGTAACATCATGTTTGGTGCGCACCCCTCTCTTACCTGGTCCAACCAGCACTACTTACGCATCTTGCCGTCTGTAGGCTCCGATGAAGGCCCGTGGAACCACTCTTTCCGTCTCGAACAGTATGTATCAGTTGTCAAAACGTATGAGACCGTAGCATCCAACTGCACAACAGCAAACTCGGTCCGCGCCTGAAGGTTGTGGCGCTAATCGATCCCGCCATCGACCGTGCCCGTGCCGTCCTCAAGAAGAAATGCGAGTCCTTCGTCGTGTCTGCGTACCAGGATACGCGCGTGTACAAGACACTAGACGATTTCGTCAAGAATATGACTCCCAAGGACCGTCCGAAAATGATCGTTGTCGGCAGCCCTCCCATGTTCCGCGGCACATTCAAGCCCGGTCGCGATATCGAGATACAGATCCTCAAGCACTTCCCCGGTGTCGCTCTCTTCATCGAAAAGCCCATCACGACTGGTCCCGTTGAGGAGATCGAGGATGGCTACAAGATTGCCAAAATGGTCGAGGACTCCGGCACGGTCTGCTCCATCGGGTGTGTATTACCATTTATGTTTTTATATGCTCTCAGGTGCTTAAACCGAGAACTTGTAGGTATATGCTGCGTTACCTCAAGGCGGTCCAGATGATGAAGCAGATTCTTGAAGAAGAAAATTTGACTGTCATGGCGACCATCGCCCGCTACGCGTGCGCTTACGAGGCCATCCAGAAGCCTGATTGGTGGGACAAATCCAAGAGGTGCGTATTTCGATTGTTACGTCTTTGTATCACGTGGTTCATCTGATGCATTCTCTACTTCTTCGTATGTAGCGCCGGACCTATCATCGAACAGGGTACGCACTTCTGCGATCTCTCGCGCTACTTCGGCGGTGAGGTCGATATTAGTAGCGTGAGCGCGCACTCACTTGAATGGAACGATAATGCTGGGCACCTATCGAAGCAGCGCATTGATGAGACCGCGATCGCACCCGAAAACCGCATCCCCCGCGTTACGTCCGCAACCTGGAAGTACGAGAGTGGTGCTGTCGGTACCATGACACATCTCGTCGCACTCCAAGGCACGAACTACTCTTGCGAGCTTGAGGTGTACGCTGATGGTTATTGTCTTCGGCATGTTATTTTCAATTACACGACATATATCGAATGTCTGACACTCTATGGTGCAGCCTAGTGAATCCTTACGTGCAGCCGATGTTGTACGTGCGTCGCCCGGGCGACGACCATGAGCAGACCTACACCTTCCCTGACGACGATCCATTCTTCTCTGAGGTGTCAAACCTGATCGACATTGTCGAGGACATAGAGGAAGATCCCGATGCCGCGAACATTTTGAGCACTTACGAGGGTAAGTTTCCAAGATATTGTTTGGTATATTATGCTTGAACATGCTTTGTTCAGATGCCGTGCGCTCCTATGAGCTCACCTGGGCCATTCGCAACGCAAGTGAAAAATCGGCTGCCGAAGCGCTGACTCGTGCCAAAGCGGCTGGCGCAGTCTAGACGGGATTGAATGGGGATGTGTGCAATTTTGTATGTGTTTGGTGCTGCTGGTGCGAACTACGTAGTGTACTTAGTGCTAGTCACAGTACATTCTTATTTTCGATTGTACAAGTTTTCGTCAGAATGACGAGCATCAATAGACCCTGTTATGTAAGTTGAAAGCTAGGCATGTACAAAGTGTTTTCGAGTTCCCGAGAACTGCGGTTAACTCTCCCACTCTTGAGCTTGAGCGTCTGACTATCCCTCGGACCTCGAGTCCACGATTAAGTAGTACCTCATACGACAGCCCCGCGACAGCTACATATACACAGCCCATAGCTATTGTTTATTGACACCTTTTTAGACGGACACACTGCAAACCGTAAACTTCCCATACAGAGAAAAAAAATCAATCCACAATGAGAAATAGCAATCGTACGAGAGGACATAATTCAACCATCTCATCTAATCATGTTAAATTAAAATTTAGGCGTCGAATACCAGTACACAAAATACACGTTTAGAGGAAACATCATACGAACGTCTTGTCAAGTCGGATGACGGCGATGAGGAGTATGTACAGCGGAAGTATGTACAATAAATATGGCGAGTCCGATGGGGGAATGATCTCTATATGTATACATGGCCGTCCATGAAGAAATGAAGTCGGCATCATCGCCGGTCGCTCAGCGAACCAGCGGACACCCCCAAACCGTACAACGCACTGTAAACACAGACGGTTTAATTTTTAGGGATCGATACAGGCTCAACGTTCCAGTAGCTCTCGGCGTACTCCGTGAGAGCACGATCCGAGCTGAATTTACCCATCTATCAAAACACGAGTCAGCAAAGCAAAGTGAGATACAACACCACCACATGCAGGCGTAGCGACCAACCAACCTTGGCAGTCGTACGGATCGATTTCTTGACCCACTCATCTTTGTCGAGATACGCTTCATCAACCATATCAAGAGCAGCAAGGTCTGTGTTTTTTGGTTTTTTTTTAATGCGTCAGTCTACTGAATCAGACGAAGAACCACTCCAAAGGAAGTGGAAAAGGGCACAGCGAAAACACGCACACGAATCAAAGTCGTCAGTGATGAGATAGTGGTCGCCTTGTCGGATCGTGTTGAGGAAACTGTTCACAGTCGTATATAATCAGACCACTGGGAGAGCGACGACAACGAACAAAATGAAAGTACGTACGGCTCATAGACCCAACCATCTCCAAAACGTCCAGAAGAGACCTCGTCCAACACACGCGCGAGTGCGGGAGATTTCTGTTCGACAGGAATAGGATGATACGTATGTTGATAACGGAGGTCCTCGACAGCAGGCGTCAAATGTCCAAAGAAGACTAACCCGCCCCACATAGGGAAGAAGCAGCGATTGTCAGGTCACAAATCAGGCAAGAATTATTTCCGACTCACAGACGTTGCTCTCCCCGACAGCCTCCGCAATCTCGATGTTTGCGCCATCCACAGTACCAACGAGCAAACCGCCATTTAGGCAGAACTTCATGTTCGACGTGCCCGACGCCTCCGTGCCTGCCGTCGAAATGTGTTGGCTGGCGACCGGTCCACGCGAAAGGCAAATAGCAATTCAACAAAGTGCCAATACAAACAATATTGTGTAATAAATCGTGAACTGGGGTATCGCACGAGATGTGACGGCAAAACGCACCTGATGTCCGACGCAGGGATGAGAATTTCCGCGATAGAAACACTGTAATCCGGGATAAAGTACATGGACAGGTAATCCTTCGTGTCATGATCGGCGTTGATGACGCGCGCGACGTTCACGATGAGGCGGATAATCTACATAAATGGTCGAACGGAAGGCCACGGTTGCAGTGAGAACACAACATATGATATAAACGGGATAATCGACCAACCAGTTTGGCGATGTAGTCTAGCGGTCGGACGTGTCGTAAGCCCCCGAGTTGGAAACTGAAGAATCGAAAAACACTCACAACCGGGCGCGGCCTTGGCGCCGAAGAAAACGACTCGTGGGTTCACCTTCTTACGCTGTGCGGGAGTCATTTCCTTCAGCGTGAGGTATCTCTGGAACATAAATCAGCGGGATATTGAGGAATGGTTGCCAAACACTCACGTGAATCACACCGCAGATGTTGAGAGATTGCCGCTAGATGGGAAGCCAATGATGTCAACACAACAAAAGTAGATTCAAGCACAACGTGCGGGTACCTTGTACTCATGCAGACGCTTGATCTGGACGTCAAACATCGCATTCGTATTGATCGTGAAGCCCAGATGGATCTGCACGTAGTGCGCAACGCGCTCCTTGTTCGCCTGTTTGATCTCGGCCCAACGTGTGCGGAATGCCTTGTTACGCGCCGCGTTCTTCGCGTTCTATCGACATTCACATAGTCATAAGCGTCAGAGATATCGATATAGCATAACCGGGAACGTCTCAGAGGTAGAAAGTACTCACGTCTTCAGTGTACTCCAACAGATCTTCGAGTCGGTCAAGATTCTTGAGCCATACCTTCTTGTCAATGCCGAGAGTCTGGGTGATCAAGGCGCTCAAGGCGGGGTTGCATTGATCCAACCAGCGACGAGGAGTGACTGCCAAATAGCCGAATGGCAGTAGTATTAATATGTACCAGGAAGGATGACAAACGTCAGGATAGCAACGAGATTAAGCAATTGCTCCACGCACTTCCGTTGGTGACGTTTGAAAACCTCAAGGGGGCCAATCAGAGACCGTTGAAGACTGGTATGAACAGAGGAAAAAATAACGTACTTGCTAATGCCCTCGAACTCAACGAAGTCCTTGAGAATTGTCGTCTTGACGAGCTCGCTGTGCAACTGCAGTAGATCAATAAACACACTCATGCAGCTGCATGCTAATGAGCAACGAACTTCAGCAACACCATTGACCTTATGGCTCCCAATGCAGGCAAGGAACGCCATTCGAACTTGCTTCGGGAATCCTTCCTCGATAAGCGACATCCGCGCGAGACGATCGCGGTCGCCCGGGAACTTCTTTTCGACAGCTAATCGGAAGTCAATTACAGAATAGGCAATGACAGATGTAGTCGTTTACATTGCAGGAACAGCAAGTTCTGCCAATATAGACTTCAGTTTTAGGTAACACTGTAAGAAACGAACGGATGACTCACAATGTCGTAGATGATTTGCAGATGGCGAGGGAGGATCTGCTCCATCAACGGCACCGGCCATTTTTCGAGCGCTTCAGGGAGCACGGTGTGGTTGGTGTAGAAGAAGGTGTTACTGACGATCTCCCATGCCGCAGCCCATGGCACGTCCTCTTCGTCCAACAGAATGTGCATCAACTCCGGGATTGCGAGTGTCGGGTGCGTGTCATTCAACTGGATCGATACGTATTGCGGGAACTCGGAGAGCGGCTTGTCGAGATTCTTGAACCGGCGTACGATGTCCGCGAGACTCGCCGCCGTCCAGAAGTACTGCTGCTTCAAGCGCAGCTCCTTACCGAATGTCGTATGGTCGTTGGGGTAAAGCACGCTCGTGATCGCCGCCGCGCTGTTCGACGACTCGACGGCATGCTCGTAGTCACCTGCGTTGAAGGACTGCAGGTCGAAGCCAGACTTCGGCTTGCTCTCCCACAGTCGCAGGTTGTTCGTCGTGCGCGTCGCGTAGCCGGGGATCATCACATCATACGCAACTGCAAGCACCTCCTGCCCACCGCTCCACACGGCGCGGCCAGAGCCGTCTGTAGCGCGCTTCGCCGTGCCGTAAAAACGGACCTAGTGCGCAATCAATGGAGCAAAGTGTTCGCATGACGGTCAAATATACCTCATACGTGACATCGAGCCTGGGGAGCTCCCATGGGTTCTGGTTATCCAACCACGGGTCAGGCGCCTCCAATTGCTGGCCGTCGGGAGCGATAAGCTGCTTGAAGATGCCATATTTGTAGCGTAGGCCATATCCCCACACAGGGAACTCCTGTGCCGCGCTGGAGTCAAGATAACACGCTGCAAGGCGACCGAGACCACCGTTGCCTAGAGCAGCATCACGTTCCTGATCCAGCAGGTCTTCCATGTTGAAACCGAGGCGGTCGAGGGTGTTTGTGTACGGCTTTTTCGCGCCAAGGGCGAGCAGGGCGTTGTCGAGTGTGCGGCCCATAAGGAATTCCAGCGAAAAGTAGTAGGCGCGCTTGACCTGGGTCCTGTTATAATGCACTTGCGTCTTGTCCCAGTTGAGAATCATGTCGTCCCGCACGGCGAGTGCAGCCGCCTGATACGCACCCAGATCATCGATATTGTATGCCTCACGGGCCAAGCTCGTCTGCACATGGCCGATAATGCTGCGCGCAATGCTCGGCTCGTCGCCACCGTCGGCCTCACGCATCGCCGCGCGCCATGTCGCCTCGTCTCCGCGTGGCCAACGCTCCTTTCCGGTCTCGTCCTTCTCTGGAACGTAGCCGGTGAGGGTGCGGATGTGCTTGCGCGGGCGCGGTGCCGGTTGGCCAATACGGGCGGTGTCGATGATGCTGGTCATGATTGTGGTTATTGATGGTGGATGTAAGTATGCGATATACTTAAGGGAATGATCGCCGCTGTCACGGTGACCCCGGTGACCGTCAATATCCGCCATTACCGACGCTTCCCTCTGCTTCCTCTGACCTCACTGTATGTTGTGTCACACGCTACAACGAGTCCTTAGTTTCACTTCGTTCACCTACCAGGTCAAAATTAACAGAAAATCCGGTCAATGCTACCGGTAGAGACTCTCCTACAAGTGCCACGAGTTTGCAACAGAAGTCGGGCTATCTGTGCACAGCCTATGGGTGAAAGGGGCGAAGAGACACTGGTTCCAGCGCCGCCATGGAAGCTAGCACTACAACTTCAGTGCATTACGCGCCGTATATGGTATGAGGACGAAGGTCGGACGACGAGCAGACTTGGCTCAACGAAGCCATCAGCACCGTGACGAGTCACGACAATAGACCTGAATGCGGACGCTGCACCTATGGCAATGGATTTGGCCTCGACATCCCAGACTACAGTGCCTAGTGTACCCGTTTGCTCCCATACCTTGTTAACCATCACGGAATGGCCGAAAATCAACCCTGTCCATCGTCATCTCTATACTTCACGTATGACGTGCCTGCGCTCTCGCATCTGCCGAGACGCGCACAGATTGTCGTTTCTGCAAACGACCGTCGGCATCGCTGAAGCAAGCACAAGTGCTGACCATCCAGTCACGTGGCGGGGCCACTCCAGCATGCCATACCATGGGTTGGGTTGTGTAAATCATGCCACCGAACAGGCCCTAACCGACCCGGTGCGCAGCGTCACACTGGGCAAAGATTACTATGCAGTCAGCGCAAGTTACAATATGACGCTCAAGACGTGTACCTTCTGTGCATCTCCCATGTTAGTGGACCTGAGAATTGGCCATACAGATCACATTCTCTGTTGCTTTTAATGGTAAAAAATCGTGACATGTGGCGAAGACCAGGTACGTCCACAGTCTCTGCAGTGTAAGAAACCTACTGACAAGTCTTCCAACCAGGGCATATGTGTGTGGGACTTCGCCTACGACATGGATACGACTCGCCTTGACCTTTGAATGTGGCTGGTCCATTTAGGGCATGTGTGAACTCAGCATAGGTGTAGAAACAGAAACAGATCCCTGTGGGCCCGCTGAAAGAATGCACAGATATAGATCGTCATTGCTATGGATTATGAATGCGTGGATGGTCGAGCGCACGAGTGTATTTACGAGTTGAGCAGGTTCATGAATTAGTCGTAATGGGATAAGATATGCACACTTCTATCTCCTACCCTATATGTGGACTTGCCACGCAGACATGCCATCCAGGCGTTAGCACTGCAGCTGCCAGCGGGAAGCGGGGCAGTGCTCGAGCATTGAAGCAAAAAGTTATGAACATAAGAGTTATGATGACTCTTGGGCGACTCCGACTTGCGCCGCTCTGAGCGTTCGGTCCTTGATGGTGTACCCGGTTTTCTGCACGTCGACAATAGTGCCTGCAGTTTTCCCGGGTATAGGTGCCTGGTAGAGCGCTTCATGTCGGTTGGGATCAAATGTCTCACCGAGGGGATCGAAGGGTTTGACATGATACTTGAAGAGTGTCTGGAGGAGCTGGCGCTGTGTCATGTCCACGCCGGTGTACAGCTCGCGAAGGTAATCAATCGCGGTTTTTTGCGGGGTAGTTGAAGGCGATTCAGGAGCTTCAGACGAAGTCCTTGAAGAAGGTGGGGGAGTGAGCATTTCTGGAGGTACTGACTTGAGGGCCATGGACAGCACGTCCACTGTCTCGAGCAAGTCTTTTGCAAAGCGAGTGATGGCAAAATCCCGTGTCTGCTCTTTCTCCCGCGCAGCATTCCGCTGTAGATTGAGGAAGTCTGCTTGAAGATACCGTAGACGACTCTGCATTCATTTATGCATTACCCGTTAGAACGTTCTCGTAGGTGCGTGACCAATGCACATGCTCACCGTCAGATCTACCACCTCGACCTCCTTCGCCTTCAGCTTTTCTGGTTCCGGTGAAAGCTTCTCAGCGTCCACTTTATCGACACTTTCCTTGTCGGTGTCCGCCTTGTCAGCATCTGCTTTCGAATCTTTCGATTCATCCTTGGCTTCTTCGGCGAACTCCTCGGAATAGTGACGTCTCGAGCCGGCCGCAAAGGGTGTCGCAGAACGAACCGCAGATCCACGAGCAAATGTCCTAGACGACAATGAAGCCGTCGACAAACGGAATATTTGCAAAGCCGAGGACATGGTGGAGGTAGGTCGTAAGGATGGTTTATACGGTCGTCTGAATCGTCCGAAAATTTGAATACTGATCCGTGCCAATGATCCGTCAGGCGGACCCATTTGAGACGATTGCCTTGTTCGTTCCCGGGACTTGAAGCTTGATAGAGTGACCATGTCACAAGAGCTTCTTCAAGTTGAACTCAAACTATCGCACATTTTCCAAATGCTCATGAAAACGGCAGTCCGACTGCGAAGCACAAACAAAGCATCTGAGTCCCGGTGGGCGTTCAGAATTTGATCGTGACTCATGCTTTACTACGTTTGCCTACTACTGGCATCCGCTGCCGCATCTCTCGAAAACTCAGAGAAATTAAACAGCTCCGAACTTCCGATGTCTGCTGTCGAGTTCTGTGCTGGATAGACATATAGATCCAGTTCTAAATTATCGCTCTTTAGTTGTTTTGATCAACTCATTGCCGAGTCGTCCAAAAGAGGCATGATTTTGCGGGTGTCCGCCGCATGGCGCTCCTTATCTCTTTCGTTTTCTTCCCGAACCATGTCGACGGGTGTGACCAAAATTATTGACGGCGCGGCCGTAGCAAAGTAAGTGGGTTTTTATAAAGCTGTTCTGAAGCTCATAACAGCCCAGATCGATTCGCGCAGATGTGGCGAACAAAATACAGGCTGTACGCGCCAAATTCCCGCGCTTCGAGCCTGTTCTTGCCATCGTACAAGCGGGCGCGCGCCCGGACTCAACGGTATATGTCCGCATGAAGTCGAGAGCTGCCCATGAAGTTGGCATTACTTTTCGCCACATCTCTGTTCCCGCCGAAACTGGCGTTGACGAGATAGTGGATATCGTCCATAAGCTCAATGAAGACGACAGAGTCAGTGGCATCCTCGTACAGCTCCCCCTTGGTGATCATGTGTCTGCGCAAGGGGAACGTCAGGTTACAGAGGCGATCAGCCCTGCGAAGGACGTTGACGGGTGCGTGTGCCGAACGAGCGATTATAGATGTGGGGTTCAATTCTATTTACTTCCCCTCAGATTTCATGCATACAACATCGGCCACCTCTCATCGCGCGCATCTGACCCTCTCTTTTCTCCCTGCACACCCTCGGCTGTGATCAGACTTCTCGAGACCGCTGGCGTCCCGCTTGCCGGTGCAAACGTCGTGGTGCTCGGCCGAAGCGATATTGTTGGTAATCCTGTCGTAGCCATGCTTCGTCACAAGGATGCGACCGTAACTCAATGTCATAGTCGCACGAAGAACCTGGAAGCGATTGTGAGTAGATGGATGTTTCACGAATTCCCTTGTATGTGCAAATGGCGACACATCTGGGGTGGTGAATCAGTAGATCCCTTGCCATCCTCTCTCCCGTTTTTTTCTGCGCCCATATATGCTCGTCTACGGATTGTCTGGACGGGGGGAGTCTGTTTAAGAGCAGAATTTAGTTGGTTGACAGTGGGACCAACTGCGACTTGCCGTAACATATTCAGAAGTTGCTTTGGCTGTGGTTGATCTCCTTATATGAAGCCTGCCATTTTTCTTATTCGGATTGTTCCAGCACTACTAACTCTGTCGCAAGACATCTATACTAAATCTCACACAATTCACAGGTCAAGGGAGCAGACGTTGTCGTCGCCGCTATGGGTAAAGCACAATTCGTGCAGGGTTCGTGGCTCAAACCTGGCGCAGTGGTCATCGACGTTGGCATCAATTATATCCCGGACGCTACGAAGAAATCCGGCCAGCGCATGGTCGGCGATGTTGACTTCGCGTCGGCATCTCTCGTTGCGTCGCACATTACACCCGTGCCAGGAGGCGTTGGTCCGATGACTGTCGCAATGCTCATGGAGAACACATTCATTTCTGCGCAGCGCTTGTGGGAACAGGCCCGCGAGCGCCGTGTCAAGCCGTTACTGCTACACCCACTCAAGCAGGTGCCGCGTGACATCGACATCGCCATGGCACAGACGCCGAAGCCTATTGTGCAGCTCGCGGAAGAGATTGGACTTCTTCCCAGCGAGCTCGAGAGTTACGGCAAGTATAAGGCCAAGGTTGAATTGAGTGTCCTTGGTCGCCTTTCACATCGTAAAGATGGCAAGTACATTATCATTTCTGGGTGAGTTGTCATCCCGGCTTGGTCGTCCTTGGCTGAATTAATGCTAGTATCACACCTACGCCACTTGGTGAGGGAAAGTCGACGACTACGATCGGTCTTGCGCAGGCGCTTGGTGCTGAACTTGGTCGCCCTGCCTTCGCTTGTGTGCGTCAGCCGAGCCAGGGTCCTACCTTCGGCATCAAGGGTGGGGCAGCTGGTGGCGGTTACAGTCAGGTCATTCCCATGGATGAGTTCAATCTCCACCTGACCGGCGATATTCATGCCGTTTCTGCCGCGAACAACCTATTGGGTATGTCGTTTTCTTCGGTGTGTGTACACGCTTCACAACACCTTGTCAGCGGCTGCTCTGGATGCGCGCATGTTCCACGAATCTACTCAGTCCGACAAGGCTTTGTACAACCGTCTAGTCCCGAAGATTAAAGGCAAACGCGAGTTCGCTTCTCTCATGCTCAAGCGTCTGAAGAAGCTCGGTATCAACAAGACAGATCCCGACTCGCTGACCGACGAGGAGATTACACGTTTCGCACGCCTGGACATTAACTCAGAGACCGTCACGTGGAATCGCGTTGTCGATATGAACGACCGTCACTTGCGCAAGATCACCATCGGCCAGGCGCCTACCGAGAAGGGGCTGACGCGCGAGACGGGCTTCGACATTTCTGTAGCAAGCGAGTGCATGGCCGTGCTTGCACTTGCAACCAGCCTCCAGGACATGCGCGATCGCCTCGGTTCAATGGTCGTTGCGACTAGTAAGCAGGGCGAAGCGATTACCGCTGATGACATCGGTGTGTCGGGCGCGTTGGCGGTGCTTATGAAGGACGCCATCAAGCCAAACCTGATGCAGACGCTCCAGGGCACACCTGTCTTCGTGCATGCCGGACCGTTCGCCAACATTGCTCACGGCAACTCGTCTATCCTCGCCGACAAAATTGCATTGAAACTCGTCGGCACGGAAGAGGGTGATGATCTTGAGCGTGTGGGCTATGTGTTGACCGAAGGCGGATTTGGTGCAGACATGGGCATGGAGAAATTCTGTAACATCAAGTGCCGTGTTAGCGGGCTCAAGCCTGACGCGGTGGTCATTGTCGCGACCACCCGCGCCCTCAAGATGCATGGTGGTGGTCCGGAGGTTGTCACTGGCAAGCCCCTGGCGGACACCTACATGCAAGAGGATCTTGTCACGCTCAAGGATGGTTGCAAGAACCTTGCAAAGCATATCACGAATGCGCGCAAATTCGGCCTTAAAGTCGTTGTTGCTATCAACCAATTTGCGTGAGTAGGTTTATGATGATTTATTTTACCTTATAGATATTCACATTTTTAACGTAGAACCGATACTGTGGCTGAGCTGGCGCTCGTCCGTGAGGAAGCGTACGCTGCTGGGGCTGATGCGGCTGTCGTCAGCAATCACTGGGCTGAGGGTGGCGTTGGTGCTAAGGCGCTCGCCGAGGCTGTCGTTACGACCTGCGAGGGCACGTCTGAATTCAAATTCCTCTACGACTTGAATCTTCCTATAGAGGAGAAAATCTCCATCATCTCCGAGGAGATCTATGGCGCGGATGGCATTGAGCTCAGCGAACTTGCTCAGAGGCAAATCGAGACCTACACTCGCCAAGGATATGGCGCCCTTCCCAGTATGCGCCTATCTTATTATTACTTGCTACCTTTGGTTCTGACGCTTGTACTCCAGTTTGCATGGCCAAGACGCAGTACTCGTTCTCTCATGACCCTAAGCTCAAGAATGTTCCGACTGGTTGGTGTTCATTACCGCAGGTAGAAAATCATAACCCACTCACATGAAACATCAGGATTCACAATTCCCATTCGCTCTGTGAAATTGTTTGCTGGTGCCGGCTTCTTGTGCCCTCTTCTCGGTGACATGCAGACGATGCCGGGTCTGGGGACGCGTCCAGGTATGGTCCTTCACGAGCCTTGCGTGTATTTGATTAACACCATCATGCAATTCAGGATTCTGGGAAGTTGATCTAGATCCCGAGACAGGACGGGTCCTCGGACTCTTCTAGTTGTCTACTTTACAAGGTCTTCAAATTGTCCGTTCTCAACGAACGAGTTCACTAAATTGTGGCCGGCATATGTACGGCACTTCTGGGCGCCCTTCCGGCTCATTACGCGATGCTGGAGTTGGCCGCCGCACCTACCTCAACGTGGGACCTTACTGTTCAACACAGAAAACAGTTACAGAGGGATTATCTCGACGAGAGTACGGGGCATGCGTACGCTCAGGGAGACGGTAGATGAGGAACATCAATATCATTGCTATAGAGAAATATCCGCAATAGACCATATTGATGTTCACGTTTACGGTGTGCACGGTTTGGAGTCCTTGAGGCTCAAAGTAAAAGAATGGTAGCAGAAAAGAGGGCGACAATATCCACAAACCCGACATCTGTTAGTCAATCATGCCACCCCTGCAACAAGTGGAAGTCCCGGTCTTCGGGCTGCAGCGAACAGTGTAATTTCTGTTGCGTTGGACGTGACAAATTGCTCGGCAAGGCTGCCCCCAACAATATCCAAGGTAACGTTGTTGTAAGCCGCGTTCACGCGACGGCTGAACGTGTTGCCATCCGTGTCCTCATAATAGAACGTGTTGTTGTTCAAGCCGTACCCGTAGTTCCCCGTGCTGGTCTCTTGGAACAACGAAACTAGAAAAAGTGAATGTCATACATTGTTCTCAAAGATATTCAGAAAATGCCTACATGTAGTTTGGAGGTTATCGATTGTCGTACCTCGCACGAGAGGACTTGCCTGCAGATCTCGCACATAGGAATGATCCATGTAGAAAGTCCCTACATGACGGGTGAACGTTGCTGGGAATGTATACAAATGAAAGGCGCATAGCTTACAATTGGTATACTCATCGCTCAGATAAACAAAGTCGATATTGCAAGGATACGAGAACTTGTCCGACACGACAGTCACATTGTTGTGCAACGACGTGGAAGTCCCTGTGCTGGTCTGGTTGATCACCTTCAAAAATATCGTCAGGTTGCGTGCGAGCTGATGAATGTCATTCTTTGAATGGATACCTCGACCAGCCAGTCATCACTGTAAGTCTGCAGGTTCGAATATTCCAGTTCTTGCGTCCAAATGACATGAGTCGAGACGCCGCTTCCGCTCAGAATATCGGATTCGATATATATCTTGCGACTGGCTGTCACGGTGACGCTACCGGCGTCTCCAGTAAATGCGCCGGAGACCGTTGATACGGCATAGTCGTCGGCTGAATAAGTTGTGATGTTCCCGGTCGTGGCGCTCGAAGACGAATCGGTGACGACTTTCAGGTTGCCAGAGACATACCAGTTGGATAGGATGCTATGATTGCTCTCTGCAGACGCAACGTCGATGGTGAAGTTGTGTGTCTCACCGTCAGTGAGCATGGGGACGAAAGGCGTCACGTCAATAACGTAGGTAGGAAGATCCAGGGCTCCATACGACGTGATAGGTCTATCCACTCATTGGTGAGCACAAACAATTTTACGAGAGAACTCCACGACGAACCGCCAAGACGCAGGACTCCACCCGCCCGTGAAAACAACAGGATAAGGGAAGGCTACGCCAGCAACGTAGCCATCGACCAGAAGTCTAACTTCGCGGAAAGGACCGTCACCATAAGCTGTTAAGTAAAGACCAATTATAGCCGGAGTGTAGCACTTCACTAGACAAAACCGAACCATAATCTTCCGGCAAATCATCAAGAAACTCATTCGCAACACTGGCATACTGCCGGAACCGTTAAGCAGGTAAATTGCCTATCAGGGAAATTAGGGAGTAAGACTCACCCAGAACTCCTCGTCGCCGTTGCCCGACGCGAAGAGCTCCGCATAGATGGCTACCGTATTGACAGGAACGGTCACGTTCGTCTATGCACAATCGGTGAACAGCGATTGTCGGATCAAGAAAGGCCTCCGACGCACCGAGAACGCAGGAGGAACTGATGCATCGTCTCCTGTGGTATTTGCCAGAGTGCTCAACGGTATAATTTTATCTGCTTTGTCTGCAGCCGGATATGCATCTGTAGCAGCATAATAGGTTGCATACAAGACGGCTACACGTATATTAGCAAAACCAACACGCGATTGCTCTGCTTTTTTCAACTCACTCGCATATTCACCCGTGAGGGAACTATCGACGATGTTGTCCAATTCCAAAATGAATGTGCCATTTTCGGCGAAGAGGGGCATGTACTGTGTGACATCCTTGATGTATGTCCAGATAATACCATCCGTCGTCGGTTCTGGGGTAGAAGTACGCCAGACTGTATGCAATAAATACAGTCACGGTCAGTTCCTGAAATTGAAAGCTGAAAGATGCGTTGACATACTCTCAACATTATGGAACGTGAATATTCCTAGTCTGTCGTATTGCGTGCCGTTGGAAGTGACTGTGAAGTTAAGTGTTATCGCTGACCATTCGCCAGGCGTCCCACAGTCAGTTGGTGGGCTGTAGCAGTGCCGTCCCGTCAGAATCGCTGAGCTCTGGTGTGGTTTTTTTTAAGAGGCCATGAATACGCACACGAGATCTACAATTTCAGAGCTTGAAAAAACATTTTTTCAGTGAGGAAAAACCACTCCATCGGCTTGTTGCACGTACTGTCCGTAAGAGTTCCCAAACGTGTGCCTATCAATTGGGGATTCTCCATCTGTTGGAACTGTATAAATTGTTGCATGCACTCACTCGAGAACTTTCACGGTGCATTCTTGCACGCCTTTGGGTACAACAGGTGGCTGCACCACCTGGAAATCAACCAGAACATTTCCACATACCACGGATATCAGCGTCACAACGAACGAAAGATACGAAACCCAGAGACTTGACATTGCCAGCGTCGTGACGGCTCGAAAGGCTCAATGAAATGCGGACAGGACCAGGGGAAACCCCGTCGAGCACCTCGCAGTTACTTATATATATCGCGCCAATAGATATAAGTCCCGCAAGGCGTGATTTCGAAAAGGCCATTGTTTGAGATGCCACGAGGCATGTGGTCAGAGTACACGCGCAGTACACACGCCCATTCACTCTATATCCGATCCAAGTATAAGTATCAGGACTTGCAAAGAGAAGGCTTGGGAGCTTCACTCTAGATGCTGCTAACGTCGGACCGTCACACAGCTTGTGGTCGCACTTGACAGTTACTTAAACTGCCCAGCGCAGCCACACACGTACAGGGCAAACCGATCAACGTACGTCGAGGTTACAAAGAACTTTTTGGATGCATACTTATGTCGTGGATACGTACAATGATCTATTGTACTGTAGCTCCAAACGAAGCATCCTACGTGTCGCGTCAGTTATGATCTGAGGAGACTACATAATGGGTAGAGCGTACGATATAGAATACATGGGATTGTTATTGTGTACAAATATGTATGGTTTGATACATATGGTTGTATGCATGTTCCGTCAGCACGTGCGGATAAGGGAAAAATATGAAAATGAAGTGAAATGTATCACGATACAAAACAAAATGTCACAACCGCAAATACTCGCCCTGATAACCCAGCGTCGTCATCTATCGGCTTCAGTGGTCGGTGCAACGAGTTTTTGAGCGGCAGCGTTCGTTCGCCTGGGTACAGATCGCGTTCTTAACGGTGCAGGAAAATCCTCTTCATCTTCGATCCACGCATCGCTCGACGGTGGAGGCGCCCCATCGCGGACGCCTCTAGTATTGACCCCTCTGATGTCGCTATAATTGCTTATCATCCCAGAGAATTGCTCTTCTTCCGCCGACAAATCCGAGTCGAGCTCATCCTCGTCTTCGCCGTGACCATCATCTCGTGTCTCAGATCGCGCGGGCTGCGGTGCTCGTCGGGGTGTGGTTTCGATGAATGAGCGAGTTTGTTGGGCATGTGCGATCGCCGCTGCGATTTCCGCACCCAGACTGATACCTTCAGGGCCCTCTCCTTGAAGGAACTCTGAGATGGTCCGTACGGATGCTTCCAAATCCGCCTCATCGTCCTCCTCAAAAATCACCTTTCGGCGTTTATTGTAGTTATAATGACTGCAGACAGAAATGTAATGATTAGAATTCCATCTCAGCTTAGTGCTGGCAGGACTTACAGCTCTGGGTCTGGGTCCCAATTAGGGTCGTGCGTCTTCATATGAGCAGTCAACGTGGTGCGGCGTGTAAAGGTCTTATCGCAGTGCGGAACCTCGCATTTGTATGGACGTTTGCCTGTATGCGTTCGACGATGCCGCGCAAGACTGCTCGAGTCGCCGAATGTCTTCCCGCAGCCCGGATATTCACAGCAATGCGGCTTTTCGCCTGTATGTACTCTCGAATGTACGTGCAAAGCCGAACGCTGCACAAGGAAGACTCTCAGTGATCAACAAAAAGAAAATTCATTGCACACTGCACACCTGAATGAACGCCTTTCCGCAGCCAGCATGTTCGCACATAAAAGGGCGCTCGCCGGTATGTATTCGCATGTGACGTGCAAGATCACTCTTTCGAGTAAACGACTTATTGCAATCCTCGTGATCGCAGACATGTGTGTTCTTGGGCTTCTCCGAACGCCGCTCAGAGTCACTTTCCGCAGGTCGGGCGGGTTGCGCAGGTGGTTCGGGACTCGGATATACTAGGTCGGTCGGAGTGAATGTCGCGGAGTCATAAGGTATTATGGGTTCCTCGTCAAAACCAACGCTTTGCGGCCCAGTCAGCGCCGATACGGGATCATGTTCGGACTCCGGGTCAAATTGTGTGGAAAAGGGATTCAAAATGTCGTCAAGGTCGTCGAGATGGCCTGCTAAGGGCGGGGATTCCGACGAGGATTCTTCGTGCGTTCGATTGGGTGGGAGAGGCGATATACCACCAGGTGTACCATCCGAACCAAGCTCGCTGCCGGCTCCGGCGCCATTGAGCTCCCCGTCATCAACATAGAGGTAATCGGAGGTGCTCGACCTTCTGCGTCGTTTCCTGGCATTATCATCGTCGCTTGCAGTGAGAGAATGGAATGAAGGTGCGCTACGCGTCGATGCCCTGGCGCGGTCTGCGTCTGTGCTTTGCCTTGCAACCGCATGAGCCTGCAATGCGGCAGCAAGGGCAGGAAAGTTGAAATCGACGGGTGAATCTTCCGTGGCACCGTCGTCTTTTTCCTGCTCCTGATCCAGCAGTTGCCGCTGCTGCATTGCTGCACTCATAAGGGCAGCATTGGCAGCGGACGAGTTTCTGTCGAGTAAGCTGGATATCTCGCGGTCCAGGAGATCTATTGGATATGTCGGGAAACTCGAGGGTGAGGGAGAGAGGAACTCTTGCGGATTTGGACTGGACGAAGGAAAGGGAGACAGCGGATGCGCGTCATCATCAACGTGGTCAAGTACACGCAAGTCGTATGGATGCTCTTCAGTTCCGGACTCGTACACGGGCTCATCGTGCACGACATCTGAGAGATTCAGTGCGGGGGCTTCCGATGATTCCATAGCTCAGCAGTTCCGGGGTATTATTCAACTTGATGTGGACGTTTGAAGCCCAGATACCAAATGAGAACGTTGCAGAGAGGAAAAAAGGGAAACAACGAGGGAAAGTGGAGAGGATGGTGAGTGGTGGTTGAGATGCAAGTGACTTCAACCGGTGTACTTATCAATTCTGAACTTGTTTGTTGAGTGATCGGATCACGGAGATCATGATCAATTGCATGCTTAACTGTGTCGCGCCCTATCGCGCCCTTCTTATCGTTATTTGCCGACACCGGTGACCAGTCCCGACATCATTCACGACCATCCTGAACTTTTCGAAGCGTTAAATTTCGAATCTGCTCGTAGACCCGGCGAGTAACGGCGCAAGCAGAATCGGACCTCGGCGAGCAGTCACCGCCATCACTGCTTCCACCACCGGCGCTCATAACTACGCGCACGGCTTGGTTTTTGTGACTGATAATCTCAAGTCCTTCTGTTTAAAGTGCCATTTATACCAGTGCAGCACTTGATAGGCTCCAGCACCTGCCATGAATGTCCCTGGCAAAGTCGATCTCACGCCCCGCAGATATCATGGTTATGCCATCGTTCTCACGATACTGGGTACACTCTTTCCTCCACTAGGTATGTCTTTCCAGATTCCGGCCAATGGCGATGATGACCTTATCTTCTATTCTCTAGCCGTCGCAGCCAGATTTGGAGTAGGGAAGGATTTCTTTATCAACCTCGTTTTGACTATCTGCGGTTATATACCAGGCGAGTTCTCTGGCATCCCGCCTAGATCTTCTCTAACCTAGGTATCAGGTCACTTGCACAACTTCTACATACAAGTGCGCAGCTCTTACTCCGTATGCTTGACTTCCATTGAAGTGGCCTTTGCAGAATATCCGCAATAATAAAACCCATGCGCGGACACCTAAGTGGGCGCAGCGCTATGGCCTTGTAAATACCGCAAAAATCAAGCGCAACGAGCGCAAGTCGCAGTGGGCGGTGCGATACAGGGATCGCCTTCCACAGTCTACGCTCGAAGGGCAAGCATATGCCGAAGGACAAGAGGCAGACGGTTCGAGTATGTCGCTCGAGGATCGAACGCCCCGGGCAAATGGTTCAAATGGTGAAGATTACTGGCGAGCCGAGGATGAGCAGTATTACACCGCCAACAATCGTAGCACTACCTCTACAGGACGTTGGAGATACCCCGCAAACTTCGACGATACAATCGCCTCGCCGCCAAGCAGCTCACAGCGGCACAAATCCAAGTCCAAGAATAAGAAAGACCGTTTTGCGCGGACGGAGGATGCGTACTCACTGTCTGAGGAGGCAGACAGGCGAAGGAAGCATAAACGGAAGAAGAACAAGAGCAGTAGGGCCTCGACGTATTCTCGTACCACCGATGGCTCGGCCGAATTTCCGGAGTCGGCGGAGGGTGGATTGTACGGCGAGAGGCAGGTGCCCGAAGCGAACGGGCAGAAGGCTCAGACCACAGACGACGATCTCCAGCATGAATTCTAATCGTGGATTAGCACTGGCTGCTATTCTGATATGCCATTTTTATTCTTTCACTGTCACGTTGTGTTACGACACAGCGGACACGATTTCTCTCCATTCCGCGTATGATTTTAACTTGGACTATAAAATAGTTTAATGGGTGTATAATCGCTCCCTTTGCCGCGTTTTATGGCATTTCTTCCCCGACATTTGAACAGCCAAACATTCTGTGGCCAGCTTTCAGGCGGAGCCTTCCATTAGCGCCGCGAGTTCCAATATTATTCCGACTGAGACTCAGAGCGTTGAAGTTGAATAGAGTTGAAACTTGACGCTAACTGTCATTGAGCGTGCAACAGCTACCTTTTGTCTTTTTACCATCGACAGCATCGACGGCTCCACTGTCTATTCTCGAACGGCTCCCCCTCTGAAAGCATCCAAGCGACAGAAATTGAAAAATGTCGCTGCGTATCAAAATACCGCCACAGGGGAGAGGCTCCGTTGATACTTCGGCAACGGCGACACCAGTGCCAGAGGTGCGGTCAATTTCTTGCTTGCTCGTCTTTGAAACAGACGTTTTCTTTGTGCACTTCCCATAAAGTCCGCTTGGATATTAGTGCCTCATTTCAAAAACTAGCAAACATGCTAAACATGTTGTTACATGGTTCATCTAGGCATCTCCTCCCTCGCATTCAAGAAAACGACAACACCGTGTCGCAGACTCTGATGACGAGGGATTTCGAAAGTATGATGGTGTACAGGAGCCAACATCCTCAGCAGGCCCGTCGCGGCCTCGCATTATAGCGAAACGACCACGCGCCACAGAAGAACCCGATAACTCCCCTGTACATGACACCGCTCATGGTCTGCATTATGAACCTCATGGCACCCCGGACGATTCACCAGTAGAGCCCGCACGTAAGCGACCGCGTCGGAAGATCAAGAAGCACGTTTTCCCGGACGAGGGTTATGTTGCACCAGGCTCGTCAGTCTCTCGTGTCTCCACTTCTCCGTCGACTGCGCGGACGTCTGCTGTCGCACACCCCTCTCCGAAACGTTTATCTTCTCTTGCGGATGCTGCCGCGACGGTTTTTCCCACTGTCGGTGCACAAGAAGGTTCATCTGCGGACTCGCCTGCACCAAAGAAGCACAGACCGTGGGCGGACAAGACGCCTACCAGGGAAAAAGGCAAGGCCCCCCACCACTCTACGGCAAAGAAATCCTCAGCAAAGCGCCGTAAAGCGACACAAGATGGCGACGGCGTTGAAGCCGAGTTTGCGGCGGCAGTAAATGCGACAGAGTTGGACGATGCTACGATGGTCGACATGCGCGATAACGGCGATCGCCATGCTGGGAATGCCCGTACGGACGTGGGGATAGCCGATGCCACAGAAAAGGCGGCAAACGATGATTTGTTGAACTTTGACGATGGGCCCGCCACTGATGTCTATGTCGATGTAGACGGAGCATCCGACGAGGACACGTTCATCGTCGATGATGCGTCAAATACGAAAAAGCGCAAGGCTCTTGGTAAAGGCAAGGACAAGGCGAATACGAACCGCAGGGGACGAGGCGCAGGCAGAGGCCGAGGAGGCGCAAGCAGTAAGGGGAAGGCTGCGTCCGGCAAGGGGGAGTTGAAAGAAATCAAAGCACGGGACGAGCGCCAACAGGCTGTTCCCGAGGCCATGACTGAATCTCCAAGAGATGCTTCGTCTGGTACCCTCAAGACAGGCGGTGATGCCACCGCCCAACATCCACCAAAACGCAAATTTCCTTCCATCAAGAAGAACAAGCCTCCTCCGGGGACACCGTCTCTTGGTACGCCTGACAAGGCAGTATACCCTTCCAAAGCGCCTTCCGCGTCGAAACTCTCACCGGCATCACCGCCTAAGCCTTTGTTGGCGTCGACGGCCCGCAAACCTACAACCGGCTCGGGCGTTGCAAATGCGGACCTAGATCTGACGGACAAGAACACCTATGCGTCTCTGTTTGCTGTACGTTTTTTCGTTCATCCGTCCTTCATTTCTGGGCACAACACTTATAATCATTATAGAAGCCGGCGCACGGGCGGTCCGGTCAGCACAAAGAGGATCCGGCGCGCCGGAAAGAGCTTGACAGGCTTCGGGATGAAGCGAAAGCTCAGCGGGAGGCGGAGAGTGTGAGTAGTGCTAGTGTTTTATCTGTTCATGACTTAATGTTTTGGTCTAACGTATTTGTGTAGAAATATTGTTTTGATCTGCAGGCGCAGTTCAACAAGATTGAGCGATTCGAAGAGCGTCTACGGGCTATGAAGAGCACGGCGTTATATCCGAGTATACTGGCTGCAAAGTGGTTTCGGCCCCCGGAAACGCGGTTGAAGACGCCAGCAAGTATTGTGCAGGCTCGGGCTGAGGATGCGAGCCAAGAGAAGGAAGAAGGGGAGATGTAATCAATATGTTATACATTTTTGGAAAACTGAAATTGTCTTTGAAATGTCTACTGACGAGGTTTAACGAATCAACAAGCGCCAACAAGTGCAAACAGGGTGTGTTGACGGCAAGGCGGGCCGGTGCCCGGGAACGGAAACACGGGGAAGAGCGATGCCCCTGTTGATACGGGAGCGGAGTTGAGTGAATGCGGAGTCCCCGCTGAGTGCCGTCCTGTTGTATCCTTTATTTACATAAGTCGATTGTGCGCCGATATCATCCGCAACCACTCTTGTCCATCGACCACCACCATCCCAATGACCGACCTCGAAGCGCCCCCGAGCACCGACATCGTTACCCTCACCAGGTGCGCCTTTCTCCGCATTCATACCCCGCAATTGCAATCGTAATCGCTCTGGCAGACATGTTCTTAGCGACCAGATTCGTTTGGGACCCGCCGCAACTGGCGATATGACACTCCTGCTCACGGCCATCCAAGTCACGTCCAAATTCATTGCTAGTAACGTCCGCAAAGCGCGACTCATCAATCTGTAAGTCTCCGCGTTACCACTTGTCGGAGTGGTAACTCCGCCTCTGTCCGCTTGTTTTGTACTCACACAATACATACTCTGCATACCAGGATTGGATTGGCAGGCGAAACGAACGTGCAAGGCGAAGAGCAGAAGAAGCTCGACGTTCTTGCGAATGACATCATGATCAATGCCTTGCGCGCCTCGGGTACGTGCCGACTCAGTGTTTGCGTCCTTTGCTCATCCGCCGTCTTTGTGGTCAGGTAAGACCGCAGTGCTCGTATCCGAGGAACTTGAAGACGCGGTGATCATCGACGAACGCTTGCGTGGCAAATACTGCGTCGTGTTTGACCCGCTCGACGGTAGCAGCAATATCGATGCCGGTGTCAATGTTGGCACCATCTTCGGTATCTACCAAATCGTATGCATTTGTCTCTATTGTTCATGTGGTCTGTCCGGTAAAATAATACGTCGGTACAGCGAGATGGCAGTGCCGGCACCATCGAAGATGTACTCCAGCCAGGTAAAGAAATGGTCGCAGCGGGCTATACTATGTAAGTCTTGGCGACGATAATCTGCGTATGGGTGTCTTATTTCTACCTTTTGCATCGCCTGTGCCATGAATTAAAAATGTAGGTACGGTTCCTCAGCAAACTTGGTGTTGACCACCGGTCATGGTGTGAATGGCTATACTCTGGATGCTTCGATGGGAGAATTCATACTCACTCATCCCAACGTACGTGCTCAGCTCTTCGTCACTGAAACCAACATTCTCACATAATATGCTTCACTAACAGATCCAAATCCCTTCTCGAGGCAAAATCTACTCGTTCAACGAAGGCAACTCCATGTACTTCCATGAGCCTGTCGTCAAATACCTCGAGTCTATCAAGTACCCCAAAGACGGAAGGAAACCGTATAGTGCAAGGTATGGTGTCCGGCTTCGTCTTTGGCACGGAATATCCACTCATGCTTCTCATACAGATACATCGGGTCCATGGTCGCAGATGTACACCGTACGCTGCTCTACGGCGGTATCTTCGGCTACCCTGGCGACAGAAAGAGCAAGTCTGGCAAGCTTCGCATGCTATACGAAGCGTTTCCCATGGCACTCTTAGTCGAGCAGGTGAGTGTTAGCGTGCGACATACACGGCTGATCACAAGGCCGAATGCTTCAAGCCAAAACCAAACGGTTGACATCAGTACTAATCGCTCTTTTGTTAGGCCGGTGGTATCGCGACCACGGGGACGGAGCGCATTCTGGACATTGTACCGAAATCGATACACGAACGCTGCCCCGTCTTCCTGGGTAGCAAGGAAGACGTGAAGGACCTCATGACCTTTTATCGGTAGTATCACAGGACAATAAATATATCAATCATCGCCATTGTATCAATAGGAAAACTTATTCCCGACGATTTACCCCCTATATGACGTGGCGTGAGGTGGCCGCCTGGGGTCCGATCAATCGATCAGACCCGCGCGATCGCGGCACGTCGGCCGAGCTCGGCGCGCCTCGGCAAGTCACGTGACTTCGGCCGGCAGCGCGCACGCGCGCGGGTCGGCGCGACGCGGCAAGTCACGTGACTTTCCCACGGCCTCTCGCAGGGGTGGGAGCTCGCACCTGCCTCCCCCTCCCTCCCCTGCCTGCCGGCGTGCTGGGCCGCCTGCCGCACCGTCGGGAGGGGGGGCGGCAGAGTGCGCGGAGCTCCTGAGAGGTGATGTTCCCACGCCTGTCGCCACCTCCGAGCTCACTCTCGGATGAGTGAGAGATGGACGTTGCTCGCTTGCTCCCCCGATGTGGGCGCTCGCCTTCCCCCGCTGCCATGTATGGAAGGGGACGGTGAAGTTGGAAAGTCATTTGTTGACGTTGATCTTGTGGAAGGCAATTTTCTCACACCTGCACACAACATGCCCGTGAGCTCCCTCCCAGATGAGAGAGGCGACTGTCTCCCCCTCTCTGACATCGGTCCTCCCTCAGCTCTCCATGACATGGATGGTCGACAATGGATCTGATTGGAGGTGCATCATGGCCTCCCTTCCAAATTGTCGTCTCCTGAGAGGAATACCTGCTGGGCTGTCTTTTGAAGCGAACATGAGGACGTAAATCGATCGGTCGGTCTTCTGCCATAATGTGCACATCAGACCTGCCTGAACATGTCAGATTCAGGTCAACTAATGCTGTGACTGATTCACACTCAGCGGACACCATTGCAATATCAGTCAGCCCTATTAGAGCTGAAGGCGCAGTCGACCTAGAAGCCAACTTCCTCTATCGGCAGATCTTTCTGATCGCCCTCGTGGAGGTGCCATTGCAATAGTCCATCAAGCACATATCACTTGCTTGAGACCCTGCAGGAGGTCAAAGTAGAACAGGCGTATCCTCGCAATTCCCCTACTGATCATAGCCTCAAAATACACATCGGAATTGTTGAGCATGCCTTAAGTGAACCACATGTCGACTTCAACAAACACTCTCTTGAAGCAGACATGGGGGCGTAAACTGTTGGTTTTTCACCATGACATCTGCACCTACATAACACGTACACCAACATCTATGTATGTCAGTATCCATGCAATATGTGTGTCGGCATCTTCACTTTCTGTGACAGGAGGGACATCAACTTTTCAGATTTTTTCCTTTTAAATATATGAATCTTTATTTGACGTGATGAAAAGCACCAATTAAAGAGCATAGAATCTGACATTCTGAATCGACATACTAAATCAAGTACCACATACATATAACCTACTGTACATAAAAATAATGAAACAACAAGTTACATTCTGGTCAGACCCCTCTTGACACGAATGGCCTCCAGAAGTTTCTTAACAGACTTGATCTCCTTCTGATAGGTCTGCACAAACAGGTCCTTGTCTCAACCAAGGCTATTTTAAGATAGAGTCAGTGAATCAGATGAGAAACAGATGCATCCAAATAGCTCACAGATTGAACTCCTCTGCAATGTGTTCACGCTGAGAACGCTTGGAGGCAAACAAGCGATTCTCACCCGTGTACCAGGACACATCCCACTGGGAGAGAGGAACATCCAAGCCATGCTCTCGATCACCTACCTCCCACTGCAGAACAGCACTGTACCAATCACCTCGATGAAGATCAGGGATCGCACAGCTGGGACCACGCTGAGAGCGAGATGAGAAGGTTCCCAATGAGGTTCCCAAGGAGGCAGGCAAAGCAGAAGAATGCATCGAGGTAGAATGGGATAGGGAGGTCAACCCTGAGATAGGGTGAAGAGAGGGCAATGGACCAGCTGGAGGTTGCCTGAACGTGTCCGACTACCTACCTTCTGAACGTCCTCCACGACGTCACCAACAACATCGCGCACGAGATCGCAAAAGTCATTGTCATGCAGCGCGCCGTTCGGCGGGTACCAGAAACTCACGTCCTTGTAGCAAGCGGGGTATTTCGAGTACGGGTGGAAGGTCGTGATCCTGCCCTCCGAGAACTGCGAGATGAAGCGCGGATCCTCGGACCAGAACAACCGGATGTCAGGAAGAGAGAACAGAACCATCGCGATACGCTCGAGCCCCAATCCGAATGCCCATCCGATCTTTCCTGAGATACCTGCAACATAAGTCGAACATGGACGGTGTGAATGATAAAGAAACAGGTTTGAGGAGAATGGTTGCCTCACCGGAAGTGTCGAGTGTCGCCTGCTGGATGACACCGCAGCCCAGGATCTCGAGCCACTTGCCGCGGAAGAACACCTCGACCTCGAAACTGGGACTTGTGAACGGGAAGTATGCCTCGATCCATCGAATGCGCAGGGGATCATCTTGCGTAGCGCCGGCGACACCACCAAACAAGTCAAGTATGAGACTGTTCAGCGAGAGTTTAAGGTTCTGCGCCACCAACTCCGCCGCTACAGGGTCATGCTGTGGTTGACACGGGTTCGTAGGAGAACTATGCGCAATATCTTCGATCGCAATATTGGCATTCGCGAGGCGTCGCTGAAGACGTTCATTATCTGTACGCACGTCCACTATACCATTTGCGTCCGCACGAAAGAGCCGTGCGCCCTCGATTTGATGGAAGACAGGATAATGCGAGCCGTCGATCTCATCGCGGCGGTAGACATCCGCGGTCAACAGCCAGCGATCGCAGCCAGAACGGAAGACCTCGACTTCGTGCGCGGAAGTGTGGGTACGCAACATTAGATCACGGTTTAAATAATAGCTGTCCGACGCCGCGCGTCCGGGATGGTCAGCGGGGAAACCGAGCTCGTCAAAGTTTTTCGCAGGTGACACGAGTGGCGAGAGCGAAGACAGGTGCTTGAAGTCGGGATAATGTGCTTCGATGAGCCCGCGCAGCGTGCTCAACGGGTGGTCTTGCCGCGTGTGAAGTCTGAGTGGGATCTTGGCGATGATGGACGGTGGTGTGTTCGTTAAGTCATCTCGAGGATAGTGCACACCACCGACTTCGATCGTCGCCAGCTTTACGGTTTGCGTGGCGAGACCTCGACAGTGCCAGCATCTGGCCACGCCCCGAACGCGGCCAGAAGATCTAAGATACGTCGTACGCCGAAGCACAAAGAACTCCATTCACGGCCAGACATACAGAGGCTCGAGCGACGCTATACCACGCCGCAAGTGACAGCGGTCGGGAGGCGCGGGATGGACATGTGACTCACGGCGTCGCGTCTCGAGCGACCGTGACTCACGTGTTCGCATCCCGGTGGATTCCGGAAAGCTGCACAGCATGGGTGGCTGCATAGAAATATCTATTGAAAAGACAATTCGTTTTCTCAATCCTGAGGCAGAAACGAGCTTTCAACATTGTTTCTCCGGCTTCCTTCCTAATGAGGTAATTGAGTTATGTAAAAACACCGCTCAATCCGACGGAAACGGACATGGCGGAAGCAAACGAAGAGGCGATCAAACATCGGTGTCCCTATTTAGCCCGGTCGCCGAGCGCGGTATCCGCCGCGCGTGACCCGGCAATGCTGCTCCGGCAATATGGCGCCTTTGTTGTGCCCCGATTTGTTGAAAGCACTTCAATTGAGTACAAGAAACTGATGACATCCCTTCCCTTATCTTGTGGTCTGATAGTTTGGATTGTGTTTGGAGACAGTAAATACTGGCGCTCAGAAAGGCGCTGAAGCCATTGCTGCATCATGAACAACTGATGTCTATATTACCTAAAAAGTAAATACTAAAAAACACCAGATCCACCCACTACCCAGCCATCGTTCATATACTCACGCCATAACTTTGTTCGCGCAACATACAAGCCTTAAGGCGGTTCTCGCAATCTTGAACCGACGCAGAACACTTTAAACACGTTGGGCGGAAGCGCGATTCTGGCCCGGCGGTACCTGACGAGGTCGGAACTTCCCCGTAGTAACCTCGCATGCCTCTTCATGAGCTCGGGAAAACAATCGGTGCTCAAAGGGTAGAATGTCACCATGCGTGGTCTCCCAAATGGGCCAAAACAGATGACTGGATCACACACCGTCTGCGACTCCTGTGCGCCGCGTTGTCCTGGGATATCTTGCATGTGCATGCTCGGATTCTGAGCATACAAAGACAGGCCAGAGAGAAAAGTAGACGATTTCGGCAATGGAATTGGGCAGATAATCAGTCTCGGCCTATGTCAACGATGGATCCAACCAGTAGCTGTAGATACACAATGTGGGCCACAGCGCTCAGCCTCCGGTACATACTCGCCTCATAAATTGCCATCTTCTCAAACTGGCAGGCTGGCCCTACAACGGCTTTTGACGCTGCCATCTGATTATCACAAACTGAGCGGAGCACCCTCTTGTCCACGTAGCACACAGGAGATCGTATTAGTAACCAAATGCGAGTGCTTTGCTTGCAGCGTGTAATTTCCGCCCAATCCTCGGAATAGCGCGGACCGTGGTCAACATACATCGGTCGTCCAAGTGGACATGTGGGCTCGAGACGCTCCTTCGATAGTAATATTCCGCTTACTTACTGCGAATCTTCTGTTGAAATTTGAACCCACGAGGATTTTGATGGAGCAGCCTGTTAACAATCGCTTGGCACAACCCACATGAGATTAACACATTTGACAGAGTAGACTAATACCTACTACTTAATATGCGTGCTCGCTTTTTCGGCGATACTTGCAATGTCCCCGTCGCTGACCAACTAGTCGATTCATCTAGTTGGTCAGCGATCCAAACTAGCCCTAAATGAACGGGCTGGTCCGCTTCATTTCAGCGTTGATTGCAGACCGTAAAGGAATGTTACGTCTCCTAGCAGATGGAGGCCAGAGATTGGAAGTAACGGACAAAGATTACGTATTCTAGAATGAAAGATCAGTGACCGCAGCAGAGGACGAGAGACATCCGGAACGGTCATCGCAGGCAATGACAGAAGCTGTACTGGCCGGGGAAACGAGCTGAAGTCGCTGGAAGGAGCACAGGAAGAAATCGCTGCGGCGAGTCGGATTACTGTCGCGCGCACCCATAGCGAACAGGATTCTATGCGGCTGAAGAGAGAGTGATCAGACAATTGTATTATCCGATCGGCGAGCAGTACGTGTACGATGGAGGGATCGGAGAACAGGGGAACAAAAGTGGTTGCCCCATTCGGAAAGCATTCGGCTAGAGGCTGCAACACACGAACAAAAAGCACTCGCTGGCGAGGACGCAACACCCGGACGAAAGCAGGTTATGCACGTGGATCAGCAGTGCAGAAGTAGGGAAGGGAAGGGGGATAGAATATGGACAGTTGCTAAGGACGAGACACACGGGTGGCATGGAACGGAGTAACTGCAATGATAGAAGGAGAGCGAAAAATGCAAGCTTACGTCCCTGTGCGTCCTTGAACGAAACGTTCGTTCCACCGGGCATCGGACGTCTAAGGAACGAAGTGAATGCATGATTCAAGGAATTTAACGGCTTTAGCGCGAGGAATGGAAAGTCGTTTTAGTGAGTTGAATAATGGACGGACGAAAAAGAAAGAAAACGGAAATAAGACGGGCGAACTGATGAACATCCTCTTTCGTTGGCTGGCGTTCCATAGGCGATCGGATTCTCAAAACAAATTACGAATGGGGTGTAAAATGGAGCCGTGAGGGGACAGTACGGCCTGGCGTAATTACTAGTTGTCAATTGACAGGATGTACATATTCAGCGACTGGCAGAGCGGAATAGCGGCTTGACACAGGATGAGCCGCAGACGCGTTCAAACGTGGATCGATAGTTGTAAACCGGCGTCGCGGGGGCGCACGACTGTGAATTCGGTGCAACACATCCGGTCGGCCGTTTGTTGAAAGAATGATTTGCATAGCCTCGAGTCGACCCCGCTTCCCAGATAGGAAAAGATGGGAATGAGCCTGTGCATGTCCATTTTGCGTCTTGCGAAGTGAACAAAAGAAGCGGACGCAGGCGCAGAAGCGAAGGGTCATAGAACAAGGAAGTGAGCCACATGCACATTGCGGAGGCGCAGAAAACCCACGAGGAGCGACATAGGAATGATGAATAAAGTTACCGTAGTGAACTAGGTGAACTGGTGATCAAGACAATAAGCCTGGCTCGGTCACACGGATAAGATGAACGCACCGGAATCTCCATTGATGAACGCATGAAGCCTGTGCAACAAATCTTTGTCAATACCAGGACGGCAGCAATGGACACCGAGACCTTTTTGTCCGCCAAATCCCGTAACACGAGTTTCAACGTGCTCGGCAAGCGGGATAAACTCGAGCGCCTAATGGCTGCGCAGGCACGTTCTTTGTTCGTGGCGACCGCATTGAACAATGGGCTGCCACAAATATTGGGGTGATGAGTGAACGCGGCACCCTGCAAGACGGGATATCGCATGAGCGATATATCGATGCCAGCCTGCAAGCTGAATGGAATCGATTCGACGGAGGCACCCACATAGATCATCGGGCCGAGTGATCGAGAGGTCCAGCGACTGTGGATATTCAGAGGGCACTTGCCAGCAAGACGAATTACCATAAAAGGCGAAGTCAGCTCTAACAGACGATTAGAACGGCTGGCGATTGGAACAATTTCTATGAATTGGGGGACGCGGACGGAGGATGGATAAACAACCAGGGTCACGATGGTATCAACCCGCTAGCGCAAATAGGATATGCGGGCCCAGGGAAAGGTTCGAAAAGACTAGAGGATACTGAATCAGAAATTCGGGTTGATGAAGCTGATCATGAAGCTTCGAAGAGTGAGTGCCACTGTTCGATAGCGAAGGTAACAATGGACCACGCGCGTTGTGTCGTTTGTGCAAACATCAAGTACGATCGAGCGACCTGAGGGACACCGGGCGCCATTGCGCCACCACTTGGTCTGCAAACGTGCCTGCTTCAAACTGGAAACGGGACAGGCAGCTTGAAATGACCGCGCTACGCAACAACGCCACAGTTATAGTGTTCTGTGGGTGCTTGCACTCGTCGGGCTGCAACTACTGCAACTGATGCCAACTTTAATCGTGGAGCTGAGTCGAGCTCGAGCATCCATTGATTATACCATTTCACGTATATGAGCGTATCGTCGACTTTTATTGCTGTTCTGCAGGCCCCGGCTGTCACTGGCAGGAGGACAACATCGATAGTACTACTGCTGATGCATGATGAACATGTATGGATCGCGTGAGCTTTCGTCGTCCCTGGCCACTATATTCCGACGACATCGTGCAAGCCACGCATTCCACGCACCGGGGGGGAGCCATCTAGGGTAATAGGAACAGGGGGTAAGTACTAAGCGCACTGGCCTCCGCTGTGTGTTTCAAGGCACTGTGGTGTCGGTCTTGCTAGTTTGGGAGCACATCGTCGGCCTCGAGGGATGCACGATTCCGGCGATGGGCGCCTCGAGACTGATGGACGGCGATGGTACACAATGGGATTTATCAAGCTTCAGCATGCGTTGATGTGAATCCGGGAAGTTTGCGAGCGGGGGGACCCATATAACCCATATTGGCCCATGATAGGCCAACCATCAGCCTCGAGGCGAGGGACCCACCACGCGCTGGACCAGGACCGTCCGTTAATTAGTTTCGTTTTCTGACCCTTTCGGCCCTAGTCTACCATGGAAATTCCATGCCCACCAGCGCGGCATTTCGACGGAGTCGGACGGACTATCGGTGCCCATCATTCCTACGCTGGCACTTGCATGCTCGGTTCGGGCGAGAGCGACATATTCCCCATTGGACTTAGCCGCGAGGCAGTTCTCCTCAGCAGAACTATTTAGCATGCATCCTTCCCCCACTCTGTGTGTTCTCTCGCTCTCTCCGTTTAGAGCCCGGCGAACAGCACGTCCGTCCGTGCACATTCGGTGCCCATTAATAATTGTCTGCCAGCGAGGCCGTTTGCAACGTTACTGACGATCCTATCGCCATCATGTCCTCGCCCTCGTCCACAACAGTTATCTGCCCATCCCAGTCGGAACTATGCTCGGGCGACTCCCGTCGCGACTTGCGTTCACACTGCATCATCAACCTCTTAAGTTCCCGCTCCAAATCGCAGAACCTCATGGACACTCTCCCCGACGAGTTGTTGTCGATGGTCTTCACGTGGACGATGCATGCAGCTCGCACAGAGGACAGATACGAAGCCATTGTCGCCGTCATCTACCTATCTCACGTTTGTTCTCGCTGGCGATCTGTCGCACTTACCACCAGCGCACTTTGGACAGGTACGTTGGCATCCAAACTTGTCCACCAGCGCTTCGTCTCTAACACGTTTCACTATCATTCGTCTCTGACAGGAATCATACTCACCTATCCCACGTCCGACGAGCAACAGGAGCGCTCGCGCACCTGGATCAGGCGCTCGCGTACTGCACCCGTCGACATCTACCTCGATGTGCGCGACCCCACCTGGGACATGGACGAGTACAACCACGACGTCGGTCATGATGAGATGATCGAGATACTGAGTATCATTGGCCTTGCAGTCCACCGCTGGCGGTCTCTCACCATTCTTGCGGACACATGGGAGCCGTTGCATACGTTCCTGACCGCGACGGAACGCTGGCACCCGCACAAGCTCGAATCACTTACGCTCTGGCGGTGCAACGAGTATCTCGCTTCCAAGGGCCAGCTCTTCGAGCCCGCGGCGTTGCGAGCGCCCGTCCCCCTGTTCGGCGGGCGGCGCCTGAACGGGCTTTGTGACGTCCATTTGAACGGCGTGCACGTCGACTGGACCCAAAGTCCCTTACACGACTTAACAAGCCTCGAGTTCCGGCATCACGCTAGCGATGTGATGCCCTCGCTTCGGGAATTCGTTACCATCCTCGGCCAGTGCCCGAAACTCACCAATCTTACAATCTTGGGCTGGGGTCCGCGCCTGCCCAAGAAACTGTTGGAACACCCGGTATCCGCAGCGACGAAGCCTGTACTTTTCCTTCCCCGTGTGACTGATTTTTCGTTCGGCTTCGTTGACACGGAATACGCGCTGGCTTTTCTGGCGCTGCTCGCTCTTCCGGCACTGCAAACTCTGTCACTCACGGATGTCGGCGGGCGTATCTACGATCCACAGGACTCTGGGCCGGTGCTCGATTTCCTCGTCGCTCGTCAGACTTGGTTGTCCTCATCATCTTCGTCTCCATTATCCGTATCCTTATCTGCATGTCCGTCCGGCTGCCGTTGCTCCTCGGCACCACACGCAGGTGCATGCCGAGGTAACACCGCCGCGTCGCCGTTTCCGCTCGCAAATTTGCTGTCGCTTGATCTCCACGACACTTACGCCGCGACGACGCACTTTGCGCGATTCTTCGATGAGCTTCCTGCATTGCGGCGCCTCATGCTCATCGACGTCGACACGAATGCGCTCCACGCACTACGTCCGCACGGGATCGCCTTTCCAGATCCCGCACACGTGATCCTGCGGGCTCCATGTCCGCGCCTCGCTATACTCTCTTGTCGACGTGTGCGGGAGAAGACGCTGTATGAGACTATTTCTGCCCGACGATGTGTACCTACATCCACCTTCACGACGACGGTGTACTTCAACGACGCTCTGCTTGATCTGGACTCGTTCGTTCCCAGGGACGAGTGATGTATATGACAGGTTCGCTTTTTGAATGACGGCTCTTACACTTCAAGTCTATTCTCTTTTTCGTTATCACCTTTTGGGCTTTCACGGTCTGTCATGGGGCATTCTCCTTATCACTCTTCACCCTTACGACGGTGGCAGGCTGCTTGTTTCGTTCGACATCGGCTGTCAGAAACAGAAGCCTAATTCTTGGCAAGCGCCCGCATTGCTTTGTTGTCCCATTCGAGCTCAATGGCCAAGCCGGTCAAGTGTGATTTTTGCGATTGCGAGCTGTGCTATGCTCATTACGAATATTTACATGTCCCACACTCGTTCAATGCCGATCTATGTACTCAGCAATCTTTTAGCGCATATGTATGGATAGCTTGTTTGTGTACGTATTACAAAAAATATGACATTTCTGCCAATATCATAGTGTGTATTAGCGTGATAGTAGGTTATTTCTAGTTTAGGCATTAAAAAATATACGCATAGTTGACAGGAAACTTCGTCATAGTACATGGTAGTCCATAGTGCATAGTCTTATGGTACAACATCGGAGCGAAGATTTATCGATACAAATTGTGTGTGGTAATCGTTAATCGTTATGTACACCGACATTGCACAACAATGTCGAATACAACTTCATATCACGAACCGCCGGTTGATGTCCTGGGCAAATGGGTGATAAGTACTACGGTCTCCACCGAGAAAAGCTTCCGAAAGAGCTTACTATACGATGAGAACTGCCCAGTTGAGGCTTCTGATTATACTTCGGATACAGAAGACGTCTGTGTAACTGTATAGGACGGATCACAGTAAAACGACAGAAAAAGAAAACGCACCTTACGGAATCCATCACTTGGTGATACGTCAAATCGACACTGCTGTCCTCTGAAGAACGGGGGTGAATCACGAAAACAGCAAGAGGACACCGACGGGAAGAAGACATACTCAGCGTCTCAATGAACGCGTGGCTCATTGCGCCGACGGCGATACCTCCGGAAAATGTGTCTGCAGAAGTCTCATCGTCTTTGCATCCAGACCATGATATCTAATTGTCGTCGATCAGCGCACACTCGCAGTGAGAATTTCACCACTCACGACATCTGCTGGCGTTGCGAGCCGTAACCTGGCCCGGTCCGAGACGTGGGATCCCCTCAAACGTCCATGTGCGGAGTACTTCCGGGATGCAACAGACGGATGACAAAAAGTGCCACAATCGATACGGTGAAAGCGCAGGGAAGAGAGCACATCAGCACACAAGCCCCATGAGGTAGGCATGATACGGCAACAAGAGGGTACTTACGATATATGGAAGGTCTTGTGTGGTTTCGAGTTGCGTGCGGTGCGTGCATGCGATCGAGCAGGTTAGTGGTGAAACGCTTATGGGGAACAATAGCTGCAACGAGGCGCTTACCAAGCACGGTGCCGGAATGACAGCTCTGATTATGACGAGTTACGGCGGTGGCACAAACGAGGACAAAGAAGGCATGAGTGAGCCTGTATTTGAGATGCACATCAAGCAAGAAAAGGAAGCTTACGTCGAAGAGGGCCTGCAGTACATGAGTGACGGATAAGCATAACAAGCCTTTGAGACGAATACCGGGCATCCACCCCGTAAAGAATAGCACGTACAGTTAGTCGACATCCAGCCGGAAGCGGCTTCACCATTAGGCTATGCATGTCCTGTTGAACTGGTGAATCCGGGGTGTAGACCTCCGGAAAGCAGAAAGGCACTTGCGTCATCAAGGATATGACCTTCGGTCTGATAGTCAAGGGGGAATACTACTATACGCGGCGTTAGTGGGGACACCACAGCAACAAATGCAAGCAGCCATTCACCTTCATCCAGGCCGTCGGTCTCATCTCCGTCCAAGTCTGGTGTTTGGCCACCTGACAGCAGAACATACGATCAGGAAGGGAATGAGTTGTTGAGACCTGAATGAAGCATACCGTGACCAGAGTCTGAAGTGAAGTAATTAATATCGGTAACGACATTCAGCGTAAACGACCTACAATGGAAAAAGAGGGAATCGTGCGGACAGGCGTCTTTCACCAGCCAACGCATGGCTTTGAGCATATTCTTCCTCGTCGGCGGATACCGAGATCCAGGCTTGTCGGTGAGAAGAAGTACATTCCCTTTAGGGAAGTTATGCTTGGCTGCCATCATGAAATGCCATAATGTCAAGAACAAGCAACCCATAGGAAACCGCTACTCACTGATCAGGAAGTTATGGACGTTCTCGGCATCATTGATACATCCATACAACCGGTGGTTCGTGCCGGTATAGTTTATGCCAATCTGCATGGCAAATAATGATATTGACAATTGTCCCAGTTTCCATAAGCGGCATTGGCAGGATGGAACGTACACAAACGGCTTTCTTCTTCCCAGTGCACTTCGAGTACCGGAAAGCAGAGTGCTCCTTAGGCGGTGGCACAGACAGTGGATGACGACGCTTCTTCATCAATGCTCGCGCAGTATCGACATTTGGCACGACGCCAGATGGTGCAAAGTATGCGTCTGGCCCGGCATGCGACGTAACGATAATAGGTGGACGAGCGCCCGGAGATTGAATGATCACGATTTGCCCAGCGCTGCGAATGTACTGCTGCTGTTGCTGCGAAGACGAATGGCTGGCATGCCTGTGTCTGCTGTGACTGTCGCGCGAGTGATGACGATGACGATGTGCATGGCCGCTGGGGCTATGCGAACGAGAACGCGAATACGTCTCTGGCACTTGAACAATTGCAGGAGTAATTATTGGCGCCGTTCGAGGCGGCGACGGCAGCTGGTAACGGTGGCTAAAAAGGTGTTAATCTTGCCCACAGCATTATGCTTTATGGGGACTTACGGCGAATACGATCTTAACAATATAATTAGCTTACAGACATAACAAACATGAGCTTCGACTTACGGAAAGGACGAGTGAGGACGAAGGACTGGACTTGGAGGAGTGAGGTACGGCGAAGGGACCGGCATACTGACAGGCGCCGCAATCGCGGGATTGCTGTCATATCTGCTTATATACAATATTCAGCCAATATCATTTCTTCGACGTGACGCGCCGCCAAGACGGACGCTTACGCAGGGGGATAACTACTTGGAATTAGCGCGACGTATCCAAAAACATAAAAAGAGCAGCCATCTTACTAGCTGAGTGGAGGAGGAACAAGGGGCGTAGCGCTACGGTGACGCGTATACCTGGACCCGTACACGTTGCTGGTGTTCATCATCGTGCCGACAGATCTCTCACGTTCTACAGTATACAATCTAGATGCCGTGGTGGTCCGAACGTTAAACAAAGGTTGCAAACAACTTCAATGTTAGACGGCGATCAAGAGCGCAACGGGGAGGTCGACTTGGAATCAAGACAAGATAACAGGGATGATATCGATGCAAGTGCAGATCGCGTGGCGTACAATGTCCCCGACGATGCGCAGAACACTTACAATTCCCAGCTGTAAAACAGGAGCTGTAGATGGCCGAAAGAGACAAGAACGCAGAGCTGCATCAGCCGAGTTGCCCCTTTATATGTACCGGAGGCGTCGGCCGCCCGCATTGCCCGGAGCATTCCACGAGCTGAAGCAGTTAAGCGCCCTTACACTGCTCTGCATACCTCGTCGCGTGTGATCTTTATCGACAGGCTCAAGTGAGTCGCTGCAGGAATGTAGAACATGCCGTGGTAATGCAGACTGAAGACCGATAGCATTCTTACAGAATTCTGGGTCCATGTAACGCAACGAAAACTGACGAATTGATAGAAACGTACATACGTGGGCAACCGTCGGATTGTCACGGTTTTCGCGTTGGTCGTGAACCTTTTGCCACTAGCTTGCTCTGCGTCAAGATGTAGTTTCGCATGTAAGCTCGCCACTCCTCTCCCCATGGCCTCTTCTGCCAAGCTTCAAGCAGGGCCCTTTTTTCCGTGCTAGTGGGTCCTGTCAGCGCCGCTGCCCGGCCATAGAACTGTATCGCTGCTTTGAGATCATCCACGTTCCTGTTGTCGCCTTCCTCGCACAGCTTCCCAAGGGTGTTCCAAGCCTCTGCTGCAGTTCGGCGTGAATCCCAAAGGAGCCCTACGGATGGTATCCTCATGGCTCGTGAGGTAGTAAAGGTCGACAACGGGCAATCGGAAAAGTTCGGTCGGTTGCGCTGCTCGATAGTCACGCTGGCATCTTCAATGAGCGGTTGACCTATTAGTGCATCGACTACGCGCTCGGACATGTCAATCGCTTGCTGCAAGGCTGGAATCGCGACAGCAGAGTTGTGCTTCGCGAGCTCGATCTTGGCGAGTTGCAGGTATAGCCGAGACGACTGACGCATCATGAAAAGCCTGTGCAGCGTTTCGGGAGCAGAGATCGATGAAAGTGGCACGGAGGTCACAGTGGGCCGGACACGCTTCAGAGTGGTCTCAGACAATGCCCTTGCTGCGTCCAGATCTCCCTGCGCGACATAGAAGTCCACCATGGAAGTCAAAGTGCTTACATATATACGCTGGGCTCTCGGAGAAGACGGGAGGGGCGCAGAGGAAGCAGGAATTTTTTGAGAGGCAGTCAGTCCAGGGAATTTCCAAAAAGAGAATGCTCCGGATATGTTAGAACCTTTGGTCTGCCGGCCTCCAGCGCTATCGGCGCAGAGGTCGATCGCCCGCGTCCACCAAAGCAAAGCCTCGTCGTGCTTATCCAAGCGTAGACTGATATTCGCCAGCTTCTGCGCCAAAGAAGCCATATCGAGGTTGCTGGCCCCGGGATCCGAACCGGCTTTGCGCATGTCCCAGACCGTGACACAGAGCTCCTTCGCCGCTTGCATATCATCGCCTCCCAGCTGCTCAAGGAACTCTGCCTCGCGCAGGAGCAACTGAGAATAGGTGTCCGGGTGTATCTGCCCAGCCGAATGCAATCTCTGCACTGCTACATTCACACTGTGGAGCATCCGCAACATGTCCGGCGCATTTTCCGTGAAATGGTCCTCATGAGCCGTATCGTGTTCAGAGATGACGTTCGCGGGATGCAGCGAGAGCACCGTGCGCAGGTTGTGTCGCAGCCTCAGGCCCAAGCCGGGATCTGTTCCCCCGCGCGCGGAATCACCATTCCATCGGTCTACGTCCTCATCCCATTGCCACTGACGCACTTGCTCGTCTGCTTCAGGTGCCAAAAGGATATTCTCCACTTTATACTGCGAGATTGTGGCGTTCGCACCAATTACGGCTGTAATTCCCACGATGATATAGAGCATCGTCTTGGCCGTGCGTCTGAGCATGTACCGCAAGCGCTCATTCGTCGCGGGATTGGGCGTGTACCATGCATATTGACGAGACGGGATGGAGTGAAGTCCGAAGGTGCTTCTCGCAAGGGTCAAGGCAGGTAACTGCGAGCGTGTGAGTTTCCGTGTTAGCATGCGAATTGAAATAACCGAGTTCGCCGACGGGAAGGACGAGCTGCGACTGAGGTTTTTGGCTCTCGGAGGAAGGTTCGGCTCCGGAACGATCACTCGGGACTATAGGGCGCATCAATTCGTCGATCACATCATACATGCAATGGACCCGTCGGTCGTGTCGCGAAGACGCAAGGCCGCTGCCTGTCTACACAGGTAATATTCTCAGTTTCATGAATAGAAAACATGTGAAGGAGAAATATTCAAGGAAAACCAACGCGGTGAGGAACGTATGCGCCCACGTCAGTGAGGCTTGGTAGGGGACGAGGGAAACATTGATTGAAGTTGTTGGGCCATGAGTTCTTTCATCAATTCAGTCAATCTACAAGCGTTTCCTTTCGTATTGTTGGGAGATCATCAGAGACTGTTAATTAATCATACAACGGCCGACGGTACGCATACTTGTTCGATATGAGGAAGTCCAATGTACATATCAAGAATAGTAGGTGGACTCAGGGCGGCATAGTTGCCCGTGTGTCATAGAAGCGAGATGCATATTCCGGTCACCAAATACGGCGGATATCTATTGCTGCTGCCTACATATGGCACAAATGCCCGGGACCTGAGGCGCCAATCAACGTTAATGCATACCCCCGCCGGCAGTAGCTCGCCAACAGCAACTCACCTGTCCAGTCGTGATACGCTCTGGCCGTTCCCAGTATCTCCTGCACGAGCAAGTCCCGGGAGCGGCGAGACAGTTATGCGACGAACTGAGGTAGCAGTCGCGCGATCGACAATCGACCTTGGTGTCGCCCGTGTATGTCAAATGACCACATCCTGTAGATTGGATAAATCTGAGCTGTCGATGACACATCCTAAGGTTTTGATTAGCATGGCGGCTTCCCCCCGCGCCTGAAAGAAGAACAATTGTAAGCACACCTGCAGGCTCGTCGGCGGAGGTAGGCTCTGATCGCGATCCGGACTTTTCACTTCAGAAACAGACTATAACGAAGGCCATCAGAGATAAGTAGTGTTCGCGCGCACCCGCGGATCTGATGAGACGACGTACCACAACAGGCGGTGTCTTGAATGCGAGCAAGTTGTGTAGGTTTCGCCACGGGTGGGTGGGGGAAGGATACCTTCGCACAAAAAGTGGGAGCGTTTGAATGATTTCGGACCTTATAAACTAAGGTTTGGATCAATAAGGCCAACGCGACCCATGGATATCATTTCCAGGATTTTGGTAAGAATTGTTTGCAGTCGCGAGGTGGGATAGGGTGGAAGGATGGGAGGCCAGAATCTTCTGGCCAACCTTGGGCCGCGAACAAGACCAATAACGGCAGAGCAGACAGCACGAGGCAAGATGTATATGTAGATAAAACAGTGGAGATAAACAGACTGTTACATATGGCGCGCTTAGCTCTGACATCTCAATGACAGCTGAGCTGAGCTAAAGACAAGGACTGTGTCAGTAGAGCTGGGATGTATGTCAGCAAGTGATTCAAAGCTCCCACAGAAAATTCCGCGATGAGCGCAAGGACAAGACCCACTGCCCACTGAGAAGCATGGACACCGGGGATGAATGGGGATTGATGAGAGTCGATTCTGTGATCGGTTTCCAGACAACAACAACAACAGCAACAACAGTAACCGGCACTGTCTCTAGTTGGCTCTAGCCTCGAAGCTCGAGGTCGAGAGTCGGCGCTTCAGCATGGGAAAGTCTGGGAAAGATGTGCGCGAAGTATTATGTGGCCTCTTCTGCCAAATGTTGTATCCGAAAAATCCTTCATTGGGACGTTGAGCGCTATGGAATTGATTAAGGGTATATGTGTAGCGCAAGCCTAGTTGAACTTCTTTAGTCTATCATAGTCAAAAGACTCACCGAGCTTGCCGGTCGGAACATTCATTGAATAGGGAATATCGGTAGATGGTGTAGCAGTCCGGTCCTCCTGATCTTTGGTCGCACAAAAGACCTACAGGCTACGACCCTGCACGCCCACTGGCATATCGAATCCTGCTCTGAACGCTGGGGGACCCCTCGACGCCATCCTCCCTGGACGCAATGAAGCCACATAACACCTACAATGTATTAAGTTTTCCGTGATCCACACAAAACAGCGCGCAAATGTTGAACGATGAGGGAGCCGGCGAGCCCACAACTATTAGTGCTGTCTGACCCTGAGACTGGCATCTTCCAAACGACCTTCTGATGTTGCCCTAACGGCCGTCGACACACACATGTACGCCGGCAACGGCCACACTCGGAGGACACATGCTTGGTACGACGTAAGCAGAGCGAAAATTTATACCTCAAGAATGTGTCAGAGGATCAGAACACATCAACCCAGAGTTAACGGGAGTCAACAAACTGTCGTTGTCCCATGACGATCGGGCAACATGTTTGCCGATCTGCCGCCGGGCAGTGGCAGTGCCGGAGGATCAATTCCCCAATAGGGATGTGTTAAAATTTGTTATCTTGCTGAAGGAAAAGCGAGAGAAAGAGCGCGGGAATTAGGCAGCTACAGCATGCGAAATTAGCTTTATACATTTGTGTACACTACGTGCCATGTGGCATTTTGCACAGAGGTGCCATCATCTCCTCCTTAGACCACCATCTCTACCAACATCTGCACCTTGAAACATTATTCTCGGACAACGCTGGGATTCAAAACTTGCGTACATAGAACAGATAAGGCAACCGAAAGGTTGTCACAGCAACGATCCTACGCTATACTGCTGGGCGTGGGTCGCCACCAGCGGATACAGGCGGCGTTTCTTCTGACGGCGACGGCAATGGTTCAGTACCGGATGAATTCGTGTCAGACTGTTGTTCGACAGTCGACAACTCGTGGTCCAGTCTCTCCAGAATGCCTCGTATTGGCTCGCCCTTGATTACCTTCCTCACTTCCATTGCATCCAATGTTTCATGCTCCACCAGAGCCTTCGCCAACTAAAAGCATTGTGAGCTGTCAGAAGAGAAATAAATGAACAACATGCTCACCAAATGGAGCTCATCCAATTTTTCGGTCAGGATTGCTTTGGCCCGTGCTTCACCCTCGTTGACCAGTCTAAAAAACACCGTAAGCCAAAAAGTAGAAATATCATCTCACTGAAAACAAACCTGTTAACCTCCACATCCACCTCCTGCCGTTGTGCAGGACTAATATCGTCGCCAAAATACACAGGTCCAAGTTTCGAGAAACCAAAGTACTGAACCATCTGCCGAGCGATATTGGATGCGGTCCGGATGTCGGAACTGGCACCAGATGTGATGTTGTCGTGCCCATATACTACAAGCACCATAAGAAAATGCGTTTGCAGGAGGGGAATGCAGGCTCACCTAGGCCTTCTGCGACTCGACCGCCCATATTGACGTCAATCTGCGCCAGGTATTCCTTGTACGTCATTGACTCCATGTTGTCAACCGGACGGAAATGCGTCTGCGCAAAATGAATCAATAAACACATTTTGTTTAACAGATCCTTGAAGACCAACCACACCGAGAGCGGGACCACGAGGCATACAGGTCACCTTGTGGAACGGCATAGCTCCTTCCGTATACAGACCAACCAAGGTGTGACCACCCTACCAAACAAGTGATTAGCTGCCTGGAAGTGAATAACGACAGGCTCCTCACCTCATGGTACGCAGTTTCCAGTCTCTTCGACTCCTTCAAGAAGAAGGTCTTACGCTCAGCGCCCATGGTGATACGGTCCTACACAAATGAGTATCCGAAAATACGACCCGAAAGTAAAGTGGACACACAATAGCCCATTCGAAGTGCTTCTGATCAACAACAGTGGCGTGCTCCTTGGCTGCCTGAATGGCCGCGTAGCTTTAATTGAATGCGTAAAAAAATGATCGTGTAATTTGAAAGAAGACACACTTGACCATAGATTCGAGATCAGCACCAGAAAAACCCATAGTACCACGAGCGAGATATTTAGTATCGACATCTGCAACAATGATTGAGTCGAAGCATTTCTACACCAAGAGTATTTTCGCACCTAGACCAACACGCACGTTCCTCATATGGTGGGCCAAAATCTTCGCCCGACCAATAACATCGGGCAAGGGGATGTGGATAATACGATCGAAGCGACCGGGCCGCACAAGGGCTCTGATCAGTGAAACAGTCAGCGTGCACGAAGAATAAATATAAGAGTGGCCTACTTATCCAGACTCGATTCCAGGTTTGTGGCGCCGATAACGACAACACCTTCCGATTGGTTGAAGCCATCCATTTCCGTGAGCAGCTGGTTGAGGGTTTGGCGCATGTACTGCTGGTCGCGGACGTTACGTTTGCCACCAACGGCATCCAGCTCATCAATGAAAACGATCGATGGTTGAGATTTTCGAGCAGCAGCAAACAGTTCGCGAACGCGCTTGGCACCTACTCCAACGTACATTTCCTCGAATTCAGATCTGTGGCCAGTGTCAGAATTCGCAAACTAGATGCCTTGGATGCACATACCCGGAGGCATAGAAGAATGGAACACCCGCTTCTCCGGCTACGGCACGCGCAAGCATCGTCTTGCCGGTACCAGGGGGGCTGTGCCAAAATAAGCGTGAAAATGGGCACGAAGAGTAAGAGACCTACCCAGATAGAAGAACACCTCTGGGAAGTTTACCTCCGAGCTTCGAGACCGAGCTAGGATCCTTCAGAAACTGTACGACATCCAGCAATTCCTAACGCATGCATCTAAGCATGTCTTCCGACGGAATAAAACAAGACGAACCTCCTTGGCCTCATCAACTCCATGAACGTCACTGAACTTAACAGTGTCGCTTGTAGACGGATTGAAACGCGCTTGCGAAGGCCCCGCTTTCAAAAGTCCAGAATTCTCGATGAAGACTGAGAGAACAACCAAGAAAACTGTTTCCGAATTCGACGTGAGCGATGTGGCAAGACACATGACCTCCGCTAAGCAGATTTTGACTCACAGAAAGTACCGACGAAGGTGATCACAACAAATCGCAGAAACTTGGGCACCCACGCTGTTTTGCCTGTCAAAAAACGTGGTCAGAAAGATGGCTACGACGATACCGAAACACTTACTTTCAACGATGGTAACCCTAATCGGAGAATCCGATGCGGATGTCGAGTTCGATACAAATCCGGCACCCTTCCCTGCTGTTGCCGAAGCCGTCATAACAGACCGAGCAATCTCCTCACTGCTGGTTGGAACCACCGTAGACGCCGACTTTTCGGCAACCGTGGCTGGTGAAGAACCTATGATAGCGTCACGCCGTCTGGCGGCTGCATCGACAGCAGACGATCTCCCAGTCTTCACAAGTGCCAAGATGTACAGACGGAAAGCTTCAGAAGATCTCAGCAGTGGAGATTGTGGATCCTGAATAAGACTTGAGATGATGATTTGGCTTGGAAGCGAGTGATAAGTTGCATACAAATTCACACGCCCGTTCCCAGCGACTGAGGACCATTTCATACGACGATCTCATGTCAGCATCAACAAGGGCCTGGAAAAAAGCAAGCTGCTTGTCCACATCGTGCACGTGCAGATTTGCTTCAGCTTCTAGCAAAGATATCTTCATGATTAGGTCCGGGGAAGGTGTCGCCGGTCGTCGCGAGAATATTGAACCCAAAGAGAGAAATCGACATGGGAAGGGTGGAGCATGGAAAAGAATGTTCCGACGAGCCAATGTTAGAGGAGACATTGAAGTGGTAAGTGAACGTGAGGGTATTGAAGTATGGATCATAGTTCGTGGGACCTGTCCCGGAATGAGATCATCAGTCTCGCATGAACGATAGATATGTTACCAAGCAACTCACCCTGGATAGACCTGATCCAGAATGGCCACATAACACAGAGAGTGTGCTTCTCCGCGCTGCCGTCGCGAGAGGCGCCACGAACGTCGAGAGTGAGCGTGCGCCAAGAAATGACGCCGGATACGATGGTCCAAACAAGGTGCCGACCATCTGCAGACACAAAGCTTAGTGCAAACAGCCAAAACAACGAACAGAAACGAAACGTGCCTTGAATGTTCCCAGCAGCATAGTGCCGGACGACATTCCGAACATTGGGGAAGGATATGGGGATGGAGGTCGGAGTCTAAGTTACTTGCGAGTGGCCGACAACGTGCGTGTCGGCGACCAGAATGATCGATCAACGGTGACTAAGATCTGCTATCTTCCTCTTTCGTTCGTCTGGTCATGTCAGAAGAACAGAAAGGCAAGCATGTATTTTGAAAAAAATTCAACGGTTTATAACGTTAAATCAACACCAGCCATTGTCTCCCTGCGTTTGGTCGTGGAGACGTGCAGATCGGCGCTGGTTGTTCTCGCAAACGACACGGCGGACGCCGACAATCGCCCTGTCGATCTCGATGTGATTCACCAGGATTTACTCAGCCTACTTTCCCTCATCTACACTTCAACGACGAAGATATCCCTCACACTTCCTGCAGCGTCGTACAAGGCTGCTGTGGAGCCATTGAAAGACATCGCCGCACAGACAGCATCCCTATCACACTGCGCGAGACTCTTCCAATCTGAAAGACACGGCGCTGCACTCGTGCAGGAAGTACGCTGCGTCGTAAAAGAAGTCTTTGAAGCTGTACAGGCTCTTGCACAAGTATTCCTGGACCCTCCGGTCCCTGATGAAAACAAGGAATATCTTATCAAAACTGGCGTCGTGCATGACCTCGTCGATAATGCGCGCAAGCCTGGCGGTTTATCTAAATCTAATCTTGGAGCTGTCCGGCGTCGGTGGAAAAGGGACCAGGTCGTGCTCGAAGACGGTCTTAGTGAAGTCGACGATATGATTGATGACCGTCAAGATGATGAAGTTCTCGACGATTTTGACGATGGTTGGGACGAGTTGGGTCTACCTTCTGGGAAAAAGATGAGCGACCATGAAATTGCTCGTGCGAAAAAGGTGCGTCCCATGGTTCTGTTCTATCGTCGGTTTAGGCACGCGTCATGTAGGTGTACGACGTTATCCGCGTAACAATTCTCCTACACAAACGCGTTTCGGCAGATCTTCTGGCACAAGATATGAATGTTTCCCCTACGTCCTTGGACGCCATTCAGTCTGCATCACTCGCGGCAACATCAGACGACCTTATCTCGGCGCTCTATACTCCTCAGGATCCTTCAGAGATCTCTTCGGGGACTCAACTTTTCTTGGATGTGGTGAAGAACTTACGTTCCTCGCTGAAGAAAGTGTTTTTCGATCCGACTCTGGATCTCCAATTCCAACAACTCTCTGTAGACGAGCCACAGCCAATTGCTACGTTGGGAGAATCGTCGACAAACCGAAATTTACTTGCGAAGAAGCGATGGTTTGACACTTGTTTTTCTCAGATCGAATCACTTTCTAGAGAGGCCGTGGCTAGCTGCTCCGAGCTAGGTGAACAGAATATATCACATTGACCTTGTGTTCACGGCCGGACTGCTCTCAACTTACAAACGGGCTGCGGCAGTGCACAGTACTATGCATGTCGGCTATGCTACAAGCGCAGGTGGGCCATTTTTTCTTTCAGGTACGCAGGGACTGGCCGTGGGACTCCCTCTCTTCGTGTTGTCATCCGAAGTGATGCTTGCCTGCGCTATAGAACAAAGGTAACCCGTCTTTGCAGATTACAAGGATCTGTGAAGGGCACCTTGATTTGAGACTGCACCTTCTCATTACTCGACAATGGTATGATATGTATATTTATGAGAGAGTAACATGCTTAGCTTGCAAAATTCCAGTTGCCTATGAAGGGCAAGGAACAAAGTATGCTGTCGTTGCCTCTTGTCTTAAATTCCTGTCGAGTCGATGATTGGTGCGATACTAACGTCCAGAGTATTGGTGACGACGGAATGGGCCTTGGTGTCCTCAAAAGACGTGAGATATGATGGACAAGCTTCATTTATGGGGGTAGACGTACAGAAAACGCGGGAATATACTCGTTCACGCAAAGGGCCGTCGATATGGCGCAGTCTTCAAGCTCTCCATTTGCAAAATCCGATGCATGTGTTTTTCCCTTGGTTGGCGGCGATGGCGTAGCGACAACAGTCGAAAAGGACGAGTCCGACGACTCCAGGGTGTCCGCAAGAGTGATGACGTCTTGCTTGCGTTCGGGTGTTTTATGGACGACCATCGACAACGAAGACTTCTTGTGCCGATACTCGCATATTTTCTGCCATTTTTATCAATGGAAAACATACATTACTCGCATATATGCGGAGCACCTTGGTCGCCATGATGCGAAGATGCGTGTCCGTAAGAATGTCGCTCTTGTCGGATGTTGAATCGGCGACCGGGTCCGCAGAGGTATTTGCTGGCGAGACACTTCGAAGGGAGGCAGGAACAGACGAAGGCGAAGACATAGAGCCTGGAGCTTCGCTGAGAGGTCGAGCACCAGTAGCAGCTTCGAGGTCGTGTTTGAGTCGTCGGTTGGCTTCTTGCAGCTCGATGTTCTGGATAGACAGATCCCGTACGTGATTCTCGATATCGAAGCGTAGCTTCTGTTCGACCTCAAGCGCAGCAGAAGACGAATCCACGCAGTCAGTCATATTCCTTTGCAGCAGAGAGATGCGCGTCGCCAAGTTTGTGCAGTGTTGTTCCGACGCATTCAAGAGCACCTGCGTACGACGGAGTTCGCTGGTCGTTTCTGCGAGTTGGCGCTGAAGGGAAGACTGATGCTCAAGCGTGACACCGATAGCGAGACGCAACGCGTTCTGGTGGGGGCCGGCAAATGCAGGATCCAGTTGGGCAGAACGCCGCCGTTCAGAAGCCATGGCATGGCGAGTTGTTTCCAATTCAATGGACAGGCCAGTATGTGCAGTTTCGAGCCGGGCGATGCGTTCCTGTAGACCCAGAATGACTTCCTCCGCGTCGGGAGAGAACTTGCTCTGTTGCACGTCTGCATGGCGTGATTCCTGAGGTGAATACGGGTCATCAGAGTGCAAAGAAAATTCCAGCTGCAGACAAGAAGGATCGTTCAGATCGTGCTCGACGGGTGGAAATGGGCCCTGTGGTATGCGGACCGCCGGAGGAGACGATGGCAACGAGTTGATATGCGATTCTGCTGGATGAAGCGGTTCCGACATTGTATGCGAAGAAGCTAGAAATAGAGTGTAAAAGTGAATGAGAAAAACATAGAAATAGTCTTGAGGTGCTTGATAGCTTTCGGACGTGTGCTGTTACAGACTTAGAGTAGCATTGGAGTGGTCTGTTTGGTCTGTGCCACGTGAGCGTGTTTGCTTCCGCGGAATCGGACGGCATCAAGTCCGTCGGCTGGAAGCGCCACATTCTTGATCTAACCGCTAGCGCCGTTTGGTTTCCAAGTCCAACTTTGCTCTATTCTCTGGTTGTTGCAATCCATATTCATTGATTCCAGACAATAAATGTCCTCTCGAAAACGCGCTCAAGGAACACTACCCAGCGAATCAGCACGACGACAGCTCATGCAGCCGGTAGTCTGTTGGGAACGCGCATGGGTCGTCCCAGATGTGCTGAAATCCAACGCAGCATCAGGAAGCAGCAAATTAAAGGTGCTCAGATGGATCAAAACAGAGAAAGTGCAGGTAAGTCGACTCTGAGATCAGGAACTACATATGTGTTGGACTAAATGCGATCACTTTCCATCTTTCCCTCCTTTGCACACCAAGCTATTCGATGACCACGTTGAAGGAGAATTGGACGTCGATGAGCCGCTGGCGCCTCTTCCAGAAGACGTTGTGGACGTGGACGAAGACGAGGAAGACAATGATAACGATAACGACAATGACCCAGCAGTTAACGCGGACGCCGCGCCCACTGCACCTGCTGCGGGGGATAACGACGCAGAACAACCAGAAGACTCGGAGCAGCTAAACAGTCACGTTCAGCTGTCTGTCCCAACAGTAGTAGACGACGCTGGCGATGAAGGAGTGGATGACAATCTTGACGACGTGCTGAAGCCAAGAGGCGACGTGCTTCTTCCGCCTGGGGAAGACGTCAAGATGGGGGAAGGTGGCGCCGACGAATTAATGGAAGGGGAAGGCATACAGCTTGATATATCCGGTCTTGGCCCAGATGGATTGCAGGTTGAAGGCTCGCATGACCTCTCGCAGTTGGGTGAAGACGATGCCTTGATGGGTGCCTCAGGTCTGATGGAAGACGAGAACAGCTCGTCAGATCCATTTGCGAATATACCAGGCTTGGAAGTCCATAACTAAGTCTATATGCGCGCTATGTGTGTATTCCCGGGTCTATTGGCCAGGTTAGTTTTTGATGTTGTTGAAGAGCATCTACTGATTACTGGTCTCCTGTAGTCAGACGTTAATGCGGGACTCCCACCCTTTACCTGATTACGAGTACTTACCCCGACAGATCCTACCGTTTCATGGTTTGTATGAACTTCGTCATGTATCTACGCTGCCATCTGTGTTACTGTACCGCCTTGGCGAATTCATTTGTAACTTGAGCCTTCCGGATCCCTCCATTTCCACGATGTGCGGATGACGAATAAAGACTTCTTATGACAGATACACTCAATTTTCGTCCAAGAGGCGAAAGACCTTTTAACAGACTGGGAGTTCGAATGGCTGCCGCTTGGACAAAGGATGCGAACAGACCCTATCTTTTCTGTGGTGACTGAGAGTGCAGGAGTGCCAAGTTATTGAAAGTAGGAGATGAGTTTGTCAACCTCGCTTTGCAGGACTCCAATTCGAGTTCTAACCAGTTCTCGTTGAACTGTTCAGTTGCTATTTTTTAAACATTCCAGTGATGTATTCAAGTCCCCGATATCACCTCTACGTTAATTCTGCGAGTTTTCAAACCACAGGAGAGGATTAGAGCATCATCGAGTCAAGTTCTACCGAAATGATACCATTCAGAGGACAATCATTGGTCAAATAGAAACTTGATATTCATTATACCCTATTCCTGCCACTCAAATGATCCAAGCAGTACCGTCTTCCCGCGCACAGAACCGAGATTGGGGGCCAATATTGTCAGCTTTCGAGCCGGGATGTCCACGTGGGTCCTGTCAGTATGAAATGAACATATCAATCCACCCGAACACGTCGAAAGCGAGAACGAAAATAGAAAGAAAAAAAAAGATGAGAATACACACACGACCAAAAATCCGATCACGGTGAGATCCAACAGCTCCTCGTCGTACCGCTCTCCCTCATCATTCAAAGGAGCGAGCACCGCAAGGACCGAATTCAGCAACCCAGAACCCGGTTGGGCAGGGTCAACCAGTACAGGTTGCGTTTCAGACAATGCCCGTGTTGCGCCGATGGGTAGTGCACTCGAGGGTGCCATGGTAGCTGGGCATAAAAAATGTTGGCATAGAAGTAGCATACCGGATGCAGCAGTCAAAGGAGACATGTATGAACGCACCAGCGCCTATTCGGTAGATCGTCAGCTCACGGAAATCAATCGTCGTCGAGGATGGAGACAATGCCATGTCTGCCGTCGATTCGCCACCAAGCATCGCGTCGCTGATGCCTGGCGGTGGAGACACGACTTGACCATAGAAGTATGCGTGCAGCTGATAGTTTTGCACACGCTCGCGATAACTGTGGTCGAGTTCCACGACCTGAGAACGTGAAAATGGTAATGGAGGAAGGCAGGCCAATCAACCAAGATGAGATAAATCATCAACAAAAAATCAGTGCAAGAAAAGATTTGACGAAATTCCAGTTGAACGTACCCCACCACTTTTTGGTATTTTTACTACAGTCAACCGTGATCCAAACTCGCGCTGCATCTCGACGTTGAGCTTCTCATGTCCGACGACCACGATAACATTGACTGTGAAGTACCATTCGTAAGATGGCACATTTTACATGATATATACATGAAAAACGAAACGGTTTTTTGAATCATACACACAGCGTTCAACTCACTTTTGAAAGCTTCTACGCACGCCTGGATCAGCTTTCGCCGTTGGTCGTTTGTTGGAGACGAGGAAGATGCAAATGCGATTGAGGACGGGGTATCAACGAAGAGACCAGCCGCATAACCTGCGTTGGTTTAGCCAAAGTGACACGACTGCCAGATCTAGCGCACCCGACGGATTACTTGTTCGACAGGTATCCATCCGGCTGTCCACATCGACACCCAAGTTCCTGACCAGACGCCCAAACAGCAGCGGATTGTGTCGGGGCTCCGCGTGCCCGAACCTATACTGCCATGATGATTTTGGTAAATGAAATCAGCCGACGGAATCGACATGCCAGTATGCTATCGGCACTACGACATGGGATGATGACACCATCGGTGCGCTGGTGGCAGCCGAGCCTAATGTGAGCGAGGGCGTAGCCGTCGGAATCGACGACGTTACGGAAAATGCGGACATCGTCCCTGGGACTGCGGGACCGCCCTGGGCGTCCAGGTATCATGATAGGTCACAGAAGCATAGCAGTCCCACGTACCTCCGACGGATCGAGGTTGACGAAGATGGGCGCCCATCCTTGGCCGGCGCGAACGGCATAATTGCAGAGAATCTTGCACACCGTCGTTTTCCCTGAATTCTCAGGGCCCAAAACGAGTACGCGAGGAGGATCAGTATGCGCAGGTGCACCGAATGGTGGAGGCGATCCACGCAGTGACGAAAGTGCTTTAACGCGGATCTGTTCGAACGCAATGTGAAGGTTAGCGTACGGTGACATAGGTGTCTCCTCTGACACATAGTCGGTCGAAGGGCTTCCTGTAACCTACACGAGCAGAGGGATTTCAGACGGTGTCATGTAGTCAATCGGTGGGTCGTCACTCATCTCGATAGTACATCCCGTCCAAGTAAACACGGCAGCTTTGCATTCTTCTCCAAAGAGATATGACTTGTCCAGTGCGAGTTCGGCGCCGAAAATTTCAGCACGTCCCTTCACAAGCTAAGTGGTACAATCGCTTGTCAGAAAAATTCAATTGCAACCGACAAGATGCATGCCTTGATCACAACAGACGATCCAGGATCGAGCTCGAAGCGATATTCTGACTGGGGATCAAGCTGCCATTCCTTCGTATTTGGCAGTTTCCTCGACATCAGAGACAAAGGGTACTCGGAATCCGGACGATCTTCGATGAGCTTCTGTCACACAAAAACTTGAATGCAAACTCTGCTTTCTGCAATGCAGAAGTGATAATTCAAAGTCAAGTACAACACCATCATCGGACAACACCGGCTTTGGAAATTGAAGATCGATCCGTTGATCGGGCGCTTCAAAACACCGTGATCATCAGCTTCCAAACTCCGAATCGAAGATTCATTGGTCGTTCAGGAAAAAAATCGTGCTTGTTTACAATATTTCCCTGAGAAGATAGATTTTTCGGATATCCGCCGTGGATTTGTATCCAGTCGATCATAGCAACTGCCTTCGATAGCCAGGCGACTCAGCAGGGGCACGATTAGGTATTAGCGGCGGTTGAAGAACACTTCCGGTGGCCATCTCAGGCACTGGTGGGAAAGATACTTCATGTAAAGGCGATCCTGATGGCGCTAGCATCATATGGCCTGCCCGGAGCAAGGAACGAAGCCTGGAGGTACTTGGAGTCCATTCATTCTACGGTGCGGTGGCGTTCAGTGAGAGGGAACTTCCTCACCTTGTCAAACCGTCTGGCGTTAGTGCTTCGGCTTCCTCGCAGCTCTGTGTAAGTATTATGTACTCCAGATGAACGCGCATGAGACATCGCGCTCGGACAAGCTGCGGGAAGCCGTTGCTTCCATCATCCGGAAACGAGTCGCACAGTCTCAAGCTCAGAGGCAAGTGGCGACGACAGCCGGAAGTTCGCTCATGCGTCCCATTCTTACTTCGCCGTTTACAACTTCTTACCCCGTCAGAGTGACAGGTGAGGTTCCTGACTACCTCTTCTTGTCGGTTTCCGCTTGCTGTTTGCAATCACGTACGGTTAGTGACGGTCTACCGGTTGGGCCGGGTTGGTGGCTTCGAGTGTCTCGAACAGCATCTCAGAACAGTCTGCTACAGAGCTCGATGTTTGTGGTATGGACCTTCCATATTTTTACGCTTCCTCCGTGGTCTGGGTGAGCGAAATCAACCTTTCTTGTGGACGAGACACCACCCTAGCACCTCGTGGTCCCTCTGACATATGGTGCAACTGCGTATCCTGTAGTGCTTGCGGACCCTGTGATTCGCCCATTACATTCCTTGAACTTCGGAAAACACCATGCAGATCTCTTCCACGATCAGTGTACTGTGATGTTCTTCGGGCTCGCCGGACATGGCTTAGTGGCTCCCATCACAGCTTCGTGCCCAGCTATAGGGCCGTCTGCAGCCGCCTGATCACTAGACGTCCCCGGCCTGTTTATATAACACATAATATGATGGTATAGTGCGATCCTCCCAGTCCTTGCTCCGCTTCCCTATTTCTACGTCCCCTTTGCGGCCAAGTCTCCAGCGATGGGTTCTAGCACCAGCAGTGGTGACCATCCGTCAAACGAGAAGCGCGACGGCGGCGATGATAAGCATGTCACTGTGCAAGCGACTGACGTCGATGTCGCAGCGCAACTTACCGCCGGCTTGGGCAATGTACAGCTCGATTCTGAAGTTGCCAGGAAGCTGAAGTCAGTAATTATCTGCCTTATCGTCAACTTCTGTGTGGTTTTCTTCGATGTTGGTCTTCTCGCTTATCGGTATCTTCCAGGCGCAAGATCGACTGGCATCTCATGCCACTCATGTGCTGTAAGTACTACCCATCCTCCTGGGCGACGATCCTTAGCTAATTACTGCATCCGCGCAGCCATGTATTTGTACGTACTAACGTCCATCAAGCTGCGCGACGCAATCTGAGCGTTGCCTGAACGCCCCACTAGTATGACCTTCGCTGACAAAACGACGCTCGGGCAGTCGGCCGTGATGGGCATCCTGTTTGTATCCCATTCGATTGACTTTCGATAGACTTGCGACTCATTGAGCCTCGCTGCAGGGACGGCGCACACCTCACGCAGAACCAATACAATTGGTTGGGTACGCGCGTGCGGCAAATCAATCAAAATCCTTGCTTACGAGTTTATCCCGGTGGCAGGAACCGTCTTTTATCTCAGTCTCCTCGTTTTCGAGGTAACTTCCCGTTTCCGCTTTTTCTGAATCTTTTCCGTGCTGATAATTGGCACCGGTTACTTTTCTCAGTGGCCGCAGAATTATTTGTTGCAGCGGCTCCCTGCTGGCAAATGGATGAGGTGCGTAGAACCTCGTACCGGCCACGGGTGAACGTGCGCGTTCGTGAACTCTAGTCGGCTGAAACGGGCCTAGTTTGAACATTTTCGCGTGGGCAGTCGTCCTTCTATGCCACGCTGCTTGCCATAGTTTTGGCGCACTTTTCGCCGTTCGATTACTTCTAGGCATTTTCGAGGGTGCCATAACGCCTGGATTCATGATTGTTCGTATACGCGGTCGTTTTCAGTTTCGGTTTATGGTCATGTCTCATCCCGCAGGTCACATCCATGTTCTATACTCGTGCGGAACAGACGCGCCGCGTCGGTACCTGGTGTGAGTCGGCGGGCCCGAATTTCCATCATCCTGCCTCGGCTGACAATATCCGATACTATTACTAGTCCTAATGAACGGCGGTGCCATCATATTCCTTGGTTTTATCGCGTTTGGACTGGAACATACGAATGTGAGAGGCATCTGTTCAAGCATTCATCTCTTGCCAACGAAGTCTGTTTGCTTTAGACGTCCTTCATGCCTTGGCAATGGCTTATGGTTATCACTGGCCTTCTGACGCTCATTATATCTGTGTTGTTCTGGTGGGGCTGTATTCTTGTTTGGTGTACGGTTATTCTTAGCGCCGACATACTAGGTTTTTTTTTCCCGATTCTCCGGTGACCGCTTGGTTTCTGACACCTGAAGAACGCGTCCTGGCTGTCGAACGTATCAAGTCGAATCAGGCGGGAGTAGAGAATAAAACATGGAAGAAAGAGCAGTGCGTGACCAACGATAGCGGCTTCAGCGAGTGCAGCTTAACCTCATGATATCAAAGATTTCTGGAGGCGCTTACCGACCACAAAGTCTGGCTAATCGCAATTTTCACTGGCTTGATGTACGTGAACGCTTTTGAATTCTTTGTTTTGCAAACGTCCTTCACTCACGCATGTGCTTCCGTCGCAGAAATGTATTCAATTCAGTACGTGGTCACCTCATTTCGCCTTCTGGTGTCCGTGGATTCGGGAGAGCTAACCATTGTGCCATTGTACTACAGCTGACGAATCAGCGACAAATCATTGTCAGCGAATTCGGCTTCTCTGATATCGTGACGACGCTGATTGGCTGTGTCGATGGAGGTGAGCGTGTTTTGTACGTCTTGGAAACGCGAGTTCAGTATGAGACGTATTCTAGTTGTCGAAATCGTAGCGATTCTTGTGGCGATTACGCTTGCGTCGTTTAAGCCCATTGGTCGTGTGTACTCATGCCTGATCATGTTCGTGCCAGCACTGATCGGTGAGATACTGGTGGAAACGCTACCGTCGCACAACAAGATCGGGCTGTTGTTTACTTATTGGTGCTCCAGTACGTGTGTTGCCGTCCGTGTCAAACCGTTGGGATTTGAAATTTCTTCAGTTTGTGCCATCACGCCGTTTGCAATCACATTGGGCATGGTAACGGCTGTTTTTGTGTCCATAGTGCCTACCTATCACTGATATTTATGGTCCAGGTTGGATCGTTGATTGCCGGCCACACAAAACGTAGTGTTCTCCATTCCGTAAGGTTTTCTGGCATGCTGAAAAGTGTCATTTACAGGTACCACCGCTAATGCCATTGTATTAATATTCTACGGCATCGGGAATGCGTCGGGACCCTTCGCAAGTCTTTGTTATTATCTACGCTCTCCTTGTCTGATCGCATTTTTCCAGATGTGGAAAAAGAAATATCAGCCCCGGTAAGTTGACGATCGAGACATGTCTGCTTCTCTGGATTTCTGGCTCATATGTATTATTTAGCAACCACGTACCGTGGACAGTTATGGCTGCGTGTACGTTGGCCGCTGGTGCAATCTTGCTTCTGCTGCGCATCCTTCTCGTGAGGGAAAATGCGCGACGCGATAGGCTGCAGCAGCAGGTCGCACCAAGCTTAGATAATGTTTACATCATGGCGACTGAGGCAGACGGGACGGTGCAAGAAAAGAAGATTGACAAGGTGCGTGGCAGCGCCAAAAGTGCGCCGATAGGTCTAATTAATACCCTTCCCAGGAATTTTTGGATCTCACAGACAAGCAGAACCTCGACTTTAGATACGTGCTGTGAGATGGGTTGGTTGCTCCAGCATATTATTGCTGCACAGGATATACTACACTGTTACATTATGGTTGCGGATGCGGATTATACAGTTACTTTTTCCCCTAACAAACAAAAAGAAGTTATTGTTCGAAGAATCCGGTAGGTCCGTGGAACACGAGGCTGGTGTCCGGCAAGCTCGGCAGATGCCGAGGTTTTGATGCAACGTGGGTTTGGTTCGAGCGTCCCAGAAAAGAATTTAAGTTTTCTTTTCAAACCACCGTCTTCGTCGTCTTTTCTCGCGAAACCCAACAAACGAAGTCGTGCCCCAGCTCTCGTCGCCAACCACGTCTATCTTACGCTCCAAGAATCCCACCTCCCTGTCGCCCAGCTCTTCCGTCAGGTATGTCGAGCAGAGACGCGAAATCGCGTTCCGCCTCTCACACATTGTCCAGCGTCAGGATGGCACAACCCTCCTCCTCCCATGAGCGCCATCACCGCAATGAGCGCGCATCTTCTTCCCACCGCCATCGCACCATCTCCTCCACTACCCTTCTTCTCGTCCTCTCCCTCATCTTAGCCGTCCTGGCGGTCATGCTCTCTCTGCCCTCCAATACCCTGGCTGGCTCCAGCAGCACGGAGGGGAACACGTCAGGTGTTCTGAGCTTGTTTACTCCCAGACGCACTCAGGCTCTCATCCAGCGCGAACACAATGTCGCGCAGCGTGAGGCCGAGATCGCGCGTCGTGAGGCCGAGCTTCTTGCAGGCGCCCCAGGTGGTGTTCTCCCGCCTCCGCCTCCCTCTTGTGCCCCTTGTATCCAAGCCACTGCTGTTGAGACAGTCATTCCTCCTGCACAAACCATTATTCAGGAGGTTGTCAAGGAAGCTAGTCTTACTCCGCCCGGCTACGGCAACATGCGTGTGGATGATATCATTGAGCGCGAGTTGAGAATCGCCGAGCGTGAGCGTGAGATTAGCAAACGTGAAGAGAACGTGAACCGTCGAGAACATGACGCTACGCGTCGTGAGAACTGGATCATGGAGCAGTTGGTGTGCGTACCAGGCCTTTCTGACACATTTCTTGTTCTTATTGTTGTCGTCTTCAGTGCGCTAGGCAGCGATAGTCCCGTAGTCGAGGAGGAGTATATCTATAATGAGCCCCCATCGGCTAGACGGAAGCCGATCGCGAACAAGGTACCACCGCCCTCCCAGCGTCGCTCCGAGCTCTGAGACGAGGGAGGTTACGACACATTGCATCCCAAAAACATGTACAGTCCGTATCAGTCCCGTCGCCCCCTTCCGCATGCCGGGCTTGGGGGACTATACGTTGTTTCAATGATGTCGTCCCCCTCGTCCCACACCTCTCCTCCCGCGGAAGTAAAGTCCGTCTCGACACGATCGGTCAGCGCGTTTGTAGCCACACGTGATGGTGTCGACGGGTTTTGCCTCTGCGGGGGGTTGTGGCAGAGCGCAGAGCCCCCATGTCTATTTTATTTCCTTATCCGGATCAGGGAGCTGACCCCCTTCTTTTATAGTATCGGGAGCTTCCTCAACTCGTCGTATCTGAAACTTTACTTGCCACACCAACTGTAACCGCTACATCCACTGTCACTATGCCTGCTCCCTCCAGTACTCGTTTGGTTGCCGACCCTAGTCCTCAGACTGTCCAGCCCTCGACGGGGGCTGCGCCACGCACGACAGCCGTTGAGGTTGTTATGGAAGAGGTGCCTAACGGTGAGGACGACATATACGAAGAGGAATACAGGTCGTATCAGCGCGGGCCCAGGCGGCCGCCGTCGCGGTGGTGGTAAAACGGTTGTGCTTTTCCTTTGTGAATCTCAGTGTATATTCTACGACGTGCTCCCTTTTCTCTATTTTTTGCAATGACTACGGCATTCACGAGTTGTGCCTTGTTTGTCTGCTTGATTTACCTGTTTATCATCTGACACCTCCCACTATCTGATGCCCATACGACGTTCTGCATTTTGCTGATGGAGAGGAACGACTACTTACACGAAAGAACAAGCTGATGTTTTGCTGGACGCTCTTGTCTATCACTTGGCTTATGCGTATGTACAGTAGGATAGATTGGTTTTATATATTTTCGCGCCTTCGAACTGTTTCGTTTTGTCTGACCTTCATTGTGCGATCCAGAAGTACGTAGGGGCTACCGTGTCATACTGGACGAGGGTATACGTTTTACAAAGCCTCCGGCCTGCTTCCCTCCGTGTCTGTAGTTCGATTGGTATCTCACGTCGATGTGCAGTTGTGCAGTCGGAAAGCTGGCAATCCTAGATGGTATGTCTACTTCCTTTCCATGGTTTTCAGGCCGGACTTCAGACAGCTCACCGGCAAAGCAAACTCTTCTATGTAGCTTAGCCTTCTGGATAATGCATTCTTTGTACGCCGCGTGGCCACGAGCGACATGCGGCTGCAGGTCGTAATTTCCACCGCCCACGCTGCTTCGTTCATTAGCCCTCGTCGACATCCTGGGGCGGAAGTGGCGCCAAAATCATGGCTAGAGGTCGATGTAGGGTGCGCTGGCTTTTCTTGTAATCCCACTATCTATTATACACAAGCTACTTACATATCAGACGTGTCTAGTTTTACAACGACGACGGGTCCGTCAACGGACGGGAGTGTCGATTTGGGGATACCTGCAAGTACGCTCATCCAGATTCGGATGATTGGAACAGCGCGCGGTCTTTCGCTGGGCTTGGACTGGGAGGTGGGCGTCCGTTGCTTTTTGGCCAATCGCCTGCAAGCTGACCGTAAGGACCCACGCGGCGGCGTGCAATTTGCATTGCTATATTTTAGAACAAAAAACTTTCTTTGCTGCGAAGCGTGCAAATGATGCAGAGTTCGAAGGAAAGCCGCCCGTTGACAATGGATATGGGGGCATGCGACGGTCTCGCCAGGAAAGCGTGAAATATACTGAGGCGGTCGGTGACTCGTGGACGCCTGCTGGCACGCACGGCGATCCTGAAGGCGGAGGTGACGTTGGCACGTCGTCATTTGCCGCAAGCTCCTCCGTGCAGAAGCTCGACTACTCCGCATGGGACACACCTGGTAACAATACGTTTAATGGCGGTTGGGGTTCTCCCGAAGTGCCGGTTTTGCAGCATGATCAGGACGATATGCCCCTTGCTCTCGGAAATGTCAATGTTGTGCAAGATTCGGGCAACACTTCACAACGAGCCCGATCGCCTGAGAGCAAAGACGATGTAAAGGCATCCAAGGCATCGTCGGCCGCTGTCGAGAAATCGTCGTATCGACATCAACACAAAGAGGGTTGGTACAAGGATCTTGTTCCTCCTGTGTTGCCAAACGTTGACAATAAAGCCTTCTACGAGCACTTCGTCGGGTAAAGTCTTTTCAGAGCGCAATTTTGATTTATGTCCTCATCATATTGACCTTTTTTCGCCAGAGTTATGGTCGATAGCATTCGCTTGCAGCGGGCCGTGACTGCTCGAAAGCGCAAAATCCTTGTGCGTAATGCGTGGAAAGCACGGACAAAAATCCTTGACGGCGTGGCGTCGTCGCTGGAGCCAGGTGAAGTCGAGGAAACACCTGAGCCTCCGCCCGTCTCTGCGCCCCCTGCGCCGTCGGTTGTCATGGATGAGTCCGCACTCGCAGCTGATCTTGATTATGCGGAAATGACTGCTACCCTCAGCACACTTCGCCGCGCGCTGGAAAGTTGCCCTGAGCGTGTCCACCCGCAGTACACCGTCAACGCTGTCGACCTGCGACGGTACATCCGTGATCTCAAGCGTTGGACCGAGGAGATACGCGGGTCCTTAGCCCAAGCCGCGGTGTATGTCTCCAACGTGAAGCACGAGGGCGGTGCTCGAATAGAATCCGGCAGCGTGCAAAGTACGTCTCTCATCGAGCGTGCGTGTATGTATTGTTCAGATAAAGGGAAATTCCAATGCCTTTTTCTCATCAGAGCCAGAACACGATATGAAGGATCTGTCCGAGCGGCTCGGCCGTCTAGAGGAAATGGTCGATGCCATGCCTGACTGTGAGCCTGACACATCCGCGGATTTTGAGGCTGCAACGAGTGAGGTATGTACATAGGCACCTTGTCCAGACGCAGCAATTTGTTGTTGTTGTCATTTGACTAACAAACATGGAAATCTCCAGGATTTGGTAGGCAGACTCGTTCGACATCGTCAGATCCGAGAGGCACAAATGCAACGGCTGGATTGTATAGAAAAGCGAATCACCGACGCGCACTTTGAGGTGAAGACGATCGACCAGCTCACACCGCTCCTGCCTGGTGTCCTGGGCGACGTCTTGGACGATTTCGCACAAGCAATTCGCGAGAAGAAAAGGGACAGCATCATCATCTTGTCCACCAGCATGAAAGCCATTTTTGATGAGGTGGGAACCCAGACACAAAGGATACGAGACAATGTTCTTGGTATTACTACAAACGAATGAATTCAAACAATTATCGGTATCGTGAAGATGTAGCAAAAAATACATGGTATAAGAAGTCTATAACCCTACGACGGGGGACCTGGTGCAGGGGTCTTGTTGATGCGCGCATTGATGACCTGCGCCATTTGCACGATAGGGACTACCTGGTGCCACAAATCAACAAAGAACTCTTTGTTCTTGGATGCGAGCGCCTCTTGAATATCGACACGGACGTCTCGGACGCTGCCCTGGATCTGTCCCCGCACCTCGTCGATGATGGGCTCACGAATGAGACCGACGACCTCGTCGGCCGTGATCGGCGGGATCTTTGGTGCGGCTTGGTCTTGCCACAAGTCTAGCGCCGCAGTCAGTGCATGCATTTCATCGTCACGCCGCTTCCGTCGCTGTTGAAAGGCTTTGAACTGTTCATTGAGCTGCGTGCAATGGCCAAATGAATGCGTAAGCAGTGGTGCTGCCGCTAAAGCAAAGAAAGGAAGACGCACCGATGCCACGTCGGCCGACAACTGTGCATTCTGTTGCTGGAGCTCGACGATTCGCCCGTCCTGTTCAGAGATTTTGGCCTGTATGATTTGTGTGTGATTGGCCATAAACGCAATATTGTCTTGCAATCCATTAACGGTGCCCTCAAATTTCGAAAGCCGCTCATTCAACGTGGCCTTGAATCCGTCGTCCAGCGCCGCCTCCTCGTGAGTGAGCTTAAGACTTTCCAGCCTGTCTGCGAGAGTAGCCTCAATGCTGTCAACGAGGTACTGCTCGTCTTGCAGTACGATATTCGAAAACGTATCGATTGCCTTCTCCATCTTCTCCAGCTGCAGCCGCAGTTGATTCAGCTTGAGAGTGTCTTCATCCGGCTCGTCTTCGTTCGGACGACGGCGCTTGCGCGCGTTGTCCTGGGCCCGTTGCTCGTCCTTTTCCTTGAGCACATTCTTCAGCGCGGTGCTCATGTCAGCGGCCGTCGAGTGTAAACCCTGCACATAGCGCGTCATGTCCTCGATGCGCTTGTCGATATCCCCCCCAGGAAGGTCGGTGCCGACAACGCCGTCCAGCGTGAGAAGTGCGTTGAGCTTCTCGCTGAGCGTAGTGCGCGCGGCTGACGCTTGCTCTTCGAGCTTGGTGGCGCGCTGCTCTACCGTCTTACGCTGCTCTTCCGCCTTCTGTTGGTCTACCACCCCTGAGACGACCGCGAGCCCTGCCGCCTGGGCGACGGTGATATTGTCTTCAATTCGCTTCACTCTCTGGTTAGCTAGCAATGCTTCCGTAATCAGTCTATTATTACCGTGTGTCAAAAGTGTTGCGCAACGAACAGAGAGGAGGGGGTGACGTACGTGATCTTACGATCCCAGTTGGCCAAGTCTTTCTCGTTGACTTCAACCGACGCAGTGGTCGGAGTCAACGATGTGGAAATGGCTGGCGGCATCGGCAGTGGCCGAAGTTCCGGTGGGGGTTGAGGAACTGGTGCCTGTGCTGGAGGTGGCGGCGGCGGCATCGACTGTGAGATAGATGTCACCTCGACCATAGGTGAGCCTGGCTTGGGTGCTGCGGGAGGAGAGATAGATGAAGCGGAAGGAGGCACCGGAGGTGGTGGCATGGCACTACGGGGCAAGGTCGATGGCGGCGACAGGGAGCTCGACGGCACCTTAGGTGGAGGAAATGTGACGGATGGTTGCGACTGTGCCGGAGAAGGTGGTGGAGGGGCGGTTGGCAGGGGAGGAAGAGTAGATGGAGATGGAGGAATTGGAACTGGCACTGGAGCAGGAAACGAAGAGACAGACGCTGAACGAGGAGGACGAACGATCGGACTGCCAATCACACGAGGGACGATAGGTGGGGGAATCATGTGAGGCCGGGGAGAAGAGGGAGAACGCGCTCTTGTAGGCGATATATACCGCCAGGGACGCGGCGAGCGAGAGTATCTGCGAGGGCTTCTCGAAGAAGCCGGACGTCGCATGGGAGGGGGAGTGGACAAACGCCTGCCCCGCGATGGTCCTGGCGAGCGTGGTCGTCTTGGAGAAATATCACGTCCCGACGAATCGCGGCGATGGTCGCTTCTAAAAGACAAGGGGGATGGACTGCGAATCCGCCGTGGAGGGTGCGGGCGACGCGGTAGTGGGGAAACAAGACCGGACGCGATTTTTTTCATCCAGGATGGAGTAGGTACGCGTGGCAGAGTATCCCACTGAGGTTCAGTTGGGTGGGCAAAGATGCAGTTTTGTGGGTCGTCGATGTGTTGACACGAGTTGGCACGCGGATTGCCATCGTCGTCGAAGTACTTGGATAATCGCGATTCAGTTTAAACAAGCTTGGAGGAGTGAAATTGTCATTTACATAGCATCGACGAGTCTTCTTCCCCCGTGGATTATACATGTACACGTCGTAGCTTAGTGCAACGATAACCACGATAGTTTATTGCAATGTTGAAAGAAGTTAAAGTTATGAATGTTGCGCGATGAGTCATTCATTGATCGGCCACTAAGCACGGTCCCAAGAGTCGATACATACTATTCCTTCTTGCAATGTCCGAACTCTTGATTCCTCTCCACGTATCCTATATCAGAAGTCTCGGGGAGGTATGCTTTGCCTTCCATCGACGCCACGAAGCTTATCATCAGTCCATCAGAACACAGATGATTTGAGCTACCATTACTCTGCGCATCTGCGCGTGAATGCCATCTACTGGGCGCTCACCGCACTATGTATCATGGATCACAAAGATGCTCTTGATAGGGACGCACTGATCGCGTTCGTCACTTCTTGCTGGGACGACGAAGCTGGTGGGCCCCTTCACTCTCACCCAGCGCTGTAATTGAACCGACGACGATTTGCTTGGTGAATTAGGCGGATTTGGCGCCCATCCGGGGCACGACGCTCATCTGCTAGCCACGCTCAGTGCTATTCAAATCCTCGTCACCCTGGACGCCTTAGAACGAATAAACGTTGATCGTGTTGTGCAATGTTCGTTCCATCTCTCCACTCAGAAATAATGCGGTCTGACGGATCTAAAAAGTCATTGTGTCCCTTCAACAGCCTTCCGGTGTGTTTGCAGGCGATCAATTCGGAGAGATCGACACGCGATTCACCTACTGCGCCATCAACGCCCTCTCTCTGCTGAAGCGTCTTGACGAGCTCGGCAGCGAGCGAATATCACTTACAGTCGAATATTTTCGGAAATGTCGAAATTTTGACGGCGGCTTTGGAGCGGTCATTGGCGCCGAAAGCCACGCTGCTCAAGGTGACCAATTACCTATTTTGGACATCGGTCATGCTCTCAAATATTCCCCGTGCCCTAGTCTTCGTCTGCACCGCAGGGCTGGCCATCCTCGACAAACTCGATGCCGTGTTGGGGCAAGACGGCCGTGAGACTCTCGCCTGGTGGTTATGCGAGCGCCAACTGCCAAACGGCGGGCTCAACGGCAGGCCCGAGAAGCTCGAAGACGTCTGCTACTCCTTCTGGGTACTCTCCGCGCTGTCAATCCTCAACAAACTGGAGTGGATAGATAGCTCCAAGCTGACTAGTTTCATATTGCGATCGCAGGTAATCTTTTTGCTTTCTTCTTCTCCATGCTAGTCACCTTTTCACCTTGCCCATCCACTGAGTCTCTCCCAACTAGGAAACCGAAAAAGGTGGCATCGCAGACCGACCGGGCGATGAACCCGATGTGTTTCACACGCATTTCGGAGTGGCAGGTAAGTTGCTTTGTAATATTCTTTTGCCCCAGCTATCTTGACGATCTCTCATTTTCCAGGTCTCTCACTACTTGGATACCCCGGCCTCGTCGATCTAGACCCTGTGTATTGTATGCCCGCTGCCATAATTGAAAAGCTAGGTTTGCGAAAGGGCTGGACAGCCTTGCCTCGGCAACAAAAGACTAAATAGAGTATCCTGTCGCGGGAATCGATTACGACGATATACGTGTCTTTTTTGGAAACATTGTATCTCAAATTGCTCGTCTAGTGGACATGGTACGTGAGTATAATTCTTGAATTTAGAGGGCAATTTACATTCCATGTTTGCAAGCATAATGTTGTAGAAATATTAAAATATTAATAGACCTTCCCAATCGCAGTAGAAAAACAACCTGGAAACCTGGATGTGAGAACGACAAAAGCCGCACTCTTCGGTCTACATAGTTCTTTTTCTCGCTCCTGCGCGGACTCTCTCGACACCATCAAGCGCCAAACAGAAGCGTAGTCGCGGAGTGCGTCGGTGTAGAAGAAGCTGAAACTAGTCGAGAGCGGTGAGCACTGGCACGTGCACTCTGCCGCCATCTCCACCGCTGAGACAATGGTGCCCAATGCAAAGACGACGACAACGAGCGTGCGCAGGTTGAAATGCGTGTTTTGTTGATAAATGGAAGGGACGATTCCGGGCGACTGCGAAGAGAAGGGACGAACTTAGGTCTCACAGCATCAGATGCTGGGATAATCATCCCGTCTTCCATTAATAGTTCGATGAACATCTACCAGTCAAGCCAGCGAATAAGTATGCGATATATACAACATTGCATATACAACATTGCAGTTACACCATAAATGGGAGTCTGCTCGCTGAATTGGGTAAGCTGCACGATGAGTCACGCAACGAAGGCCTCTCTTACGGATCACGCGATCGCGAATTACGGGCACGTGGGCACTGGTGACGCGCTCATGCACGGTGACAACCACCGCTCATCAACTCGACTTGCTGGAGCATTGCTTATCCTGTTTTTTTCTTTCCCCGCGCTTCAAGAAACCAGCACATCTGTGGCTCGATTCTGGAGATACACCTCGGATTTTCTCCTCAGAAATTAACGGCGCGACTGTCCAACGTGTGGGCCCGGGAAACACTCGACGCTACTATCCGTTTGTACTCCAGCTCATCACGCGTCCTTTTTAGAAAAATGCCGTCCTTTGTGTCCAATGGACTCTTGAATGTGTCTGTCGCCACTGATGACGCGTCCGATGGCACATCTAACGGACTCGATGCACACTCGAAGTCGACCCTGCCCACCGTGGCAAAAACGTCTCTAACAGACGAGATTGTCGACAGCCATTCAAGTCTGCAAGGCAAGACAGTTTTAAAATAAATACCGCTCTGGTGTCTAAGTATGATAGATTCGGAACCCAACGCTTTCGTCTCGAATGGTTTGCTGTCTACGACCGCGTTCAAAGCTCAACAGGGTAACTAATCGTATTGACTTTGATTTTCTGTCCTTCTGATATTGAGGTGCCAGAGTCTTCTAAATCCATGCCAAGAGGTGCATTGGACGCTCCTCAGCCAGACGTCAGTCCTCGCTCAGACTCTGTCAGAGCGCCCAGTTTTGGAGAATCATCATTGCTTCTACCGTCAGCCTCTTCTTATTCGTCCCCGTACACCGCGAAAGCCACAACTTTCGATGGGAAGTCTGTTTTTATCAGCCGAAAGCCGACTGTATTTGCGAGCGTCAGTCAGCACAAGGGCCCTATCTCCTCATTCTGTACTGAAAAACGACTTGCAGAGATTGACTTCAGGATCGAGACCCAGGCAGCTAGGAAATCTGCTCGATGTTCCTATTTATCGACTCAAGGAGCGCATTTCTCACCAGAAAGCCATGAAAACAAACGTGTGAGAATGAGATGCTGGTACTGTGCTCACGAACTTGCCTGATAACAGTAAACAGTTCCGACCCAGCACCACATTCTGATTCTGCTGGGGAGGGTGGGGACGCCCTTTGGGTTGACAAATATCGCCCGTCCCGGTTCACCGAGCTGATTGGGAACGAGCGTGTTGCGCGAGAGGCACTGGCATGGGTCAAGCAGTGGGATTGGTGCGTGTTTGGAAGATCAACAGGCAAGAAGCGTGCACGCAACGGTGCGGCCGACGAGAACACGGATGAGTACCGTCGCCCTCCTCAAAAAGTGTGTCCCCAATCCTCTTTGCCAGGCTTTGTTATCATACATCTAATCGTTGCTGCAGTTGCTTTTACTGTCAGGACCACCCGGACTGGGTAAAACTACACTAGCTCATGTAGTTGCTCGCCATGCTGGCTACGAAGTCATGGAGATCAATGCGAGGTGGGATGACCTGCATTATTTCGTGCAGAATCATTGACATGGTTCAAATAGTGATGTTCGGTCCGGTCATGATGTCGAGGATCGAATACGACCTGTACTTGAGTCGGGCTCCGCTGTGGGAAGCAGTAAGCCTGTGCTCCTTGTGATCGATGAAATAGACGGCGCGACAGGTGCTGCTGACAATGTAAGCGGCGCTGCACTCCGAGTTCCTTGGCTCTCAAATACCGACCACAGACAGGAGGTTTTGTGCAAAAGCTGGTACAGCTGACACTGGACAAACATCAGAGGAAAGGTAAGTCTTCTTCGTAGGTTTTGCACGCTGCAAGAGTTCATGATTTACAGGTCGTCGCGAAGAGAAGAAAAACAAGGATTCCTCTCGCCCGCTCCTACGACCCGTTATATGCATATGCAATGACCAGAACGCTTCCTCACTAGCCAGACTTCGTCCCCACGCTTTCCATGTCCGGTTTACACGTCCAGCCGATATTGTCGTCCTCAAAAGGCTGCGAGATGTCTGCCAGGTGGAGAGACTCCAAACCGATTCCCATGCTCTTTCTACACTGGTATCAGTTGCACGGGGCGATTTGCGAGGTTGTTTGAACACCTTGCAATTTATCAAGTCGCGCAACGGGAAAGTGACCGAGGCCATTATACGCCGAGCGACCGTGGGCATGAAAGAGGCGGAGTCATCCATCGGGTCTGTGCTGAATAGTCTATTCTGCCATCTATCCAAGAAGCGTGCAGCGGAACTGGGCCTTACGGAGGAAGAAGAGAGCCGGTACGTTGCGCGATTGAGCCGTGAAGTAGATGCCAGCGGGAAAGAGAGCAGTGTGGCCGTCGGTATGCAGTCCATTTTATGGCCGAACGATGGATGATGCATTCACTGCTTCAACAGGTTGTTTTGCTCAATACGCCCGTTTGCGCCAATACGATGCAACTTTCTCGAGATACGAGAAAGCAAACGCGTGGCTGGTCGCCTTCGACACCCTATCTGCTGCTATGTATACGGACGGTGATTTTGCTCTCAGTTCGTATCTCTCATACATGTTGGTTCCATTCTATGCTCTCTTTCAAGAGCGAGGCGCCTCTCGCATTGAAAGGAATCAAGACGACTGGGAGGTTCGTCTTTCTTCGTGGGCTGAACATTCTTTCAATACTTGACCGTGATATCTAGTGTCTTCAAAGAACGAGAAGCAACGGAGAAATTTGTGCAACAATGTCTAAATGCCTGCGAACGGCTAGTAGTCGGCATAATGGTGATTTCCGACACTTGAGCAATATGAGTACCCTTCAACTGGAGTTCGTGCCATACTTGAACAGGATCATAACGCCACATCTTCGTCCTGTAAGCCTTTTTTTAAATATTCTTTACCAGACAATCGAGTTGAAATATTTGCAGGTTAACCGTCAGATCGTTAAACAAGAGCAACGCGCACTTTTGACACGGTTAGTACACTTGATGGCGGCAATGGAGCTCCGCTTCGTTCAAGAGCGCTCAGAAGATGGTCAATTGTCTTACCGGCTGGATCCGTATGTATTCTAAGTTGAGTCATGTTCAAGAAGTGCTCAACGAAGTATAGCCCGATCGACGTCTTCGTGACTTACGACGGCAAGCGCGCAGCCGATATACCTGTCTCGCGTTATACCATTCGACATATGGTGGCTACGGAGGTATGTCGTGACATCTTATGGTGCTATGTGGCATTAATTTGTTTCAAAGATCGACGAATTGCTGAATGCACGTTCTTCTGGAATTGTAGAGAAAGGTTCTAGCAAAGCAACAGCCTCGTCTAAGTGTGTGGAATAGACATGTAGCACATTATCGTTTTTTTAGCTCATCATCACTAGGCTTTTTAGCGCACCAGACCCGGATGAACCTGCTCGCAAACGCCGCAAAGTTGATGAAATAGACATTGCCGATAAAGTGCGTATTTCTGCCGTATCTTGCGCTGATCACTGTTTAACGTTTAACCGTTGTCTGCGTCAGCCACCGGTGGATTTCTTTGGTCGCCTGATCACTACTTCATCTACTTCGACAAAGCCGAAGTCTCGAGGTGGCAGCAGTGCGCAGGTCAGCAAGACGCCCTTCTACCGCGTAACCTTCAAGTATCTTGAAGGGAACTCGGCGGCTGTTCGCAAGCCCGTCAAAGTTCAGGCGTTTTTAGACTGATGCTGCTGCTGTTGACAGGGTCGGAGGCATGTATACATTTGTATTTCGTACACTTACTCCATATTGCATTTCTTGAAATTCGGTGACTCTGATGTTCGTGGTTATTAGTCGGGCTGCTGTCGCCCTAAACAGACGCTATGCGAGTATTCGCGACGGAAGTTCTCGTTTTTTGTCTTTGGTGCTTATGGGCTCCGATTAATGACTCGAGGAAGCGACATGGTGCTTGTTGCTTGCTGAATCGTCGGTTCACGTCCGGTCAACATTGTCATAATGAACATTGGTGTGTACCGCCAGTCAGTCATGTCAGAGTTCCGATTTCTAAACAAGAGCACCCAGCTATATGGACTCTGCGGAGCCGGGCTGTCGCCGAGGATCGTCATCTATCACATAAATTTCGACATGGCTCTTGCTCATCATACAGACATAGTTCGGCGGAAGCAGAGAGATGTTCAAAGCTTGTCATGCATTTGGGACTCGGTGACTAGCATTTCGCCGACGAGAATCTGTATAAAAAGGTCGCCAAAGACACCGGGTGCTCTCCAGACTCACAGTTACAAGTCTTCTCGCACTCAAACACATTCAAAATGGTTGCCATTCGCTCTTTCCTTACCATCGTCTTCGCAGCTGCCGCTGCCAGTGCGTTCCCTGCCCTCAAAGCACGCCAGCAGGGCCCGGCCTGCATAGCAGAGGGCGGTGCAGTCCACTGCTGCAACACCATGCAAGATGTAATGCCATTCTATTGCCGTATCAGATGCGTTGTAATTGACTACATGTGCAGGCTACCACGCCGAACAATGGCACTACTGTCGCGCCGGATGGCCTTATCGGTGCCCTCGTCGGGGCGGCTGTTCCTGTTAGCCTCACCTGCACTCCTGTTAGCGCGGTTATCGGTATTGGCGAGTCTGGCTGGTAGGTTTTTCCACGTATGAAAGTATTTTTAACGTCTGACGATTTGCAATTAGCCACTCCCAGACCTACTGCTGCACCAACAACACCTCGGTAAGATCTTGTGTATCGGATCCTCCAACAAAACTGATGCCAATGTGACTATGTTCAGGACTCCCTCGTTGATCTCAGCTGCACTCCTATCAACGCAGACCTGTAGAAATCATAAAGTTGTCCTCAACTAGAGATGCATAGGACTGTCGCGCTCAACCAACTTTGCAGTCGATCTTTTGATACGGAGTAAATACCTTAGATAGATTGTCGTTAATTCATTTCATGTTGCATCGCAACTGCCAGACAAATGTTGCGCGTCATGAGTTCACCTTTCGTGTTCAGATGAGTAAACATTAAGCATGAAATACGCATGCCAGATTCGATGAGCACTGAACCACGTGCATGATGGACGCCCACTGTTGCACCATTGAACACCCATAAGCTTTGATACTCATTAGCAATAAGACAACACATGGCTGTTGTCGTCATGCGAGAACTGTCTCTAAAGGCTGTTTCATCGCATGTACCAAACTTCAACAAAAAGTCGGCAGGTTGCTGGTGCCGCCGAATGTAAACAGGCCAGCCTTATGCATACCACTCTGTTTAGTTGTAAACGTCCTTACTGTGATTAGTAACACAGTATGTATGACAAACTTGCATCAGATCAACGTGCGTGTATAAGCCATATCATCTACCCCAAGAATATTCTAGCGCGCCGTAAGCTTATTCCATGACAATAGAACCTGACGTGGGGGGTGGAGAGGGCATAGGCGGTCCCAAGCGCCGCTTGAGTTCGTCCGCATTCAGTAGCTTTGCATACTGGGGCTGAACAAACACAGAGCTGGAAAATTAATGCATCAGTATATGAACCTTCACACATCAGCATCACGGGGCCAACGGCGGAATAGAAGAAAATCGAAGACGGAAACACGACATACTTTGCCTCTGCCAAAAGGGTGCCGTTAAGATCTTCCACACGGGCAGATATAAGCGCCTTTCGACCTTTCACTTCATCCAATTTGGTCTTTATAACGATGAACTACGGCGTTTCAGCCGATCGAAGCCAAAAAGAAAAACGATAAACGCAATACCTGGTCAGCCATGGTTGGAGCGCGATATCCAATGGTAAGCTTAGCGGTCACAGCAACTTTCTCAGGAAGATTGTTGATAGCCTGCGGAAAAGGTAAGTCGATTGTGAATGACAAGTCAAGATTCATACATTTCGCGCCATCGATTCATCAAGTAAGGTGGCAATGAGACCTCCGTGAATGATTCCGTCGTGCCCACAAAGACTCCTTCGAGAATTAGTTGAGGTACGAGGCATACTGGATACGTCGACTCATTTACGTACCTTCCGACGTGAACAAGTACCATCGATTCGCTTTCATTTTTACGGGCACGTACCAATGGATTTACAGCAAGCCGTCCCGGGCCACGGAGCACGCCAGCAGTGAGATTATGAACCCTTCGTTCATCAGGAAAGTGAACATATGGCCGGGATTCGTACCACAACTGAGCATCGTCTCGTGCGCGTAATGACTGAAGTGAAGGCAACATCTGCAACTCCATCTCAACTTTTTCCAGATAGGCTTCCCCTTCCGGTGTCAGTGGATCAATAGGCGGAGGAGCCACCCTAGGGTAAAGCACCGTAATGGGAATAGGAGGAAATACGGCTCCGAGAGTATATGCGGAGACGGAAACACCTGTAAGCACGGAAACCGTGGCCGCTGTGCGCCTGAACGTCCGCGCACGAGATGCACGCGGTACGTGAGAATGTGGTGCAGACTCCGTTGAATATCGGAGGCTTTCTATGGGTCGTCTTGGACGACAACGACAGACAACGCGCTGAAGCGAGGAAAACATGGCTGATAGTGGTGGTCGAGGTGCAAGTGCTGACAGAATCTAGGGTTAGGGCTACACGTGCAGTTAGACGTGACCGCGTCGTGACTAGAACAATTGCGTTCGTGTTTTGCAATTGTTCGCGTTTTGCAATTGTTCGCGTTTTTCTTTTGAACCCCCAACCACCTCAAAGCATTGCCTGGTTCTCGTGCTTTCATCTTTCTAGATCGCAGTCACAAAGGATGTCGACGGTTTCATTAAGAAAGCTTGCTCACGGAAATAGTGCTGCTTTGGCTACACCCGTCAAGTCGAACTCTTCGACGCCGTCCACTTCAGCAGCCACGACTCCGGCACTGTCGAGAACGGCTGGCACACCAGCCATGTCGCCGCTGACTACACCGAATGGCGTGGAAGCCTCGCCTCATACTCCACGGAAACGAATGTCTATTGCACTACAATATTCTCCCGCTGCAACTCCATCCAAAGGTATGCGCAGCGAAAGCGACTCACAAGACATCAGACTGATGCTCGGACGCAGCTTCGTCTGTTCCGTTTGACTGGGAGGCAGCTAGAGGCCTTAAATCGCCACCTTATGGCAGTCCAAATGGCAAACTTAAGCCTCGCAAAAGTGCGGCAAATGGTAGGGCCCCGGGTACACCTGTACGTAAGGCAATTATAAGACGCAAAGGCTGGTGGCAGAAGTTCGTATCCTACATATTCAAGTCATGTATGAACAGCACACTGACCTTGTCATTCAGAGCAAGAACCTTACCCGATCGCATCGCGTTTGAGATATCCGTCTTTCCCAACAATGTGCCCATGCCAAGGCCGGAAACAACGGCTCAGATAATTGGTGGAACCCTCCATTTTATCCAGTTCTGTATAAGATGCATGCAGACTCGTGAAGTACCTGACTCTGATCTTGGGTGGGAAGACATGTATCGCGAGGGCGAGGAGCGTCCGTGGTTCGACTGGGTGCATCTTTCTGTCATAATTGTTTGTCTAACTTGTGCTGACAGGCCTTTTCTAGACCGTACCACTGACATTCCTCTTGCTCACAGCTGCGTTCGGTAATGCGCTGTATTTGTTTACTCGTGTGCGGTTGTACAGAATGTACCACCAGCCCGACCTGGTGGCATCGCCGAACGCAAAGATTGTGACGGCTCAGCTCGATTTCACCCCTCTTAAGCCACCTCCGATGTCTGTGCAACTGTGGCGCGCAAATGCTTCGTGTTGGCGGTGGTTGCTCGGTCTTAAGCCGAAGACTTACATCGACGCTGCCGACCCGAACCGTTCACGGGTGCAAGAATTGGAAGTGTGGTCACCTGGAGAGATGGAGCTGATGCTGTTTTGCGTGTATTCGCCCATACATCCGTTCTTATGGATGGTCACAAATTTATCGAACTGGGTAATGATGTTCCTTATCATGGGTGGTATAGGTTTGCAGGTGCGTTCATGGCCACTCGATACCGTCTCGGTTCTGATATAGCGGCAGAGTTATGTCCTCGTACGCTCTTTCGCCTTAATGCAGAAGGACCGTGCAATTATTTCTGCGGAAGTGATGCATGAATACAATGAAGGGGTATGTGCTCGTTCTTTAGTCTTCTGTATCCTTGCTAATACGATCATGACCCCGTAGTTCGTTTACCCTCGTATCAACCCAGTTCGTAGAGATAAGGCGGTTATGACCCACCAGCAGGAGATGGTGGATGCGTAGAATGCAACGGGAACATGTATATGTAACGTCCTGACAACTTATCTGGTCTACATCTTGTTCCATGCCATGTATATGGTTATTTATGTGAGCCAGGTATGCTACGTTAGTGGAGAATAAGTCATGTATGAGCGTCGTGTTGTCTTTCTGAAAATTGACCAGTTTGATGTACGTTCAGAGCAAGACTCAGTGAACAATAAGCATCTTGACTCATTTATTTGGCTTTGTTTGTACACCATCGGTATTAGTATTACACTCGCCGCGCCTTGTTGACAACCATTGCAACCCCCATCGCATTGCAATGAGTGCACTTGTTCAACGACCTGAAAGCGCAATGGCACTTCCCAATCCCGTTACCTCTTCGCTGCGTCGGCCCCATTCCGCCATCGAAAATATCGAAATTAGCGACAACGATATCATTGATGTAGACGCCCTAGAGGATGAACAGCCTCCACGCCAACGAAGACGCATCGAGCCCGGTGATAGAAGACACAATGAACCCAGCGACGTTATTGTCATTGACGACGACGATAGCGACGACGATGTTTTTGAGGTAATTACTGAAATGCCGCCTGGTCCAGGTCAGTCGTGTTTTGGGACGCCACTTTCGGCCTGCCGTTCACCAGATTTTTTTTGTTACCGCATTCAGGTCAAGCACGACATCAAAGACGACGCCGTCTCCGCTCCCCGCCGCCACCACCTCGAGCACCTTCCGTCGTCCCTATGGTGCCCGTGATACCTGCACGGTGGAGGCTGATGAACGTCAACGTTTTCGGTGGACCAGACCCCCAGGGTCCAGTGCGTCCTAATCGAGAGCCATTGCCATTTGAGCGTGACCTAGAACGCTTACAGGAAACCGCTGAGCCTGCGCTTGCAGCCGCGCAAGCGCAAGCACCCCCAAGACAACCAGCCCCCATGGCATTGGGTGGCGCCATAATCAGCGACAACAACGCCCGACTACAGCGGGAACGAGACGAGCACTTGCAGCGAACAGAAGATCAGCGTCGTTCTCTCATCGATCGCATAGTACAACATTTCTTTGTCGATTACGATCCAGATGGGGCGCGTGTCTATACCGACCCTCGGTTGCGTGCATACGGCGCTGTCTTCCAACGTGAGAAGCCGGAGCCCGATTACAAGCCTGAATACACGCATCCAGAACCACCAGAACCTGGGTTCACTAACGACTTTGGGTCTTCCTCTGACACTGATGGGGAAACCTCTTCCGCTTCCCGTTCTGTAATTGTCATTGACGACGATGACGAGCGCGCTGGACCTTCCAATCAAGCAGGACCATCGTCTGTCGTCGCTCCAGCGGAGTCTGTGGCTAAGACTGATGTTTTGCTTTCCTGTGCGTCCTGTCATCATCGTCTTGTCTTGGGAGGCGATCTCAACAAGCTGGGACTTGAGCACGAGCGGAAGCGGAAACTGTGGGGCCTGCGCTGCGGTCATGTCGTTGACGGCGAATGTCATGACAATTTATTTCGTCCCCCTCCTGCGAAAGACGTGCCACGGAGTCCGCAAACTGCCGAGGGCAAGGGCCAGGCTGATGTCCATGATGACAGCACAACTATGTACTATTCGATTCGCAGTCGCCTGCGATCTTTCGCGTCGTCTGCCGCATTGCCCCATATTGCTTCAACTCCGAAGGCACACAAGGTGAGGGCAATGGTCAGGGAGACTACTGTGCAGACGCACGAATGGAGATGTCCTGTGTGTGCTCGTCGGCACGTCAGTGCTCTCGTCGGCGACGAGTGGAAAGACGACACGACCTCAGGCGCCATACAAATATTCGTTTGACCTTCTCATCATCTTCTTTCCGCCCACATTCTTGCATTTTTTTCGGAGCTTCTTCCACAGGCACCTAGCAAGGTTAGCCCTGGCGGCGTCGTTCTTGCATTATTTACGTAGCATACAAGTCTATACTAGAGGCCCGCAGCTGTCCATTGTCCATTTTTGGGTTAATAAGTGTAGTGATCGAAGACATACTGGGGCACGGCGATCAATTTGGTGAGTCGTGTGTGTGCTATAAACATGTCCACCATAAGCCGTCATTATCCTTGCGCGCTTCCGACGATTTAGGCCTGTCCAATGTCAAGTCAGTTCAATCCATCTGAAAGACAAATTCTGGCATAGTCTGGCATACCTGTTCGTAACTCCAAGTTCTATTATGATGATGGTCCTACTGATAACTAGTGATTCAATATTCAAATGGTGTCGTCTTCTGCCAGTAAGTAGTTTGACGCCCAAATTAGCAGCTGACACCATACACGACTTGTATTCTTTCTTTCCGAACAGTGCCATATCTTTTCAAGTGAGGCTTCGACGTCTCTATAATGGGAGATTCTTCCCAGAAAAGGATATACGTGGTTTCAGTGTGGCTTCCTAAACTGACATTCATACACATGAAGGCTAACTGTGGCTGCGGGGCCTGTAGCTTAAATGTCAAAATCCGTCATATTTGGAGTGGGCCGCGGCAGATGCGTCTCTCAAATGAGACGCTGAATGTAGCCCTTGTTCTGCGTGAGACTCGCCATTAGACCATGCAGCACCCGAACACCAGTATGTCGACTATCGCATGTACATGGATTGGTTGCCACTGTGCGACTGCAGAGGGAAAGAAATAAAAGGCCTGGGTGAGTGCTCATGGTTTTTCATCGGTTCTCTACCACGTAGACCTCTTTTCTTCAATCCTGAATTCGAAACAATTTCTTGACAACCATGGTCGCTGTTCGTGCATTCGTTTTGGCCGCGCTTATTATCTCGTCCGGCGGGCTTGCTTCTCCAGTCGTTGAGACGAAGAGACAGTCTGTCAGCGAGGGTGCGTGCCAGTCGGCGGGCGGCTATACCCAGAACCTCTGCTGCAATCCTGAGCAAACGGTAAGGGGGGTCTATGCCTCGTGAAGGAACCACGCTAAGGGTTTCTCCAGGCTCAGAACATGCCGGCGAACAGTTCGCTTGGTGGCCTGGTTAACGCACTTCTCGGCGTCGTCCCGAACGTTGGGCTGGCTTGTTCTCCCGTCAGCGTTTTGATCAGTCCAAGCAGTGTCGATTGGTAGGCACACTCAAATGCACACCCAATTTGGAGGATGATCTGATTTTCTATTCGTTGGAACAGCAACATGCAGTCCGTTTGCTGTGACCATGCCGATCCCGTGAGTTATCACCTTGGTACACTCTTCTATCTTCATGATACTGACCAGGACTTCACTACAGACCGGTGTCGCCAATTTGAACTGTGTCCCGCTCAACGCTGCTTTGTAATGCGTTCAGTCAAGAACCATGGCTTATTAGATAACTCAAGTTGATTTGCGGTCATCACGATACCCCGGATTCGACAGATATTTTGCCGTTCTCACCGCATTGATCGTATGAATGACATTGCGTCTATTTTATTTTTACGCATTGTTTCTTGCCATCTACGTTACATGCCTTTTAATCCCATAACGCGGCTGCATGTGTTCCCCATCAGAAATCTATGACGGATATATCCCGTATCATACCAAGAAGGAAGGGTGTATAGGCGTGTTATCTTGGCATGAAATCCGGGTTTCCGATGAGGGCATGACCCAGAAATCACTGGAGACAGCCATTCCGTTTATCAGTTGGCGAAAAAGACTGAGACTCGATACCAAAAGGTGATACGGTGAGCCAGACAAGTGGATCGATTTCAGGCGTCATGTCAAAATGCGTGGCGCACTTTCACTTGCACCACATTTTGGTTGCTTCGTGTGGTGTGTCGTGAGAATGCTTGTGCCAAAATGTTAACGTTGAACGTTTCAAGGTGTCAGAATCAGAGCTTACCTGCTGGAATATGTCAACGCCCTTAACATGAATTGAGGCTAGAAGGATCATGTCATATTTAGATCGTGTGGCACTGTCCATACAATCCTACATAGATGTCAGTCATGGGCTGTTATGGGCAACACCAGGCGCCTGCAACTTGAAGATGCATCGCGAAAGTGACGGCAAGTGTAGACAGAAGAATCACGGCAAGAACAGGTAATGCAGTCCAAATTGTATTACAGAAGACTTCTAGCGTACGGGGGGGATAAATTCGAATGATGTCGACCAGTCTTGAGTTGTCTGCGTCAAGCGATAGGTCGACGCAACGGTATATAGAAGACTCGCCCGATGTCCGATATATGCAAAAGCGGCATTGGGCCTTCAGATGCCTACTCCAAGTGCGCTCCAAACGGTAGACTTGTGTGTTTATCCCGACGTGCGCGCGACGTCAGCTGAACTTCTACACGGGATTACCGTTTCTCTTGGCGAGGACTCCATTTCGTGGCTGCGACCAGGCGGGGGTGCAATAGTCCAAGAGATGAGTGAAACGGTCCAGGATAACCATATTGGCTGAAAAAGGGAAAGCTCGCTTCTAGCAGAGGGCGCATAAAAACGTGAGATGCTGTGAAGAATACGCCCCATACCTGCGTCCCTCCCACTGAACACACCTATTGTCCATCGCATTACAGCAAACACTCACCTGTCGGCCATGGTTTCTTGTCGTTCATTGGTCCTTTTCGCACTCATGCTCTCCGCGTGTGTGCTGGCGTCTCCAGTAGCGAATGGTGCAAAAGTGACCGGTGGAGAAATCATCCTGCGCGACGGCGCCAACAGCGGTGTGACGAGCGACGCCTGTGCCAATGCCGGCGGCTGGGCGCAGCAGAGCTGCTGTGATCCTATGCAGACAGTGAGTGCATTCTCGTTCGATGACTGAGGCGTGTCATCGCCTTGGGCTCGTATTTCGTTTATGGCAAATTTTACAACACGCATCCGACGACGCTGACACATGATCATTTCACAGAACAGTGACAGCGCGGCAGGCGAGTCGCTGCTGGGCGGCCTCATCGGCGCACTCCTAGGTCTCGGCGTCGACGTTGCGCTCGTGTGCTCGCCCGTGAGCGTCCTGATCAGTCCCAGCAGCGTAGACTGGTCAGTTGGCAGTGTCGTATCTCTATGCGTATTGACGGTCTTACATTCTTGTGTCTTCCATATCTTCTTGCGCCTTCTCGTTTTTCTTTTTCGATGTCCCTACCTTCAACGGCATCCTGCTTCGCTCGCAACCTTCGCTGGCCGCATTCCATGATCGCCCAGCAACCTTCAAACTGTCTGTTGCAACGAGGTCAATCCTGTAAGTGCTTTATGGCGTTGGATGCAAAAATCCCGCGGCTGACTTGTGTTTCTTTTCATTTTGCGCTGTTTACTGGACGCAGAGCGGCCTCATCAACCTCACTTGCGTTCCGCTGAACGTTAACCTCTGAGTATGTAAGATCGACTTTGCGAGGGCAAGAAATTGTTGTGGAGCGGAATTTGAAGAGACTATTGCTGGATATCATCGAAGACATTCAGATACAGTTCTCTCGATTGGCAGAGAGAAGGAATTCATTGAGGACAAACCAAGACTCGGGAACTGCTTTGAGCGCGTACTTGTACATATTGTTTCGAGAAAGCGAATCAATTTCATTGCGATTGTAAACAAGAAACATGGACCACACATGAGCGAATGGGCACTGGGTATTCCAACACAAGTACGATCATCACTTGCCCGTGGCGCTCTTCCGAGATTAGTGAAATAAAGATTCAACGTTAGACCACCAATTGACCAATGCTAATGTCTGCAGTGATTTGAGACTGAACCGCGGGCAAGCAGAATGCTGAAGGCCAAAAGTGAACAGCAAGAGTAGCCATCGACAGCCCTCATGAAACGAAGAGCAAAGATACGGTATAGACCGTATAGCCTTGCCCCGCAAGTGCGCATCCTCGCAGCGGCCATTTACCACGACTGAGCTCAACTCCACCCCGTTAGTCCCAAGCCATCGGAGCGGATGACCTTCCTCGTAGCGCATATGTATGGGGAGGTTCAACGCCAGCGAAAGGGCCGTAACACTGATTTCATCAAACCCTGGTTCGATCAAATGAGACATGGCCCATCAGAGAAGTGATCGAGTTCGACCTTACCCCTGCCACATTGACAACGAGGCTCGTATTCAAGCTGTTCAAGCCTCGTACTCCATATAAAATGTTCTGTTATTCGAAAGCGGCTCTATCTACTGATTATATGGCTCTTCTGTATTATCTACTGTGATTACTATGTCAATATATCGTACTCTAGTTCTTCAAATGTCTTCGTTCAGTGAGTCATCTGCTCGACCTGCTCATCAAACACGGCATTGGGCATGGAAAACTCGAGACGATTTTTCACGCGACGAACACAAGCTTTCTCCAAAATTCTTTCTGCAGAGCGTGTCTTTTTCTTTGCTCTAGTGCTTCCAGAGATTAAATTCCTTGATAACGAGGTTCTACCACGCTTTTCACGAGTGCAGATGGCTAAGATAAAAAAAAAAATCGAAAAATAATCTCTGGAAGCACTAGATACCATGTTTTCATACCTATTTGTTCATAAGATCAGAAATATTTACTGGGTGGTTGAGGCAGGATCCGGTCGGCCGTTTTGCATTCACGTTCAGAGCCTGGTTCCCGAAACGGAAGCCATCAAGTGGTTCGATCACTTGGCTGACGTTGAACCTCCCCAATATGTACTCCCAACATGCTTGATGACTCCCGTAAAAAGGGTTAATTATCATCGCTCAGAATGAAAATTTCTCAGGCTTTTAAGTGGCCGCGACCTGCTGTAGCCCTAATGACAAGTCCACTTGGTCTTTTCAATGCATGCCAAACATTTCCCTCATGGCCAAGCTGTGGGACCACGTGAAAGCACCAGTCCAACAGGATATCTTGCCACTGAACGAACAACATCTTACACAGAAAGACAAATACTTGGGCACGTGGAATATACACACTTTTATTTTCTAACTGCGCGTCAAGAAAATCTATGTCGTTTCCAGAGAAGCAGATGGAATGCATTGACAACACCGCCTCAACCACGCTGCTATAATGCCAAAGGAAAAAAGACACAATTGGCCTCGACTTCCTTAGTTGTTGCCCATTTCCTTCGCAAGCTGCTCAGCTTTGGCTTTAACATCCTCAATAGTACCAGCCTGCGCGTATAGGCAATCAGTAAATGATGCATAAAACCTGCAGAAAGAATACATACCATGTAGAAGGCAGATTCAGGAAGTTGGTCGTGTGCGCCAGAGAGAATCTCCTTGAAGGAGCGGACGGTATCCTTGAGGGGGACGAGCTTGCCCTCATAGCCGGTGAAGACCTGCGCGACCTGGAAGGGCTGCGACATGAAACGCTGGATCTTACGAGCGCGCTCGACCTAATAGCTCACTCAGTACGACAGACGAAACAATAGTAGGAATTCAACTAACAGTAAGCTTGTCCTCTTCAGACAACTCATCCATACCCAGAATAGCAATGATATCCTGGAGAGATTTGTAGTCCTGAAGGATCTTCTGGACGGCAGTGGCAACGTCGTAGTGCTCCTGGCCGACCTGCAAGCAGTCATGTAAGCGACAACTACCGGCAACCACATCGTAGCACACTCACAATACGAGGATCAAGCATACGCGACTTAGAGTCGAGGGGGTCGACAGCAGGGTAGATACCTAGCTCAGCGATACCACGAGACAACACGGTCGTTGCGTCCAAGTGAGCGAAGGTAGTAGCGGGAGCAGGATCCGTCAAATCATCAGCGGGGACATAGACGGCCTGCACAGACGTGATAGAACCCTTCTTGGTGGTAGTAATACGTTCTTGCATGCCACCCATATCAGTTGAGAGTGTGGGCTGATAACCGACAGCAGAAGGGATACGGCCGAGCAACGCAGACACCTCGGAACCAGCCTGAGTGAAGCGGAAGATGTTATCAATGAAGAGCAGCACATCCTGACCCTGTTCGTCACGGAAGTATTCGGCAACGGTGAGGCCAGTGAGGGCAACACGAGCACGGGCACCCGGAGGTTCGTTCATCTGACCGAAGACCAGTGCGACTTTGGAATCACCCTCCAGGTTGATGACACCAGTCTCGATCATTTCGTGGTAGAGATCGTTACCCTCACGGGTACGTTCGCCGACACCTACACGAAACAACAGTAAGATATTTGCACTGACGTCAACGACACGTCCAACTACAATATGTGCTCACCGCAGAAGATGGAAAAACCACCGTGCGCCTTGGCGACGTTGTTGATGAGCTCCTGAATCAGCACGGTCTTACCGACACCAGCGCCACCGAAGAGACCGATCTTGCCACCACGAGCGTACGGAGCAAGGAGGTCGACGACCTTGATGCCGGTCTCGAGAACCTCAGCAGTAGTAGACTGGTCGACGAAGGGCGGGGGGTCGGCATGAATTTTTTTTTTTTTTTTTTTTTTTTTTCGGTCACTCCCGTTGTGCTCGTGCCCGTGGGCCTCCAAGCAAGTAGACTGGCTTCTGGTCACGCTGGAACCTTAGTGGGAGGTCCAACTACTGTGGTCAGAGCTAGTAAAGCACCATCTCTAGCAATGGGAGTGCCCATGCAAGCGGCTGTGGATGTGCTTTGTTGTCATTCTATAAACGTGACTGCAGTTGCTGTGCAGGTTGATGTTATACACGAGTGGCGTCTTCTACCTTTTTGGTGGCACGCGGAACCGCTGCAACAACTACTCGAGGACTTAGTCGTGCCAGAATGGCTGTGGTCGCGGTGGCTTCTCTGGCTAGAACGGTGGTGCTCGCATGCCTCGTTCCTCCAGCTGCTGGAACTACGGCCAGAGCTCTTGGAGTCGTCATCATCTGACCAGCTGCTTCCCGCCCCCCAGCCGTACTTAGCCTCTCTCAAATAGCGGAAACTACCCCGGTGCAAGCAGTTATCCGAGCGGTTACTGCAAGTACTACGCTGGTTCTCACGGTCATGGTTGCCCTTGCTCTTACCCCCTTGGCCACAGTTACTGGAAGACCGGTGCTTGTTCTGGGAGGCATGGCAGGTACCGTTATCACGCCTGGCTCAAGAGTGGTTCCACCCTTCGCTGGAGTTCGTGCTCTGCCGGTGGTACCTTTAGGACATGGAGTTCCCGCAAGTCCTACCCTCCTTCCAACAGTCATAGTTTGACCTGTAGCTGTTGCCGTGGTTACTGCCAGAACTGCCACGGCTGCCGTGGGAATCGGAGTCTACGTATACTGGCGTGAACTAAAAGGCCTGCTCTGGCTACCTTTTTTTACCCCTTTTTCTCTGTCTGTACTCATCCCTTGCTCCTTGCGCACCCTTCCTCCATACTCACCGTTGCCGAATACTTCCGTGACGAACAGGGTCAGGATGTGCTGCTCTTCATTGATAACATCTTCCGCTTCACTCAGGCTGGTTCCGAGGTGTCTGCGTTGCTCGGCCGTATCCCTTCTGCTGTCGGTTATCAGCCCACGCTCTCGACTGATATGGGTGGCATGCAAGAACGTATTACCACCACCAAGAAGGGTTCTATCACGTCTGTGCAGGCCGTCTATGTCCCCGCTGATGATTTGACGGATCCTGCTCCCGCTACTACCTTCGCTCATTTGGACGCAACCACCGTGTTGTCTCGTGGTATCGCTGAGCTAGGTATCTACCCCGCTGTCGACCCCCTCGACTCTAAGTCGCGTATGCTTGATCCTCGTATTGTGAGCGTGCTACGATGCGGTTGCCGGTAGTTGTCGCTTACATGACTGCTTGCAGGTCGGTCAGGAGCACTACGACGTTGCCACTGCTGTCCAGAAGATTCTTCAGGACTACAAATCTCTCCAGGATATCATTGCTATTCTGGGTATGGATGAGTTGTCTGAAGAGGACAAGCTTACTGTTAGTTGAATTCCTACTATTGTTTCGTCTGTCGTACTGAGTGAGCTATTAGGTCGAGCGCGCTCGTAAGATCCAGCGTTTCATGTCGCAGCCCTTCCAGGTCGCGCAGGTCTTCACCGGCTATGAGGGCAAGCTCGTCCCCCTCAAGGATACCGTCCGCTCCTTCAAGGAGATTCTCTCTGGCGCACACGACCAACTTCCTGAATCTGCCTTCTACATGGTATGTATTCTTTCTGCAGGTTTTATGCATCATTTACTGATTGCCTATACGCGCAGGCTGGTACTATTGAGGATGTTAAAGCCAAAGCTGAGCAGCTTGCGAAGGAAATGGGCAACAACTAAGGAAGTCGAGGCCAATTGTGTCTTTTTTCCTTTGGCATTATAGCAGCGTGGTTGAGGCGGTGTTGTCAATGCATTCCATCTGCTTTTCTGGAAACGACATAGATTTCTTGGCGCGCAGTTAGAAAATAAAAGTGTGTACATTCCACGTGCCCAAGCATTTGTCTTTCTGTGTAAGGTGTGTGCGTTGAGTGGCTAAGCATGGTAAGGTTTCCTGTGGACAGAGCCATGAGGGAAATGTTCGGCATGCATTGACATGAAAAGACCAAGTGGACTTGTCATTTGGGTTACAGCAGGGTCGCGGCCGTTTAAAAGCTCGATAAATTTTCATTCTGAGCGACGATAACCCTTACAATTAACATTCATTGGGCACAATGAACAAGTATATAATACACACACTACTGCATCTCACATGCAAGAAGACAGATCTAAGTACTTACAACCTCGACAAGTCCCTGCCCCATATACCGCGCACGACCCAATCTATCATGAGCAAGGCGCGCGTCCGCCAGCTGACCTGTTCGTTCCAGTACACGCTTCGCCACGCGTACATAGCTGCAAGCCCTCCCTGTGTGGCACAAACAACAAACATATCAGTCAGCCTTGCGTCTCACCAATACAATCGCGATATCACACAATATATTTTTGAACAAACAAACAACTCACCATGAAACTATACTTGCCAAAGTCGAAAACCGCGGCGTTGCCGATGTAGGCGAGGGAACCGAGGTGGAAGTACCGGAACGGACCCATGAGCGCCTCGTCCGGTGGCGGCTTTGCGAAATCTGACAACACTGCATCCAGCTCGTCGTCGTCGTCGTCGTCGAGGCCCAGCCCCAGCGAGGTGTGCGTCGCGGCCGAGGGTAGCAGCAAGGAGAGAGGCGTCGCGGCCGACGGGTGCGTTGACATGTGCAGGGCCTTGCGTTCCTGCACGCGCGCGCATCTGTGCAGCTTCTTGCCGACATATTTGCCCTGCTGTGATGCGACTTGCGCGGTCTGTGGTGGTACCAATGTCAAAGTTGAGTGTTGTGGCGTAGCAAGAGTCTGAGTGTGTGTGTGCTTACGGCGGGCAGGCTGGTAATCTTGTTGCCGACAGCCTCCAGCAACCGCACGAGCTCGTTCAGGCTGAGACAATCGTCCGCGTCAGAATCGTACATCTGGAAGAGTCCCTTGACCTGGGCGAGATGTGCTTCTGCCATGGGCACGCGCTTTCGGATTTCCTTGACTGAGAGGGGGAGATAAAAAACATGTGTCAATCGATCATTCAAAGCACAGATATCAAAGAACTAGAGCCCTTTTCTCACCCATGATCTCCCACTCGCCGAAATCGATTTTGCCGTTCCTGTCCTTGTCCGAGGCGTCGACGAGATCCATAAGGTGCTGCACGATATTGCGATCGATCGTCGCGCAGTCGCCAATAGCGTACACGTCTTTGCCCTTGACGCCGTTCACGCGTAGGTGCGCGTCGACCTCGATCGCCTTACGGTGCACCTGATTCGGCAAAACATCGCACACGCGCTGCGTGAACGGATTCATGGCGATGCCTGTCGACCATAAGACAAAATTCGCCGGGATCGTGTGCTGCATGTATCCCCCCGTGTCTGGATCCCTCTGTGTGTACATCACGCTCTCCGGTGTGATGGCGTTGACCCTGCGAATCTGTCAGCTTCTCCTCCCCACCACGACCAGAGAACATACCGTGCGTTTGTGATGAGGTCAACATTGTCCCGACGGAACTTATTCTCAGCATAGTCGGAAATGGCTTCAGAATAGGTGTTTAGGATGTGTTCTCGGCTCTGTATCAAGTGGATGGAAACTTCTTCACGACAAATCTTGGGGAACTGGGGGTTAAGGACATCTGTCAGTAAACGCACAATCATCTTCATTCCAAATGCAAAAACTTGGACAGGGCATCATTCCAGCAAGATTTACCAAATTAGGAAGTCCGGAGTGTCTGCGACGTGACTTCATCTCGATCCAACAGCAAAACATATGGTTCATAGGATATTGTGGCTCTGTCCTCCGGATCCCATTGAAGGAATCGTAAAATTTCACTGGCTGAACATAGACAATAAAAGGGCTCACATATTCGAAAATGTCTTCTTGGCAAAAGTCATAGATTTCGGCAGCGCTCTCTACACCTGTAGGCCCACCTCCACAGATGACGAAGCTCAAAAGTCGCTTTCGCTCTTCCGGGGTCGTTGTGGGAAGTGACGCCAATTCAAAGTTATCTGGCGTACATGAATAAGCAAAAAGCGCGTGGCGATGATCGAAGGCAAACCCATTATACGCCGGCGGATACTTTGCGCGTCGCTGATGGTTTTCAACTGGAAGGAATGTTCCAGTCCTGGGACACCATGAGTACTTGAGACGGAGCCGACGGCGATGACAAGCTTGTCGTATGGGAGGTATACGTGCCCGTGGTCCGGTGTCTCCACTTCGATAAGTCGTTCTCGCGGTACGAAGTCAACCGCCTTTCCGTGTATGAAGTGACCGCGAAGACGGGCTACTAGTTTGCGGATTGGTTCGACGAGGGAGCGTACCTGAACTGTCCCCACAGCGGCAGATGGGAGGAGCGGCGTGAATGTTGTGAACGTCTCTGAAGAGACAATTGTAACGTGATAGTCGCCTGGACTGAGGTTTCTCAGCACGCCCATTGCCTAGAGAACACGATAATGAACGATCTAGCTCGGGGGGAAGGCGAATGTCGGTAGCACGAATAGAACACTTACGCCCCAACCCCCGCCGACAATGACGAGCCGCGGTTTCTGGGCGAGACGCTTCATTTCGTCGTCCTCTTCATCATCAACAAGAACCTTCACAACGGGAAGATTCTTGGGACCGCCTGTCTCCGGGTGGAGGGCGAGAGGGTTGACTGGAACACGCTCGACATGCCTGGATGTGTACGTGAACGCATCGTGAATAAATAAGACGGCCGTCAGTCCTGCCACTCCCAGAACCGCTGATGCCGCCGTGTATCCGAGAACTTTGGCCGCCTTCTTCGCTGTAGCCGCTGTAGTGGACAGTCGTCGTATGGCGGTTACGTTACGCGGATGAGCTTGTGATCGAGTGGACACACAGCGCACCAGCGTCCTCACACGCAACATCGCGCAGATGCAGGGAATCAAGGAAATAGAAGTCCGTGTTCAAGAATTGAGGGGAGCTGGCGATGTCACTGCCACAATTGCTTTGGACTCAACTCTCCGAATCAACTCTGTGTAGGACTGAAAGAAATCACATTAAATAATCGCAAGCTTTACACACCCACTACGTACTTAAGAAATCAGTATACTAGAAGGATCTGTCACAAAGACAGTGGGGAGGAAAAAATTGTGCGGAACTCATTACTGGGACCACCATCACAAACTGAAGTCGCGACAGCAATCCTTGCAACCAGGATAGCCCCAGAGCTACCTGAGCCGCTGCCGTCCAAAGACTGGCCGTGTCAACTCATGGACACGCGGATGTTGTCCACCCGAAATTGGAGTACAGCACAGTGTGTGCTATGCGCCCCTAGACGCAGCAATGCAATGCATGAAGCATAGTAGGCTACCTGAGGTAGCAGGTACCGCCTGAAGCGAAGATCCTGAAGATCAAGTACAACCTTCGATGCGAAGGCGCACACCGCAAGTATAACATGCGGATGGCAGAAATTCCGCCAATCATCGTGATGACGATGTGTAGCAACAACCTATCCGGTGTCGCAGTGGCTCGTCAGTGTTGACGGCCGTACAGCACATCTCTGGCTGCACACAACAACCACATTAGCGGCGTTGTTTGTGGAACACTGCTCCCAATGTCCACTGCAAACCGCGGTTAGCGGATGCACAAGCACAAAGGTATTTGTGCTTGGTGAGGGTCAATTTCTCGAACCCTTGCGCGGCGATTCTCATCCCGCACTCATGCAAATATCTTCACATGGTGTCAGCACATTTTGTGTGCTCATGTCCATTTGGGACATTCGACGGCGTTGCGTCGAGGAGTTCATATCAAAGAAGACATGATCAGCGTCATCGCTAGGCGACGGCCTGCTCACGAGCAACAAAGAAGCACTCGCGAACATAAATGACCACTCAGCTTCAACAGAGTCTCAGGGTCAGCTTTCTCAAGCCCCCATGAAACACCGCGCCTGCAAGAAAAACGAAAGTGGGCCCAAATGATGTGGGCACCTTGCGCACCGAAAGACATCGACAGACGTCCTCGTCGCGCGCACATCCGCATGCCTGAAGCCGCGCACGGAGACTTGCATCACCGTGGTACAAAGTACGTGTCCCGCGGTCGGATCGTCTGGTGTCACCAGAGCCACCAACCGGAGAACCACATAGTGGTTCTGAAGAAACAGCGCCGGACAAACCCATGGAATATAAATGCTGCTTTCGGCAATTGCCGAACTCTCTGATGGATCCACATGCCTCACACAACGGACACAGCAGTTACTTTCAAATAAAAAGTACTCAATACAACAGAGACTCCGTTGTCAGCCCCCGCGCCCATCTACACACGCTCGTCGAAGCTGGCTGGGTCTTGTCTCTGAACTGGACCACATGGCGGGAATATAGCGAAGGCCCAACTCGTACGATCCTAGTGAGTCACACGGGTACTCTAGAGTCTACTTTGACCGATGAACAGCTTCAGCTTTGTCGTTTGGTGCAATGCTACGAGCTTTGACAACTTTTACGGGACCCGATGGTCCACGTTCGAGTCTGAACGTTTGAACCGCTATCTCCATGGCGAATGCTATCACCCTTTGACCCGCTTTGACCTGCTTTGACCTGTTCTCAGGCCATTCCATGGCGCGAATCTTTCCGCGATAGGGCTGTGCGTTTGCGCTTTGCCTAGCGATGTTGGCACGCGGATTCCCGGTCTCTTGCATATTTAATGCCTCGTATCAGGTCTTGGTGCCTCTCCCAAGAACCATTGACCCACTGCCCGCTCGTGACATCAGCTCACCGATTGCCAAATAACCACTAACCCATATCAACTATTTGATATTCCTCGACTATGCCTGGATCTTTCAGAGCCTTAGCCAAGCGTGTCGGCAAACGGACCAAGAAGATTGTTGAGGCTGCCTCCCGTCACCGGTAAGAGCATGCGTCGATCTTCGTACGCGTATATCAACCAGTCATAGCAGGACATCGTCGTCCAGAGATCCCGCAGGCTCTCACCCCACTTCCGCTGAAATCGGTCCGATGTGCGCATCTCCCATTTCTGTGCAAACTGTCGCGAGAGGTGGCTGTCTCTCTTGTTTTTGAGAATTTCATTTTTCTAACGCAGCAATACAGAGTCGGAGGTTCGCCAGGACAATCCCACTTCGTCCAGTACTAATGTCATAACCACTGGTGCGGTTTTTTGTTTTCGACATCTGGCTTTCCAACTTGAATACACCCCTTAGGCACAGTATCTACCGAGGGCGTTCACGCGGACGAAGATATGCGAGAGAACAACGCAGTCCGAGATGCAGAAAACGCTGCGTCCACTGCGACGGTGCAAACCACCACCACCACCACTGTGAAGTTGGAACTTGTCGAGTCCTTTTCAACTCGGCTTCCTGATATCAACACCACCTCCGCTGGTGGCAGCTCCATCACTGTGAAACACGAGCCCAAGGACATCAAGCCTATACTACGAGACAAACGTCCCGTTGTCGCAAGACGCCCACAACGGATCCCTCCTGGCTGGGTCTCTCGCCCCGCGCCGCTTACGCGTAATGGTAAGGTCGCCTACCAGGTTCCGGAAAGTATGTATTCAGCCTTTTCTTCTTTTGGGGGGGTTTCCTTCTTACTCTTCGTTCTTGAAAGCGCCTCGACACAGGAGTCCCCCGCGTTATCAGCCCCACGAACTCCGCCCTACTTTTGCACAGTGGGATCTTCGTGCTCCTCCCAGGCTTCCGCCAATCCCGGATGGCGCGCTCGTGCTCCCCAGTAGCGTATATGCAGGAATTGACGATTACGATGAACTTCTCCACTTTTATCATTCGCCGCCACAAAGTGTTCTCCGAATGGCTGAGCGAGATTTATCGCCGGACGGACCGGATCGCCTTCGCAACCAGGAAGAGTTGCGCAGGGAAGACGAATTCCATACGGAGCTACACCGACTCGTTGAAGGGGAATGGCATCGTTTCGCGGAAGAACGGCCGAGAGGCCTGCCGGAGATGAGCCCACAGGAGCGGGGGCACCTGATTCTTGCGTGCGAGCAACTTATCCAGGAGCAGCAGTCGCGATACGAATCGGAGAACGGTCTGCTCGTCGATGACCCACTTGATGAGGAACGTCTTGTGACCGCCGATGAGATGCGAGCAATTGTACGCGCGACGATTTTCAGCGTTTACCGTTCGCCCTCTCCAGAACCAGCGCCGCCGCCGACGGCTGGGGGACTAGCATTTCCAGTACAACCCCCGCCCCGAACTAGGACTTATAGCAAGCTGCGTGATGCAGCTGCGGCAGCTGGGCGGGGTGACATATTGGGGCGGAGTGCGCTCGCAAATAGGTCCAACCCTGGCCCTTTCAGGGAAGAAGGGTTGGCTGGACGTTCTGGTCCAGTTGCTGGACCATCGACGTCGCGAGCAGGTAAGCGGCCATCTTCTCGGTAAGCATGAATTCTTATCATCAGCTAGTTCAACGCGAACACGATTATACGATTACGGACAATATCCACACAATTTCCCGTACGGTCGACGATATCGTTGGCCAGGCGGCAGGTCCGTAATAACTATCATTATCATGTTGATGTCGGCCTTGTAATGCTTATTACCTGATCTTACAGGGCTGCCCTCCGCAGTGAGACGCTCTGGTAGTGCACCTGCCGACATAGGACGATGTGTCAACTCTGCAAATACGGGCCGTCGGCCAGAGGAGCCTTCCTTTTTGTCTCTTGCACGCAGGCTGCCACAGGATCCCAGATATCAACGTCCATGGTTGCACGATACCCAGCAGGATTCCAGCATGTCATCTTTGGTCGTTGAGCCTCCCTCCATCTTGCGCGCCCGGCGTCCCGGCGAGATCGATCTCGGCAATGGATACAGCTACATTCACAACCCGCACGAGGAGTACGATATCTTCACTGAAATGAGAGCCCTCGATCAAAAAATCGTCGACGGTGTGGAATTCGCGCGAGAAAGGGGTCTTGGTAAGCGCTTTCTGTATAGCTGCTCCTCAGCATATCTGACGTCACCCCAGGGGGCTTCGAGCATATCGACGAGCCAGCCCCCTCCGATTGGTGGGCCTGGAAACGAGCCAGTGGCGAGCCTGACCCGCGCCTGTCGCATATGGCTCGCCCGACTGCTTCCTCATCGAAGGATGCAACGGGGCGTGATCGCGCCGCGGAGGCAGGCCCATCGTCCAGAAAGAGGCCTCGCGCGGCTGATGACGAGGACGAGGAAGACCGGGACGACGCGCCCAAGAGATTCAAATACGGGCAGAACTTCACCCGCGAATGCCATACGGTGACTGTCTGCGACTACGACTCCTTGTCAGAGTCTAGTAGCCGCCCTGGGTCCCCTGTGGTTCCCTTTGTGATGCGGGATACGGAAGGCGGGGACGCGGCCAGTGGTCCATCGTCTTCTGCCATTGCGCCTCTTCCTTCAAGATCGACTGACGACCCTGAGGCGTCTCGACACGCTGGTCCAAGTCACGAAGTACCTGCAGCGTCTACGGTACCTGCGGTGCCTACAGTGCCTGCAGCGTCTTCAGTGCCTGCAGTGTCTACAGAACCTGCAGCGTCTACAGTACCTGCGGTGTCGACAGAACCCGCAGTGTTTGCAGTGTCCACGCACCCGTCCGAACTCAGCACGCGCAAACGATCGCGTGAGCCCTCTGACGACCCAGAGGACATGAAGCCGGAGAAACGCGTCAGGTTTTCGGACTAGATGCTTGTTGCTATTGTTGTTGCTTGGTTGGTTTTTTTCTTTTTTCAATGCTTGGACATTATATCTCGGTGCAACGAGATTCGGAATCGGACTCGATGAGTCTGTAGTAGCGCTTGTGCTCCGGACGCTGTTTTTTTTTTCTTGTATATATTCTGCTTGCCAGCCTAACAAAAGCAATAAATTGTCGAATGATACCGACATATACCTATATGTCCCGGATTGAATACTCGTGAGTAGCGGTACAATATGAAGTTCATAGATAAGGAAGATCAAATCATTCGTGTCTGTATACACTACATTAAACGCTAATAAGCTTGAAACCTTCGCTTGCCGCTTCATTCGTCCCCGAATTGACAAGGGCATCGTCGGGGCGTAATACCACATACTGTTTATTAGAAACGGCATAAATAGAGTAGATCCCAGACGCGGTGCCTGCTTTGGGCCGGACTACAAACAACTCCCAAGTCGATGCATTTGCGCGTGCTGCAGACAAGGTAAAAGTCCCGGACTGGTCAGCAGTAACATACTGTGAAGTCGCGACGGCTTGAATGGTGCCAGAATTCGGAGCAAATGCCAAATCGAACACAGCCGCAGAAGATGGCGTGGTCTCCGAGGCATATAGATCAGGAAGAGTGGCGTTCGCGACGTACTTGCTTGTCGACGTCGACTGCACAACGAATCGACCGACTGGATTAGAGGGTATAGAACTGCAGATGCCTGATGCCCCGAGACGCGTGGCCAGGAAGTACAATTGGTTGCTGTAGGAGTTGCCCGAGCCCCAGCTCGTCAAGGCAGCGGACTTGGTGGCAGCGTCCGCAAGATTGGCTTGCGAGTACGCCAGATAAATGACCGACTTCCACGCATCATCGTAGGCGGGATCCGCCAGCTCGCTAGAGGTGTACGAAAGGACATTCTGTGCCCACGTCGCATCGTACATATACTCGTTTATGGGCGTGACAGGCAGAATCTGGATGGCAGCTATCTGGACTTTCTGATTGCCCCAAAACCTGGAAGAATGCAATTAGAAACGTTCCACAAATTAAAACACAACTACACACAACCAGGCGCCGGCTTGCCAATCCATGACGTTCCCCATCGTGACCAGATTTCGAACGCTCTGCTCCGGATAGGGCTGATCGCGATCTGTGGCACTTGTGCCAGGATAAAGATGCCAGTATACTTGTGCTGCATGTTGCTCAGTGGCAATAAGCAGGCGCGCATAATTCTTGAGATCTGTGTTTCCTGAGACCTCTGACCATAGAAGGGCCCCGTAGTAGCCATTCACTGCTTCCCCGATGGATTCCTGGTCCCTCGACCCAGCACCATTGGCAATCCCAGAGGCTAAAAAAATATCAGAAAGATGCGAAGACGGACAGGAAAATATTTACCCCATGAATGCCCGGCAAACCAGTCTCGGCAGCGCGTTACAGGGAAATATGGGTCGTTCCGCGAGGGATTGACAATGTCGCGGAGGAAATAATCGAAGAAATCGCGATGAAGATCCATCCAATTGGCGTCATACCTGTTGAAAAAAGCGTTAGGGATACGCGGCTGCGCATATGTAGCCAACTTACTTGGAAATTACTGCAGCTGCAGCCAGGAAATAGCCATAATGGAAGTGATGGTCATTATAATAACCGTTGCCAAAATCGACATAGACATTGTTGTAACCTGCACGATTGATGATTCCTCCCCAGGCTGTTTCGTATGCAGCCTGCGTAGGAGATGAGGACGAAAACTAGACGAAATCGTGGGTAAGTGAAGTAATTGTATGTTTTAAATCCTATCTTACCCAAAACGCATACATAGCTTCGAGATATGTTATGACGGGCTGTACCAAGTCGCTCCGTCCAACCTCCTCAGCTATCAACCTGAGTTTATATCATAAGCATGGATGGAAGGTGTAAATGAAATCGGACTTACGCTAAGCGGGACACCATTGCGACATGGCCACCAAAAAAATAGAAATCCCCTGGTGCGGCGATCGGAGGCAAGTGCGCAATTTCGTACTCAAGGCCAGCAATAATGGACGGAATGCACGAACTATCGGGCGAACGAGGGGCATTCCATGTTATAGTAGGAAGGTCGTATTTGAGTTCCCACACGTTGCCCAGCGCTGGATACATATAACCTTTTGTCGTCAAATAGCTTAAAGCATTCGTGCCAGGAAAATCAGGGGCTTGCATTTTGATCCTGCACAATTGTATTCATAATCACACGCAATGGCCAGTGAAGGTATCCAACGTACCGGTGATGCGGCCAAGTGAGCATCAATAGGTCCTCCGCGTTACCCACAACGGCCCATGTAAAACGTAAAGTCGCCGTGTCTCCATAAAAGTCGTAATCAGTCGTTACAGCGGTAGGATATACCGACGCATGAGCGTCGAGAAGCGTTTTGTGCGAAGGGTCATTGAGCTTTACGACTCTCAGAACACCTGTAAAGCTTGTTGACCCGATGATGGTACTGCCCCCATCCTGAGCCGTCGCAATAAGCTCAATGGCACCAGATAAAGAGTAAATTATGTAAGTGCCGATGTCGTTAACGACGAGAAATTCAGTTCCCGTTGCCGTATCTGATGCTTCATTCAGAAAAAAAAAAAGGAATGGCTCGATGCCGAAAGCTTACAGCTGCTTCCAGGAGCGAGACTACTCCCGGCAAAAGATTTGATCACACCTTGACCGCTGGTGAATTTCGGTGTGGCAGAGGAAAATGCGAATGTCAGATAAGGTGAGCCAGGGACCATATAGGTCGTGAGCGTGCTTGATCCGGTGAAATATTGAAGTGTGACAGATTGACTGTCCTGTCCCAGGAGTAGCCGTGTTAATAATACATTTTACGAAAACGCACTGGAATACCGACCCATGATATGGCTTTATGGTCTCGCGCGTTGCCTGAATGCTCGATAAAGCCTACAGACCAATCTGTCTCCGTGGGCTGGTGTATAGAAACGCCGTCGGTGTTACGGGAAGTAGATATACCAAACTGAATCGCGTTGGCAGTAAGGCTAGTCTCGTACGGGAAAGGACCTGCGCACACACTGAGAAATCAAACGAAGACATGTCAATCATAATATACAACGGGGAAATCCGCACAATGCTTACGCGTCACCATTTCCGGCGCCATAACCCACCCACCAGTCATTGGTCGGGTAAGGGGGTGTAAATCCTTGAAAGAAAGAGTTGGGCGGCTGATCATTCGTGACGGAGCCTCCTGGCGGGACGGGATAGTCTGTACCGATGGTCCCGAACAGAGTCGCTCTGACCACTGGAAGAAACACGATCAGCAACTGCAATAGCCGGTCCATGAGTCCCCAACAATCTGGAGGTTAATTGAAGCGGAGGTGTTGATAAGCGGGCGTTTCGATAAACAGACGCGAAAGTGAATCGTCATGGCTAAGACGCTGCCCTTGCATATTTATAGCCTAAAAGGACGATAGCGAAGTTAGTAAGAAAGGTTGTTCGCAGATTTCTGGAATACCTTGGCTAGTCCTGGTGATCACGACCTGACATCGAGGGAGCAACAGCTGGCCGACCCCGACGGGACAGTCCGACCGTCATCGACCTTACCGCTGGTCGCATATGTGGCACATTGTGGGGCTCAGGCTCAGCGATAGCTTGCAGCAAAAGGGAAACCGGACAGGGTAGGAATGCATCTCGACTCACTGGCACGCGACGTTTCCGTTCGGTCTCGCATCATAAATTATGCCCGCTGTTTGCTTGGAGAGCAGACTGTTGCACTGCGCTAGCAGCGAAAGCTGTCATGACCCAATATCATGAGAACAAACACACAAATGGGAAGCTTACCGACGCGGCTCGAACTTCGAGGAGGGTACAACCCACGTGGTCGCTCTCCTCCTGAGCTTGATCTCTACTAGCGTGAAACTCTCGTCAGACACAGTCATCATGTGGACAGGTTGTTTAGTGGACAAGAGCAAGCATTTGGCGCCCTGTTCATATGGGAGTCTGGAGATGGTGGCACGCTTACCGCTAAAGTTTAACTCCACTCCAAATGGACAAGACACCTGGATGAATGCTTGCGATGCTAGGCTGCGTGCCTTGGAAAGTACCTCGAGACGAGTTCAAAGATGGCACTAGAAATTTTTTCTCCAACGATGCTTGGGCGCAAAGGTTAGTAGTCAAATGACTAGAGAATATAGAGCCGTTGGAGAAGATCCGAGTTTGAGGCTGAGATTCAGAACAAAGCATGAGCGGCAGATTTAACCGTCAAATATTACTTAGAAGACGCCCCACACCCCGACGTGAATTGTCATCATGACTCCAGGGAGAGAGATATCAAATAGCATCCATACTATCGTCAACACGGCGCGACGCGAACTCTACGCAGCAAGATGCAGCGCCGTGACAGATCAATGCATTCAGAGTACAGTTACGATCCCAGTGTCATACGGTGTTAGGCAAGCCGCAACCTCAGAGAAGATATGTGTAAGTAAGTAAAAACCACGCTTAAAAGTTACACATGTAACACGATGATGATCAAAAATAGTCTTCTAATGCTCCGGACCTAGAGGCCTAGAGCTCTCTGACTGGGAGTCGAACCCAGCTCTCCCGCGGCAGGTTTGTACCCTGAGTCCCATGACAGGCGGGTGTACTAGCCGATATACTATCAGAGATGTCAATGTTCGCAAGGTACGGTATAAGAACCACAACGACAAGCGCCAATGGTCTATGGCGTTGGATGGCGTTGTACCTCGCCACAAATGCTACAATTACTGGAAAAGAAAGATATGTACGTACTATGTAGTGGCTACATCGTGTTTACATAGGGCAAAAGCTAATAACTAATAATGTATGGTCTGGGACGAAGATCAAATACAACATGGCTGGGGTCGAGCCTCGGGTGTGCCGGTACTGAACACTTCTCGATAATTGAAAGCCAAGTAGCAAAGAAGAAGAGAAGAAACGCAATATGATTACCGTCACAACAAATGGTGACGATGACGAACAAAAACACGGGGGAGGGCACAGAACAATGACGGAACAGGGCTCTTAGGCTCGCTTGAGTCCCGACGTTTACCATCCAAGGGCACAGCCAGCCACTGTCCTCCCGACCGCATCCATCAAAATACAGTCGAATTTGGTGTCGATGATGACCCTGTCGAGTGTTGACCACAATGTGCCCGTCAAGCTCAAGATGTTTAGCAAGGATGTGTTGATTAACGAAATCGTTCTACAACCGCGTCAGAAAATCCCGTGAAAAACTCCGAGTCGGGCACAAAACCAACCTCAACAATAAATATCTTTAGCTTGACATCGAGTTCGGATAACTTTAGCTGCGCGACAAGGCCTGGTGACAGCTCGATGACTCCTGGAGACCGCGATGTCCATCCCAAGACCATCAACCTTGACCGGCCGTAGTGGCATGCTGGAACTCGATACGTCAAACTTACAGGAAGTGGTGCTCTATGCTCTTGTATGGCTAGAGTTATCCTCAGTAGTTGATTGTGACGATGTGACACGCATGTGATCGCTCGAAATCGCCTCCACCAATGAGTCGATCTCGTTGTCATTTGATGATGGCTGTAAGCTATTCGTGCGCTTGTGAAGTCGCAAAGGCGAGGAGGACGACAAATTATGAGATGAGCGAGAGAGAGATATTTTTGGACCGCTGTTCAATGCGAGCGGGATGAGGCATGAGAATCGACTGCCTCGATCGACCTCGCTGGCAGAATCGACACGAGATTGACCCCTTGCCAACGAGTTACGACTTTCAACATGTCAAAACGCTACATAAAACCTACATCCAGTTGCTCGACGATGCGAGCCGAATTTACAACGGATACCCATTCACGTACCAACACCAGCCTCAGTTGAGGGCTTGGGCTCCATGTTTTCTATTCATTCAAATTCGCGGAGTATGCTCTCCACCCCATCCGGAGCAATATCAGATAGATGAACGAGGCACTCGATGGCGTCGGAGACTCGGACATCGTGGAAGACGTAGAGGACGTCGCGAAGGAAATGAAGACGGGCCGGTTCTTTGGACGGCCATTCCATTCAATTTGATCATCGAGATGGGGATGGGGTGAAGCAACAAAGTTGTAGAGAACCGGGCGCGTCTCCCTCAGGCAGATGGAAACGAGAAATCCCCACCGACCACACCCTTTCAGTCAATTTGGAAGCTTTGACCGGTGAGTTGCCCCTTATCAGGCTAGAGATCTGTGGCCGCTACAGAACTGGCACGGTCTCAGAGCTGCAGTTCATCAATGTAGCTGGAGTACGAAATTGCCTAAGACGGAAGTCGTTAGAAAAGGGATCTCGATTCTGGCTGTTGTAGTAGACAGATGAGTCACATTCGCATCTTGATCGCCGTCCAAGTTGTTTCCAGATCACTGGTATCCGTGAACTTATCATTCTGCAGTGCTTTATCCTCTTGGATTTGTCTCTAGCTTGAAGATTGCATGGACGAGGACATCTCACCTGCTCAACTCTTTCATCGAGCACTCAAGGCTGCTTCCGAGGCACAGTCACTTCCCACGGCAGACGACGCAACACAGGTATACTGTCTCCCATCCATGCTATCGACCTCCAATGCTGCACACAGGATTTGATACGCGCCAGCTTATCCGACCTTCGGACCTTGTACTTGCGCATACACGATCTTTCACTCTTCAGCCCGAACGAAACCATCGATGACATATCCACACGCAACCTCGTGTACCTGCTCGTCCCGTATGTGCTCGTCGACGTGCAAGGCCGCGTGCGCACATTCGAGCCTTACGAGCGCGTTGCTACATTGAATTCCGCGCAGGTGTGTGCCTGTTCTTATTACTTTCCCTGTGTATGATACCGTCAATTTATCACCGTATTCAAGAGGTATCTTGATGACTTCCTGTCGTTACTGACCAACTACGATGTTATCCCGGAAGCTGAACGCATATTATGGGGTAAATCGGGTTCCGACATTCCCAATCCCGCCGCCCGCAGAGAATTGAAGATCAAGCAGTACAAGACCGAAAAGGACATACGCGCCCGTATCGAGGTCCTCATTGTTTTACCGCCAGAAATCTCGCTACAATGCGCTCACTGCCGTCTCTCCAGACCTTGCGAAAACGTCGACGCCAGTCGCAGGAGAAAGACTCGCCGTCCGACATGGACATGATCTCATCTCTACTACACACTTCTGACGGCGACGAAGACGAGGACGCAGAAACCGCAGAGCTGTCGCGTGAAACCACACTCTTGCTGATAAGATTATGCTTCGCGCAGGCATGTGCCACGCAGGAGAGCATGAAGCAGGAGCTTGAACTCCTGCGGAACGCGCCCCCTCCAAAACCCCCGTCCGCTGCGCTGGAGGCCGATGTGCGGGACCGTCGTCGGCAACAAACGGAGGATATGTGGCGTCTTGACGCGCCACGTCCGAGTGACGGACCATTGCTGGACGCCAATGGGAGGGTGCGTGTCTTTATTCCGCTTAATAAGATTAAGCCTTAGCGTGCATAGCCCCTGCGCCCGTTCACTATTCTAGGATCAAACGCTGTCGATCGCACACGCCTGCAAGCTCAAGTTTTCAGACCAGGATACAACTTGCCGACCATGTCTGTCGATGAACTGCTAGAGATCGAGCGTCAGCGCGGCAGGTTTATTTCTGGAGGCGGGTGAGCTTGTCATGTTTTCCTGTGGTGGGGTTTCATTCGCTGACTTGATCGACTTGACCATTGTTACCACCTTTTCACCGATCCCAGTCCTGCATCTGAAAATGCGCCGACCTCGTCAGAACAACTTGCAATGGACGCCGAGATGGATGGTACGGCGTTCGGTGAGGTCAAGGTGGAAGAAAAACGACTGAAAGACGAAAAGTGGGCACAATACACCGATACGCACACACGTGGTGCTGGTAATACCATGAATCGGGGTTGAGTATCTTCAATTGCTGAAAGTCATCGTATATATGTATTTGTATGTGTCGATAAAAATGAAAGGAACGAGTTTATCGTCACTTTCACAAGCTGCCATGTAGTTCTAACTTCCTGTTGAAGGCGAGACAAGCCGATTATGGACGCACGGGTGCAAGATGATATTCAAACCAGTGATCAGCGTTCAAGTGAACTCTATGACCCAACGCTCCAGCAACCCAGCAGTCAATAACCCAGCCTCCCATGCAAGCATCAGCCGATGCTGGCGCCAAAACTCTAGTCCGTATGCATTGACAAACGACGTGCGCATCAGAGTATCATTCTCCAAATGGTCACGCAGTGCCAGAAGCCGCGCAGCGTGTTGCGAAGAGACATTAAGCACGGAGTTGATACGAGCTGCACGCGGTGAAGACATTCGAGTCGGCTTTCGGTGCTGAGCTGACAGGCAGGGGGTCGAGAGCAGATCCAGAATCCCAGACAGAGTTATAGCGAACGGCGTCAACAAGCGTCGTCCGGGCTTCGAAGAGTGCTGACGGGAGCTGAGAGAGCATCGAAGAAATGGGATTCCAGATAAAAAGAACGGGACCGACAGGAAAGGTGTACTCGGCGCGAGTGTCGTGAACTCCAGTGCTGCAGTCTCTCCAGTACAAAGACTGGCGCAAAATGCGTCGATGCGCTTACGGACTAGATGCGATGGGATATCATCCAGACAAAGTAATGGGCAGGTATCATGGGCAACGGGTCTAGGGTACAGGGCGACAGACGTTTCCTGAGATAGTCCGCGACTTGATGTAAGTGGAAATAGCATAGCGGAAACAGAACGGGAGATTCCAGAAACCTTCATGCGTAGCAATTGATATGCATGTTTTTGACGGGCCACGAAAACACTCACTCGCGATCTGGCATATTCACTGATCATCCAAATTGGCGCTGAGATCTTCCAACTAGCCTCGAGCTCCAAGCGAACGATGAATCCGTAAACCCGCAGTGGTCGGGTGAAGAGTTCCGCAAGGTCGGAGGTATGGCGTAATTCAATCTTGCCGGCGGTTACATCGCGTATGAGATAACCGACTGGTATCGAAATGGTGTGAGCGTTGCTTGAAATACTGTCGCGTACCGAATGGATATAATGGGCAGGCCACGCAACGCGAGTAGGAACGATGACAGTTGACAAGGCTTGGAAGTAGGCCGTGCTCATGGATCTGTTGTTCGAGCCTGCCTGTGTAATACACAAGGCAACCACAGAAATGACAATTAATGAAAGGACGGCGCCGAAGATGGCCAGCTTCGCGTTTGTTGCGATGTTACGAGCAACCAAGCACGCGTCGGTCAGTTGCAGGAGTGTACGACGAGAGATGCCTAGAGAAAAGCTGTCGAACATCATCGTTTGGGACATAAAAGCACCGAGGAGGATCACGACAACAATTATGAGTGAGGAAAGCACAGGTTTCGAGCTTAAATATGCTATGAAAGCAAGAGACAACTTCGACACAACCTTGCAAGTGAATCGATCGCGTCACGGCGAATGCACGTGACGTAGCATGACTCAATTAACCGACGGAGCAACTGCAGAATTTGCATCGCCTTCATTGACATTATGTATATCCAGAAGGAAAATCTCGACTCAACAAGATGGTGCATACACAAGACATGGGCAAGCTGCGTCTAACAATTACATGCCGCCGCCTCTGGTACCTCTGTTGGCGTAGTTGTAACGTCAATTTCTGAAGACATGGGTCAGTCATTCGTTGAATTATGCGCGTTGCAAGGGCATCACGCACTTGTATTGGTCTCTGCTGTTTGGGTGTTTCCATCCATCCCAGGTAGTGACATTGCGATCTTCTTGAACAGGCTCTTTACATTGTGTCCTGCCTTTGCCGATGTCTCCATGAACATGATGCTCAGGGAGGTCGCTTTAGCAGTCGCCTCTTCCATGGTTACCTGTCTGAAGGCAAAGGTTTTAGCATGGAAGCGAGACACACGAATGAACGGGGGGAAGGATGTGAGGATGCCGCACATGCGTTGATCCTCGAGAGGATGGCACTTACCGTTTGTCAGACAAATCAGCCTTGTTGCCCACCAACACAATAATGACATCGTTCCCGCGTTCTGACCTCACGTCGTCTATCCATTTGCTTGTAGAGAGGAATGACTGTCGGTCTATCGACATCATGTAATTGCAACCATTCGTAGGCTGAACACACGAACAACTCACTTGTGATATCAAAAACAACAATGGCCACTGAGGAGTCGCGAATGTAGGACGGAATGAGTGACCTAAATCGTTCCTACAGAAGAATAGATGTCCCGGAGTAAATGGGATGCTTATGTTCGCCGCCACAAACACCGCTCGTACCTGCCCTGCAGTGTCCCATAACTGCAGTCGCACTGTCCGGTCTTCGAGGTACATGGTCTTGCTCAAGAAATCAATGCCAATGGTGGCTTGGTAGGTGTTGTCGAATGCATCATACATGAATCTAGCGTTGCCACATGAGGCTGGGTACGACATGACGAGGGGCATGTATGACTGTGCCTTGTGATGAGACTCGTCTTGCCAACGCTCTGGTCACCTAGCAAGACGATCTTCGTGCGCTTCGGAGGAACAGAAGAAAAATCGGCCGTTGCAGGTGTTGACGGAGAGTCCATATCCAGCGCGCGAAGAGAACACCGTAATGGGGTCGAATCGAATCGAGTCGTTAAGTGGATGGACGAAGTCCTAATTGCCCTGTCACTGATCAGCTCACGTCCTCGCAGCACGACTTTCACGTCGGCGGACCCACACTGCTTCCGCGGAGTACAGTCACCACTTCTGATCCTGATGGACTTTCACTCCGGACTACCATCTTCTAATTCCTGCTGCCATGTCCGTCGCTTCACCTACTGTTCTGGCTCGAGCACCCAAGTTTCCGCTTTTATTGTCAAAAATACCACAGCCTCACCCTGTACCCAAGCCTCATCCACGACAACTCCTGGTCTATGGCTCTATGAATGCGGTACGCAACCTCAGTCGCGAGATGGACGATTTAAGCGAAGAAGAGGCGGATTTACTTGAAATGGTATGCTATTTTTTCTTATGTAGAACTAACTTGTCCGTTACGCATATTCAGAGCACGTCAACGCGTAATCGTGGCTTCGCATATCTTGTGCCAATAGGACGTACTTTTACACAGCAAGAGGAAAAGAACGAAGTCAGTCTTGACTTGGGCTATAGGTTTACCTCTCTCATACATTTATTTTCCAGGCAGAGGAATCGGAAGAAGAGAGCGACGGCGAAAGCTCTGACGATGCAGACGACGATGAACGTCAGACAGCTATACCAACCGACGCGGAAGAGGACGAACATGATCTAGATGCGAGCATGGAGGACAACGATTTGGATGCAAGCATGGAAGACAACGATTTGGATGCAAGCATAGAAGACAACGACATGGATGACGAAGGCAACGATGAGGATGATGAGGAGCCAAGCACCGACAACATTTTAACGGAAGTCTGAGGTACGAAAATCCGTCCATCTCTCCGGCCTTTTCGCTGCGACGTCGTGTGAGCTTCCCTTGCCATTTCGATGTCGTGGAGGCGCTCATGTAAGATATCCTTGTATTTTTTGTGGTCATCCACTAATGAATAAACAATTTTATGGATAAATCCAACGCCGCAGCACATGCCCAAGATGCCTCTTCTTTGAGCGCATATCCTCAAATTCGGCCTGCGATGCTGACACATTACTCAGTGTTAACGTTCCATCGTCTCGCGACGCTTGTTCACGGCGAGAAGAGCCCGCTGCACGGTTGTTCCGCGGGACAATCCTGTAGATCGCTGGCGCCTGTCGAATGTCTCCCGGGTACCAAGACCTCGACCGGGGCCACGTCAACCACTTCTACGAAGGATTGTCCTCTCATCTTGTGGTGTATCTTCACTAAGGAATGATTTCTGTCAGCTGCTGCCTGTGTACTGTGTTGTTCCCTCGTCTCGTTCAATTGTATTGGCTTGGACTTGTTCAAATGGATAGGCGACTCGGCTTGGGTCTCAGCGGTTGGATGAATGGAACGACGGATGGAAGGGGTCGCCTCCAGTATGCGTCAGCCGTGCAGATTTACCGAGCCGCAGGTTGTCAACATTCAATACATTCTTGGATACATACAGAACAATTGTCAGGGTTCACTGTCTCAACAAAAATTAATTATACAAACTATTGCTGTTTCTAGCGATTCGCCGAAATCGCAGCACCAAGAAATGTGGACAGAGAAATATAACATCAAAGCTCTGTCTCAGTCGTCATTGCTCGTTGACGTTCTACTTCGTACGCAGCCTTCCCAATCTCACGCCCAAGTGCGAGAGCTAGAGGCACCGGCACAGCGTTGCCGATCATCTTATAATAGTCCTTGATTTGCGAAGCAATGTCGGCTTTCGTCGAAAGCCATTCGTAATCATCGGGGAATCCTTGAGCACGAGCAATCTCGCGCACCGTGAAGATGCGTTTTTGCTGTCGGGAGATGGTGTGAGCTCGTAAATACCCGGCCGAAGCATTCATGGCTTACAGATGGATGCACGACACAGGAACCCTTGGAATTCGGGTCGACGGTCGTTAAGGCAGTATGGAATTGCTTCGATCCATCGGCTCGTGTGAAATACTCTGCAAAAGTAGTGGACGTTCGTGAGTAAGAAGGTTTACAGGTAAGGAAGACTTTACTTTTCTTGTTGGTTGGCTTCAAAGCACGTATGGGCCATAAATTGCGTTGAGGAACATCTAAACGGTAAATGGTGCATTTAGGAATTTCAACACGTGATGTTAGGATGGCGCCGACCTTCATGACATGCATTCGGGTGTATAGGTAAGGCTCGAGTTCTGTTTTCAGTCAGCATACTTATTTCGCCAGGAGAATAGTGGACTCACAACTCAATTGTCCTCCAATTGAAGGGCGGTGTCCATTGATGTGTTACACCAACCCCTTGTTCTGTTGTGCTCATTCGCAACCATTTTTGATAGTTACTTCGAGGGTTGGAGGCATATGGCACCTCCGAATCAAATCCTGAAAAAGGCACCTTGTGGTCTCCAGTACTAAGGGCAATAATTTCTGGAGGGTCATGTTTTGTGGAGGCTTTGGTGGTCCTATGTTGTTAGAGAGTATCAGTATACATTTGAAATAAAAAAAGACAATAAACATCACCAGTGAAATTGTGGCTAAATAAACATTCTTATCAGTTTTTTTCCTGCTAAAACTGAGATATAAAGAAACTTACCAGATCATCTATAGCATTATTTATGGTGACTGGTCTGAAAGGAGCAACAGCATGATACCACTCTCTGGTATCTTTTTTAAACCCCGGCAAGTTATTATAAAGGCTTGCCCTAGTAAGAGGTGATAATGAAATATTGGAGATTGAGATGCCAATATCCCATCTATGACTTCGAGGTTTAGAAAAGGCATGTGTTGGAACAGGATAGGAAACCATAGGAAGATTTCTTCTTGTGCCAAGAAATATGATCCTAATACGATCCTGAGGAACTCCATACTGTGCAGATTGGAGAATTTTGATTTCGGCCTGATAACTAGAGATAATCAGTAGAATAAAAGCTTGAAATATAAATAAAACTTACTTTAATGCCAACAATGTTCTCAGAATGAGTTTGATCATTCCTTGAGGAATTCCACCAATCATAGAATTTCCATGCTGTTGTGCTTGAAGACGATAATCAAGCATTCCCCTAACATTTTCCAACAGAAAATATTTGGGTTGCAGGACTTCTGCAAATGATAGCAAAGTGCAAGGGTATAAAACCCTAACAAAGTAAGGTATTGTTTAATAATAGTCAAATAAAAGCTTACCTATGATCATATTCATCTCCTCGCTGTATTTTATTATTAATAACATAAATACATATTATAAATAAAAACTTACTCGATGATGATTCATTCCACTGAAGCCTTGACAAGGTGGTCCTGGTAATGATTAGAAATATAAAATGAAGGATTAGATATTACTTACCACCAGCAATTATATCAATGTCACCTGGATGAGGTAAATGTCCAAATTTACAAGATACATCATTATCATCTGCAAGAGTAATGATGTCTTTTAAGACTTCATTCACATCACCACAAATGACATGAGAATTTGGATGATTTTTTCTTAAACAAAAATAAGACTTTATTATTTAATAGATATAAAATACTCACTGAAATGTTTGAGTTGCAGATTGATCATATTCAACAGCATAAGCTGTTTCAATAAAACCAGACTGCATGAATCCTTCAGCAAGTCCACCAGCACCTTGAAAAATATGAAAATTAGAATATAAACAAAAAGCATTATAAATAAATACCAGCAAAAGCCTCAAATGATTTGAGAGGATAATTTTTTTGAAACTGTTTTAACTCTTTTTGATGATTATAATGTGATTTATAACAAAAATCACATTTTGGAAAGCTCTTTAGCTTTTTCAAATCACCTGATGGAAGTTGCTGATGACTGATATAAAAAATTTGATCATCACAAAGATAATCCAAGTCTTCAGTGGAAGCTTGAGAGAAAAGGATTACAAAACATTTTCCTTCAATTTGAAATGGCTTTGACTCCTTAGCCATAAGTGAAAATGAAAGAGTCTCACAATGATGATGAAGATACAAATATCTCTATAAAATTTAATCATATTAGTAAATATAATGTTTTAAAAGTTAATAAAACTTACATCATCATCTTGTGAATTGTGCTTAGCATGTCCAAAATATTGAACTTCAATGTGAAGTTCTTGCAAATCCACATCTCTGTGGATTTTGCGAATAAGTGCTATGTTATATGTCAATGATTCAGATGACTGTTGTGGAAGAATAAATATGCAATCATTGACATGATATTCCACACCTCCTTGTCTAAAAGATGTGTCAGAGGCTTGTAAAGAGAAATGAGCACTCCTTTGTTGTTTCAAACCACATGAATGACATGCTCTGTGAGCAGGAAGATATGATAAAAGTTCTGCCACCTTAGTTGGAGAAGGTAAGGCACTGAACTGAAGTTCAGCATTCCATATATAACTTAAAGTTTTTTAGTATTTGAAAATCATAAGAAAAAATTTTCTTACCAGCAATGATAATCTTCAGTTTCTGATTGTGAACAATCCATTGGTTCCTCAGGAATATCCATGGAAACATGGATCTTCTTGAATATACTTCCAATAGGAATGTCATCACAACTTTCCAGAAGAAAAAGACTGGTTGAATGTGCCATTTCTCCTAAAAATGTTCGAGCACCATGCTCAAACCATTGGCCATGAAGATATGAGGCATGCCTATTGTATTGCTGGCCCTTTATCTTCTCAAAGAATGAACAGATGCGAATAAACCTAAAGAAAAAGAAAACTATAAATATATATCATTTAACATATTAATATTACAAACCACATTCGTTGTGCCAAAAGATTAATGGGCTTAAAAGATTCCAGACTGATTGTCTTGATTTCATGGTCGGTAAAACCAGGCATAACAACCACTGTATCACCAATCTTATGATGAACAACAAAAGAATAAGAAAACCAAAGCTGAGCAAGTCAAATTTATTCTTACCTCATATTTCACACCATCAAGAATCACAGATTCATAATATTGCCGACCAGTATCCTTCTCATACATAAGTTTCTGCCCCCACTGAATGGTCTCAGGGTCTTCATGGTGTTCATGTGTAGCCTGCATTGCTCGATCCAACTGTTCAAGATCAGCAACAGATGACTGCCCCATGACCACTGTCTTTCGCTTAAGAAACGGTTGCTTGATTTGATCCACAATGGGAGTAAAACACAAAATGTTGCTGGATAATGGTCCGTGGATGCTCGAAGTGGTGGATGCAGCTGACTGTTTGACCGAAATTTTGGAATGTTCAGAGACCAGTAGATCCTGGATAACTGGTACACCGGAGACTTTCGCCTTTTTTGCAATGATGGGAAGGTAGGTTTGCAGATATATTTGCTACCAGCGACAATTAGAATGGGCTGCCGATGAACAGCAAACAACTCACAACATCTACATCCTCCTTGATGTCCACTTCACACATCAGTGGCGGGGCAAGGCCAAGAGACTGGAATGAACAAATATCGTCGTAGTTGGTATCACCGTCTGACATGGCTTGTTCAATGATGAAATCGAGGACCGCATGCGGGATGATGAGGGACGCAGCCAACGTAACATATTCCGCTGCCGGTTTGCCAAGGACGTACCACGCGAAACGCGTGCGCAGATATATTTTCCTGTATCAGATAATTCAGCAAAATGGACGGAGCACCAAAAAAACGACGCACGTATCCAGGACCAACGCACCGTGCATCCTCTCAATGTGGTGCATGTTAATCTCGAGGATATCCGATGTCCGGAGCAAAACAGCTTCTGCGGCAACAGGAGCTTCCGAGTTGGTATCGTCCTCGTCGCTGAACAACCCGTAGTCGTCGTCAACATCGGAGCTCACATCGTCAACCTGAACAGAGGTAACAAAACCGGATGCGACCATGGCACTACTGTGCGGCCGCGCCGCTTCATCCAAGAAAAATGTGTTCAACGCATGGAGCTGCTCGGCAGGAACCAGCTCCTCCGAGCTCGCGAGGAAGATGGAAAACTGCGACAGGCGACGGATGGGAATATCGTCGTCATCATCCGCCGGCGATTCGCCCGGCACCTCGATGCCGTCAGCTTCGTCGAGCTCTTCTCCGAGTGGCACATGAAAAGATCTTTGATCGGGTTGTGCATGGGTCGACGTCGAGGCATGCTATGAGATGCAACATCTTTTAACTTAAAAGCTCTTTAGACGAAGACTTGATTTACATACCGGCTTCGGGGAAGCCGACGAGGCTTGCGTAGAACTCCTGGAGACAGAACGCCGTAGCCGTTTGCTCGGAGGGGAGGAACCAGGCGAGTTGGCAGGGGGCCTGACCGCGAGGCGTGTACTCCGCTTATTGTGGGAGGAAGACATGAAGAGAAAGGATATTTTCAGGAAATATAAGAGGAGCTGCTTCAAGATGACAACATGGTTAGTAAATTTAAAAGAAAAACAGACAAACAACCCTGACCGTTGACGTTGTTGGAAATAATCGGTTCCCGCGGTAGATGCAAATTGTGTAATCTGGACCAAAAATGAATTCGTTAATCTATGCAGAAGAATACAGGTTGAGAATCTATTGCCCACTTGAAAATAAGCAAAAGCAGGTGCAGATGCGATGGGTGAGATGGTGAGGAAAAAGAGGATTTATGTTCTTTAGGGGCGGGCCATGTGCCGTGACGAACATGGTTTGCTCCCGCGGAAGCTGATTCCTGGGCGCTGAGCGCGACTTGACTGCCTCACGAAAGGTTCAACTTTGCTCCTGCCACCATGTCGCTGCCTGTCGTAAACGTGCCAGTCACGTACTCAGTCGAAAAAGGTTTTTCAGACGCCTTCTGTGGCTTCTTGTCTCTGAAACTGTCCAGACCGAATCAAGGATTTTCTGGAGAATTTCAAGGGCGATACGCAAACGGACACGGACGACATTACGCGTATCATCGCGAACGCGACCATCGACGACGACCAAGCCAGCCAGGAACGCGTGCCATTAAAGTATATAGACCAGCTGGTGCGCCGTCTTTGTTCCTCTGCCCTTCGAACGCGTCGCAGATGCTGTTTCTAAGAGGAGAATCGCCGATCGTCATCAACAAACCCTTGTTGTCGACCTTGAAGACGTCCATTCGGCAAGTTGTGCCATTGTTTGGCAATTTCACGCGTCTTGACATTGGTTCATTAGCATGGAAACGATGGCCCGGCTTTAGTCGCGTCCATTCGCAGCAACGCCCGCCGATACGTTTCCCTCTTCTGCGAAGTCGTCGACGAAATCATGCCCCCATCAAACCGCTCCATCGGCGACGATGATGAGGTTATCGACGTTATTCTGCATCAAAGACGCGATCGCAATCTCCAGATCGACGATACTGGTTTTCCTCGCCACCTGCTGCGACGATAGTGAGTTGTTTCATGCTATGTCCGAGCCCAATTGGACCTTTTTGGCAGCAATCTGTACTTCAAACCTCTGCGCAGCGATGTCGCCATGGCTGTCCGAGACGTTCGCGGCCCACATTTGGGTCATCTAATCACCGTCCGCGGCATCGTTACGCGAGTGTCGGAAGTCAAGCCATTGCTGCTAGTGAACGCCTACACCTGCGACGTTTGCGGGTCCGAGACGTTCCAGGATATTTCCGCAAAGACCTTTTCGCCCATTCTAGACTGCCAAAACAAGGATGAGTGCAAGAAAAACGGTATTCACGGGTCTTTGCATATGCAGACCCGAGCATGTCGCTTCAGTCCGTTCCAGGAGGTCAAGATTCAGGAGATGGCAGACCAGGTTCCCATCGGCCATATTCCGCGCTCAATGACAGTGCACGTCAACGGCACACTCACGCGCATCATGAATCCGGGAGATGTAGTGCATCTCGGCGGCATATTTCTGCCTATACCGTACACCGGTTATCAGGCCATTCGTGCGGGGCTCTTGACGGACACGTATCTTGAGGTCCATTGCGTGCACCAGCTCAAAAAGCAGTACTCGGAACTCACCCCAACGCCAGAAATCAGTCGCGCCATGGAGGAGTTGAGTCGTGACCCCGCACTCTACACTCGACTCGCGCACAGTATCGCACCAGAGATATTTGGGCACCTCGACGTGAAGAAGGCTCTCCTGCTCCTGCTGGTCGGCGGTGTCACGAAGGAAACCAACGATGGCTTGAAAATTCGAGGGGACATCAATATATGTCTCATGGGTGACCCTGGTGTAGCGAAGTCTCAACTGCTGAAATATATATCCAAGGTCGCACCGCGGGGAGTGTATACGACTGGTAAGGGTTCATCGGGTGTCGGTTTGACGGCCGCCGTGATGCGCGACCCAGTGACGGATGAGATGGTACTAGGTACGCCTCCTCGCACGAGTTGCGTTTCATATTTTAACTGGTTTTCCCTCAGAGGGCGGTGCCTTGGTTTTGGCGGACAACGGTATATGCTGCATCGACGAGTTCGACAAGATGGAGGAGGCAGATCGCACGGCTATCCATGAGGTCATGGAACAACAAACCATCTCCATATCGAAAGCTGGCATTTCAACGACTCTCAATGCCAGGACATCCATCCTGGCGGCTGCGAATCCGGTGTTTGGCAGGTACAACACCCGCTTCTCCCCCGTGGAAAATATCAATCTTCCTGCCGCGCTGCTTTCCCGTTTTGACCTCATGTTCCTCATCCTTGACAAACCCTCGCGCGACGCTGACGAGAAGCTGGCGAAGCATGTAACATATGTCCACATGCATAATCAGCACCCTGACTTCGAATACGAACCAGTTGATCCCGTTTTAATGCGGTCTGTACATTCACAAAGCAAGACCTGACGTTGCTGACCACTCAATAGGCATTACATTGCCCTTGCACGTACAAAGCGACCTGTTGTCTCGCCGCGCGTCTCATCATACATCGTCGACACCTATGTGCGGCTGCGTAAGGCGTCGAAGGGTGACGAAGCGCAAGCAAAGGCGCACATGTACACATCGGCACGTACGCTTCTTGGGGTACTCCGAATTGCGCAGGCGCTTGCACGGCTACGTCAGTCCGACCTGGTGGAGCACCCAGACGTTGATGAGGCCCTGCGGCTGATCGAATGCAGCAAGGAAAGTCTTCTTGACGAGGAGGAGGAGGAGCCGGGCCAAGACGACAAGTCAGCGACGTCGAAGATCTTCCGCATGATCAAGGAGATGGCACCCAGCGCGAGTGGAGTGCGGCAGAAGCGCGGCAACCGCAGGACGAAACGGCTCGGTAAGGGTGCGGAAGGCCAGCGCGACTGGGACATGGACGACGATGACGACGAAGGGGAAGACGAGGTTTCAATAGTGGATATCCGCGCTAAAGTTCTCGCCCAAGGTTATACCGAGGACCAGATGAATGCCACTATTGAGGAGGTGAGTAATGCCGACTGTATTGAGGACTGTTTGCTCATGTACTTTGCAGTATGAGAATCTGGGCATTTGGATGACGAATACTGCAAGGACAAAAATCATATTCTTAAACAGTCAGTAATTTGAAGGTTGTCCGCTGCGATCTAAGTTACTTTTGTTTGCTTTGGAGTTGTGTATGTTTGTATTACGGCCTTGAATCTGTGTTTTGTTGTGCAAATTGTAGTAGATCTTGCTGGTTAGTTATAATATTGTTTCATTACTACAAATGGAAGAGAAAATCGCTCACTCTGACCCGAAATAGGATACATTCATTGCATGTTTGAGCAAAGTACTTATTCGCCCGAAGGCAGACAGGATGACCCATGATATATTGATAGACAAGCAAAATTGACATTCTTGATCGCCGTTCGAGACGCCGCAGGACCCGAAGTAAATTGAGAAGCTGAGAATGGAAGAGCCGCTGCCGTAAGACCTGTTGGACTTGGTCCACTCTCATGCCACCAGAAGGAAATGCTCCAGGAACTAAGTCATATGGATAGAATCACCCAGCTTCAGGATGAAATTCAGCAGGTCAACCCTTCTCTGCCGTTTATATTCTCCAGTTCAATGACATTCACGTATGTAGATCTTGACAATCATGGCGAACACCATCGCGTACCTCACGTCGCGCACCAACTTCCTCCAAGTAAGCGAGGAGATTCCTATCACGAAGCAGCGCAACAAGGAGAAGTATGACGAGCCGGATGTGTTTGCAGGTGCGTGGACTTTTTGCTCAGTGGATTTATGACTTTGCGGTCTCAAGAGAATAATATTTTGCCTCACTCAGCGAACCAGAAGGAGCTGATTGCAGATTTGATTGTCAAGGCGAAGCAAATAGAGTACCTTATAGATTCGTTGCCTGAACCAGAGGCCGAGGAACTGCAGGCGAGCGCACGCAGTCATCTGTTTGTTCCGCGTTTGAAGGAGACTTGACTTTTTGTTCATACCCATAGGCACAGCGATTGCAAGCCCTGGAAACGGAAATGGATCAAGCAAATGCCGAATACATGGAAGCCTTGAAAAGGACCAGTATGTTGAATATTCTTGATTTTTCCTTGTGGACATTCGTCATGCTATGTGTTTGCAGAATCATTGCATGCCGAGGTGTCCAAAATCCTGCACTCCATGTTGGCAGATACAGACGCTCTACCTTCGACGTCTTAGGACATCAAGATCGACATGAACATGTATGCTTTGCTCTTTACGCCGCTCGTCGTGGCGAGGATACCGTATGTCCTTTCCTCGCCATCCTTTACCTCGTTGTACATGGTGCCTCAAGTATACAACAGCAGCGGCGACTTACGAAATACCCCATGTATCTATTGTCGGCCACCGACGTCGTGCCTTGTTGTGCAATGTCTACTGTCATATCACACTGAATGTAAAGGATGTGTAAACAAAATATAAATGCCCGCAAGTTCCGAACAGATGTACACATATACATACAGCTACAAAATGCGTAACATATAAGTCACCACATAATAAATGTATCGACGCTCATGCCAGCGCCTCCAGGTTATTATGTACGGCAACATGGCTACTGCGCTGCGACGCGAGGCATACTAAGTAGCTAAAGCACCTCTCTAGCAGATGGTTGTGAGAGCGTCGGCGCCCTTAAAAGTGCCGATTTCAACAGCCTGAGCGTCGAAGCATGCCGATGTTAAAACATAAGTGAACTGTCTTTATCATGTGAAATCATGGACGTCCATGGTGGTGTTCTGCTGGTGGCCGTGCTTAACGCGCGGCTTCAGTGCCAAGGGCCTAATCCACAGCTTTATATAGCCTGACCGCGACGCGGTCAGCACGGACCGACTAAGAAACGCGATGTCGGCCAGCAGATCACATTCGACGTATTTAACCTAACGACGAGCAGATCAACAAGATGGGAAAACAAGCATGAGCGGCGGACGCACAAGTACCGGCTGTACGACAGCGATTTCGTTACGGGACGGTGCAGGATGGTACCGCAATGAATGCGTGCCGTCGATGCTGTCCATCCCGGCAGCGGCTAAGCTGAGAGTAGAACGCTCGCGCTGTCGTAGGAGCGACGTTGTCGACGCCAACGACATGCGAGTATGGTGCGCATTCTGCGTCAAGGAATAAATCCTGACACTACTACTTAATAAAAAGAAGATACCTGATGTTTAGGTCGATGTAACACGCCGCTCGAGAAATCCCACTGATCGCGAAAAGTAAAAAGACGAACTCCATGTGCTACAGCGATAACAAGACTCACTAGGATTAGCTTGTTGTCCTCGCCAACGGAGCCAAAGCGATACGTGCGGCCGTCACAGCGTAGGTCGTCGAAGGCAACAGCCGACACGAACGACGAGTGGCCTTGGCATCTAGCTACCACTCGTTGCTCCCATGGGGAGAATATAGTCAACAGATCATCCTGACCACCGGTCTGTGCATTGTCAGACTGGTTCGAGGCCCGAAGATATGGACATCACCCACAAGAATGAATCGACCATCCGGTGACCATGCCACACATGTTAAAGCACCGAAGTAGGATGCGTAGCAGTCCACGAGTCTACGATGAAACTGATGAATGTATACCACCAGGGTGCACTGGACCTCCACCTACTGTTCGGCAAGAGTGTCTATCACTCGTAGGCATCCATCCTCTGATATCGCGCCAACATACTTGACGTCGGGTGAGAATGCGAAGTCTGCGCAACGTCTGTCCACATAATGTTGGCGGTACGAAAATCAGAAAGGCACTCACCGACAACGCTCCGCTTCGACAGTCGCCAGTGGCTGACAGGATTCTTGACTGACTTATCCTTGTCTGATCTCCCGGGTTGGGCGCTCTGTTTTCCTACCGCTACGGGATGCCACGGCGGTATGGAGACAAACATACTGTCAGTCGGGTCCCATTGGTCCTGTGACTCCGCAGACGGCTCTTGCGGGGTAAACGATCCGTCTTCGCGCTGCGTATCATATATTACAATCGTGCCATCTGCGTGTGACACGAGAAATAAAGTCGCAGACGAAGGAACCCAGCGGACGGATGTGCATGGGGAGCTGGTAATGCACCCCTTGGGAAGGCTCAGTGATTGAACTGTAAGACGAGCGGAAACTTGCCTGTTTATTGAGTCGATTATATCGTGCAGCGATAGGATCTAAGAGCGGCACTATCAGTGGGCAATCAGGAGAGTCATGAAGATAGAGACGCACCAATCCATATGAGGTCCCCTGTGTGAAAGCCGACGACGATGTCTAGATGGTCTGGTGAGGCTGTTGTTGGGTTCACGTCGTGGCATGTGGGGAATGCGGTAAAGGTAATTCGCATCAACGGCTCCTGCTGCGACGGTGGATGAGTGGATCCATGACAACGACCTTGTCGCCCACCTTTGACGACGATCCAACCTCATCCCAAATAATTGTTTTGGAGTAATTGTAGAACATGTATGTGATGTCGCCTTGCCTGGACTGCAAAGCCCTCGTCAGGCCGTCGACCGGCTGGTAGCGTGTGATGAAGTTAGTGGTGCGCATGTTGTGCTTCGGGCGCGACCCATGCTTCTTCTTTCCGGCCGAGGGTGCCGACGAGAAGAGCGCGTGGGACTCACAGGGACTGCCTGGGGTATCGCGGTCTATGTCGCCGCTACCGTCTGGATCGGCGGGCGTATCACTGCTAGACAGGCTGCCCCCGCCGCTGGGTCCAGTCGGGGGCTCTTCGCGCCTGTTGTCATCTCGGTCCTTCTTATCTCGCTTCGCATTCCCCAGCAGCTGAGCAAGCCCTGCGGCGGCAGAGTGCTTCCCGGTGGGACATCGTACAAGTGCCGTGGAGACCTTGGTGGATGGGTTGGGAAAGGTGCTGTTCGCGAGATGGATGCCGACCGAAAGAATGGACGGCTTGCGTTCCTCGGTAAGCGAATAGACGCCTTCTGGCGCGACGAACGTCGACGCGCTTTCCATGTTCGTTGTTGAACTGTTGAGACGATGAGAACTAACAAAGTGACAGTCACCGTCGACTTATCGACTCACGATCATTGACATTATTGAACACCTGACTTGGTCTATTTCCACCACCTCGATATGTTCTCTTCGCGCGTGTGGAAGACGACGCGGTCGATCGTGCGGTCGAGGGCATACAGTACTCCGCCGCCGCCGGAAGGACATCTGCCATCCATCGCCACATCCCGTTTGCTCCGTAACACCCGTGACACAGCGCTCAAAACGCCTGGAATAGCCTGGACAGACGAAGATGCGTCAAGTCATACGAGAACCCTCGAGGTCGGCCGCGAGACGCGTCGCATGAACGTCTATCAGGCTGTCCGCGACGCGATGAGGTATATACACGTATCATGAGTATCGATTCCCCCATGTTCACATGCCAGGTAGTTTGGCCCTTGTAAAAGATGATACTGCAGTCGTGTTTGGCGAAGATGTCGCTTTCGGTGGGGTCTTCAGATGCACGGTAGGCCTGGTCGAGGAGTTCGGTTCGTCCGTCATCTAGCTTGTGTCCTTTTACTATCGACGACGTTCGACAGGACGTGAACGCGTTTTCAATACGCCCCTTACGGAGCAAGGGATTGCAGGATTTGCGATCGGTATAGCAGCGATGGGACACACAGCCATCGTCAGTGGTCTTCTCTCCACAGTAAAGGATTCTGCAAACATTCATACTTAGGCAGAGATCCAGTTCGCAGACTACATATTTCCAGGGTTCGATCAGGTATGTAGGGTACATATTCCACTTCGTTGGGCTAATCGCATCTATCGCAGATCGTGAACGAAGCAGCGAAGATCAGGTATCGCTCCGGTGGTCAGTACAATGTGGGGACGCTCACTATCCGTACGCCAACCATGTCCGTAGTGAGTCGTTGACACCATATGGATGTGTGAAATCTGACGCCACGGCAGGGTCACGGCGGTCTCTACCACTCACAATCGCCAGAGGGATTTTTCATGGGCGCCTCTGGAATCAAGGTACTATGGCTTTAGTACAGCTCTACGCTAAAGCAACAACACAGCATAGATCGTAATACCTCGTTCTCCGATACAGGCTAAAGGTCTCCTCTTAGCCTCCATCCGCGACCCGAATCCAGTGATATTCATGGAACCCAAGATTCTATACCGGTCTGCAGGTGCGTGTGGATTGGCCTTTCTCCTGCTTTTTCATAGGTTGAGCTGTCGTTGGACAGTGGAAACTGTGCCAGTTGACGACTACGAGCTGCCCATCGGCCGCGCGGAGACACTCGTACCTGGCGCCGACGTGACGCTGTTAACCTGGGGCACGCCAATCTATCACTGTGAGACCGCGCTGCAGTTGCTGACGGCGCCTCCGCCATCATTGGAACCACTCGTACCGCGCGCCTTGCGCTCTGCGAAAGTTGAGCTGATTGATTTGCGCACGATCTTGCCGTGGGATGTGGAGACTGTCGTCGAAAGCGTGAACCGTACGGGCCGGCTGGTCATCGTCCATGAAGCGTCAATGACGGCGGGCGTCGGCGCCGAAATCAGTGCCGAAGTCCAGCGGCGTTGCTTTTTGAAGCTCAACGCGCCTGTCAAGCGCGTTACGTCCTGGGAGTGAGTGTCCTTGTCAATTGCTTGTCGGTCCTATGTACTTGACTAATGTATATCCGCAAGCACGCCCGTCGGTTTGGTGTACGAGAAATTTATTGTTCCAGACGCTATCCGCATTCTAGACGCTTTAATGGAAACTCTCGCATTCTGAAATTCTCTGAATGCGTCAATCGAGCATTCCTTTCCGTATAATCTGGACATTCGTGGAAGTTTCTGGTGCTGTACGATTACAACAGTTTTCATAAGTCTTGCACTAGCATAATCGTCTCGTGTTTTGAGATATCATGTTGTCGTCGTCTTTCGTCATTTGCTGTGCAAGAATTTATCTCTGCAGGATGTTTGCCGATTGTCACTGTTACTCATGGCGTTTCTGCTGGTATCTAGTACTATGCCGCGTTGGAACCGTCGCACGCGGGATCAACGATAGAAGAATTTCGACAGCACACAAGCCAAAGATTCCTCCGCTCCCCAACAGACAACAGTATATACAAACACGATGTAAAACAATTCCGACATAGAAAAATCCCTCAAAAGAATAAACTCGGATTTACATATCAAGAAAAAAAAAGATAGAAGAACGTTCTGATGGATAGGTCTGAAATTAAGTATCTTAGTCTACCTCGGAAAGCAACTGATCGCATCATTATGATCAAGTGACTTCTCGGTTCCATCGTCTCAACAGAGGTTTTCGTTGCTGGCCCTACGTTGTTGCCGTACGTCTTTTGCATGGGTTATCGCGACGAAAGTTAAATCATTGTGCGATCTTTCCGATCCTGTTGAGGGACGCCACAACTCGGATCGACACCTTGATCGCCGTCGCCCCAATCACCGCACCGTGACCCCGGATCTGAAAGACCGACTCACTCGGACTACAAACAAGCCATCCACTTTATCAACTATTTCGAGTATGTGTTTGTGTTTCCTTGTAGCTCTCCACACATATCGCGTGAGTGTCAGTTCTAGCCTTGCAAATCGATATGCCCCTTGATTCCAGCAGACTCGGATATCTCCACCCGTGGGCCGTGTACTACAGTAGCTTCGATCTGCATCCTTCGGCTGCCAGCGTGAAGCTCTTCCCAATGTCCGGTTTCTGACGATATTGCGCTATAGAATATCTCACTGTTCTTCTTGTGCATACGGCTGGTTTCTCGAGCCACCATGCCTATTCTGTCTTGTCTTTGTAGCTCTTCAGGGAGTTGAAATGCGACATTTCATCATCTGCTATCTCTGTGCTATGGCTCTCGCCTGCGGAAACGAAAATTCGAGCTCGATTGGGTGTCTGTGGCTTAGCCTGCTTCACCGTATCTAGGAAAGCAGGATTCTCCACAAATCCGGCGGCGGCGCTGACAGCCTGTCTCACATCGAAGCTAGCGCGTCCTTATAACCTGGCACGTCACGCTTTTCGTCTCTCTCCACCAGATATTATCAGCAACTTCAAGTTCACAGTCTACCTCGACAACCGCCCACGCAAGATGCCTCGCTTCAACTTCGTTCACTCTTTAAAGGATTTGAAGAAGAAAATCACAGTACGTCTCATCTTTATTGCACGTTCAAGTGTTTCGCTCAGCGTGCTACAGAAAGATTCCAAAAAAATTACTCCCCATAGCGATTTTAATGTTAATGTTAATCAGCACGCCCAGCCAATTGTGGCTCAGAAACTCGCCAAGCTCGTCGAGGAAGGATTCTTGGAAGACATGAAGGCGGCGACGCACGACCCTACCGTCCTTGACGTTCGAAAGGACTTGCGCCTTCTCCCCCCGTCTTTCGTCACCACCCTCTCCGACGTCACTCTCATCTCTTCTCCTTGCTCTTCGCCGAATGAAAAGACTTCCCCGCTTCCGCTCATTCGCCAATCGTCCACGGAGACGCTTGTCGCCACCCCCTGTACAGCGTTCAGTATTAACGATTTTGCGTTCGAAGGCCTCCTTGGGGCTGGTGGGTTCGGCAAAGTCTACTACGTGAAGCACAAGATTAGAGGTGACATCTACGCTCTCAAGGTGATCCCCAGAGTAGAGGGCAACATCGATCGCGAAGCGCTCGTACTTCGCGAGCAGCAGACCATCGTCGCGCTCGCAGGTCTGTCAGGCGTCGTTGAGCTTGACGCCTCGAGCTTTGACTCGATGAATTTCTTCATGCTCATGGTGAGTCGGTCTGGCTTAGATGCGACTGCGATGGCCTGACGGCCTGCTAGCCCGTTTACCCAATGAGCGTTTTGGACCTGGTAAACTGCACTGGGCGTCTCGGTCTGGCGCACAATGTTGCCAAGTTTTACTTCATACAGCTAGTGAGTCTGCTTTGTCCCGCATTTAGGATTGAACTGACACCGGTGCCCAGCTGGGAGCCCTCAGTAGTATCCACATGAAGGGCATTATTCATCGCGACGTCAAGCTAGACAACTGCTTGATTGATCGCAACGGCTATCTCGTCCTCGCCGATTTCGGTCTCGCTCGAGACTTTGGGTCAGAGGTTTCGTTCAAGGTGGCCGCCAGCTTGCCTTACGCGTTCTGCGACCTGGATAAGGAAGGCGAGCAAAGGGTCTGTCTCCGGCAAGAGTATATTCCGTTCATGGCGACCCGCCTATGCGGCACTGCAGAGTACATGGCCCCAGAGTTGTGCGCCGGGCTCCCCTATGCATTCCAGGTGGATGTATGGGCGGCTTCAATTTGTCTCTTCGAGATGCTGTTCGGCAAAACGCCCTGGTTCCAACGCCATCGCGGAGCCGACGTGCGCGCCCGCATTATGTCCGAGCCGCTCGTTCTTCCGAATCGCAATATTGGCAAGCTCGCGCGCGACTTCCTTGAGCGCTCCCTCGCCAAGAACCCGTGCGAGCGCCTATCTATGGACGAGATGCGTTTCCATCCATATACCTCCTACAATGAGGATGGCTCTGTCGTCGAGGGGAACAAGATTGTCAGGCATCAGGTTCCTTCGCCCTATATTCCAGAGTCTCTCGAACTTCCTATCAGGAAGCGTCTCAGCAAACCTCCTTTCTCGGTTGTCTTTGGCAAGGCGTGCGAAACTCCAGAAAACGGGCCGGACCCCTTGGAGCCGTTCAACTATGTGTCGCCAAAGTATGCTGCTAGAGACGTGACCGAGAAGTCTACACCCCCTGGTGGGGTGCAGTATCACCCATCCCTTGACGGGATACCTCAGATGTGGAAGTTGGGAGCCTCACAGTAGTGTGGTGGTGATGGGTTGATTACGGCGTAGGGGCCCGTTTATCTGGTATAGACGTCAGTGTGTCCCATCGGAAGCTGCCGCTGGACGAAGCTTCCCCACGTTCTTTGCAATACGGTCTTTACAGTATGTACGGGTGTATACCTTGTCGTAGATTATATTCCCCGAAAATACTTGATACCCTGGTTTGGTAGAGTAGCGGCATAAGTAAATAAAACCATTACAAATAGAGATAGAGTAGAGTCGCCGTGAGGAACTGAGTCCATACCGACAGCTCGCTTGGAAATAATTACACAGTGTTGAAGGACCTCATGAAATTCGAGTGTTGGCGAAGTCCTTCAGAAAAAAAGAATCCGGAGGATACAAGTGTAAGACTCTCAATGGATAATACGAAGAACGATACGATACAACAACTATCGAAATTCAACAGTACGCTGCGCCCAGTCCTTCTTCAACTCACTCTCCACAAACTGATCGAGCTCCTTCACTTGCTCTACCGCCACACTGACTAGATTGAGGATCTGATCTGCGAATAGAAGGACACCACCCAGCTTTTGCAATACACAGATTTCTTTTTGGCTATTGAGTGCGATAGACATGACACCTCGACATAGCTGCTGTTCCAGGAGTACAGGATCGAGGATGGAAGAGGTGGAAGCAGATTCCGACTCCTGCGATTTGTGCTCGAAAAAGGCAAATGTAAAGCAATAAGGAATATGATTTATGGCTAGTGGGACGGGGGCACGCTCGGCCGGAGGGTGCTTCAATGCAATGAGCAACTGCAAAATGAGGTAAAGACAGATGGCTCTTACGATGATGACTTCGTCGCCAATAACCTCAACTTCGGGGCGCCTAAAGTGTTTGAGAGCTACCATACTTGCAAGGCAAGCGCAGTCCAAAAGGTTTCCTGCATCGGACAGACAATGTAGTGTCAGTCTTATGTGCCACACCTATGTTGTCGCTCAGTTAGCCGGCATAACTATTTTCAGTACACAACTTACTCTTTGTCCTGCAAGCACGCACAACGACTCCTTGTCGATGGCGTCAGATCGTCTTACGAGTCTGTCAAGCATCCGCGAGAGTCGTACTTCCTCCTCTGACGGCCTGAGAAAGACATAAACGGGTACGACAAGTGGTATGCACACAACTAACACGCACCTACCGACCAAGTTCGTATTCTGGAGCCGTCATGGGTGACAACTCTGAGTGGATCGTGATCATGCCCTCGAAAGGGCGTTCTGGTGGGGGCCGAACCATTTTTCCCTCGACATATGCAAGAACTCTTTTTCATAGCGTGGGAACGCAGTTCGTAACCAGACGCGCTACCGATCGCGTACCTTGTCTGTCCCAGTTCGCATTCTACCCAACCCAGATCGGGCCCGAATGAAAGCGTTGGTGTGCGTCGCTCGAGTGGATGTCGGCCGTCGATGCGCAGGCTCTCCTTCAGAGCAGATAGCACGAATTGTTTCTCTGGAATTGAGGGCGACGGGGGACGCATCGTTGGATGGTGAAAACGGGAGAAACAAAAGAAGAATTGAAAGTTTGTACTCTTTGTGGTGTCCTTTGTGGTTGCTTCCGTTGATCCGCGCGTCGGCCCCGACACGTCGAAGGTCGACTCATGGCACCCATAACAGCGGCGGTTTCTTGCTTCCTGCTGCCATGGTTCGTTTGATAACACACAATCTACTCGCTTGTCATGCTAAAGGGTGCACGACGAACAACTTTCCCCTCCAACTTAAAGATGTGGAAATCAAAATGCGTGAGGCCGAGTTCAATGCCGAATTTCTGAAGGGCTTCATGCCTAAGCTGGAATGGAAAGCGCTGGTCGATACCGCTCGCGAGGTCCGTCTGACTAGTGACTTTCCCTCCGGATATTATAATCAGGCATATATCCAGCTGGGGGACACGTCTCTTCCATTAGAACAACCGGAGATGCTCGACGATGACTTTCTCAAAAATCTTCATCACGTCCTCCTTGAGGTCTGCAGCTCTTGTCTACCCGTGAACACCCACGCTGATTGCTTTCTTTTTATTGTAGATGCACATTGAAGAGGGCGTCATGATCTGCCCTAATTGTGGCCATAACTATCCGATATCCAACGGCATCCCGAACATGGTTTGTGTTTCGACTTGCCTGAGGCGATCGCGTCTGACGAGTCGCATAGCTTCTAGCGGAGCACGAGATAGGCTGAAAGAAATAAACGCCACGCTTTCATGCCAACGTGAATTTGGCATTTCTTCTGTTGATAAAGGATGGCCGTCCGTCCGCGTCAGTTTTGAGGATCAGCTCTGCCGCCAATTTAATGCAACGTGAATTGGTTGAAAACAGTAGCATATAGCTCCATGCTTGCGAATCGAGCGCAAAGAATTTACTTACATGGTAGTGCGACGGTGGAGCTGCCATGGTCGCGTACAATTTGCATATTTACTTAGAGAAGCTCCACAGCTTAAAACTTCCTAAATTGGAAATTCTGATAAATGGGGTTTTCGCAGTCAAGCTCCTTGAATATGCAAAGTCAAGCGCTCGATGGATTTAAGGTTAGGGATAAGTACTCGATAAGTGCTTGTCGATGACCAGCTCGGATGTATGAATGATAGAGAAAATTGCAAGCAATGCAAGATAAGGGAGAAACTTGTGATGCCAACAATACAGACAGTCAGGGAAGACAGCAAAAAGACGAAGCACAATATCCAACATGATACAAAAGACGAGGAAAAATGCGGATGTAAATGAGCCAGATCGAAAAGAAAAAGGCGACGCAGATGGCGAGTATGAAAGGAAAGAAAATACCCGTTCTACTGCGTCTTCTAGGTAGTGTGTGGCTCGGCAGGAGGCGTAGTTGCCCGGGATTTCTCTGTAGGAACAATCTCATACAGCCGTCCCTTCTCAGCCTTGCGCTTCTTCAGTCCGGGGAACCTACTCGACACCACATCATCAAGCAATGGCCAAATCTCGTCCGACGTTTTTCCCTGCAACGTGTGCATCTTTAGCTCGCGATCGCGCTCAGGGAAAGAGAGCTGATGAGGATGGAGATGCCGGTGGTGTGGGTTCAAGTGGTCAGACGGTAACCCCTGGGGGGAGGGCGTGGACGATTGTGCCGAGTAGTACTCGAGTAACGGAAATGTAAGAGCATAGAAATGCTCAAGACGCTTCGCAAACACTTCTGGGTTGTCGTCTGGTCGCTTCGAGAGCGGTTCGCCTGTGACATCGTCCAGGCCTTCCACCTTCGGACGGTTGTAAGACAGGTTGTACACGCGACCAGAAGGCAAGTGCACCCAGCGGTTGTCTATGCGACTGAGAATGATCTCAGCTGCGACGTCCAAGTTGATGACCAGGCTCAACGGAGTGCCCTGGCGCTTTAGCTGCGCGTCGAGCATCCTTGCTTGGCCGAGGGTGCGCGGGAAGCCATCAAGAATCCAATGCTATTGTACCGCAATCCCATCAACATGCCGGTCAGCATGCGGATCGCACGGAGTCGCTCACCTTGTTCGTGAGTGACTCCAAGCGGCTCGTCACGACTTCGAGCATGAGATTGTCGGGGAGAAGACGTCCCTGCGCAACAAGTGCGGCCGCTTCCTGGCCGATCTTCGTCCCCTCGTTTATGTGTCCCCTGACGAGGTCGCCCGCTGACAAGCTGGTGATCTCGTACTTAGACACGAGTTTCGCGGACAACGTGCCCTTGCCTGCGCCCGGTTTGCCGAACATGAGCATGCGCAGAATGGGGTACCCAACATTGTCGTCGGGACCCTGTGCGCTGGGGAAGAAGGGTGACGACTTCTGGGTCCGTGCCGATGAGGAAACGCTCCGGAGGAAGTGGCGAGACACGAGGAAGGCCGAACGCTGGCCAGCGAGCATGGTCGGACGGGAGCGTGCGATCTTCACCGCAAGCAGAGAAAAGAACGCGACGGTCAAGAGCGGCGAGCCCGAGTCGCTATATACATCGACAAATCCCCCTTAACGCGCGCAGGATCGATCACTCAATGTACATCCGGATCGTGCGGGCCTCGACCATATCATTCGGGAATCTCAAAAGCCTGTCCTCCCCGGACAATACATTGCAACTCGTAAATACACGGAGGACTCCTTATGCTCTCCCGTTCGGCGTCGGCTACAGAGTGGCCAGACTACATTTGCCAGCACGACGACCTTTGCCGTGCAAATGGCGTCATGCCCAAACAACAAAAGTCTCAACCCCTACAGTAAAATTTCCTTCTCATTATCACTCCAATCGTGTCAGACCACACCGGCCGACGAATTGCCTTGATAACCGCAAGGTCTCAACGCATACCTATACATAAATCATCAGAAAATATTGGAAAATGATGTTGTGACGAGACTTACATTTTTACAACATATAAGCCCTCAGGAAGACCGTGTTGCACTTCTTGCTTGATGAGTGCCAGCCCAGCAAATTCAAAGAGTGTTTTCCACGCAATATCCGATCTAGAACCGAATTGCTCAGTATCACCTAGAAGGCTTCATGACAACAGACGCGAAAATGATGAATTTGTCAAAAAAATACATACCTGGTCAGGCTAGAATCTTGCTCGTCAAAAACGGTTCTGGGTGTGCCGTCAGGAGCATCTGAACAGATATTCTCCTTCACCACGATGAGACTTCTGCGATCGCGAAGCGATTTCTTGGATCGGATCAAGAAAGCCACCAAGTCGGGGTCGCTCAAATGCCCAAGACACCACTGGCACCAGACAACGTCGAATCCTTCTTCAGGTGAATCACCAGCGGCGAGACGACCCACACGACCAAGCAATTTGACACCGGGAGATACGGCTGTAGCAGAGGGATCGAAAGACTGCAACGTTCCTTGATAAAAGGTAACACTCTTCGTCTCGTCGACAATGCCACGCCACTTGTTCTTCCTTTGTCCTCGTGATAAAGCTTCCTTTACAAAATGCTCTACCGGCTCGAGGAGAACGACATCCGAGAAGAGATGAAGCAGAACATCGCTGGTCACACGTCCGACGCCCGCGCCAACGTCCAGAGCTCGTGTTCTTGGTCTCGCAGTCTGCATATCGAGCGGACGCAGTGCGGAAGGAACAATACACAGCTCTGGAAGTAACTTCATAAGAAATTGTCGGGATCCTAGCGATTCGATGCGTGGGAGGGACTAAGCTAGCAGCACGGCAGTCAGTTTTACATAATGCCAAAAGAACGTAGAAATGAAGCCGCACCCCTGCCCCGAAGCCACCTCCAAATGAAGGAACACTTAGCTAGATGTCTACAGCAATCTACAAACAACTTACCCAGTACCCCATTCTCGTCAGCTACAGTACGTTTGTTAGCATATGATAGGAGGAAATGGAGAAATATTCGCCATCTACAGAGTTCCAAAAGTTTATGCCGTCTTCCACTGAAGGCTCGGGTATGGCTTCGTCGATGACAGTTTCGTCGACCATATTTTTTGTCCTGAGAAATACGAAGATGAGAAGCATGAACTTATAGTGACATGCATGAGTCATGGTCAATATGATCGATCGAAGGTGAACGCCAACGTGACCGCGACTCGACTGCGGCGCGCATTTGTGGCTGCAGGACGTGCAATTTTTACCAGCAACCACCACGTCCCTCGTCTCTCCAGCTGCAAATGTCAATGGAGCGTCCCTTAAAGCGCGCAAGGAATGACTACGTGAAAGCCTACGCAGCTCCATTTGACGATCCTGCGCTGCGCATATCGCCTCGCGACATCGCCAATGGCGCATTCTACGACGAATCCAGATATATTGTCGTCGAGATTCAACGCGTTACTGCCTCGAAGTTGACTGTTTGCTGTACTGAATCTGTAGACGGAAGGCCTCCGAAAGGGATTTTCGACATCAAGCTTGGTCGATGTGCTGAGGCATTCCAACGTCAGGGTCTCAAGTTCAAGCCGTTCAGCGACCGCATCGCGCTTTCGTTGAAAGGTTGCTGTGTAGGTAGCGGGAGCGTCAAAGGATCCAAAACACCTCAGTATTTGAATGTTCTTTTTTCCTATCCCGACGGCATCCATTTCCAGCTCATACGCTGCGATGCTGGCAAGACAGAACCAGGCGTGGTTGTGGATATCAAAATGTCGGAAGACATGGGTGAGAATGGACGCGCCATTGCTTTAAAGCTCATCCTTACTTAATTGGCAATGCTACAGATGAAGACGCTGAAGCGGACACCGAAGACGATATGGGTGATGGTGGCGACGGCGGGTTTGACTGGTTCAACACCCCAAGTGATGACACTCTCCTCAAGCCCTCGTCTATAGCGAAATTACAAACGTCGACGAATGATGTTCGTGCAAACAAATCCGTAAATTCGAAAGCTCGAGTGCCGGCCAAACGCAAACATATTCCGGACAGCTTGGACCAACATTCTGGTTCAAGCACCCTTTCTGCACTTTCGCGTGGCTCGGCTAGTGCGATGTCGTCTGGTATGTCTAAGGACGGACCTGTGCCAGCTGTCCAACCTGCTATCGCACGTAACGAATCACTGTCTACCTGCGTGCAGCCGCCTTTCCCCTCGCATGATACGTCCGAATCTATACGCACTGCGTCGAGTGCAGCCTTGAACGCGACATCTACTTCAAGTGAGGGTCTCGCTGCGGCGGCTCAATTTCAAGAAGATGGCGGTTCATCGAATGCCAACAGCAATAATAAATCGAAGCGTCAATTGAAGAAAGAACAGCTTCGAAAGAATAGACAGCTTGCGAAGATACGCAAGCGAGACGGTTTAAAGAATGTTGTCGGCGTCGCTGCAAAATGCAGCATTTCCCCCGTTTCTCCGAGGCAGGCTCCGCCTCTTGCGCCATCTGTGGTTAACGGTCTTGCTTCTTCTAAGCCCGTAACTACCGTGGCTGTCACGTCTGCTCTTCAGACAAAGGGCCCTGCTACGCCGGATCCTCCTCGATCCAATCCTGCTCGTGTCCCGCCAGTTTCGGTATCCGATCAAAGAAATACGTCTCATGGTGCCTCGTTCTCATCAGCTACGCCGTCTCAAGCATCCCCTGTATTAGATATCGTTCCGCAAAACATTATGAACGCCATGGTCATCTCCGTTCGTGCACTTGACGTAAGCTCTCAGCGGATGGTACGACAGTCTTGCTGAATTGTCTTCTTAGGGTCTATATAAGAGTTCGTCGTTCGATTTGCAGTCTCTGCATCGGCTAGTCTCAGCGCATAGCAAGTCCTCGAGTTACTGGAATACCATCGGCATCGTGAGGCACACAAGTGAGCCGAGAGAAAGCGGAAGTTCGTGACACTTTGTCTCCAAATCCACGTCTGGTGTGGCAAGCTCATGACGGGTGATCATTCACAGAAGGCGATCTTCACTGTGTGGTCGAGCTTGCAGACGAGACCCTCGGTACAACGACGTGGTCGGTCAAAGTGAATTTTTGGGCTGACTCGTACGACAAACTTCCCAGACCTGAAGTGGGAAATATCATGATTATCAAGAATGCGGCGGTGCGCTTGTCCTACTTAGAGACAAGCAGTATCTAACCCAGATCTCAGCCCAATCGTGGATATCCCAGTCTTATCGTGTATAAAGAAAGACTGCAGTGGGCTATTCTTCGTTCCGATAGCCACGAAGTCATTCGTGCATACATGTTATTTGACGATGATTTGCCTCTTACGAGCGAGAGGGCTCGCCAAATGGAGGGCGAGGATCAAAATGAGCCAAACTCGTTGAACAAAAGTCAGGTGCCGCGGCCTCGAATAGTCGCTGAAGAAGAGAGTGACGAAGAAAGGGTTCGGTTGTACCGTCTTGAGTTGGGGAGATATTGCAAGAAGCTTTCCAAGTGGTGGAACAAACTTTGTAGCGATGTTGTCGAGGTTCAAGTATCTGGTCCCACCTATTACGCTGGCAGAAAACATACGCTAATTCGTGACCTGCCGTGGAACGGCTACTTTGACTGCACAGTCGAGGTGCGCGTTACATTTTCTTTTGACAACCGTAGATCCATTCATTTCCATGTAGATTCTACACACTTTCCATGACGAGAGATACGACGTTCTTCATGTGACAGATTACACCCGCGTGCCTCATGAAGGGGACTTGATCACGGCGCGGAAAAAAGATATCACAGCTACTCTGAAGGACATGACCTTCAGGATAGAAATTTGGCACGACGACCCCGCGTACGAGCGATCGAAAACACTCGAGGAAGGTCAAATCTACAGCATTCGCAATTGTCGTGCAAGAACAGATCAACTCGGAAACCTGCATGGCAAGCAAGTTGAGGACAAGTTCACTAAACTCTCCTCGATCAACCCCAACGCGGATTTGCAAGCACTGTTGGAGTATGCCACTCTTTCACATTGGCTATGTTGCTTTGACTAATTGTAATAGACGTAAGGAAGCCGCAGAAAGCAAGTGGGCGGTGGACAACAAAACAGACTATCCGGATCGCCTTATCGAAGACGTGGAAACGGACAGATTTTTCAGTTGCGTTGTTGAGGTATGTCATTTTAGCCTTTTAGACCAAGTCAAGCGATGACATGAAGGAATCAGGTGCTTCATATTGTCCGGGATGATCCAGTCGTCCTGTATGTAACAGACTATACCTCCCAGCCCCGCCTCAAGCCTTCGTACGACGAGGACTGGGCCAAGGGGTTGGATTCGATGATTGTCCGAATCCTCTTGACAGATGCGCAAGCTCGGATGGAAAAAGTTATCAAACCAGGGACTTTTCTCAATATCTGGAATCTGCGCCTACATTACAACGCCGCCGCCCAATGCCTTCAAGGTCAACTGGGAGGGAACGAACGGCTGATATACCCGATCCAGTCTCCGGACAAGAACGACATATTACGAAATCTACTCGAGTACGCTCATTGTTGGGCAGACTTCTGGCTCGAGAGCTCATGCCCATCATTTGCAGACGGAAAGAGAAATGGAAGGCGTCGAATGCAAAGCCATCGCGTCCGGCTATGTTGCGCACTTCCACCACTATTTCCGATATCATGAAAGACACAAAAATCACCGGTCGATTTCAGCTAGCTGCGAAGATAACCGACTACAGTCCAGTTGAACCAGGTGGTAGTCTCGACGAAGCAGTCTTCGCTTATTGTCAGAAGTGCGAGGAGGTGTAAGGACCATAGATAGTTGAATCCGTTTTTTGCATCTAACTTCGGAGCAGCATTCCGCAAACCCGCCGCGCTTGCGTCAAGTGCCATGATTTTGACCACAAATTCGTCAAGTACCGGCTGTGGGTCTGTCTTGTATTGACGGATGACGATGGGCATGAGCTGCTTACTACGCTGACTGACGAGGTAATTAACCTCTTGCTTCTTCCGGCTCGCACGTTCCTTATGGTGTACTCTCCAGTGCAAGGCCCTGTTCGACACGCCTGATCAGTCTACCAGCGAACATGGACTTCGAAATGCCCTTGAGAAATTCACTGGTATCATGGGAGGTTTGCGCGGGATCGAGAAGGGAGAAGCTGTAGATGCACCACGCAGCATGTTCACAATTAACAAGTGGCTATCAGGGCCTGAAAAAAGTCTCAATTGCGACATAGCTCACTTTGAAATAATGTAGCTCCGGGGAATCCTTGTTGTATCAATTTGTATATGCGTATTGTCACAATTTACTTAAGGACTCTGCTTCGCCTTTGTTAGCGTCGGCGTGACGGTTGCAGCAGTGACGTGAGTGCCATGTAACCATAATGTCTTACAACCCTGTGCGCTGATTTACATAAATAAACAACCTAGTTTCCAGCACAGAAAGTATGAAAAAAAGGTATCGATTGCACGACGAAAAAATGCAGCACGAAGGACGCAATTCCTGTTCGCACCTGTACTCGAGTTCGACGAAGGTGAATTACTGCTGTTCTGTCCTTGTTAGGCCGAAACAATAGCGACGAAGGGGTTGAAGTTGTAGTACGTGCAGTCCGTGATGCGGAAATCTAGCGAGCCATAACCATCAGCTACAGTCTCGCCATTCCGCGTGATCGCGACGTAAGGAATCTGCTCGTCCTCATCGGGGAAAGCAACAGTGTGCATGGAAATGCCAGCCGTGGCGGTAGTTGTCGCGCTGTTCCCGGTGCCTAAAGCTACCGTCACCTCCGCGTCCTCCGTCAGCAGAGCCATTGCAAAAACGGCGTCAACAGGGAAATCCGAGTTTTGCACAGTCTGACCACCGCTGCACGTGATGTTCTTAGGGTATGTACGGTACCAGAAGACGACTTTGTCGGTCTATAAATTTTATACAGGTAAGCAAGTGTCATGGATATGCACGCAAGAATGCGCACGTCTATTTCCGGGGCGGAACCGTTCTTGAAGTACTCGATGTAGTACTCGGCAACCTCTCTCCATGCGGAATGGTTGTATCCATCCACGTAGTTCGGCGCATCGGTGCCCAGGTCCCTGATTCGCGTCAGCCTCGTTTAAGGATCACTTGACCCAAATGAGTGCACTCACACATTGGTGTTTATTTCGGAAATGTAGGTAGATTCACCATAATCATTCCTTCGCACGAGATATTAAAGAAATACAAAATAATTCAATTTATTGCTTACCAGGTCAAAATTTCCACCATATCGGGCTGAACGTCGTTGACAACCTGTTCCCAACGGTAGTGCCAGAGCGTCTAGATACGCGGATGTTCAGTGCATTTCATAAACATAAGATTGACGTACGTCGCTGAGTTCTACCCAGCTTCCATCACCGGAAATGTCTTTGAATTGCCACGGAGAGACGCCTGCCATTTCGAGATGAGCTCGAACTAATATTTAGGATGACAAATGCGCGCACCCATAATATAGGGTCCTTTTCCCTGTTCATCAATGACCGCTTGGTAGGCCATATCAGTGGCTGTGGTGAGGTTGGCGTCGACATCGTCAGGCCTAGGTAAGTGTGTTAAAAGAAGCGGAGACGGAAAAGCGAAGGGCGTACCAACTCCACCAGTTTAAAAACCCATCCACGGAGGGGAAATTCGTCAGTAAGGTAGACGCAATGCTGGGGTCGCGATAATAAGTGAGAGCAGGTGCAAAGACCACGGGAGTGCCGTTCGCCTCCAGATTCGACTTGACCTCCTCATAAAAATCATTTGGATACAAGACGCCCGTAGCACCCTCAGAAGACGGCGTGTATGTTGAGACGAGGACAGAGTCGTTCCAAGTGTACATGCTACAAGTTCGAAATTTGGGTTTAAAATAGAACTAACTCAACGGAACGAAATTCTTACCTGGAGCTGGACGCATAGGCCGTAATGTTCGACACAATATCATCGACCGTCCACGTATAGGACATGTCGAAACTGAGGAAGAGATTGAAAGATAGTTCTTCAGCTGCAGCAAATGCCAGGCTAATTTTCCCTGGCTCGTAGTCAAGGCCGGCCGTATTGAGAGCGAATCCGTCGATGCCAACAGCCTGTGCGCTCTTGATATCATTTTCCCAGTCAGACTGGGAGTACGAATACGAGTTCTGATTCATGAAATGAGCGAAGACAGCCTGGCCTACAACGGGGCGGACCAACGCCACGAATGCGAGGAGAAATGAACGCGCTCGCAAGAAAAACATAGCTAAAAGAGGGACGATCGAAGGCAGATGTTGTGTAAAAGAAATGGACGCGATGAGAGACGATTGAGATAAATGTTGGACGGCCTTTTATGCATTATGCAATGAAGAATTCCCGTGTGCGGGTACGTAACATGTTCTACGTGATGCAGGTGATCATGTCAAGATTCCCATCTGCTTCAAAAAAAAAAGAAAAGACTTACCGAGGTCACTGGTAAACATATTTCGGGGTGTAGGCGTACGTCCAGAGTCATTGACATTCATGGATCGATAGGTCGCATGATGGTTGCTAGTGAAAATGCGCCTACTGATGAGCTTGAAACGCAGAACGGGGAGCAGAGCAACTGAAAAGATAATGACTATTTTACGATGGCAGATGCAATGTTCCCACGTACGCTCTTGCCCTCAACTGCCCCTGAGGTTACCGCCAAGGTCAATTAGCCCCCGACACGTAAGCATGATTAGTGTGATCGATATTCCATTGATTGATGGGATTCTGAGACCGTGATTGAATCATCTATTGCGATCGGTGTCGCGAGCACGTGTATCGATTTCTTATCGAGCTTGCCATCTCTTTGCACCTGTCTTTCGTCCACTTCACCGTTGAGCTGAATCTATTTTCCCTGTGCATATCAGTGATTCTTCTACGATGAGCATCGAGGCACGCGGCATGAACATCGAAATAAAAGGTCTTCCTGTCACAGCAAACCATTGGGACGTGACGCGCGCTATAGCCGACGTTCTTCATACACCGGAGTTCGACCCGCGTCTTGCAGATAAAAGCATTCATCCAAAGGATCTCAAGAAGTATCGCATAAATTTTGAAGTAAACTTGAATCGGAGTAAGCAAGGCAAGTATACACGTTTCCACCGGTGTGGGTGTATGCAATTGCTTAATCGATCCTTTAGGTGGTGTGCGTAACGACGGCACTGGTTACTTCACCCTGCCAGACGAAAAGTATGGGAAACATTTTGTCCAAACTTGCCGGGCCACTCCTATCGTCATGACTGACGACTTCGGAAAGAAACATAAGGTCACGTTCTTTCCGAGTAAACGCCCTGTTCCCAAGGGCAAAGCTAGCACCCTGCAGCGTACGCCTTACGTCGACCCGGATGTCGAAGAGGAACATGAGAAAAAGGTCTTTGATCTTGAGCTCAGCTTGAGGGTCGACCTCATCCGCTTTGGCATCTTCTACCGACCTTTTTACTATAATTCCCCAGTTCCCAAACGTTCCGTCGTGCGTCCTCCGCCTGCGAACCTGAAATCTACGCATGGGATACCTTTCAAATATGCGCGAGGAAAGAGACGTCCCAACAATGTACCATCGTCACGATCTGTACTCATGTCCAACCCTTCATTGCCCGCCTCTGTACCTACTCAGAGATCGCACCTCGGCCGCGCGTTCTCCGCTGAGTGGGACAAGCCGTGTATTGAGGAAGTAGCATGGCTTAGATTTGAATATGATCACAAGCTTATTCGTGTGCAGGCAAGTCTCCATTGTGTTGTCAAGTCCGCTTTACCGTGTGTATAACACACATGACATATTCCAGGTGGGAAATCAGAGTACCGACGAGTTCGGATCAACCATAGCCATCAGGTTCGCAAGCATCCAAAAAATTGCCATATGCGTAGAGGGAAAGACCTGTAAGTCGTTTCTAGGTTTCCTGTGCTGTAATCGTTTTATTTGCCTAGTTCTATACTTCGATCTTTTGACACCGCCCATCTTCGAGAGGCTTCAGTTTCATCGCACGGAGGTTCCAGGTCCCAATGCGCCTAAATTTAAATGGCGTGTCCGATGCTTGGAAGAAGGGCACGCGAGGGTATCTGATTATGCTTCTCAGTTGTGTATCGTTCTGACCGACAAGGACGAAACTACCGAAGAAACAAATGCGAAACGGTTTCTAGATCTATGTCGCACTGCCGAGATAAATAACCTTGTTGCGTGCTATCCTGTCATCGACTCAGGCAAACACGAATTTTTCTCTCCGAAGAAAATTGACAAACTCAGGAAGCAATTTCGGGAATTCGATTGGGCCATTGCATTTCAGTAGGCCTTGCCTAGTGTAATCGTGTCATCGTCATTCTCATAACATTACAGACTAGAAGCCCTTCTCCGGAATGGCCTCGTCAATACGTGGGATCTCGAATGGTTGCTCGTGCCAATTAATGAGCTCTGCAAAGACTCCAGCCAGGATACGACATCCAGAGTGAGCCAAACTTTGAAACGCTATACCGAAGCCCTCCTCTCGCGAGATAATCAAGAAAGTCCTGTTGAGTGCTTCGACCGTGTTGTTCGAGAATTCAGATATTCCAAACCTTACCTTTCCCCTAACACCTTCTTGTGCCATCATGTCACTTTCACACCTACGCGCACGATCCTCGAGGGCCCGTATCCAATTCAAAGCAATCGCATTATTCGCCAATATCCAGGACACGAGCACAACTTCATTCGAGTCGATTTTCGTGACGAGGATCGACTGATGTACAGATGGGATCGCAATGTTGATGGCGCGATGTTCGTACAAGAACGGGTTGGCGGCATTCTGAAGGAAGGATTTGAACTTGGCGGGCGATACTTTGAATTTCTTGCTTATTCCTCGTCCGCTTTGAGAGAGCATTCGGTCTGGTTCATGTCACGTTTTAAATTCCCAGTTCAAATGGATGGCAAGATCGGTGTTATTTGGATAACAGCCCAAGGGATCCGCGACGAGATAGGTAGATTCGAGAACACAAAGCTCTTAAAGCAGCCGTCGAAGTATGCAGCTCGTCTTGCTCAAGCATTTACGGCGACCGACTCCTCAGTCACTATCCGCCGTAACGAGTGGGAGGAGGTTGCCGATATCCAGGACATGCAGGACGAACCCAATCTATTCACTGACGGCGTTGGAACCATTTCGCAGAGTCTCGCCGACGAAATCTCCGCTGAATTGTGCAAATCTAGAAGCGATGGTGGCTTGAATTATGTGAAGCCATCGGCGGTATGTATGGCTTTTTTCATCATTTTTCAACCGCCCTCACGTCTACTGATAGTATCAAATTCGTTTCTTGGGCTATAAAGGAGTGGTATCTGTCGATGATGAACTAGACAATCACCCGAATGGTATACGTATGCGGTTGAGACCTTCTATGCACAAATTTAATCATAAGCTCGAGGAGAGCGGCCCTGATTCTGTGGCCGATATTGAAATTGCCAAGGCATTCAATTCGGCTACTACGAGCTTCACGAATAAGTGCGTCTGCTCGACTCTCAGATAAACTTCATCTTCACGATGATTTTCTTAGGGCACTTATTATGACGGTGAATATCGATTCTCAGCTCCGGTAATAATTGCTTAACGTTCACATTTTCAGTTGGAAGATCTTGGTGTCGATATCCGAACATTCCTGGACCTCCAAAGTGATGCAAACGCACACGCCCGATCTATCCACGACAGCCTCGAAGATTTCCGCTCGCGATTGAAGGAGGCCGGATTGGGCCGCCCTTTCCATCTATCGTTTATTATAGAAAAACTTCAATGTCTTGGATTGGACATCAAAGGCGGACCCCGGCCGAATATTGACAATCCGTTCTTTACGAGGCTGCGAGACGTCACGATGATCACTATTCTGCGAGACATCAAGCACCGAGCTCGTATACCTATGAAAAATGCGTACCACGTGGTGGGAGTCGTCGACGAAGGACGCGCTTACGAAATGCGTGGCTACGATAATGTGTTTTGCTTGCCAGAAGATTATATATGTGGTAAAGTCTTTGCACGCACTTCGCTTGCCAGGTGAAGCTCACATAGGACATCAAGTGTGTATTCAACGTCCCGGAAAGGAACCCGAATGGCTAGAAGGAGATTGTCTGGTGTCGCGGTCGCCAATCAGTAAGTTATGCATACTATGAAGTTTATTGTGATTTTATTTATGAAAACACTACTTCCAGCTCATCCTGGGGATAGTTCGTGCAACGTCCTCGCTCGTTAAATAATAGGTAGCTAACACAATATGCAGTCCAGAAGGTTACTGCGATGAAACCCCCTGAGGGAATGCGCTGCACATTTGCGTCCTTGCGGAACGTAGTTGTCTTTCCATGCTGTGGTAAGTCCCTAAAGATGTTTCCGCGCTCCTCCATGGGCAGCTGCACTGTGGTAATCAATTGAACACATTTAGGCGAACGTTCCTTACCTTCTATGTTGGCGGGTAAGTTTCAATGACTTATCAGTTGAGGACCAATCCTTGAATCCGTGATTAGGGGGTGATCTCGATGGGTAGGGAAAATGACAGACCATCGCGCACCTGCGTTCTTATGCAATTCCTCCAAATAGCGACGAATATGACGTTATCTTCGACGATCAACTTCTTACACGCCTGGACGCGGATCCCTTGTCTTACAAGGGGGCAGGCGTTTGCACGTTGGATAGGGATACCACTGTAGACGACGTATGCGACTTTATTGTCGAATACATCAACTCGGATGTGTTGGTAAGACGCGCATGTTTGGCTACTTCTTTACGCTCAGGACTTGGTTTTCTTCCGGAAATAGGGATTATTGTCCGATAGATTGCTGGTCATTGCAGGTCCGTGTTTCCTACCAATTCTACAGGCATTCAACTTACTGTAGATTACCCCACAAGATCAATCCCAAGTCTGTTATAGTTCGTCTTGGTTGATAACACACTATTTATATTACAATTTTTAGGAAGGGATTTTTGACCCGGATTGCGTTAAACTGGCGGAAATGTGCTCCCAGGTAGGTCAGTCCATTTATTACGCGTTACAAGTGTTTAACATGCTGTCAAGGCTGTCGATTATCCCAAGCAGGGCATTCCCGTCAAAATTGATGACCTGCCCAATACTCTGATTCGCTGCAAAGTATGTCTTCCCAAGTAAATATTCCATAGATTGTCTCACAGACATACAGCCGGACTGGCACGCCGCCGAAGTCGTCTTTCCGAGAAAAAATGACTATTATGTTTCTTACAGAGCCTTGGGAGAATTATTTCGTCAAATTAACATCGAAGATATTCCGTCTCTGGAGCCCGTGCCGGCGTCGTCGTCGTCGGAGCAGGCTATCGATATTAGAGACGATATCATTTCCATGACTCTCATGCCGCATCTTGACCCCGAGACCATTTCTGCGAACGACTTCCGTGCGCACGTCGAGAATATGTTTAAACGGTACACTGACGAGATGCGTTACATATGTACTACGCACACCTTGTCAAACACGCCGGGAGTGCGACTTCTGGAAGAGGAAGTGGTCGTCGGCACTATACTAGCCAAATGCTCGCAGACACGATGGCGCCAGGATCGTACGTCGCGCATGCGCCTCCATGCCTTCATGTTGGTCGACGGGTTGCAGCGCGAGCTCGTGGTGAAGGACAAGCCCTCTGATGAAGAACTGGTATTTGGTATCCGACGAGCGTGGCAGTGTTGGAAGTTTAGTCTGGAGAAGGCTGATCAGTGGGGGGCCAAGAGCTTCGGCTTGATGGCACTGGGCATTGTACTTGATTGCCTGGACAAACAAGGCTGCATACCTCAGTTGATGGCCTTGGACACGTAAGTCATGTATCTCTGGCCCAGGCGGCTAGAACTACTATAATCGTGTTGTCTTCTGATCATCCAATGTATGTATGGGCGTGGTTATATCCCATTGTAAATTCACGTCAAGCATCCGTAGCCACTAGCCATGCTGGAGACATGGTTCATTCGCCTTTTATGCAGCCTTACTACTGCAATTTTGGGTCGCTGATTGTACGAATTCATCATTATGTAGATACATACCTTTTCCAGACAATGCGAACGAAAAAAATAATTATGCAAATCTAAGACTACTATATGGATAATCATGCGGCGCGAGCGTGCACCCAACTGCCGTCTCCGCTAGCAGAGCTAGCGGCACGGTCTGACGTCCGCTCGGCATCATCAGGAGCGTCACCCGAAGTCCTTTGGTGGTCCGCATCCTCGGGATCGTCACGATACTGTGGCTGCGGTAGTACAGGAGACGACTCGTCATCCTCCAAAAATCCCGAGTGGAAACCTAGGCCGCCTCGCTCCAAGTCCACATCATGAGCACCTCTCAAGTGTGTTTGCTCATCTGCGTCGTCCTCATCGTCGTCCGACACCTCCCCGAACGCATCGTACAATTCCCTCGTCCGGCCGCCATGCGTCGTGTCCGCTTCGCCGCCAATGCTGCGCATTTGAACATCGTCGCCGGCAGGCAGCGTCGTGTATTGCTCACGCTGGCGCCGTGCTACACGACGCCGCAAGAAAAAGACTGCCGCGCCTGCGCCAAAAAGAATAACAGCTCCAAGGGCACCAAAAAACCATTTTTGGTTTGACACGAGTTTGGACATGTCGGAAAACCAGCCTTCGTCGGCCGTTGGGATGCTGGCGGGATGTGAGGGGGTAGCGGTCGCCAAGCTTGAACTGCTCGTAACTGTCGCTTCGACAGCGTCGTCCTGGTCTGTGGGGACTGCTACGCTAGAAGTGGATATGCTAGAGGTGGAAATAGAGCTGGGATGCGGAGGAACAGTCGGCTTTGGGATCTGTTTTGTCGTCGTAGGAACAGGTGGTGCGGGGGCATCGTCATAGGGAGGGAGAAGAGGATCGTCTGACGGGTCCTCGTAGAGTACGGCCTTTGACGCGTCAAGTGCAACGCCCCACAAGATCATGTTCCAACCCAAGAAACTACCGTTTGCTTTATCGGGACCCTGATCGGAAACTTTGATAGTCCAGTCGCCAACTCCGTCCTCGCCCCTGAGCCCACTCATGGGTACACGCATCGCAATACAACAAGAAGGAATAGACGCACCAGTGTTTGACTGACATGAATGTCCAGCCAGGATAGCCGCTCTTGTCGTTGTCAGACTTGCGAGGGGCGCCAAGGACGCTGCGGATGCCCTTTGGACTACGTATTTCGACTTCCACGTCTCCGCGCCTTTGATGATCTATCCAGACCTTGACATTGATGTGCTCCAGTGGACCCAAGTTGTTTGCCACTGTCATCTCCTCAGTAATAGTGATAACGCTGGTCAGACCGCCTTCGGGAATGTGTCGACCGCCGGAATAACGTCCATCTGGTGTCATGGCGCCATCATCAAGCACCACAGTTTCGGTAATCATGCGGGCTTGTGGAGGTACGAGCGTCCATGTCAGGGCTGCCGTGACAAATTTCTCAGCATCGAGTGCGCCAAAACCATACTTGTAGCTGTAAAAACCGCCGTTTGCGGTCTCTTCCCAGTCTGGATCAGTGGGGTTGACCCTCCGAGCAGTCTGAACACATAAGTATTGGATGTCGCGCCATGTAAGGTCGGGTCTGCAATATATGAATCGCAAGTACTGTTATTGATATACATGATCATACCTAGCTTCCAGCGCTAGCGCAAAAACGCCTACGGCATTGGGCGCAGCAGCCGAGGTCCCTCCATGCGTTTTTGAGCAGGAATTGATACCTTTGTCGGTCGTGACCTATGTAAAGTTGAGCAATTTATGTGAAGGTGAACAAAGACTCATGCGATGTGTTTGCTGCTACCGGAGCTGTATGCGACAATCATATTTGCGGCGCACGGCTCAGAATAATACGGATGTTGGCCCTGATTGTCAATAGCTGAGACAGTGACGGAGTATATACTGTTCGTGTAACCGTCGAAATTGCACTGGTCTTGGTGAGCAGCACCGTTGCCGCTGGCGAAAACGAAGATGGACCCAAGTCCGCTGCGTCCATTATTGATACCATTAAGTACGGCTTTCTTGATGAGATGGCTCGGTCCCTCCATAGACTGACCATTGTCGGGCGGACCCCAACTACAGCTGTATATCGACACGTTCTGATAACCGTAATTAAGCGACGCTGCTTCGTCGACATCCGTTATGGGCCCGGAGAGGATGCGTACGCCGGCGACTTTCGACTCGTACGCAATACCCATCCCGCACGCCTTATTCTTCCCAGCCCCGACCTGACCTGCACAACGAGTGCCATGATGGTCGTCCGAGAGCTTGGGAGTGGGCAATTTCTCATGGTCATTGAAATCGTAAGAATTATCTGCATCCTGTGCAAGGACGGCTATCAGAATGGCCGGGGTGGTAGAGACGTACTTGGACTCACGAAGTTATCCTTCAGGTCTTCACTCGTATAATCCAACCCGTCGTCAACTAGTGAAGAAATAACGCCCTTCCCGGTAAAGCCCATGTCCCAGACGGGCACGACGTTCATAGAATGTTCAGGGAACTCATCGTTGACAAGATGCCATTGTTCACCGAACAGCGGATCCTCGATTCCCATCCTCTGGGCGACAGCATTGGAAGATGCATCGGAGACCGGTGGCGGAGCACGTTTGTGCCTTTGTCGTAGTACCTGCGGGTCGAAATACTTGATTGCGGTAGCGATGTCTTCATACTCTGAACGGGCCGTATGCGGTTGAGATGTGATGTGGCGGTACCGCGCTACCACGGGGTCATCTCTTGTATTTCTGGCGGACAGTGCAGCGGCAGGCTTCTCAGCACGCACTAGCCAATGGTCGCGAAGTTCTCCAGCCATCTCGACAACCTCAACGCCAAGGGCGCGGGTTACGTCGGCCAGCGACGCGGAGGATCTAGGATCGTGCTGAATCACATAGTAGTTGTGGGTGTCGTACGTTCGTTTTGCAGGCTCGCCGTACGCCAATACCGAGATCAGAAGGGTAATGAGCGGCCATGGTAGAAGCATGATATGTAGTAGTGGCGAAAGGTCGGACGAGACGTGGTGTGGTCAGCACCGTCTTCGAAGCTGGAAGCAAACTTCGAAGCTGGAGGCAAGCAGCGAGCAATATGTCGGTCGGGCGGGCTGTGTTCCGCACGATCAGATGCGCTCACAAATTGCAGGAACTTATAAATTCTGAGAAGACGATACCCATCTACGTTGCACGAGCAGCTGCAGGTAACCTGAATAAATTCCAAGATGCCCGTAGGAAATGAAAATATCTATTACTATATATAGCATCCCATAAATTGACGTAGTCTAAATCATGTGGCAACACAGCCATATGTTCAAGATGCACGACTCTTTCAGTGTCGTCCTAAAAGAAAAAAAAAACACATTTCTTCTCAGGCATAATCAACCTTCTCGCCGGCGACGATCGTCTTCTGCGTCTCTGCCACCTCGGGTGCAGAATGAAGGTATATTTGAGGGAACTCAACCACGCCGACCTTTCGAATCACACGCCATGCGAAGGGAATAGAAAATACGACTGGAAAAAAAGGCTAGTTAGAATTGCCTACAATCTCGTGTAGAGAATCGTCGGCGTACATAGTCCAATGTTGAACCCGATGCTCAGCCAATCCGTTGTGTTGCTCGATTTGATGCCGTATGCGACGGCCTGACCGGCGCACTCGATGCCGCGCAGCGTGCCGGTCATGTAGCTCAGAACAATGAAGTCGTCGGACACTGTGTTCCAACGTACGTCTCAGACTGGAGGGGGAAATCCGACAAATACTCACTGTGGCTCAAAACCCAGTACAACATCGTCTGAGTGGCCATCGTCGCAGCGTCAAAAAGGAAGAACAAAGTGAAGGTCTTGCCGAACCAGCTGCCGGATGTCCAGTCGATAGAGGGGTGCGCGTCTTCAAGTTGCTTAGTGACAATGGCGGTCCATATCCTGGAAATGGTCAGAAAAAATAGTTCTTTGGACGGCATTTTGCAAATGACGCACCAGAGCGCAAGGTTAAACGTCATGATTACACCGAACGCCCAGCGAGCACGCTGCTTGACTGACAGACGCTGGTTGTCCATGAAACACCCACACGCGAAGCCCGCTGAAATATCTGCAAACGGGATCACGAAAGCGCAAAGAGCGCGCGTCCGAACATCAAAATATTGGGTCTCAAGTGTGCCTGCAAGGGATCGTCATATGATGACTTGCACGCACTAAAATTGGGATATATTCACCAATGTAGGAGTTGTAGAACCACGACGTAAAGAACAGCGGGAAAAAAAGGAGGAGCTACAGGTCATCAAAACGTCAGACGAAATACATATTGGAATGAAAAAAAAATCGACGCAGACGTTCGGCGAGCTGACAACCTTCCAGAACTCGGTCGCTGTTTGGCGCCACCCGGTCTTACGGAAGACGATTCGCTTTCCGTCCTTGCGTTGCACCTTCTCCGGGGGAGAGATAAGGAGCGCGATAAACGGTCCGGCGCACATGATACCGATGATAACTACAGACGTGGATGAGCGACATGGCGACATCCTCAACGCAAATGTACGAACCGAGGTACGTCTTCAGTGACACGGCCCCTGTTGAATCTGTGTTGTGGTTCAAACTAAAGATAATGGCCCCGCCCTGGCACAAGTACTCAGGTTCATGATACCGCTATCAGACGAAAACAGGGCTGCGTACGATAACAGGTGCAGCGTTCCTCATGAACACCCACAGACCGAGCATACGGCCACGGCGGGAAGATTCGGGATACGACGTGATAATAGGACCCTCGACAGAGTACATTAAACCGTCCGTCATACCAGACCAGATTGAACCTGTAGACAGACATCGAATGAAACGTCAGTCTCGTGGAGACAAGGAAAAAAAACGTACCGAACATGAGGAACCATTGTGTTCCGTTTTTGGAATTGAGATACAAGCTGCCGGCATATCTATGGGGAGTTGTTGAGCACACGTCCGAAGTCCATTGCGTAGAATACCAACACAACGTCACCGGTACTGGAAATCTGCCACTTTTTGTGAGAACCTGAATAGAGTGGAACAAACGTCACGTACGAGCAGTGCAAGTGGCACGCCAATCTTGCTGACGATGACACCTCCAATTACGCAAAGAAAAGCCATAAACACTTGACTGATATTAACGTTCTGCCGAAGTGTATAGCTTAGGATACACACCGTAACCTGCCGCTGACGTTGCGTTGGCATACCAAGGTGTAGCAAGACCTCCAGCGCCGAGGGAACTTAGAGCATTATACATGCCCTACTCATGAACATTCAGCTGTGAGGAATATTCGTCGTATCGTGCCTTACTTACGGGAGCCTATAAGAATCATATTCTGCGTGGAATCAAATCCAATATTTACCACGACAGACAGATGTACGTACGCAGAAGAAGACGCCACCGACGACGAGCACTTGAAAGACAGTGCTCCGGAACCAATGGACTTTGTAGTAGCCACTGTCATCGACGGACGCAACCTGGTCCTCTTCGTTGGACGCACCCTTCTGCATCTGGGGGATGTTGTCAGCCATGCTCTGTGTCGTGTGCGGACGGGCGGTCGAGCTAGGTGATGGAATGCAGTCTGGAGATAAGACGAGGAGCGACTAACCGTTTATCGTCCCCGCGAAGCATTATATATCGCTGCTAGCAGCTAGACCGACGCCGCACGCGGATAAGACGTAGATTCATAAAACGAATCATCTGTGGGCTGTGATTGAGTCAATGAGCTTCTATCTCACCGGAGCGGCCACATGAACGCGTGGGTCAAGACACACAACACATGCGCGTTGAGTGATCGAGTCAAACCAAGTTGGTCGAGCCTCAGTGTCTGTAATGCGACGTCGCGAAGACTCGGGTCGCCATCCCCGTGCCTTTCAGATTTCTGTTATCTGTGGTTAGCAGTTGTTGAATGCTTGCGTCTTCCAACATATAAGTACCCGGCGCGAACCTCGCGAGACACGAATGCCAACCATACAGCGAACGTCGTTCAGGCCGATCACGACCACATTTGATGCATGTTCCCGCCGCCGAAATGAATCTGGCGCATACATAACATGCACATGCAAACCGCTGACTCGACACTTAAACCGGACCGTGGGCGTGCCTGTGCGCTTAAAACGATTATGACGATCCATGTCGCCGCTGAAAGCAGGTTTGTCGCACGTCTATTCATTCTACGAGGTATATACACCAAAACGTGTACAAAAGCAAGAAACATCAGCACGACCCGGCACCAAACCAACAATGTGAAAGCACCGTCATACCGGCGGTATCACACCACTGCGGACAGCATCATTCCCTAGGTCGCCGTCTTTGCAATTGTGAAACACGTCCATGTTGTAAGAGTCAGCCATGATCCCCTCGGTCGACACGACGCTGGAGATATTGATTTGGAGCGGGTCGCTGGAATGCGGGTGGTTCCTAACGAAGTGCACAGACGTCTGGTTTGCGAAATTGGCTGAATGTGAGGCCGCCTTCTGCGCCCAACCCATGCCGACGCGCACGTGGATCATCATGAACGCAATGCCTGAGATCTCGGCGAACACGTCGACGGCGGTGAATTGCAGATTGCTTTTCGCTTCGTAGGAAACAAGGAAAAATATCGCCCAGATCGTCGTGATGGCCGCGCTTTCGACGAAAATAGTTAATGCTGGCTAGTAGAAACAGGAGCGTCAGCTGATTCATGACGGAAGACCACACACGGGATACACACCAGAAGACTTGAACCTGCCATTGAACCGACGCGCTTATAGCTCGACCAGATGCGATAAGATATCAAGACTGCAATTGAAATGTCAGATAGAGTAATCGCAGTCAAAAAGCTGAGGTGCTCTTACTAGTGCTGTATATATTGGTACTGCAGCTCATCAGAAAAGGGAATGATCTTGATCTTGAAAGGTAAGAACTTACAAGAGCGTCAACACACAATCACTAGTAATCCACCGTCCCGCGCTGGAGTTGAATACATTCAAGCCAATATAATATTGACTAAATTGGTAGGTGACGCCAACACCGCAAGCTGATCAAACGGAGTTGTCTTTTACCTCGAAGTTCGAGAGAGAGATCATCCAACTGACCTACTAAACCTGACCAGGACATGCATGGCAGTATGATGACCCAATAGTTATAGTCATATACAAGCCACAGGCGATAAATCTAGATAAAGTGGATGTTCATCATCAGCTGAAGTACAAGACATGCCAGGATCCTTACAATGAATGAATCACAGATGAGAATAGAGGATATAATCAAGCCGGTTTTCACCACCTCTGTGGTCTGGGCCAGGTCTGCATAATACAGAAGGGGCTGCGTGCCACCGTAAAAATATACGAAGGCATCAAATGAACGGATGACGGTACAAAGCCAGTGCTGGTATTAGACCCTCTATGAGCTGGTGACAGGGAGAACATACAAAAACGTGCTCACGGCTGTCACAACCAAGACGAGAAGCACTGCTCCGATGGTCATAGGACGTTTGAAGGCAGAAAGCGACAGTCGCATCTTTGAGCTGCCGGATCGCGTCGGCGAGCTATTCCGGATGAGCTGAAGGCCCACGGAAAGGCAAGCTAAGACGAGAAATATGCCATAAAACACGCTCTCGAGAGCGAATGTTGCCAGGTTAATGGATACAAGTGAGAGGCCTTCCGACATGACGCTCTGCGGGCGAGGTATGGTTGTGCAAAGGAAAAGAGGGACGGGGGATTTAGGGCTGACCGCAGCTGGCATATATGTATACAGTCCGAGAGAAAGGCTGTTGCGGGGTCAGAGGAGAATATCTGTTTGAAGATTGCTGTCACCGTCAGTAAGCTTCTCGCCCGCCAAGGAGAACTCGAGAAGGGTCAGAAGCACCACAAAAGGGAGCTCCACCGAGAATCGGATAGTCTGAGAACTCAAGCATCAAGGTTCGGCGTCTATGGTCTTGGTATGCTCTTTATGTTTATGTCTACAGAAAACCCTTGCCTTACACGAGGGGCCGCCTCCTCGCTATTCCAGCGGGCTTACGACATCGACTATGTCGACCGTCGAACGCTACTCAAACGCTCCACCAAAAAAACAGGTTCGGCGTCTACCTGAAATCAAAGTCGATTTAGTAGATTCTTCCTATTGGATTACGAAGATGATGAGTGGCACGCTGTCCTCTCTAGAAAAAGAAAACGAAGACAGTGGCATGCGCTGAGCGGAGTTCGACAAGCTGCACGACCCAACCCCACGTGAAGGTATGTCCACAGGGCAGCTATCGCGCGAATGGCAGTAAACAAAGATAAAGCGCTGAACCAATTCTGGCCGCCACAGAGGAGTCTTTTATGATGAGTGTCGCCCGGGGTCGCCGGGGAACATCTCCTGTCCATGAGAAATAGATGGAAATACATACATTCCTGTGATGCGTACACCACCAGGCTGGGAGCTTTACGGAGCAGAAGTGGAATCCACTTGACAAACCAGACAGGCAAAGGTGATGTCTGTCGACCACACATGGCATTGTCGTCTAGGTGGAAGCGCCAGAAGTCACGCACGGCGAAATGAAAACGGTTGATAACGATGACAGTCACAGTATGACAGGCTGGCGGCTTCTGGGTAAGTTGTCTGTGGATTATCTGGAGGCCACTACATCGAACAGAATTGGAATACAATCGCAGCAGAGTCCAGACAGACGAGTTGAAGGGCGTGAGGAAATTTTCAATACTTCCGGAGGACAGCCTGAGGCTGAAATTTGAATCGACAGTCTCATACCAAGCCAATCGAAACCGCTAAAGAGCCGGCCTGCATGATACAAGCTCCCCCCAAAAGACGGATGGATAGATTGTACAACAGATGCGTTGGGTGAATTTAGACATACAAGAGGTTACAGGAAATCTAATCACTATGTATGTATGAGTCACATCCACGGCACCGAGGTGCACCGCCACCATATTCGTGGTGGCAGCCTCAAGCTCAAGTTTGAGGCAAAGCTAAACGAGATTTCCAACCTGTTACCTAAGGTTCTAACACACCACGCGTACGAGATCTCATTGCGACGAAGCACATGTTCCACGTCGTTCGCCACGAACAGGCCCATACTGCGTTGTGTTGCTGCCGGCGTATCCGTCGATACGCATTCACTAGATCCACTGATTGGTTCGGCTACCCATAAGTAGCTTACATGTGGGCATAGCACCGTGAATATAAGTGGTGAAAATTGGCTTTCGCCATTCTGATTGGGAAGTGTTGCAAGTACTTACTGGCAGTGGCAGAGAAAAGTAGTTCGACACACATCAAACGTTGAACGTCACACAAAACTGGTATACGTCAAAGTGTAAGGCATGTAAGGTTCCAAATGGTTGTGAGAAAACTAGCAGTTATTGAGGGATATCCAGATATATATGGCAAATTCCTTTGTCAATTCAAAGGCAACTTGTCCAGAACTTGCCAATGCTCAACAGGTCCGTCGCAACGAACCACCCAGACCTCCGTACATTCAAAAGACGATATCCCGACTACATCGTCTTTATCGAGCAGAACAATGTCGTTTGCAGAGGTCTGCAAGACCCTTCCGGAGGCAATGAGTGTGTCATAAAACAATTGTCGTTCCCCAGCGGCAGCATCTTCGTCGGCGACATAGCAAAGAGACATGTGCGGGAACGACGGCGTGCGCGGTGTGATCTGCAGTTTATGATGGATATGCCCATGCAAGGCAGTCAGCTCCGGACTAGGGTCTATGGCAAGATACACAGAACGAAAATAATGAGTTCCGATTTCGACAGACTTGATCCTGGCTGCTATCGATCGCAGCGATTGTGGTACGGCCAGCAGAAGGTCTGACGGCGGGATGTCGACATCGTGGGGAAGCGCGGCAAGCGTAATGTGCGGCTCAAAGTTGGGATAAGAGGATGGATGCAGATTTGGAGACGAACGCTTTGTCTTAGCGTCCATGATGTGTTTGAGCTTCAGAGCGACATGAGGAGACGGGACCAGCCAGAGTGTGACGCCTGGCATTCGGAAAGTCTGCAACACTTCGCATGATAAATCGAGAGGATATTCGCGTACCCATTTCCACCCAAAGAACTCTATCCTTCCAGTAAACGAAACATGCAGAAAATAAAAGCCTCGGAGCATGAAAGGTTCCACGCACGGTGTCGGCAGGCGACACTGATCTCCGTGATCATCAAAATTTGGCGGCCAACTTCGGCGTCCATCCTTGACTCTGGACTTGTAATTAACCAGTTCTCTCGTCGCCGTCGAGAGCAACGACAGATAGCTTTTCACATCTGAGTTCGTGTTCCACGCCGTTTGTCAAAGCCTCGTATCTGCTCGTCATCTGAACGACCCAGAGTAACCGCCCGTCATGGATCTCGACTGGCTCGAAGAATATCTGCAGTCCGTTGAGGATGCCGTTTACTGGCTCGCAGCCGGCATTCCCGACGCCAGAGACACGTTCAATCGCATGTGGACAGATGTATCAAGATATGGGGCTGGCATGCCAGAGTTGCATTTCCGCGAGTACGTCTCCCGCCTCCGCGATGGATCCAATGATCACTTGCTCACTTGATCACGCTCTGCAGATTCCATACCTTCGAGATTCCGGCACCGCCACTGCTGCCTCCACCACCGCCCACATTCTACGAAAGATCCTGGGATTGGACCTGTCGCAATCCGCGCACTGCGTCGGCTATCGCTGCGGGCTTGGTAGGAGCCGGCGCACTGATTGGGTACCGTACCATGCACTCAAGACGGACCCGTCGTGCGCGCGTCGCTGGGAAGCACAAATCCTCTGATGTGGACAGAAGGCAGGTCGTCATAGTGCTCGGCGGCGATTCTCCGCTTGGGCTGCCTCTCATCAAGGCGCTCGAGAAGCGTTACATCGTCGTGGCTAGTGTATCTACTCCGGAGGCCGTGGACGCATTGGAACGCCAGTGCGGGCCTTACTTCCGCGCCTTGATTCTTGATTCTCATGTCGTTAGTATATTTCTTGCCTCTCAATGCCCACCTCGCTCACATACTCTAGCCTGCGACCGTCCCGGTCTTCCTGCGTACACTGGCGTCTACGTTGACGCGTCGCTTCCCGCTCACCACTTCTGGAGATCCGTTTGTCCCATTGTCGTCCCAGCCCTACGTGGTATCTGTCGTCTCTCTGCTCACGATCCCCTCGGATCCCATCTACTCGCCGTTGGAGAACCTGCCTCTGCAAGACGCGTACATGTCGCACCTCAGTGCGACGCATGTCACACCTATCCAGGTCATCCAGGCATTGTTGCCAGTCATGCGCACTGGCCCACATGCGCAAGACCGGAAGACAATCATCGTCTGTCTGCCTTCGCCGCACACTTACATTGGACTGCCATTCGCCTCGGCGCAGGCCATGTCGTCCGCGGCTACTCTCCGCGCGATCGAGATCCTGCGTCGCGAAATTGCCATTTCTGCCATGTCTGGAAAGACAGATGTCATGAAAAAGTTCGAAGCTGTCGTCGTCGACATTGGCGCTTTCAATGTCAATAGCGCTCACGGTGGTCGCGCACCGGACGCCGTGTGTAGATCGATGGACAAATGGACGGCATCCGAGAAGATGCTCTACGGGCCGTCGTTCATTGCGCTGTCCCAGCCTCAACCGTCGCGATCCTCGGCGCCGTCGTGGTGGACTGCGCTTATCTCGTTATTCCGGGAGGATCGTCCGTTCGGTGTGTCTCGAAAAACGACTGATGTGCGCGTGTTCGTGGACCGCATCCTCAGCGTCATCAGTGCCGGCCAGTCTGATGCACCGGTATTCGGCATACGTTTCGGGCCTCTGATCAATTGGCTGCGAGGTGCCCGGTTCTCTGTTGGCGCTGGTGGTGAGTACACGTCTTTTCTCACATCAATGAACTATTGCTAACGGCCTGTATCAGCTTCGACATATCGTTATGCGTCGTTCTTGCCCTCGTTTATTCTGAATGCCCTGTTAAATTTGCCGCATTATCTGATTTCCAAACGTGATGCTCTTCTTCCGCCCCGCACTTTAGCGTCCTCACCGCCTTCACCTGCACCTGGTCCTCCTGCCCTCGCCGACCCCGCAGCCCCTTCGGATTTACGCGCTCCAGGATGGGACAGTGGTTCGGAAGCGGACGTCGAAAGCAACGCGGACTCCGGTGTGGAGAAGAGTTGGGTTGACTTGCCCCCCGATGCAGGTGAAATGTGATTCGTTTGTGAACATCTCGTCTTTGAAGATAGTGTGATTGGGAATGGGTCGTAGAATAGCAAGGCATGGTATGTACTGACAATGTACTAGCATTTGTAGTAGTTTATCTTCTCTCCTTCCCACTCCCTCTAGCTCTCGGCTAACCTTAGTAACTGGTATCTTTACCTTTTATTTTCCACTCTACCACTCTACTCTTTATCCGGGAATACATGTACTAACTGTTGTATACGTGTATGCGTATTGTCTATCTGAAATGGCGAAATGATATATACTCACAGAAACAGTAGACAAGTTTGATGTCGTGGGCTTTCATATGTGTCTGGGATCTGACCGAAACTACGGGGAGATGCATCTTAGTATGTTGGTGTGTACGAGACGGTAGCCCGAGCTCAGGCTGAACGAACTATCAATCGAACTGCCAGGTTTTCAAGTCAAATAAGCAACTAGACTACCTGGAACTTCCACATTCTCACTACGTTAGGTTTCTAATGCTGCCTGAGACACAAAAAAATGATCCATTGTTCCATATGAAAATATCCAAATTACAAGAAACCATGAGGATTTTAAACCGAGAAATTAGTGTGTTTAGATCATGTCAATTGTGGAGGACGCTGAAGAGAACGAGCTCGGCGCGCCACCGAAGAATGGTCCATGCATTGCTGAGAAGCACCTGCATCCGTCACGATATGACGACCGACGCGCATAGCCTGCAGATGGTTCCGTTACTGCAACGACGCCAATCGACGGCTCTGCACTTGTGCGGATGGCCGTCTACCTGATGACGACGACGAACGAGACGGCCCTGGCTCAGGACGTGTAGCTGACTCCTGACGGGATAGTGACGCCGTCTCCACCATTTGCAACGGCGGTTTCCCATTCCCATTGCTGGTCTCAACAGCAGGAACCGAATCAAACCTGGAATTGACATG